>CM060669.1:28998280-30225780 GCA_030686955.1 Odontamblyopus rebecca
TTCGCTTGTTTTGCCTTCTCTGTGCCGCGCTCGCCTCCGCCTCCTGCTTTTGTCCCCCGAGCTCCTCCGCGGAGCCCGGAGCTGCCGCGGACTAAACCAGGACTAGGACTAAACCAGGACTAAACGCGGCTGCAGAGCCCGGGGCTCGGTAGCGGACTAAACCAAGACTAGGACCAGGGCTCTACAGTGCGCCCATTTCACTTGCATTTGTGAGTAAATATTTCGTCATGCGAACGTGGAAAACAAAACAGGTGCATCTGTGCGAGTGCTTCTGCAGCCACAATAAGGAGCTGCGCACCGACGTAACATGACGAGTTAAACTTTCTTAATGCACGTTTCCCAGCGCGAGCGCAACCACATGACACCTCCGACCGCGCACGACTCCAGCATACGAGCTCCACGTGTGGCTGATATCACTCATACGAACAAACTCCGCTTCAAAACACACCCACGCCCACCTTAAACGAGGAGCGCCCCGCAGCAGGACCCACGCTGTCGCTGGACTTCCTTCTCCGCCAGAGCGAGAGCTTTGTCTTGGTCTTGTCTCGGACTCGAGCGCATTTGGACTCGGTCTTGTCATGGACTCAAGGTCTGAATACTGAGTGCGGTCATATTTCATTACGGCCGCTGCTGTCGCCAATAAACTCATACCGGTGTGCGGGAGCGTGCGGGGCTTCTCTCTGCAGCCTGTGCCAAATGCCAAATAAATCTGTTTGTCACAATGTGCGTTTGATTTGGTAAATGTGCAGAGACTAAATACCACTTTAAAACAAGAGAATGTAACTCCAGTTTGGAATTTGAAAATACAGGTTTAAAAATCCTGCACACTTTATTCACTTTGAAGCAGTTTTGTGTAAAGTGCCACTGGAAGTTCTAATGAATATTAATCAGATAAACTTAGTTTTTTTGTTTTTCCAGTAGTTTGGGGGGCTGTATTTTTCCTGTAAAGATATCGAGATATATATCGTATATCGAGATATAGCAAAATATATCGAGATATATTTTTTAGTCCATATCGCCCAGCCCTACTTCAGCCTAAACCCTTTCAGTCATGAGCCATTGTAGTCAATGTTTTGTTTTGTTTTGTAATGCTGCAAAATTACTGAATAAACTACTACTACTGAAAAAAGTATGCTGCTTAAAAAAGCACACATAAAAAGTAAATAAAATAAAATATACAGAGAACACTGGAGGACACAGGACAAGCCGTCAGTGGCTCAGGTGGTTTCATGGATTGGTCTGAAGAGGTTTGAAAGCAGAGAGTGGGAGTCTGTGTCACAGATGGACGATGGGGGGGCTCCAAATTTGGGGGCTCAGCAGCTGAAGGCTCTGACCCCTTTGAGGACAGACGAGCTGCAGGTTGGCTGAAGATGATTCCAGGGAGCGCAAGGGAGTGAGAGATTGTGAAGAGGACGATAAAGTTGATGTGGACTTTGATTGGAAGCCAGTGGAGATATCAGAGGATTCGGGGGTGATGTGGTCAGAAGTGGGAGTTTGGACCAGTTGTAGTTTATGGAGGGTTTTTCGAGGTAAACCAAACAGGCAAGAGTTACAGTAATCTAAGTAAGAAATGACTAGAGCGTGGATGAGTAGCTACTGTACATTGTAGATGGAAATAAACTAAAAACGTCTTTTGTACTTGACGTAGTATTCATTGTATGAAGTTGGTGACTAAATAAACCAAGTGTTAATGGGTTTTGTGGTAATATTGCACGTACCCTCCTCTGTCTCGACGTAGAGCCGGATGCCCAGGTTGCTCCGTGGGCGCAGGAGCCAGTGGTTTGCAGCCGAAGTGACGTCAAAGGCCAACCAGCCCTCCTGCCCCGCTGGGGTCGACTGCATGTCCAACAAAACCAACTCTGGCTCTCTGGAAACAAACAACACTGTCAATCAAAGAGGTTTATCTGTTATATATGGCACAGAGGAGTGGACATAGGAAGGACAGTAAATATACAGTACAGAGGAGGGTTGGCTGACATTTTTATCTTAAATGTAATACATTTCATTTAACATTTTGGGGATTCTGACCAACTAAAACGTCAAAGTATAAAAATTAAGGACTAATGGACTGTTATTTGAGCAGTTTGTTTATTCTGTATCCATGGCAACCCTTAGCTATGCTAATCGGCTAACTCTGAAATGCTATAGACTTTTTTTTATTTCTAAAGCAGAAAAATAAATACATACAAATTGCAATAAGTAACAGACAATAGCAGACAGACAGAGGACGACAGAGGTGACAGGACGTGACACCAGAGGAGGGGTTCACAAAAATAAAATAAAAATAAAAAATAAATTGATCATTGTCCATGTTTTTTTTCCTTTTCTTTCTTACTATAGGCTTATGCTCGGAATATCCGGGTTAGATCTCCCGACATCCGTTGTAAATGCGTTCCATTGCAACAGTTGGAAAAAAAAGTATGCCCGAGAAAGTTTAATGTTTATGTTGTTAGCTTATGTAGTTGACGTCGCTAACGCTAGCACCTGCTAATAGAGTCTGTTAGCTAATGTTAGCTGTCGGCGACTCAGTTATGGCAGTTTGACTATAACATGTTCAGAAATCCATCCGACTTGGTCTGCTCCGAACTAGCCCGAGTTTGTGTTTTGGAACGCCGAGTTGATCGGCCGTTCCTTTGCACTTTCCCGAGGTGGAGGCCGGTTTTCTCTGAGCTCTGAGCACAATATAACGCATTATGTATGTGGATAGGCCAGAGCTTCGGACAGAGGGGGGACACTTTTGTTCTGAGGGTTGTTACTCGCCTAAAACTGCCCTGACACTGGGTTTGATCCCCCTCCCTGTTGAGCTGCACTGAGACTTTCTATTATTATTATACGTGGCTCAGTGCGCTTAAATTGCTTGAGGACAAATGAAGTGATACTGATTGAGGGTGACCAGATTTTCAGAGATTCAAAGATTTTTCAGAAACTGGGACATTCCTGGTTTGGGTCGGTTAGTAATAATAAAATTGTGAAACAAGTGCGTAATTAAGGAAAAATGTTCTGCACTCGGCACTAATGTGAGTCAGTACAGTCACATTTTCTTTGTGTTTTGGACATTTTTAAGCAGGTTTTCTGTATTTTACATAAACAAATGACCATTTATGCCTCTTTTTATTGATGGCTGGGATCAGATTGGTCAAAAACACCAGGGACATTTCCCCTGTCCCAGCAGATTTATCCAAAACCAGTGATTTATCCCAGATATGGGTTGGTTGGGAATTGTGAAACGAGTGTGTAATTAAGGAGAATTGTTATGAACTGGGCCCATTCATGACACGTGAGTCAGTATAGTCACATTTTCTTTGTGTTTTGTTAATTTTTAAGCAGCTTTTCTGTATTTTACTTTAAATAAATGACATTTATGCCTCTCTTTACTGTTGGCAGGGATCAGGTTGGTCAAAAATAGGGACATCAGGGACATTTCTTGTATAAAACTGGGACAAATCAGTGGTTTTGGATAAATCTGCTGGGACAGGGCACACAGGGGTCAAAACTGGGACTGTCCCAGGTAAATAGGGACATGTAGTCACCCTATAATAGACACATTTCACACAGACCAAGCACATGCTGTAGGTGATACAGACCTGATCCTGTTGTCTCTCTGGATCTCGTACACTGAGATGTGCAGAGTGCGATTGGCCCTTTGTCCCAGAGTCTGACTCTTGTAGATCCTGAACTCGGCTGCAGCCACAGTCTCTCCCTGAGGCAGAGGAGTCAGGTCAAAACGAAACTCTTTCCAGTAGGGACGGGGCTGCAGCAGGTCACGCTCCTGCTCCACTGAGACACAAACAAAGGAACTGGATTTAAGATTCTGGTTTTGAGCTTCAGAAATATCACCTGTGCCCTCAGATCTTTCATTTGTGTTTCCAGTTTCAACGCTGAAATTTAGTTGGTTTAAACCTAAAATGTCTCTCTCTGCTCTCAGTGGTCACTAACTAAACCCCTGCACCTGCAAAACAACCATGAACCAGTGCTAGTGCAGCCTCTGCAGCTCAGGGAGTGGATTCTGGAGGTCCTGAGCTTTCACAGGCCTGTCCATACACTGAGAATGAGAAAACTTGTCTAAAAAATTATCTTACATCACTGACAATCCAGGTTCAGTTGTAACTAGTAAACTGTAGCACACATAGACATACGTGTAATGATTTGGTTGTCAGGTACAATAGGTTTTGAAAGCACGTAAGAGAGAAAGTAGTGAAGAAAAGTAGGACTATTTTACAACTACATTCATACCATACTCCATACAGATGAACAACAACACCTTTATGTAACAGATAATACTCCCTACAACTGTACAACAATTATGACCTCTTGTATATAGCTCAGAGTTTTTATATTTTATTACTTATTTTACTATTTTATCTAGACTTGTACATATACATTTATACAATTATGTCTTCTTTGACTCCTGTTCTATTCTTTATTGTATTATACTGTGATGCTTGAGCTCCTGTGTCCAAATAATTTCCCTTGTGGATCAATAAAGTTTGTCTACTGCTACAAACTTTAGATCACTACAGTTTTACCAATACTGTTACTGTCACCAAAACAAAGACATCTTCTTGTACAACTATGTCAACCAGGATCAAACAGAATTTGAGCAAATATAAGAAAAGATGCACTATGTCACTTTTCTGATCCATGACCTGCTTGTCTCCATAGAGATGTTATTACTTTGCCTGGAATGTCCCACAGTATGGCACTGATCTTAACTTTTATCCATTGAGACAAGAAAGCGATGAGCTGATGACAAACAGGTAAAATCAATGGCGAGTAAGAATGTAACAATGATATAATGATATCGTATCGCCACAGGTCTCACAATACTATCATGGACCGTCACAATATATCGAATCACAAGTCTCTTTGCTTAAATGAATAGTTCTGATGCAGAAAAAACAGAGGGAACTACATAGACCATGATCCTTTGCTCCGTTTCAGTGCAGACTACATGAAGAAATAACTGTTCTAAGCACTTTGAAATCTTCATTCTTTGGATTTAGTCTTGTGAAGGCATTTTTAGAGGAAAAAGTCGCAGATTCACAGTTAAAATATTGCTATAAATCTGGTAAGGTGAGATGTATATGGTGAAAATTTGGTACAGAGAGATTTGGTTTTTGTTCCATCCCTAATGACAATAAATGTACCAAATGACTGGTCAAAGCATTTGATAATATCAGTCTTATTATGGAGAATATCGTAATATGGTGAGCTTTCCCACAATTTTGTGAGCTTTCCTTTATAGTTAGTATAGAGAAAGAGCTATGAAAGATAGTGTGTCACAGTTGTAATCTCATAGTTTTCTGTTTCAGTTAGTTGTAAATAAAGATGGTTATGTTGTTTAGTTTAGCTTTATGTGGGATTGTCACAGATGATAATCTCTAGTTCACCTGTTTAGCTTTGTGAGGGAGTGGAAGGAAATGTGGGATTGTTCTTTTTTTAATCACTATAAAGCGCTTTGTGTTGCAAGCACTCTATAAATAATATCGCAATAAACACCGTACCGTGAGGTTCATACCGTGACAATATCGTGAGATATCGTTACACCCCCAGTGCAGAGGAATCAGTGCAAAGCAGTGAGAGCTACACGGACAAGCAGGGGTCAGATCTCTACCTAAAAAGTTACACAGTGGACTTTAAATGTAATTAAACTTCACCCGATGCTTGACATTTCCGTACACACATTCTTTCCAGATGTGTCAGTTTACAACACCACCTCTAGATGTCGCCAGCTCCTCCATTACACTCACAACCACAAGCCCATAATTAATATCCATGGCTACAACCCGCACATCAATGGGGTTTCCTGTCCTTGTAAAACCCCACTTGCCCCACTGGATTCTGGGTAAAGTGAAGTGTACGCAGTGGGCACAGAGATGGGCGGGGTGAGCCCAGGCGCACGAGGGCTGCATAATTAGAGAGAGTCCCGGACAGTGGGCCCTCGGCAGCTGCAGGGCCCTCACCGCTAATCACAGGGTACCAGCCGTATTTTTAGAGTCGCTATTTTGATCGTGATTCTGGACCAGAGTTTTCAGCGAGTGTCGTGAAGTCTGTAATTCTGACCAGCTGTGTCGTCGCGGTTACGCAGAGCACATGTGGAGGAACTGCACGCCCAAGAACCAGATTTAATCTCATTTCATTTGCATTTTAAAATATTACTTTCATTTTATTTTGTTTTGGTGCATGGTCTGTCACCAGCTTTTGTCCCTGCACTGCAAATTTCTCTGATCTGGCCAAGATTTTAAAACTTATATCAGGTTATTCATCTTGTTTTCAGATTTATTATTGACTTACTGTTCGGAGACTGCTTTATTCTAGTCTAGAGGTTGTTTATTTTAAGAGAACTTGTGAAGTAAAACGATCTTGCTGCATGGACAGAGAATTTCACTACTTTTGTTTTTCTGATAGATTTAAGTGTTTATATCTTAAGCTCTTTTGCTGTGTGGAGATTTTGAAGAATGTTATTTAGACTTAGACAAGCTTTATTGATCCAGGAGATTATTTTTAAACAGTATGGCATTAACCTTAACTCTGTCAGTAGAGGCTACAAGGCCCAGTTACGAGTCAGATCGGTGGAGAGACATTTTAGAGCAGTAAACCGTCTGCTCTGATATAAATGCTTTATGAGTTTAATAAATAATAAATAAATAATTTAATGGAACCTTCTAAGCAAAGCAAAATGTCTCCACCAGAAAAGCAGCATTGTAAAGGCAGGATCAGACGTCATATTTGACTTTGGATTTGACAATGTTAAATGTTGGGAGAAAATTAAGATGAAAACAAATTATTACCAAACTTTATTATTATATTATTCTTACTGCCTCCTCATCTACGCTATGATCTAAAGACTCTTTTTCTTGTTCTCTTTGAATAAGCATTTAGAGCTTAGGTTTAGAGCTGCTATGACTGATTTTATTATGAATGTATCTTCTGCTGTTGATCTGTGTGTGTGAAGTGTGAAGCACTTGACCTATGTGAAAAGCGCTATATAAATAAACTTACCTAGTTACTTTCTATTAAAGCATTTATGAGGAGTAGCAGTAGTTCAGTTGGGTCAGTGGGTCAGTTCCCAGTCCTTTAAGTATACTGTTGTTGTGTCCTTGGGCAAGACGCCTAGCCATGCCTTTTGCTCTCTGAATACACTAACACTGAAATAAACCCAGAACCAAATAAACCCTGAACCAAACCCTGTTAAAATAATGTCTACATTTCTAATAATTCATCTAAGAGGTATTAACCGCTAACACATATTTAGATCACCATGTTACCTTTTATTGTTTTGAAAATACCAAGAAACACGCATTAAAATGTTTTATAATTTTTGTTTTTGACAATCTGAATCTCCCCTCCCTTTGTCGCTCCCCGTTCAAAGCTAATGAGACTACTGCACATCAGGTTTGTCAAGTTGATTTTTACAGTTTTGTATCATGTTTTTGTATATTTATGGAGAATTGTCGTGATGTAGGCTTGTGGGTGGAGCATTGTACAGAATCTTACAGCTAACCTTAAAGAGGGTTTGAATAGGAGAGAGATCTCTAAATTACTCTAACATGCATGGGCGACATCTAAAACCTTTTCAGGCCTGTTTTTGGTGAAGAAACATCATTATAACATTGTAGAAAGCTCCGAAAATACATGAATTAAGCACAATACCACCCTCTTTAAGTAGGCTCATTAGTGCAGAATAAACTAGACTTGTAATTTAGAGAGAAGTTATAGTTTTATCAAATATTTAAGATCCAAAATGGCTTACAGAGATATTTATTTGTCTAGAAAGCGCATAGGATCCGAGACATAACATTGGTGCGCAGTGTAAGAAACAGCTCTCACTTTGTTTACTGAAGGAGTCTGGAGGAGTTCAGGGGCTGCAAAGTGCTGTTTTGAAACTGTTGACAGACAGATTTCAGGGTGCGTAATCTCTCCAAACACAGACAGATTAAAGGGACAGGCCAGAGCAGTGTTTGGGTGCTGCAGATGGAGAGAGCTGCATGTGTGGATACAGGAGGTAATGGTGGAGCAGGCAGATTACAGTGGGTTACTGAGATATGATGTCACTGAAATACTGGAATCAGGTTAGACTACTAATTTCAGAACTTACAAGCATAATTATATTTTGATTATACTAGAACGTGCCTATTTTTTCTGCTTTAATTTTCGTTTTGATGAAGTTTATCATTTTACTTCCTGGTTGAACACGGGCAGATGTGACATAGATGCACTACAAATTTCTCTGACCTGGTGAAGATTTTAAAACTTATATCAGGTTATTCATCTTGGTTTCAGATTTATTATATACTTACTCGTTCTGAGACTAGGGGTGTAACGATAGGCAAGTCTCACGATATATCATCACGGTCTGAACCTCATGATACGATATTTATTGCAATATTGTGGGAAAGCTCACGATATTACGATATTCTATATAATAACAAGACTGACATTCTAAAATGCTTTGGCCAGTCATTTGGTACAACATTTATTGTCATTAGGGATGGAACGATATCTAAATCTCTCTGTACAATATTTTCACCATATACATCTCACGGTTCAATATTTATTGCAATATTTTGGCTCACAAAATAACAAAAATGCTCCTTTTTCCTCTAAAAATGCTTCACAAGACTTAATCCAAAGAATTATGATTTGAAAGTGCTTAGAACAGTTATTTCTTCATGTAGTCTGCATCAGAACTTGTGATTCGACATATTGTGATGGTCCACGATATTATTATGAGACCTTTGACGATACGATATCACCATATTTCGGTTATTGTTATATCCCTATCTGAGACTGCTTAATTCTAGTCTAGAGGTAGTTTATTTTAAGATAACTTGTCTGTCCATGTAGCAAGATAATTTCACTACTTTTAAGTCATTTTCTAGTAGATTTAAGTGTTTATATCTTAAGCTTTATAACTGTCACATCACAGTAAAGTAAACAAAGGCTAAAACATGTATAAACTGCAAGAGTTATGACTAGTCTAATTAAAATAAATGACAATACTTTCATTAAACATCCTGTGCTAAGCAAAATTACTCTTGTGAGCTTTAAGTCATGTTATAATGTTGTTACCTCTTCAAAAACAAACGTGGAGCTGTGTTTTGTTCTTTTATTATTCGTCCGTCTACAGCCCCAAAGCTCAAAATGCTGAGTTTCACCTTATGATGTCATAAAGCTGTAGTGTTCAAGTTAAGAGCTGTACATTCAGTAGAGATTGGCATTTCCAAAGCTGAAATTCCAGCCGATTTAAAATTGTTAACCAATAGCAACAAATTTAAACATAAATTTAAATTACTGTATGTTTCCAACCAAAAATGCCCTCACTGAAAATGTATTGTATATAACGTATGTGTCTTGTCTGTTTTTATGCATGTATTTGATATTATTTTTTTATATGGACAGGTGTTGAAAACTAGAATTTGTGTGAAAACACTCAAAGAAATTCATCTGACTTGTCTAATGTGATTATGATGTCCTTAATAAACATAAATAAAACCATTTAAAAATCATCCAAATGATTCTAGTGCAGGTGTATGAGTTTTGAGGGGGGAGCTCAGCCTAAATATGCAGGATTTGTGTGTTAAACATGTGTGAATGAAACAAAACACAACTCCAGGTATAGTTTTTGAGGAGGAAACAACATTAAAACATAGATCAGAAAATAGCGTAATGTAAATCCTTTAAATCGAGGTTTAAACTGCCAACTTAAACTGTCTTCTTTGTGCGTAATGACATTTGACTGATGTAAAACTCAGACAAATATTTAGATTCTATCCCACTAAAAGAAGTAAGAAATAAATAAACATGCAAACCTGCACTTTAAATGTAAACTCTGAATTGGAGTAAACAGCAGTGGCAGCTTCATGCAGCTTTGTGGAGTAAACGCACTGACTGACTGCGTCTACAATCTGGCACAAGCGTAAAATCTACCAAACAAATAAAGGTAATGTGCATGCAGTTTTGGTTTATATGAAACATTCTGGTGATAGTGGAAAACTCAAGAATTTAAGATGCAAAAAGGCAGCCATGTATCACTCTAAAAAGCTATGAAAAGTTGCAGTAGTAGTAGTGGAGGAATGTTACTTAATCTCACCTCAAAATGATCTCGTTGACTTATAGGACTTTATTATGAGAATATTTTACTTCTCTGGGGTATGAGCATCACATATTTAGATCACCCTGTTGCCGTTTATTGTTTTAAAAATGCTTTATTTGCCAAAAACGACGTATTAACATGTTTTATAAGTTACAATTTCATTTTGACGCGCTTAGTCCCCCTGCCCGCTAAATTACTCAGAGTTCACTGCAAAAAAGCTCGGCCAAAATATAAAATATAAACACTTAAGTCACCAGAGAATGACTTAAAAGTAGTGAAATGATCTGTCCATGCAGCCAGATCATTTTACTTGACAAGTTCTCTTAAAATAAACAACCTCTAGAATAGAATTAAACCGTCTCTGGTCTAGTATGTACTTAATATATCTGAAAACAAGATGAATAACCTGATATAAGTTTTAAAATCTTGGCCAGATCAGAGAAATTTACGGTGTATAACATGGTAGAAAGTTAAAGATTTTGCATATAAGTCCTTCTTTAAGTTATTTACACTTTTCAATAACATCACAAGGGGCAGACACATTGGGAAACGCGGAAATGTTTTTTGGATGGTCTCAGATCTCAAGCAAAAGGACTGCAGCAGGTAACTGTAGTAGATTAGATCTCGAATCTTAGCACAGAGTACCTATTCTGCTATGCCCACTTTAACTTTTGACTGTGTTTTTAAACTCTGTACCCCTTCACTAGAATCATTTGGATAATTTCAGGTCGGGAATTGCCAAACTCTCCTGAATGCAGCTGTTTACTTGACAGCTACAGCTTCATGACATTACAAGTTCAAACAGAGCATTTTAAACTTAAAGGGATAGTTTGGGTTTTTTTTGCAAATGTCTCACTCTTTTGAACACAGATTGTTTTGAGAAGAAAAACACTTTATTTTCGTGACCCCAGCCAACTTGACGGACACTTTCATCAGCACCGAAACCGGGGAAGAACTCGGCTCACCGGACGCTGTCGGGAGGTAAGTCAGTGTTGATGCACGACACTGCTGATGGGAACGTACAGATTCATGTCAAAAAACCTGAACTATCCCTTTAAAATGTAGACAGACTAGTAACATGAGTGAATGAAATCAAATCCAGGCATGTTTTTGAGAAGGTTCTAACGTGACTTAAAGCTGACAAGAGCCAATTTTAGGAGTAAGAATGTCATTTTTTGTTTTATTATTACTAAAATTACTGAGACAAGTATTAAAATATAGCAAAAATATCTATATAGCAGTTCTTAACAGCCAAACTGCTGTTGTTTCTTCACGTTACAAACACTGACATGAAGTAGCAGCACTTTTGAGCCCGTTTGAGTCCTTTTGTCTGGTCATATCTGTGGAGGTGGCGCGCTCTGGCCTGGTGTCAGGCTGGTTCATGTTGAGGTGATTGAGTGAAGTGCAGATTACAGAGCGGTCAAAGTGACAACATGTTTGAGTTTCTGTTTTTACTGTTTCCTGTCCACAGCCGAGCAGGGACACACATACAGACTGCCTATCAGAGCTAGTTTGAAAAGGTGAAGTTTCTTGAATTATTCCTGAATATTCTGTGTTTATCTTTACGTACAGACAGATTAAACTCAGGGGGTAAGTCTGTTGTCTTTTTCAGTCCATTTGAGTCATTGCTGTAGACTCCAATGTCCAATATCACCACTAATAAGCTGATAAATGTTCATTTTTATTTACATTGTTGGCAGAAATGTTGGAAAATATGATTCTAGTGTTTGATGGCCATTCATGCTTCATTACTCTCTTGCAACTAATGTAATGCAAATAGAGAACCTTTTTAAATCTGAACTGCACTTGCAAATCCAGACGGAAATCTGTTTTTTTTATACAGATTGATATCAGTTTGAGCTCTACGCCCTCAGTCACGTCTCAAGACAAACGTGATCGTCCAATCAGATTTTTTTTTTTTCAGTGGCCCATGAAGGAGCTCATTGGCCAACTATTATTCACAAAACAAATCTAATTTATCCCACCTCAGATTTTAAGTGGTGAATAAGTAAAAGTGAACTATCGTGGGTATAATTGAGCATAACTTAAAACATATATGAGGTACAGCTTAGTAGAAGTAATTAAAAATCCTGTTATCTCTATTGTTTCAAATAGGGATGATTTAAAAAATAAACTTAATTTATACAATACAAATACAATTTCAAAGTGATTGAGTTTCCTTAACAGAAAATTATGAGTCAAATTAACTGCCAATATCTGAGTTTAGGTAAATCAGCATTTTTAATTTAGCTGTTTTCAAAAGGTAGAAGTGGCAAGTCCAACCTTTTAAGTTCTGGAAGATTGTGACTTTTAAGTTCATCAACTTAAAATAATTGAGACAATCGATTACCTCAATTTTTTTAGTTCTGGTGACTTATTTGGCTTCACAGTGTATGTTATAATGTTATTTCTTCTTCAAAAACAGACCTGGAGTTGTGATTTGTTTCTTCTACACATGTTTAACACAGAAACCCTGCATATTTAGGCTGTGTTCTTCTCATAAAAACAGAAAACACTGTGTTCCAAAGTATTTTTAATTCCCATCCTCCTCCTCTAGAATCAGGTGAATGACAGCTGTCCTGGGATTTCCAAACTCTACTGAACTAAAGGTAAAAGGAGCTGCTAACAAAACACAACTCCTGGTCTGTTTTTGAGGAGGTAACAACATTATAACACGGCTTAAACCTCACACAGGTCCATTTTGTGCACTACAGGACCTTTAAGACAACAAAAATCTCTTACAGCACCTTGAGTATTTTGGTATTTATAGTTAGTTACCATGGTTACACAGCGGTCATCCTTACCCAGGTTGACGAAGCTCATGACGGTGTCGGCGTCGGTGACCACGGTCCCGAGGGGCGGCGTGTGCGAGCTCAGCGTGGGCAGGGCGGCGAGGTTCACCTGGGCCAGCTTATCCACGGCCCCGAAGCGCCCCAGCCCCATCCCGTTCATCAGGATCTCGTTGCCCTCCTCCTCGCCCTCCGCGGACATGGCGTGGTACAGGTCCAGCATGAACAGGGGGGCGGACGAGGGCGGGCGGAGCGGGTGGGGTCTGGGCCGCCCGGGCAGACCCAGGATGGACAGTATCTCCTTTTGCATTTCTTTCTTCTCCCGGCCGCTCAGTCTGCGGAAGCTGGACTGCACAGCGGCGTCTGCGTAGCTCCAGAGAGACAAGATGAGGAGGGGGAACAGAATGAGGGTCCTGGGGCGATGGGGGGGTCTCCAGGGGGTCCGGGAAGTCCTGCAGCAGCCGCACGAACGCTTGGGCATGTTCGAGGATTCTTTCATAGCTCCTCGGTCGTCCTTGATGTGTTTCGGAGGGGCTGTCTCGTATCAAATCTGCTCAGAAGTCTCTATCTCGAAGTTTATGTTTATGCTGCCCCTTCCTCTCCCACCTCCTCTAATCTAAACCCAAGTGCCCTCCGCCCCGCTCAGCCCACAGCTATAATGAAAGACTGGAAAGATTACACACATTTGTTATGGGGCAGAGGCTGTGTTGACAATAATACAGACTTTGAAGTTGATGGCAAGAAGTACAACAAGTAGAAGTGAAACTATACGTGAAAAATACTAAGAATTTACTTTTGATACTACTGCAACAGCTTATAAATGACTACAAGTAGAGATCAATCAGTCTTTTCTATCGGTTTTTAAAGCTTTGTTAAAGTAAAATAAAAATAAAAACAACTAGGTAAAACTTGGCCACTACTACTATAGCCAAATACAAGTATGCACAAAATACACAAACGTTACTACTGCTACTACTAAGATTACAGTTTTAAAGCTATGTTAAAATAAACTTGACCACTACTACTATAACTTAGTAAAAGTATGAAAAATATACTCTATTACTACTACAACTACTACTACTACTACTACTGCTACTACTACTACTACTGCTATTACTATTAGTCTTTTCTTTTGATTTTTAATGCTATGTAAAAGTAAAAAAGAAGCAGATTTTGGCCACTACTACTATAAAGTACACAAAAAGTAGTCAAAGAAATTATTGCCACTACTACGACTACTGCTACTACTGTTCATCTTTTATTTTGAGTTTTAAAGCTTATGTTTAAGTAAAAAAGAAGCAGGTTCTGGCCACTACAACTATAAAGTACACAAAAAATACAGCTACTACTACTACTACTACTACTACTACTACTACTACTACTACTACTACTACTACTTATTACTACAACCAACTTTGCCACTAAAGTTAAAAATACAGAAACTTGTGTGAATAATTTTATAGAATACTAGAGTGAAAAGTACATTTTTATAAAGGTTTGGATAAAATCTTATCTAGTTACTGCTGTTTTCTAGAAGATTTGAAGCAGGACGAGAGACAAGTCCACACCTGCGGTTAGTTTATCAGCTCCGATAGTTCCAAATTGTCCATAAACAAAAATTCAGAGCCTCCCACTAAAGGTTTCTCCTGCCAAAAAAAAAAAAACTCCAAAAACACAATTGAGTCGGAATCGCTGCTCCTCCTTCCACAGCTGATGTTCAACTGAAGTCTCCCTGTGGTTCTTCACATGTGCAGCTGGAGCCCGCCCCCTGGTCTGCCTCCTCCTCTTCCTCCTCTACCTCCTCTTTCTCCTCCTCTTCCTTCTCCTCTTTCTCCTCCTCTTTCTCCTCCTCTTCCTTCTCCTCTTTCTCCTCCTCTACCTTCTCTTTCTCCTCCTCTTCTTCCTCCTCTTCCTTCTCCTCTTTCTCCTTCTCTACCTCCTCTTTCTCCTCCTCTTTCTCCTCCTCTTCCTTCTCCTCTTTCTCCTCCTCTACCTTCTCTTTCTCCTCCTCTTCCTTCTCCTTTTTCGCCTCCTCTGCCTCCTCTTTCTCCTCCTCTTCCTTCTCCTCTTCCTTCTCTTTCTCCTGGTCTTCCTTCTCCTCTTTCTCCTCCTCTACCTCCTCCTTCTCCTCCTCTATCTCCTCCTCTTCCTTCTCCTATTCCTTCCCCTATTCCTTCTCCTCTTCCTTCTCCTCTTCCTTCTCTTTCTCCTCCTCTTCCTTCTCCTCTTTCTCCTCCTCTACCTCCTCTTCTTCCTTCTCCTCTTTCTCCTCCTCTTCCTTCTCCTCTTCCTTCTCCTCTTCTTCCTCCTCTTTCTCCTCCTCCTCTATCTCCTTCTCTCTTCTCCCTCTCTCCTCCTCCTCTTCCTTCTCCTCTTCCTTCTTCTCTTTCTCCTCCTCTTCCTTCTCCTCTTACTTCTCTTTCTCCTCCTCTTCCTTCTCCTCTATCTCCTCCTCTCTTCTCCCTCTCTCCTCCTCCTCTTCCTTCTCCTCTTCCTTCTCCTCTTCCCTCTCTTCCTTCTCCTCCTCCACCTTGCCCCCTCCTTCTCCTCTTCTCTCTCCTCCCCTCCTCCTTTTCCCCCACCTCCTCCTTCCTCTCCTTCTCCTCCACCTTCTCCCCTTTCTCTTCTCTCTGTTTCTCCTCCTCTCTTACTCCTCCTTTTCCCCTGCCTCCTTCTCCTCTTCTCTCTCTTTCTCCTCCCTCTCCTCCCCTTCCTACTCCTCCTTTTTCCTCACCTCCTTCTCCCCTCCTCCCTCTCATCACCTCTATTCATCTTTCATCTGTCCCACACAGCCTCCCTCTCCACCTCTAGCTTCTCCTCCTCCTCTTCCTCTCTTCTCCTCCTCTCTCCTCCTCTTCCACCCTCCTCCTCCTGTTCCCTTTCCTCCTCTCTCCTCCTCCTCCCTCTCCACACCTCCATTCATCTTTCACCTCTCCCCCTCGCCTCCCTCCTTCTCTGTGGCTTCTTCTTCTCCTCACATTTTTGGCCGTGTCCGGAGCTAAAACCTGACCTGAGTTCAGAGAAGTGATTTGTCTTTGAAATGGAGCCGCAGGAGTCGGACCTCGGCCAAAGCACCTGCGTCTGGGCGTGAGGCTGTTTACATATGCAAATGAGGACAGGAATATTTAACACTTCTTTGAACAAGATTATTACCACATGTGAACTATGTAACACGTCCATTTTAAAGCACTCGTACTTTACACTCTTTCCTGACCTGTTCTAATGTTGGCGGGCAATTGCACAACGTTAAAAAGTCAAGCAGGATATTCACACTATTGACATGCTATACATCGTTTGAAAGCTTAATTCCTCAGTATTACAACCATATCATTCATTTTATGCCACACAGCGAGCCCAAAGAGCAATAACTTATAATTCCTCAAAATAATCAAACCAACAATACGCATTTCTTACCTTTGAGCCGGTGTTCTGGATTTTTTCCTACCCATACAAATATCCTACCGAGCCACACTGCGCATGCGTACAGCACATTACGTCATGTATTGGAACTTGGTGCGAGTTTTATCCTACCTCCTAACTTCATATAGCAACATCTACAAGTATACTGTAAATGAACGACTTTCACTTAGAGGATCAAGTTAGAATTTCAAGCATTGATATTGCACTTCAAGCAACGTTATAATGAATGCATTAGCAGATGATTTTATCCAAAGTGACTTAGTAATTTAGGCACATGGTGTAGGTTTACCATCAGAAGTATATCCTGATGGGGTGAACTGTCGGGGTTCTCCTTGACTAACGCTCACCAACGTGGGTACATGATTGCCATCATAGCATCCGATTTTTATTCTAACATTGTCATTTTCAATCCAATCAATCAATCAATCATACGCACTAGTTATTCAATCTGCCTAAAAAGAAAACGGCAAAATAACCACCACATCAACTGCACACGAAATTACATTAGAAACAAGAGTAGTACACTCATTTTAGTTGCTGTCTACACATTTAATGATTTCAATCGTTTTAGCATGCTACTTGCAGGAGAAAAAAAAACTCAATCGAACTGCGATCAAATAGTGAACAGGTACCTTAAAATGACACTGAAGCGCATGGTAGGATTTTCTGACAAGGTAGCAACGCTAGGCGGACATATCTACCATTTCTTCCTACCCATAGAACACGGGTAGGAAGTTTCGCGAGGGTAGGAAGATTAGACGGAACACCGGTTCTGTCGGTCCGAAACAGGTCCAGTCCAGGAATAAGCTGCATTCAGTTGGTCCGTAACAGTCCACAGAAAAAGAATATCCTCTTGTTTTTTTCATAAAATAATTCCATGTGGGGAAATAATCCAGAAAAACCGTGTTTGTCTGAATGGATGAACGATGAATGAAAACATGTCTGTACAATTTCCATCCTTTTGCTTAGCTTATCTTTCACTTCTGTTAGAGCTGTTGGGTATGTTTGTTTTTCTCACACTCTCATCTACAAAATGAGACCCTCCACGAGACAATATGAGCTTTGGTGTAGCAGGCACAGCCCGCTGAATAAAAGGAGCACATCCGTTTAGCGCTGTTTTACTCATGTCCAAGCCGAGCTCTCCACAGCAAAGCTCTACAGTCATTAGTTCTTCCAGAAAGTGATTGACATATTCTTTTAGTCTATTATCAGAGCTTTCCAACAATGGGCGGGACATGTGGCAGAGGTGAGAGAGCTGCTCTGTGTGGAGCTGCGTAAGGCTGTTTGGGGAGCCTAGTCTAGCAGTGACGCACAGATATACAGATAGAGGTAGCGCATCAGACGCATCTTGGGAGACATTTTTGGCTTGTTGTAGTTTTTTATCCTAAGAAAACATGCCTTAAGTTCAGAAGAAGACTTACTCATTACACATTTACATCTTATTAGAGTTTGGAACATCTGGTACATGCCAAAATTGACACTTTTTTTTTTTTACAAAAAGGCTCACAGCATCCAAACCCTTAGGCCTAGAGGTCTGAAATTTTACACAGTTGTTGCCAACAACTTCAGCAGTGAGTGTAGTGAGCCACAAATGACTAGGATGAAGTATGCCCAAGTTAGAGCCTTTATTATTTTGTTTTGGTTTGGTTTTTTCAAAGGCAAAAAAATTCAATTTTTAGACATTTTTGAATGTCTGTACTGTAAGTTAGCTGCACTCACAGTCTTCATATGCATATCTACAGAAGCTAGAAGGTCTAAGTTTTAAAATGATGCATCACACAAGCATGTGGAGTCTAAGATTTTCTTTTAATAAGCTATGACATTTTGGTATGTGTTACTGTTGTGCACAGAGAAAATGAGGTGGGTGGCATCAGGTTAATCCATCAAATTTTAGTTATTCAGCGCAATACGTACAATTCAAAAATCCTTTGGTGAGCTACTTGGAAGGGGATGAAGAGCTACTGGTAACTCCTGAGTTACAGGTTGGTGGTTTAGAGTCAATTTTGTGTAATATATAGACCTTTAACTTTAATAGCTCTAGTATAGAATAGGCAAAAAGTAACTATTATTTTGACACAGTGTTGAGCACCTATATTACAAAAAATAATAATAATTCTTGTGAACTTTTAGCCCTGTTAAAATGTTAAAATTACCTCGTCATCCTCAAAAATATGTCTAGAGTTGTGTTTTGTTTCTTTCACGTTTCATGTTTGAGTGACCCTTTATTATTCGTCTGTCACATCTCCAGTGATCACAAAGCTCTGCTCCACACTGAGAGGCAAATCCAGGACTGAAATCATCCAAGGCCTCACAAAGTGTTTTCCGTTTGAGAGAAGAACTCTGGTAAATATACAGGATTTGTGTGTTAAACATGTGTGAATGAAACAAAACACAGCTCCAGGTGTGTTTGCGATGAGGAAACATTAGAACATAATTCAGAAAATAGCGTCATATGGGCCCTTTAATGCATCTTTCAGCCTGGTAATGACTCCTTTTTGCACCAATGGAGATAGATACATTTAATGCAGCACTGTGGAACATTCCAGTCAAACATCCGCATAGAAAACAGATAGAAAACACATTATAGTCTAAGTATAGTGTGAAATGTGGCCTGTAACGCTCTCAACACGGAGCACAAGGACACTATACACTGCACATAGGCGTTGTGTTTTATAAGTACTTAGTAAGTAAATAGTTTTGGTATCTAGTTCCTTTCCCCCACTGGCCAAACTCCCATTTAAATAAACAGGAGCTGAGCGAGGTTTCCTGAGCTGAAGTTTGAAATAACATGTTTACTGGACACACAGAGCAGAGGGCTGTGCAGCTGTGTCCGGGGCCATTCGTCATCACACCGCCTCATCCACGCACCGCACTGAAAATACACTCCACATCACTGCACAACTCTGCTGGTGGAGGGTCCGCTACCTGCTTGTGTCCATGGAGATGTTACTGAATTGATGTTACAGCATTTATTCATTCCAGGTGTTTCTATTGTTCAAAATACAAGAACAGGCTCTGTGCAGCACATGGCAACCACACTGTTAGTGTCACTACGTCCTGTCCAGTTTGATCATGAGGTTTTTGCTGAAACGAGTGCGTAATTAAGGAAAATTGTTCTCCAGAGACCATTCATGACAAACATGTGAGCCAGTGTAGTTACATTTTCTTTGTGTTTTGTTCATTTTTAGTTTAGTTTATTATTCATTTGTCAGGGACAATGTACAAAAACATTAATCTCACAAAGAGAAGAGATGCTTTGGACCAGATTTAGCTAAAGCTTCTTTCCATCTGCAGTCCCCGGGCAAATGTGCACAACAGTAAAACAATCACAACAAAATTACCATGAGCTCATTTATAAAAATACTTACTTCTGTTCCTATTTCATATAAAAACACATTTACTAAAAGGATTACTATAGCTAAATTGATCAATATCAAGAATATTCAATACAAATAAACAGCGAGCAATACACAATAAAAATAAACACAGCATAAGGGCAGCATTTAAGCAGCTTTTCTGTATTTTACCTAAACAAATGACAGTTTATGCCTCTTTTTACTGTTGGCAGGGATCAACTTGGTCAAAAATAAGGACACCTGGGGCTTTTCTTGTATAAAACTGGGACAAATCAGTGGTTTTGGATAAATCTGCTGGGACAGGGGACACAGGGCTCAAAGCTGGGACTGTCCTGGGTAAATAGGGACGTCTGGTCACCCTACTCAAAACACAATAACAGGCTCTGTGTGAACTGTTAGCATCACTATGTCCTGTCCAGTTTTATCTCTATGAGGGTTTTGCTGATTCACATTAAAATATATAAATATTTAAAGCAGGGTGACCGGAATTTCAAAGTAAAAACTGGGACATCCCAGTTTTTTGGTGGTTGTTAATAATAAAATTGTGAAACAAGTGCGTAATTATGGAAAATTGTTCTGCAGAGACCATTTATGACGAACGTGTGAGTAAGTATAGTCACATTTTCTTTGTGTTTTGGTCATTTTTAAGCAGTTTTTATACGCCCGTTGTGTAAGACGGGACGTATTATGGTATGGCGCTGTCCGTCCGTCCGTCCGTCTGTCCATCCGTCCGTCCGTCTGTCCTTCCGTCCGTCCGTCTGTGGACACTTCAAAGCTTTGAAGTCTTTGAAGCTTTGTCTTCATGAAAGATCTGAACTCTCTTCTCAAATGTTCTGCTGCTGAAAGCGAGAACAACCCACATTCTCTGCTTCTTTGAGCTTTGACACATTAAAGCTTTGTAGTGTCTTTAAGTTCTGTTGCTGCAATCTGATTGGTGGAATTCTGATTCTAGAATTCTATATACAATAATTCAAAGTACGGGCGTATTTTGCCCCGCTGGCGGAGCTCTTGTTCTCTTTTTTTTTACCTAAATAAATGGCAATTTATGCCTCTCTTTACTGTTGGCAGGGATTAGATTGGTCAAAAATAGGGACATCTGGGACATCTCTTGTATAAAACTGGGACAAATCAGTGGTTTTGGATAAATCTGCTGGGTCAGGAGACACAGGACACAAAACGGGGACTGTCCCGGGTAAATAGGGGCATCTGGTCGCCCTACTCAAAACAAAATAACAGGCTCTGTGCACATTGTTAGCGTCACTATGTCCTGTCCAGTTTGATCTCTGAGGTTTTTGCTGAATCACATTAAAAAATATATAACAGGAAATAACGGGCAGTGAACAGGATGATGTAGGTGGATGTGACTAACAACATGTCCACATAAAGTACAAATTTTAAAAAAATGAATAAACTGAATATTTCAGCAGAGGACACTTCTGTGTTTAGAAAGAGACATGTTTGTGTCTCAATGCCAACGCTAATGCTAATTTTGAGGCATAATAAATAGTAAAACAATGCCACAGACTGAAGTATTCTACATATAAAAACAATTGGGTAGTCTTTATTTTAATTCATTTGACTTTTGATAGGTTGTTTGGTATAAATAAAATTGTGAAAAGAGCGTGAAACATTGTGTATTCTCAAGTCAGTCATAATCTGACCTTTGCATCTTTTTGCTTTCATTCGCAAACACGGATTTCTGTATTTTGATAAACAAATAACAATTTATGCTCCTCTTTACTGTTGGCGAGGATCAGATTAGTTGAAAGTTGTGATAGTCCTGGTTTAGTTCTGATTTAGACCTGATGTAATCCTGGTTTAATCTTAGTTTAGTCCTGGTTTAGATCAGAATGATCAAAAATAGAGACATTTGGGACATTTCTTGTATAAAACTGGGACAAATCACTGGTTTTACACAAGTCTGCTGGGACAGGGGACACAGGGCTCAAAACTGGGACTGTCCCGGGTAAATAAGGGCCTACAATAATGCAAAGATGCACTGTAACTTTTCTTGTTTCCAAGGAGATGTTTTATATGATAAATTACACAGTGCACCTTTAAACATTTACATATAATTTATTGATAACTGGTGCTTTCATTTCTTAAATACATCAAAAGCAAGTGTTCATACTGTGAGCAGAGTTGCCGCTCCCTATATCTGAATTCTGCAATCTGCTCGTCTCCATGGAGATAGATATGTTTAATGCCATGCTAGGGAACATGCAGGTGAAGCAGTAACATCTCCATGGGGACAAGCAGGTGCTACACACTCCACTAAAAAAGTTCTAATACTTCTGCACCTTTAACATGATTTCTGATTAACTAAAAATGTTTAAAATGAAACAAATCATGTGAAATGGGCAATTTGTTCACGAAAGTCAAATTACAGCCCATCAAAAACTACATCTAAATTCATGTGCTCAAAATAGTTTAAGGTCATTTGAATGTGTCTCCAGTTTCTGCAGCGCACTCACTCTGTCAGTATCTGAAACCCCGAGTCCAGAGACGTGCCAAGAGAAAGAAAACAAACCTGTGGACAGAGGAGCGCTAAGGTCCAGGCATTTGGGACGCACCCTCTTGGCCCTGGACCAAATGCCCGTGGTCACTCTGGTTTGGTCAGTGTGGATGAGGAGGAGGAGGCACTTTGAAGAGGCAGAGTCAGGACAGAAGGACAGAACTGACTCATGGGAGAATTTCCCTGTGTTCAGTTTCTTCACATGAAACTCGCTTTGTGTTACTTATGACACAGACTGAGCAAACTCATGAGTGACTCTGTTAGACGAGTTATCCATCTAACTTTTTAGAATAACCACACTTTTACTACAGCCTTTTCCTTTTACTACAGCCTTTATGAAGCACGGACAAAAACTTCATTCTTAATGAAACAGCTGACAATGATTCAGGCTTAGTAATTACTTGATCAATACTTTAAAGCCACAATATGTAACTTTTTTGCCAAAATATAAACTACTGCACTGAAAAGCCTTAAAAACGTATATGAACAGACCATCTCCACAGGCCTGACTCTTGAGGCCCTCTCTTGCTTGTTTCCAAGAAAATGTTGTTCTTTTGACTATAATATTCTACTGTATTTCATAAAACTCATGTCCCACCTCCAAAAGTTCCTTAAAATAATTAGTAATAATTAGTTTAATGCAGATTTTCCAACCCGTGGTTGAACTGACTGTTTGATAAATGGTCTCGTCCAGGATAAATACCAGAAGATTGCCAGTTAGAGATTGTGGTTGCCCCAATGATGTAATCTTTAAATTAATCTTTAGCCACAGACTCTCGCTATGCTCCAGGGAACTGGGAGGCTGTTTATTTGGTTGAACATTAAGAGTTTGTGAATAAATTTGTTCAGTCTACTCCAACATTTTGAGGACATTTTCACATTCTAAAAATATTATTTTTATACACCCGTTGTAATACGGGACGTATTATGGTATGGCGCTGTCTGTCTGTCCGTCTGTCCATCTGTCCGTCTGTCCATCTGTCCGTCTGTCCGTCCGTCCGTCTGTCCGTCTGTCCATCTGTGGACACTTCAAAGCTTTGAAGTCTTTGAAGATTTCTTGTCCGTGCTCTAGCTCGACAACCGTGTAGCCTAGGAATGTGAACCCGCACTCTTAACAACTGGAATCTTCTCTCTCCCGTTGCCGAGCAACTGCTGCAGCTGGAACTGTGTGTCACCTTTGAACTTTAAACTTCAAAGCTTTGAAGTCTTTGAAGCTTTGTCTCATGAAGAGGCAAAACATGTGGGGCATGCGCCGATATATATATAAGGTATACTGTATTTGTGTATTTTATTGTATATTTTTGTATCGATCCATGCTGTAGGTCAGTGGTATCAATTTTATGTGAATTCTAACTTAATTCTATATACAATAATTCAAAGTACGGGCGTATTTTGCCCCGCTGGCGGAGCTCTTGTTTAAATTGTGCTTTGGAAACCGTCCTAATCTTTCAGCATTCTAAAACTCATGGAAACCAAATAAAACAATAGCTCCGCCAGCGGGGCAAAATACGCCTGTAATAATCAATAGGGAAATCTGGCTCTTGCAGTAGGAGTATGAGTATGACATCATCACATTCTAGAATCGGAATTCCACCAATCAGATTGCAGCAACAGAACTTAAAGACACTACAAAGCTTTAATGTGTCAAAGCTCAAAGAAGCAGAGAATGTGGGTTGTTCTCGCTTTCAGCAGCAGAACATTTGAGAAGAGAGTTCAGATCTACGGCAAGAGGGAAACAATAATCCTATACATTGTAAACAACAGAAAAGCACATTGATATTTTGCCTCTTCATGAAGACAAAGCTTCAAAGACTTCAAAGCTTTGAAGTGTCCACAGACGGACGGACGGACAGACGGACAGACAGACGGACGGACAGCGCCATACCATAATACGTCCCGTATTGAAACGGGCGTATAAAAAAATACCCTTTATTGACCAATATTTATTGAGTTATAAATAAGGCAATTGCACATATAATAATCATCAATGTGGCCATAAAATTACATATATATTTTAAAAAATAATTCACAAATATAAAATCATTACATCATCTTCATATATCCTTAAATGATTTTCTTTTCATCGTTTATTACAAGAAGGACAAAAGCACAAACATCGGTCTCATGTAATTACTTCCTCCTCAGTTCACCGGTTCCCGCTCCAGGTTGTGGACCATGGGGGACAGGTCCTTCTGTGTCCAGGGCCCCTGCGCTCTGGAAAACCCTCCCTCCACTTGTACAAACTGCTGAAGCCACTGATCACTTCAAATCACTTCTCAAAATATTACTGTATAAAAACTTCTGTATCATGACATCACAAGTTGGACCAGAGCGTTCTGAGCTTTGGAGATGCAGACAGACCAATAATAAAGAGTTACTCAAACATGTGAATGAAACAAAACACAACTCCAGGTTTGTTTTTGATGAGGAACATTCTCACATGTTAAACCCTTTTAGCCCTAATATCACCTGGAATTTTTTGAGTTCCTTTGACTTTAAAAATGTCAGAAAATGTCCCAGGAGTAAGTGTTTTTGGCCCAAGACCCCAAAATGACATATGTAACCATCAGAGGGTCTTTCAAAGACATTTAATTAAGGTAAAAATGTTACGTAGTTCTGCTTTAAACACATTATTACTCAATGAATATGTTGTGTTGAGTATCGGTCCTCAAAACATCAAAAATATAGTTTTATAGTACTTTTACTTTAATACATTTTCTAATAGTTTTGAAACATGGAAGACATTCTCCCATTTTGTAAGTGCACTTTATTTTATTTATTTAGTAATATATATTTATGTTTACTTTTGGTACTGAAATTTTATGATTTGGTCCTTGAGTTTAGTTAAAAATAAAATGAACACATGAAAACTACAACCGCTTTATTCTTTTTGAAAATTACTCGTTTAGATGAATCGACTAATTGAAAAATTAGTCGAGAGATGAATCATTAGAAAATTAGTGATTAGTTGCAGCACTAATATTGTGAATTTTTAAATCTGAGAAAAATAAAACTGGAGAGAAGTTGTCTTCAATCAAAAGAGTGTGAATTTATTAAAGCAACTGTGTGCGCAATTACAAAATATACAATAAAATACACAAATACAGTATACCTTATATATATATCGGCGCATGCCCCACATGTTTTGCCTCTTCATGAAGACAAAGCTTCAAAGACTTCAAAGCTTTGAAGTGTCCACAGACGGACGGACGGACAGCGCCATACCATAATACGTCCCCTATTGAAACGGGCGCGCCAGCGGGGCAAAATACGCCTGTACTTTGAATTATTGTATATAGAATTCTAGAATCGGAATTCCACCAATCAGATTGCAGCAACAGAACTTAAAGACACTACAAAGCTTTAATGTGTCAAAGCTCAAAGAAGCAGAGAATGTGGGTTGTTCTCGCTTTCAGCAGCAGAACATTTGAGAAGAGAGTTCAGATCTTTCATGAAGACAAAGCTTCAAAGACTTCAAAGCTTTGAAGTGTCCACAGACGGACGGACGGACGGACGGACGGACGGACAGACGGACGGACGGACAGACGGACGGACGGACAGACGGACGGACGGACAGCGCCATACCATAATACGTCCCGTCTTACACAACGGGCGTATAACAAACGTAAACGAGTCAAACTGAACCATTACTAAATCCTCAGTACTCACAGAGAGAGCAGAACTACGCTCAGATCTAAAGTCCAGCAGATGTCCGTCCCCCTGCACCATCTTCAGAGGGTCCAGAGCCTGGTGGACCTCATCCAGAAGACCATGGACCAAATGATGTTCCTCAAAACAGAGATGAACCACATGCAGCAGGAGCTCCGGCAGATCCAAGGAGACATTCGGGAATACGAGGAGGCCATGGCAGAGAGGCTGTGCTTAGCTCAGGCCGCACGAGGATGGAAACGGCAGGTCAGGACAGTTTTAAATTAATTAATGAATTTTAAACATACCAAACATAACCCTGGTCCACTTGGGCACAGAGAGAATGGAGACACATATTCGCACTTAGAGCCAGCAGAGAAGAATACTTGACCCTTCAGTACTGGATCGAACAAAACATTTCAGAGGTTCAAGCCAGACTGCGCGAAGAGCTGATCCAACTCTACAGAAATATGACCCTTCTGCAAGTTTTTATACTGTAATATAACACAACTCATGTATAAATATTGAATAAATGTTTTTTAAAGGTGCACTCTGTACCTTTTTGGTTGGATCGCCTGCTTGATTCTATGGATATGTGACTGCTCTGCCTGGAATGTTCCACAGTATGACATTAAACAGCTCTACCTTATGTTTATTCATTTACTGGTGGTTTTATAGCTCAAAAATACCTAGAAAAACAGATATTCTGACTGTGAGCGGGGTCGCCTCTCCACAGATCTGACCTGTAACTTGGCCAATAATGTAATAACGTCCAATAACATAATAATTCTGGCCAAGTTTAAATGTAATAAGATGATAATGTAATAAGAGGCCAATAATAGATGTAATAATGAGCCAATAATATAATAAAAGGTCAATAATATAATAACTATTGTGAGCCTATAAAGTAAACACATCTTTACAGTACCTATTACATTATTGGCTGCAGTTTTCACATTATCAGATAAATTGTCCTTGTTTTTCAAACTGTGGTACAGGAGTGGTGGTACACAGACTCCTTCAGGTGGCACTTCATTTTGTGTGTGCCTCATTTAGAGTTTGTTTTATCCACTTTTCCGTCCTCTTTGGGATCTTTGGATCATTTCTTGTTTAGACCTACAGAGGAAATGATGTGGTTTAGCCTTAAATTATAATAAGTGATGATAAAGTAACCTTAAACAAACTAACTTAGCTAAACTATCTAAACTATTTCTCACCACTTTGTTCAGTGTTGATGGTCTCTGTCAAAAGGTCCTTTGTTTGGTTACTTAAACAAAAAAAAGAACAAATGTAAGTAGTAATTCAGACTTATATTAGTTCATATTTGTGCAGCCAAAATTAGAAAATATAAGTTTAAATAAACTATTTGTAAAGTGGTGGCAGAGGGATCCACCACAATTAGATTAGACCTACAATAGTCCTGTTATAGACCTGGTTTAGTCCTAGAAGAGACTTGGGTTAGTCCTGGTTTACATCCGGTGGTAGAAGCCAAATCTTGTCTTCTTGGTGTGAAAAGGTTTGAGAGGAGCTGATTATTACATTATCAGCTTATTACATGTAGATTGGCCAAAATTATTACTTTATCAGTTGTTATGGAGTCGTGGACCTAATTTAATTTATTAAAATGATCTTTTGTGTTCTCATGGCCAAAACAGGCTAATTGTGTTGTCAACAATAATATCAATATCATTATTACCATTTCTGGCAATACACTTAAATGACAATATTGTGATAGAGTAAAAAGAGATGGATAAGTTCTTATTAAGGATGAGCTCCGTGTCGAAACGGGTGATTTTCTTTATCGATGATTATCCCAGTGTCGCAAACTGAACCATGTACGATTCTGATCTTCCCTTTAATGCTGATTCTGAATATTCCACATATGGTCCTGTCCCATCAGGACTTCCTGTGGGCGTGTCCTTATCTCCTTCGGGATAATTAGACCGGAGCGTCCGGACTCTGAGGCGGGGTCTGCGGCTCACTGGAATGTAAACAGACCCAGAGCAGAGGTGGAGAAAATGTTCAGTTACCTCAAAATACACGACATGTTTACTCAAAAAGAAGAAGAATACTGCAGAGTACAAGTACAACATTTAAAAGTAAAGTATCGGTTAAACTTTATCATAACTACAGCTTAATTAGACTTAATAAAGGATCAAGAAAAGCAGAGCAAATTTGCTAATTTAATATTATTCGGGCTCAGTATCTACTTAGGAGTTTTTGTATTGTATTCAATAAATTATTTGTGATTTAGGCTTTCTTCATCCTTTATTATGGTTAATTAAGTGTAGTTATTATAAAATGGTGCCAAAGTATAAAGAATAAAAAAAACGTAATAGTCCTACTTAATACTACAGTGGATGGTGCATTAAGGTGAGCTGCAGGTTTGGCAAAGCTTTCACCTCTCAGCCAGAAGGTCCTGAGTTTGATTCTGTGTGGAGTTTATTCTCCTTGTGCCTGTGCAGGTTTCCTCCGGGTGCTCCAGTTTCCCCTAAAAACCTGCACAACAGGGTCCTCTGTGGGGCCAGACTCTCCTGAAAAAGATTCTTAATCTGCGGGTTAAATAAAGGTCAAATAAATATAGAACATATTGCGAGATTATCCACATACTCCTCTTCCTTTCCTAATCAGATGCACCGGTTTGAAACTGGTGTTGGATATCGGCTTTCAAATATAGGTCCAGCTCCTGGATGAACATATAAATGTTGTTGAAACATGACTATTTAAAGGTCGTAGTTGGCTCAAAAAGTCTGAGCTGGCAACGGGTAGAGTTCAATTTGTCACCTGGACAAGAGTTTTTGATAGAAGATGTTTCGCCGCTCCATGGATTCTACCTGGACGAATGAGGGATTCTACACACATCTTAAGATCAGGTTTGAATTATTATTTACACCACGTTGTTCTGTGTATAAATAACAGATATTTAACACAGGATCAGTTTAGACTTGTGTTTATTTTATTTAAAGGAAATAAACGCTGTATTCAGTGCTGATATCAGAGATCTATTTTAAACTGTGGTATTGAAATCTGTATCAGAACTGAAAAAGCTGGAATGGAGCATCCCTGTTCATCAGTAATCACATTTGAACACATCCATATTCACAGTCGGTGAAGTGTCTTGCCCAAAGACATAATGGTAGTAAAGTTCAGATTGGAGCTGGGATCAAACCTCAGACCTTTGAGTTTGTGGGAAACCACGTTCTCTCCTTGGCCGAGCGCCAAAGTCCATCTGTGACATGTTGATGTCATATCGCACTCTGAGGAGCTCAGGGACCGGCCTCCTGCTGGTCCCAGAGTCAGGACTGAACTCGGGGAGTCAGAGTTTCAGATTCATGCAGCTAAAACCTGGAACAGTCTGAACATGTGAGACAGACTCTGCTCTGACTAAATCCAGGCTAAAAACAACTGTTTAGCTGTGCACATGTCTGAAAGGTTTTCATTTTTCATTCCGCACTCTTCTCTCATTTCATGTCTCTCTCTTTTTAATTTTACAATGATTATTTGTTTTCTTTGTCTTGTGATTTTAATGTATTTCTTATTCTGTAAATTTTACTTCGTGTACGAATTGTGCTATACACTTGCCCTGTCAATAAGCCACTTTAACCTAACAGTATTGTCAGTATAAGAACTGTATATTGTATATTGAAGAGATGCATACAGTTGCTAACATGTTCATAATACACCATAAAGAAGCAAGAGTCACTTTTACTGCAAGCATATTTTAATACAAAAACAGAACAAAAATGTTTATAATTTTAGTTCTTTTTACTTTTACACAATTGAGTCGTAGTAACGCCCCCTCCCTCCCTTCGTCTTCACACTGAGATAAGCACAGCATCAAAAGGTGTAGGCTCCTCTGCCCGGAAATCCACATCCAGACAAATAAATAAAAATCACCTAAACAGATCTTCAATCGGTCACTTAATTCATTCTTCATCTCGTACATTGAGATAACAGACACATCTCCGGCCCCAACGTAACATTTGGGGCATTTGAAAAAGCCTAAAAAGGAGAAGTAAAGGGGGCGGGACATGAGGGAGGAAACCTGCTCTCATTGGTCCGCTCGGTCGCGCCTCCTGTCAATCATAAATGTAGTTTCTTGTCTACAGATTAAGGGCAAGTCCCCTTTGGTCATGATTTGGAAACCGAGCAATAGTAGCAAAAAGAACAAAACAAAAAAAACAAAAAATACAGGATGGTTAGCGACAATGAAGACAAAATGTACACACAAAACGCACACACTTTCTTGGTACAAAAGTTTTGAACCAGTAATACTCAATCTGCCGATGATATGATGTCAAAATAAATATACTCTTATTATTTATTTAAGCTAGATAAACAAAATCAGATATAAATTAACCACAAAAAAAGACATTCGCAAATTAAAACGTTTGCATACAGTGACCTCTATTTTCGTGTAACATGTGTCAGACCTTTCTTCGTCAATAGGCCAAAAGTGGACGAGGTTAGTGCATGCTGGTTTGGGTTAAACTGTCAGTTATTATGTGCTGTTAGAATAAAAATAGTCCTTTATTTCAATACCAGTTTTAAGTTGTTGTATTGTCGCACTTGCCTCGCGTTGAAATGCAAATCCTTGTCTCTTTTTTGGGAATACTTTTACGTCCTGTAGCCACCAAACGGAGTCGCTAAAATGATTTCGCCCCAAACTCGGGAAGCTGCTCAGTTGTTTCTGCTGAGGTCGACACATTTCAGTTTGGAGGAAGTGGCATGGCAGTTGCATATTTTCGGTATTTTTTTAGCTCATCCTCGAGGCATCTGGGCTGGAAAAACCAAAATGTCTTCCTGAACAGTTTTTTTTTTTTTTTTTTGTGGTTCTCCTCCTTTTAACGCCGCTCTGGCCGTCTCGAATCGGGACAGGCAAAACTAGTAACACAAAATAAGGCAGCATAAGTCAATTCAGTGAGAAGAGGCAGGTCCTGTCTTAAAGGGAAAGTCAGTGTGGACCATTTCTCTTCGTTCTTGTGCATGGTTTTCTTTATTCAGAGGAAAGCAGAGGCAGAAATAGTGTTTTTCTGAATCCTCTCCTCCGTAGTGCTAAGATGCCAGTGATCATTTCTTGGTAGCGCTGGTCGTCTTGGGGCTGGGGGCCTTTTTGGAGATGGTGGGGATTTTGGATGGTTTGGCGCCCCCTCCTGGTCGGCGCGGGGTGTCAGAGGCGTCGGAGCAGACGGAGCGAGCGTCCTGGAGTTCTGAGGCGTCCGATGCGTCGCTGCCACGGCGGCTGCTCGCCCGGCTCCCGGCTCTGCTCCCGGCACGGCTCGTGGGGCCACTGGTGGTTGAGCCCCCTCGCTTTGGGTCTAAAGAGGAGACAAAGGTGAGGGTTAAACACATATTTGAGGTGCTTCTAGCTATGACCCTGACATTATTAATCAGGGGTCATCAAACTAAGGCCCATGGGCCGACTCTGGCCCTCCAGCCCCTCTTCCCCCCACCACATCAGGCAGTCCTCCAAAGCTGTCGTGGCCTATTTATTAAATTAGTTTTTGCCAAATAATAATATGTCTGCATCTTGTATTTTGTAGATTTTTTTCAAAAAAATTAAATGCGTTTTATATATTTATATTTATATGAAGTATTTATATTTAAATAATTATATGACATATTTACTAGGAGTGTAAGAAAAAATCGATTCAGTGATATATTGTGATACGTCATTGCACAATTCTTAAATCAATTCAAAATGCATCTGAATCAATTTTTAAAATATTTTTCACTAAAATTCATTAGTTGCGTTCACTGTTTCCAATTTTTAAAAAGTAATAAATTATATTTCATACAAGTAGTCGACAATATTATGAGAAGTAATTACTGATAAATCGCAATATATCATCCATTGTTTTAGTATCAGGATATATGATGATATATCGAATCGTGATGTGGATATCATATGTATCATATCGTTATACTCAAGGCAATGCACACTCCTAATATTTACATTTGACGCAGAATTTTCGTCACCTAACAAGCTCGAGATCAAAACAGTGACAGTCAGCACATGTGCAGAGACCTGTAGTGCCGTTAAGAACAGCAAAATGACTCATGTTAAAGCATGAGAAGCTGTCTGAGAGTGTCGAGTTTTCAGTGGACGACCAATTTATTTATTTTTTTGTTCAGTGCAAGGGCCGTGCAGTTTGTCTGATATGTAAAAGTGTGCTGACCCCGGTCCCCATCACAGTCAGGAGCGATAATGTGGCCCCCAGAGAAAAAAGTTGGATGACCCCTGTTGTAAATGCTGAAAAGAGTTAATGCTGCTGATCATATGTTGGTTTTGGAAAAGAATTTGGAAATGGAAATCAAATGTACTGTGCACTTTCAGATACTTTAATGTGAAAGGGGGTGGGCTTCTATAAACTTCTTGCTTCTGCCCGCTCCTTTTGGGCGTCTAATTTGCTCTTTATTTTCTGTGGATGCCTCTGTTGTTGTTATTGATATTGTTCTTTGTGACCTGCTGACCACTATGACACTTAGATTCCCAAATAACAGAAGAGAAAGAGAGATATTTCACGATTATATGGATGAATGAAGCGTCTTGCCCAGTGACACAGCAGTAAACTGAAATTGCTGTTACTAATGTTAGACAACACCAGTGGAGATGTTGGTAAATGCTAGTCACTCAAAGCGCTTTACAACACCCATTCACACACACATTCATTCAGTGCACGCAGACAGAGGGGGCAAAGTGGGTTAAGTGTCTTGCCCAAGGACACAACAATGGCATTCATCTGTGGGAGCTTTTTTTGTTGTTGTTGTTTTTTATGTCGAGAGCGGGGTTTGAACCACCAATGCCAAAGATGTTCATTATGTCTTCTTAGTACTTCTTTTTTAAGACAATGTAGTCCAGTGTATGTACCTTGTTGACATATTTCGGCTGCTGCATCTTCAGAACTGTCACCGGTGTTGGTGGTGACGAGCTGATACACGACACGTCACCACCAACACTACATTGTCTTAAAAAAGAACCCAAGAAGTTATTGAAACACCAAACCTCTGCAGGGATGTGTATGGCAGAATGTTCAGCAGTTACCGTGGTGACACAATGCACACATCGGTAAACATGGCCTGATAAGTTTTTAGATTGTCTGAATACTCAAGAGAAAAACATTCAGAGATACATTAATTTACGCGACAGATATTTGGGAACCTGTGATCAATACGAGTGATCAGGGTCCTGTTTGGTTTTTCAACAAAAAAAGTGAGTCTAATTAAAAAACTGTTGGCTAATGGCTAGTTTCTGACTGTAATATTACTTGAAAAGGACTCGTTTAAGTTGTAGTCCCAAGTAGCGGATCACATGCACAAAGTACGCCACATTCTCACGCCTTTCAAGCCAAAACTGCGTCCTTAATATGGACTGATGAGTGTCTGGAGAGAGAGAATGTACTGAACGATGATTTTGATAAAGTATGATGGTTTTAAGGTGCTGAGAGATCTGGGTATGACTGAGGATGCAGATTTTATGATTTATGATGCTCCAGTCATTTTAAAGACAATCTCGTTGTATGTTTGATTTTACAAACTAAAACATCATCCTGTCCAGAAACGACAGGTGGAAATGAGCACTGGAGCTACAACCTGGAACAAAGCATCTCTCCTGTTAAGGTTAATGTAGACTGTGCACTGTCCCTGTCTCATAAAATAAATCAAATAAAAAAACAAGTCAGTTCTTTAAGGCCTGATTGTGTAAAAACAAAGCTCAGATTAGTTTTTAGTTTTTTGTGTGTAAATATTCTCTATCTAGAAGCCTTCAGTCACCATATTTCAACATTTATTTGCTTAAAACTGTATTTTAAAAGTCTCAATGTACAATAGAAATAATTGTTTGACTAGTCGGCTACACTACCCGCTTGTCTCCAATGAGATATTATTGTTTATCAGATCTGTGCAGAGGCAAGCAGGCTTACACTGCCAAAAAGCCTGGCCAAAATGTAAGAAATGAACACTTAAATCTATCAGAAAATGACTTAAAAATAGTGAAATTATCTGTCCATGCAGCAAGATCATTTGACTTGACAAGTTATCTTAAACGCGGCACGGTGGCTGAGTGGCAACACTCAGGCCTCACAGCAAGAAGGTGGGTGTTCGATCCCCGGGTCGCCCGGGCCTTTCTGTGTGGAGTTTGCATGTTCTCCCCATGTCTGGATGGGTTTCCTCCGGGTACTCCGGTTTCCCCCATCAACCTAAAACATGCAGCACCCCTATGAACTAACATCAAGGACCATAATGTCCACCCTCCTGTGGGCTCACCACCTGCAGAGGGGTTCATAGGGGGGGTCAGGTGCTATGAGGATTGGGCAGCAAGCTGCCCCCGCGACCCAGCCGGATTAAGCGGGAGAAGATGGATGCATCCATCCATGTTAAAATAAATGACCTCTAAATTAGAATTAAGCAGTCTCTGAAAATCTGAAAACAACTGATATAAGTTTTAAGATCATGGCCAGATCAGGGAAATCTGCAAGCTTACAATAATAATAAGTATTTCAAGGTATTTTTGACCAGTAAAAACAGATAAATTGAAGCGGTAAACTCAGATCTCAAAGGCTTTTGCTGCAGCTTAACACAGATTCTCCGTTTCATAGCTGACAGTCGGGCCTCACCAGTCCGTGTGGGTTTGCTGGTGTGGCTGGTTCCTCCGTTCTCTCCGGTCAGAGATCCTCGGCTCGAGTGGAACGTCGGCCTCTTCAGCTTCGAGCCCGACGCTGCCCCCTACAGGAGCACACAGGCAACGTCAGCAGGAGATAAAGGCAGTGAGTAATGGAGAATAATGTAAATACAACAAAATAATGCACAAACTAAGACATGACAGCTATGAAGATGTCTACCAACAAAGTCACACAACATTTATGAGCAACAACAAAGACGCTTGTACAAAAATGCAAAAGGATGAGGAGTCACTTCACTTTTTTCTTGCAGTTTTTAATCTAAACTTAAGTAAAAATATTATAGTCCACTGCAACTACTGACATCACTACAACTAAAGTGAGCTACTTTAGGATTACGGTACACTTGATACTGTGCAGTGATGTCGGGCTGGGGGTGTTCTGCCTGTATGGCTAAAGAGGAATGTTCAGCAGTTACCATGACAAAATGCACACATTAGCAAGCGCTGCCAAATAAAAAAGTTTTAAGATAGTAATTAGACATTATAATGTTGTTACCCCTCAAAAACAGACCTGGAGTTGTGTTTTATTTCATTCAGACATGTTTGAGTAAAACTTTATTATTAGTCAAACCTCAAAATGCTCTGTTCCAACTTGTGATGTCATGAAGTGGTAGTTTCATCATCTACCTTTTAACTTTAGTTCAGGAGAGTTTGGCAATTCTAAAGCTGTAGACGATCCAAACAATTCTAGTGAAGGTGTGCGGAGTTTAAAAGCACTTCCTGTATTACCACTTGATGACATCACAAGGTGGAGTGTTTTCTGCTTGAGAGAAGAATGGCTAAACATGCAGGGTTTGTGTGTTAAACATGTGTGAATGAAACAAAACACAACTCCAGGTCTGTTTGTGACGAGGAAACATTATAACAGAGATTAGAGAACAGCGTCATATGGGTTCACCGTCCTGTTTAGGTGTTTTTAGGTGAATTTAATTCACAAATTATTTTTTATTTTATTTTTTTATTTGTAATTACTAATTACTAATAAAATACAGCACTAAATACGATATGAGTCAATCAGTTAAATACTGTCCCACTTAAACTGTAGACTTTTAACTGTATGTTTTAATCGTATTTAATTTGTTTAAGTTGTAGCAAGGCGACCTTGAGTGTCCAGAAAGGCGCCTAATAAATAAATGTTATTATTATTATTATTATTATTATTATTATTATTATTATTATTATTATTAATTAATTAATGTATTTATTTATTAATTTTATTTTTCAGTTACTAACTGAAAAACTGTGACCTTAATATTGTTTGAGAGGAACTTGTTTAACAGCACAAATTAGCTGCTGTAGCTCCAACTAAACCAGCTCTTTCTGGTCAAATTGTGTTAAAACAAAGCTCAGATTAAAGTCTAACAGTGCCTCAAACAGAGCAGTGCCTACAGTTAGCATCACACCCCCAGGGAATACTGACGACATCAGCTGCAAAGTATGATTAATGTCAAATTGGAGTTCAAACTGCTGTAGGTGCAACCTTCCTCCTTGTCCTTATGTTATTTGTTAGTGCAGTAGCCTTTAGTTGGCAGGTACTGGCCGGGCCGGGCAACAGGGCAACAGGGGTGCATTTTTGGGGTAGTTAGAGTGAGTTACCTCGTGGCCATCGGGGCAGCAGTGGCACTTGGTTGCTGTCGCCGTTTTACTGTGAGCCAGCCACGGTTTGGCATAGTCGCGAGTGTGGGACGACTAAAGGGAGCGAGGAAGGAGGCAAGGAAGGAGGCAAGAAGGCCAGCGAGGAAAGGAAACGAGGAGCCAAGCGTTTGTAAAAGGGACGGTGTCATTTTGAGTGTGGCACGTCGAGGAATTAAGGAGGATTTAAAGCAAAATAGCAGGAAAAGGAAGGTTGTGAAATGAGGATAAAACACAAAACATAATTTCACAGTTAGGGAAGTGGGGAGACAAAACTCAAAGACAAACAAATGTACAATAAACAATTAGACATGAGTGAAAGGGCTTGTGTTTCTAGGATTGGATCATAGCACAGTTTCAGATGGGCATTAGTATTTGATATTATATGGATGTCACAGAATTAATGAATATACGCAGAATAATTTGTAGTTTTGGTCACATGACACTGTCCAGTTGCAATTTCCTCAGTTAAAAAGGTTCAAATTTCATAATAATTCACCACATTTCTGACTTCCATGGAATCAATTTTTTTTTTCAGAAATCATGAGTTATTCTGCATGTTTTTTTGTACTTAAAGTGCTAAAATATCATGTGGTGCGACCGTGCATCATGTGGTGCGACTAATAACAGAAATTTTATGGCTGGAGTTTAATAACAGACAAAGTCGACTTGAGTGAATGGTTCTTTAGGCATTTTTCTTCATTTGATGCATTTTACAGGGCAGTAGTTTGTTCACTAAACACAAGCAGGTGACTGTCATATTGAACAGCAAAAGAAAATATCAATATGCATTAAAAGTCTAAAGAAATGCAACAGTTTGTTTCTATACACTTCATATTACTCAGAACTCAACCATGTTTTAGAAAATAAAACTATTTTAAGGTTATTCTCGGTCACACCACATGACAGTTTACACTAAAAATGCTTAATATAAATGTTAAACATAGATTTATGCACCTGACACTGGAAATATTTGAAAAAGTTCAATAGAAACTCATATTTTTAATATTTTGATTTAATATTTAATTGAATTTGCCTGTTGAAAATCCTTATACGTCATTGACCCATATATAAATGTGATATGTAAATATTGGTCAGGGTCCATCACCTGCTTATGTCCATGGAGATGTTATTGCTTTTTCAGGAATGCTCCACGAAATGGCATCTATCATAGGGTGACCATATTTAAAAAACAAAACAAAACTGGGACACCCTCGGTTTGGAGCGGTTGGTAATAATAAATTATGAAATGAGTGCATAATTAAGGAAAACTGTTAAACACTGGACCCATTTATGACTTACTCATGACTAACATGAATCTCTATAGTAACATTTTCTTGTTTTGGTCATTTTTAAGCAGCTTTTCTGTATTTTACCTAAACAAATGACCATGTATGCCTCTCTTTACTGTTGGCAGGTATTAAATTTGTCAAAAATAGGAACATTTCTTGTATAAAACTGGGACAAATCCATGGCTTTGAACAAATCTGATGGGACAGGGGACATAGGGATAAAAACTGGGACTGTCCCGGGTAAATAGGGACGTCTGGCCACCCAAATCTATCATCTATCTTAAGTCTTCATAATCTGACCTGGTAACTGTGCCTGTTTGTCTCCATGAAGATAAATATGTTAATGCCATACTGCGGAACTTCCAGGAGACAAAGGAGGTATGAATTGCAGACGCTTAACCAGAAAAATTACACTTTTACAATCAAACCTATTTGTTTGAATAATGGAGCACTTTTTTGATACTACATGGTTATTATGTGGTAACAGACAAGTTCTTATACGGTAATTTACGCCAGATATAGAAATGTGCAATGAATGTTTAAACTCTGGGTCCTTAATAATGTTAGAACGTCATAGACAAATGACTAAACATGCAGACTTTATGTTGATTTTCTATTTTAAAATATAAAAATACAATATAACACAGGAAAACTTGCCCTTATCTGAGAGTGTGACACAACCTTATCCCAGAAACTACAGAATAACCCACTGTACTTCTCCCTTACCCTGGATGAGGCGGAGGTGGTGGGTGTAGCGGGCGCAGACGGAGCAGAGGGCCCGGACGCTCCGCTGTGAGAGGCCGAGGAGGACGAGCGGGTGGGGGACGCGTTTCTGGAGCCCGGTTTGGATCGTCTTCCTCTGGACCTAAACGCTGCCAGGCCCTGTGACGCCCCCTCTGGCAGGATGAACTTCTCCCTCAGCTCCAAGTTGGTCCTTCCGCGAGCTGGAATAAACCAAAGACGCCGGAGTTAGTACCTGGAGGTGGGGTGGGCGGAGGTCCCGTGGGTGCAGCGGGGAGCAGAGCAGCGTGCACGTCCGAGTTGAGGTGCGTTGTGGTTGTGTTGGGGGCTGTCTGTGAGCTTTGGTCCAGTGAGGGTGGGACGATGTTGATCAATGAAAACAGTCTGAGCTTTCATTGAGTGTTTTGACTGAAACAAGTTGGTGAAGCAAGGCACATACTTCAAGAGGAATACAACCTACATCCATTTACAGAAGTATTTGTTCTCTCAGGCGTGTTGGACTTAATAGTACTTTGATCATCTGAACATAAACACGCAAAATAGATTAAACCTCCAGCTACTCCTGACCAAACCTAGCTCATGATCTGAGGATAGGTCCCCAACAGTATTAAAGAATGGGTCAAATGCAGAGTACAAATTCCCTACAGAGAAGTGTATTTTACCTTAAAAAAACATATTGTGCTTGTACAGTGCTTAACAAATTTATTAGACCACCACCCAGTATAAGGTGTTTGCTGTTTACCAAAATATCTTATGTTTTTATAATGGTTAATCCACCAGTATATGCAAGATCTTTTATCAAAACGATATTTATCTAATGCTAAAATATAACTATTGTTGCGATCCATACATTTTCAAGTTTAATATTTACCTAAAATGACACCAAAGTCTCATCCAAAGCAAGTTTCTGGGAACAGCTAGAAACTATTTGGAACTCAATAAGAAAAGAGACTTTGCGACATAAAAACAATGACAGTAAAAATGCAGCTGTGATCTGCGCCAAATGTGCTCACACAAAATATTCACATTTTTGGCTATTAATTGTCAACATGAACTATTTTGTTGTTCCAACTGGTCATTTTCTATATGAATAACCGTGAAATTGTTAATTTGAAACATGTTTTTGATATACTATGAAGTTATTTATGTTTTTTTGTTGGTCTTATAAATTTGTTAAGCACTGTATCTGCTATAGTTATAATCTATGACACTTGTGGATCATTATGTATAATAATCGCAATATTCATCTAAAATGACTTAATAAAATAAACTAGTACGCTGACATCTGTGTTAAAAAAACTGTGGTGTCCAATGGGAGCTGACGCCGCTGTAAATGTCATAACAACAAAGAGTCGGCGCCTGAAATAAATAACTGCAGATTGTGAGCTGCAGATGATTTTCATTTAACCCAAAAAAACGAGGCAAATCCTACGTCTATCACAGATTAAGAAAACCAATTTGGAGAAGCAAGTAAGCACAGAGCAGTGGGCCTGTACAGATGAAACTGTGAATTGACTGAAAATATGGCTTGAAAATACAGGACGCCATATAATACAACTTTTTGTGAGTAAATGGTGACAGGAAATGACTATAACAAGGTCAATTTTGCATAATAGGTCCACTTTAACCTGTAGTAATATCAATGAACCTAAGACGGTGAACAATTTTAGCAGTGAAATGTTTTGCATCTATGGCTATTTTATGTTAGTTATTAAAAATGAGCACAAGGCTTTACATCACTAAACGCTAAGATTCTTTACTCTAAAACATTTCTATTCTCCTTGTATTTCCACTGTGTCATATGGGTCCATTAGAGCCTGCAGTAGCTGTGGGGTCATGCCTGTTAATGCCAAAAGCACAAACTCAGCCTGAGCAGACGATCACAAGCCCGCAGCCATCACAGCGAGAGCCCGGTCCGAACCAACAGAGTCACATATGAGCCCAGGACAGAGGACAGAGCAGAGCCAGGGGTGAGTGTCAGCATGGCAACAAAGAAATAAAAACAAAAATATGACAGAAGACCCAAAAACTGAATCGAGTTTGTAGCGTTTTTTTTTTTTAGCACAGCCCCAGCGATCAAACAGGAGCACGGCCGGTTTAATAAATATGAGTGGAGTCTGTAGTTAGTCCCGTGTTAGTCTGTAATCATGTCCCACCGGCAAAACAGCGTTAAGGGGAGAGCCAGGCTGACCACGCCCAAGTCCACAGCACCAACGGTGGGGTTAGCAAGACAGCAAGAGGTTATTTAATACTCTTTTGAACAAGGCACTATTTAGTATATCATATGGTCATTTATTATTATGAGGAATACAGAATTATACAGAAAATGTGCACATGCTACATTTTCAGTTTATTTCGATAACACACAGCTAAGCCAGGCAGGGAAAGCCACTAATGCAGCCATATAATGAGTACGATTGCAATTTCCTAGGACCAATTGAGCCATAAAATACTTTATTTGCGTTTAGTTTAAGTACCTATTACTAGTTTTATATATATATATATATATATATATATATATATCACTTTTTTATAACTTAACTTTTAACTTTATTGACCCACAGAGGAAGTTATATATAGACATAGTTGCTTAAAATGGCCATGTCTTTTTTCCTACAGGACCTTTGCTAATAATAATGAGGCATATTTACACTGTAGCTATCATGGATGCTCATTAATACACACCGTTTCCGTCAAATAAATCAATAAAACGACACTGCCAGTCACAAGTTTGGACCCACACCTTCTTTTTCCAGGTATTTTTTTCTTAATATTTAAAATTTTTTTTCATTTTATATACACACAGAAGACGTTAAATGGAAAAGAACAAATATATATTGGATTATGCAGTTTAAAAAAAGTCAGATAAGTCTAAATAAACAAACTTTTTTTATAATTTATATTCAAATCCTCAAAGCAGCCAACCCTTTGCTTTGTGGAGCTTCTTCACGAAGACTTCTTCTGCCATGTCAGGGTGAAAAAATGCCAAAAGTACAAACCACGGTTCAAAACAATGGGTGAATTTGAGTTATTTTGAGTTTAGTTTTTGTTTACTGCATTCTACATTTGTTTCTTCATAGTTTTGAAGCTTTCAGTGACAATCTACAATATAAATAAATCATGTAAATAAAGACGAACCATAAATGTGTCCAAACTTTTGACTGGTAGTGCATATCTCCAGTATTTTGTTTAATTTTTTATACTATTTCATATTACATTATAGCTTTGGTAAAAGGATTTAATATATAGGTTTATTAACGTGGTAGCGGTAGCAGATCTTACTTTATTACAACATTTAACATGCAAAATATGACTCGATTTCACCTCCAAAATAGTGTAATCTGTTAAAAAATATTAACCAATCCTAGACTAGACCTTTTTAATGTAAAACCCAGCTCATTTTCTTTATATGATGTAATATTACAGATATTTCAATCCTTTTAATTGAAACTAAAACAGAAAATGGTTTGCTAATCCAAATCTAAAGACATGGGGTTGGCCAGATCCTGCTGAAGTGAGTGAGAGAAGCGAAAAGCACAGAGAGGACAAAACAGACACCTGAAGCCTGAAAACACATCTAGAAAACAACATGGATTAAAGGATGTTAAATGAACAGATGGAGCTAAAATGGGCGCCGATGGAGAGAGTGAGAGATGGAGAGTGAGCGATGGAGACAGAGAGAGTCAGGGGAAGTACCTCGACAGCAGAAATAGCCAGGAGTGACTGTCACTGAGAGACACAGAAGACAATGTGAAAAAACTGCATGCTGGAGGTGGGATGAGACCATAGGCTCAAACAAACCCTTCAGTCATTTATTCACACACGCAAACACACACTTTTGACCACCAGGGGCACACAGCTTCCCTGGAACATGTAAAATACTGTTGTGAATTGTTGTTTTGCTTTTCAATAGGCATCGGCAACAGGAACAGGAAGTGAGGAGACACAGAGAGGGAAGTCCCGCCCACTTTATGACAAAATATGGGACAACAACTTTGAAAGACATTAACAGTGGTCAAGTCTACATTGTATAACATATAAAAATGCACTAATAACACCAAAAAATGTAGGTAAAATGCAAATAGGTGTGGGCTGAAAGGACAATAGCGAGATCAGACTGTCCAAATTAAAATTCTGACTTAATGGGCATATACTTGATTCAAGAATATGTTTGATATCACCTCCTACTATTTACGAGTGTGCATTAGAATACACAACAGCCTCTATAAATTCTCTTTATTTAAAATACAAATAATAGGCTCTATTCACGCTTACGTCACAAACTAGGAAGACGTTTGGAAAGATGCGATGACAATTTTTGTCGCTCTGTTTGCAGTAGTAAGTCTGACAAAATCTAGGAAAAATTAGAAAATGTTCCAGTTTTCTTCATCTCCATGTCACTGCAGTGTTCCATTATGTTCGGCTAATCGACAGTTAACATCACCATACCTCAGTTTTTATCATTTCCCCACTGACGCACGACTCTGGGTACATGTGATTAGAAGAGACGAGGGTGCCAAATTCAAAATGATTCAAACAGCACATACGTCTGGAGTTTTCATTTTACCAACGATCACTTTTACTTCAGTGGGTTTTGTCACAATCGGTCGAGCCCAGTGTCGGGAACTACACCGGAAGTTGTCATTGCATCTTTCCAAACGTCTTCCTGGTTTGTGACGTAAGCGTGAAGAGAGCCTATAGCCTAATAAAGAATAGCTGTATTTAGACCCGTCACGATAACAGATCAATATCCACCTTATTCGGCCTTGCTAACTTTTGTCTCTAAACGCTCCTAAACTGCGCTCTATTGTGGCGTCACTTCCGATTCATGTCAATGGAGAATTTGGGAAATGTTTTGCATCTCGAATATGACATAAAGTCGATTCATTTGTGCAAAATGTTTTTAATGTGCACCAACGAGTCACACTGCGCTGATTCTCTGGAGGCTTTAAACAGCTTTATCGTCCATATTGAACGTATTTGATGTCAAGAAAGGCCCCATATAAAATAATCCAACCTAAATCATGCTGGTGGCAACTTTAGGAATAAGGTGAATAGTATTTATCGTGGCAGGCCTAGCTGTGTTACACAAATGTTGCAGCTACAAGTAAATCCATCTTTTTACTCTGGAGATTTGGTTAATTCATTAGTTTTACATTTTCTACATTTCTCTGGACTTGTCTGTACATGGACTGTACACAGAGTTAGAAACTAAACTGTCAAAAACAATGAAAAAATCCAGCGTGCCAGTCCTTGGAATAGTTTATTTTTCTATTTCACCACCAGAGGGCGATTTAACGATTGCAAATAAGCCGACTTGTTCGTGACTGTATGTTTTGGTTTTCTCGCTCTCTCCTACACAGTAATTTGTTTGTTTTCTATCCCTTAGCAATATTTTTTTTGCTTTTACTTTTTTGTGCAAATAAAAATTGAATCTACTCTATGCTGACGGTCATCCAGGATTCATAGAACTATAGTTACATTCAGAACTTTCTCTATTCAAATAAATGCTGCATTTCTGCATTGCCGCTTTAATATTTTTCAAAGTTAAAGTCCCATTTGAGTTCATTTAAAGGGGAGGGACTCGGCCTCTTTCGGGTTAGTCAGGTGATCAGCAAGGCACAACAACAAGCCCAAACCATTACATATTAGACAAACCAGAGAGGAGGAAATGGCAACAGGCTGAAGAGAGAGAAGCATTTGACAGTTCATTTTAGGACAAAGGTGAAGATTTAGAGGAAACCCAACCTATACGAGATGAGATGGAGCTACTGGAGTCAGAGCGGAGGATCTTAAGTCCAGGATGTTGAACTGAGGAAAGAGAAAAACCAGGAGAGGGATGGGAGAGAGGAGAGGTCCATGCATCATGCAAAAATATTAGTGACCAAATTAGACACTAGATGGACACAGAGAGAGGAGTGGGGACGAGGAGAGAGAGAAAAGAGCGACACAAAAACATGACAAAAGTCGATAAACGAAAAGGGGAAGAGAAAAGACTGGAGACACCACTGAAAGAGACTGGAGAGAGATCAGACACAAACTGAAACTGAGGTGAAAGCTACACCATGGAACTTTTCTGACTGAGCGTACGCCAGCTATTCGATTTCATAGAGATATTGGATTATTTATAATGTTACTTATGTTATTTATAATGTTCTTCTATGGAAACTCGTGATCGACCAATATGGGTTTTTCATGGTTCATCTTGACCGATTGTTTAGAAATCATAGAAACCGATAAACCGATATATAGGTATGATTTTGTCATGTTTTCAGCATCTTTTAAAATAAATCTTTGTGTGTATTTTTTATGCAGCAGATCAATCAAAACAAAACTGTGCTGGAGATTTAAGGACGATGTCCAACAAGCTAAAAAGTCAAAATATCGGCGTGATATGTGTTCCAAGCGATATATCGGTCAATCTCTAATGGAAACAAGTAGTGCAGGTTGTCCCACCAAGTCACATGTCAGATCTGTGGCGAGGCGCCCTGCTCATAGAAAAGCTTGTGTAGCGTACCCTCTACCAGAAAAGTTATGCTGTATTTCTTTAATAATCTCAATTTATTGCAGAGTAGTTAAAACTGAGGGTGTTTGGGGATCAAAAATCAAATGTCATAATATATAAGACATATAAATAAGTAAAGTAGAGTAACTAGAGCAAATTATGTCATTGTACTTCATTAAATTAAACTCAAAACTCAACAAATATCACCATGAATATCTACCATGAATTCTTTCACCATTACTGAAAAGATGAGTAAACGTCAGTCAGATCACTAATTTGGAAAAAAAAAAGTTAATCTTGCAAAGTGAAATGGCCGTTCAAAATTCTAAACTAGAAATACCAGTGAATGTTGTCTATCCGAAAGAATCAAGTAAAAGTTCAGCTGTACAAATTTCACATAACAGACAAAAAACAAACACAGAAGTGCACAGAAACACACAGACATCTGACTTCATATTTTCTCACAGTACTAAACCCGCTCACCTCTGCACGGATCGTTTTTGACCAGAAACTCGTCGAGAGCCATCCAGCCTCCTCCGACTCGCACCATGACCGTGCTGCGCAGAATACGAACCAACCGCAGCTGCTGAGAATCTCCAAACTAAACAGACACCAGGAAAACAGTCAATATGGAAACAGATACAGGATATTAAAGGTGATCCATGCAACCTTTTTGGTTTAGGGTCTGCCACCTACTAGAGATTAATTATTACTTTGTCTAGAATGTTCCAAAATCATAGTTTTTCAATGTATCTTCAATTAATTAAAGCATGTTTACTTGAATAAATGTAAATTAGATAAGTTTAATGGGAAATAATGTCAAAAATAGTGTGGAACAATCCAGGCAATGCAATTCTCCATGGAAACAAGCAGGTGGCGGACCCTTCACCAGAAAAGTTACATAGTGCACCTTTAAGTGGATTTATGTTTGCTTTTTTTTGCAGCCATCACGCCAAGCAGCCCCAAAACGACCCAAACCTCAACAAAATCATTATTCTAACATGCAAAAACAACATGCAAATTACAAATCTATTCAAAATATGTATTCCCAGCCCAGAGTAGAAATATACACGATAGATGTGACTATTCAGTACGATTATAAAAATAAAAGAATGCCAAAAGTCCTGAAGCAAAGTTATTTCTTCAACCAGGCAGCCAGATTAGCTCCCCAGCACAAAACAGAACAGAATAAATTGTAAATCTCAAAGGACGACTTCAGCCATTGTCGCTAGCTTGAAAAAAACATGTCTAGAAATCAAAGAAATCCACACACAAGGACTGTGAAACCTGCTTACGATCCTGCCACAATTACATAAGCGCTCATCTCCTGGAGTTTATACTTTAAACTGACTCGAAAATTGAGCTTTTGGGAGAGCGCTTCTGATTGGAGCAGAACCAGGAAGCGGATTTCACTCATCCAATCACAGCAGAGGACGTTACTTTACCTGGTTTCCGAGGAAGAACTAAAAATCCAGACACGGAGCAGAGAAGTGAGGGGAGAAAAAGAGAGGAAAATGTAATAAAAATGTATTTACAGTTTATATTTGTGTATTTTGTGCTATAAAATTGTACAGAATTATAACTTTAGATAATATTGCATGTTATTGTATGGTGAATTAGTTGTGTAAGCAGCAAACGCAGTGAAATAAAATGTGAAGATGTTTTAAATTGTAAATGGTGATGAAGATGGAGAGAAACGGGAAAGAGAAACAGGTGTTATGACAGACACAGGCCAGTAGGGGGAGTCCAGTGTCGCTGTGAGACACTAACATCATTGACCGTGAGGTAATGATGAAAACAGAGTAATAATGAAAAATGAATGATGAAAACAGATGAGTCCAAACGAAGCTGCTAAAATGAATGACTCCTGTAAAAAGCTGCATAGATACAAACAACTGGGGACTTCAATAAGGACTATTTATTTTAGTTTATTTATTATCAACCAAATTTCAGTTAAAGTTAATTACACTGTCTAAAATTATATCACCTTTTAGACAATATCTTGTTAATTTGTTTATTATTTTTCCTGATTAATTTTCATTTTCACAACAAATATAGTTAATAGTACTGTGCAATGTTTTGTATACACCTACATAGCTAATTTCGTACTTTCTTCACTATATTTTATTATTTTTTATTCATTTTTCATTTATTTTTTGGTCTTGGGTGAAGATTTACAGTGAAATTTCTCAAATAAGTCTAAAATAGTATCACCTTTTAGATGTTTTCTTGTTTTTTTGTATATTATTTGCCATATAAGTACAAATGTAGTTAATAGAACTATACAATGTTTTGTATACACCAAAGTGATCACAACATTGCACATTTTGTTTTTTTCACACTATATTTTATTATTTTTTATTAATTTTTCTTTTATTTCTTGGTGAGGTGAAGATTTACAATAAAGATTGTAAAATTTCTCAAATAAGTTAGCTACACTGTCTAAAATGTAGACTATTTCTTGTTTTCATATATTATTTCATATAATTTTTCATATAAGTAAAGTAAGTTCAAATAAGTTAATAGCACTAATGTTTTGAATAGACCAACACACATTGCAAATTTTATGCTTTTTCCACTATTTTGTTATTTTTATTAATCTTTTTTCTTTTTTTGTTTTTTGGTGAAAATTTACAGTAAATATTATAAACTTTCTCCTCATAATTTCTTGTTTTGTATCTACTGCAACCACATTTACAAGGCAAATTAATGATGAGACCACAAACAGCAGGAGATCTGGTGCTCTGTGACATGTCCATGAACAACATTAAACATTATAATGATTAAAAGCATATAAAATACACCATGAACTCATGATGTGACGAATGAGAGAGCTTTGGTTATGAACTGTGAGACAAACGGCCATTCAGTGATATTATTTGGTTATAAATTAAAAGCTTCAGGTGAATTTTCTTGAGTTTATTTGGATTTGCTCTTACCCTGTACTTGTTCTCCCCGATCTGCTCCACCTGGAACCTCTTGGCACATTTGCACTGCGCCACCTGCCGGGTCACCTGAGGAAAAACACGACATTTTAGTCTATTAGAAGTGTGGTAAAATATTGATGAGGAAGTGATTCTAATACTAATAATAACAATAAAAAAGTTCCATATTTGTAATTCTGACTATCATAGCAACCACAAAGCCAATCGAGAGCCGGGTGGTTGTAGGTTACACTCTTTCTCACTAACTCTGCTGGTTTAACACTAAAGAAAGTGACATTGGCGAAACTAACTGGTGGAAATATTAAAGTTCTTATCTTGATTTAGGGAGAAAATTGTGAAATAAAAACCCCAGGATTGTGTAGAGCGGTTTAATATGAACATTTTTAGACCAAAATGACGAGCCTGACAGCAACGTTTACAGGGAAAGAGGCCGATGGAGCCAAATCTCGCCCATGCTCACTTCCGATTTAGAATAGACATAGCTAAAAGGTAACTATGTCCATTTCTATATAGTCTATGATCACTGTTCATAGAATCGTAAATTTCCCTGTGATTCCCAGTCGTACTTAATGCAGTTTCTTCTGACAATTAAATGTAACGTACCTCATCTTCGATCTTATCTGCGTCCGTGGTCGGTCTGTACGCATCTTTGTTCGGATGTAGAGCGGCGACAAACTCATAATAGTCGATGTAACCGTCTCCATCGCGGTCAAAGATGTCCGCCACCGCTGTCATCTCCAGTTTACTGGTCGGGAACTCTGCAAAAACAAGAGTAATACACTGTATGTTTAGCTACGACTTAACTTACCAAAGAATTACAAGTTTCAAATGTAGGCAATAGTTGATTATTTTGCGCAGTTAAAGGAGTTGTACATAAACTGTATAAAGAAGTGGACAAACGGAGTGTGAAATCACCCATTGTGTTCAGTCAAATGAAGCTCATCGAGGCTGGAAGTTATAGGGCGAATTTGGAGCTCCAAGTTCAATAATAGGAATCGGAATATATTTACAAAAATAAACAAAACAGCAAAATAAAAACACCAGGATCATGGAGAGTGGGTTAATACAAGCATTTTAAGACCAAAACAATGAGGCTCAGTGACCATTTTTCAATGTGACGTCAATTGGAACCAAAGTTAAAGGAGTTGTACCCAATTTTCTTTTTTCCAAATTGTGACAGACAGTGATAAATACGTATAATAAACTATTACCAAATAAATTATACTTCACTGTCAGGGAAAAATGCTGTAAATGAAAAATCCCTTTATATTTAGAGCTGTAACTCACTTGAAGCCAGGATGCCGTCTATAAACTCCTGTCTGGTGATCTTTCCGTCCTGGTCTTTGTCGATGCGTCTGAAAAAGTCCATCACTCTGGACTTCTTATGGTTCATCCAGCGCATGTACTTCTTCCTCCATACGTCAAAGTCAAAGTTGGCAAATTCCTTGAGCTGAAAGTTGAGAAACGAAAATGTTATTATCCATATTATAAGACAAAAGTGACTTAAACATGCATTAAAATAATAAAATAATGAGAGCTAGGAAAAAAACATTGCTACTACTGTTATATTGAAAAAAAATCTACTCATTTATCACAAAATTGGTTTCCACTATATTGGAACTGCTAAGAATACATCTAAATTATTGCTATTTCAGCTAATACTTCTTACTAATACAACAGATTATTAGCTTTCCTGCTCACTCTGGCCTATATATGCTGAAGCTGCTTGCTGTCACATTGATTAATATTGTCCTATAAACAAATAAAATGGCAAATAAATGAATAAAATAAAAATACTCTTTGTTTTACACATACTATCACAATTATCACTGGTTCCATTACTGTATTTTGTAAACAGCCGCATTAGTGGCGTTGATTTTGTGCATCATTTCTTATAAAAAGCTCATGTGTCAGTACCTCCTCCAGCCTGTCGAGGGCGTCGTTGAGTTTGCGTTGGCGTTCCAGAGCCAGGAGCCACACTTGCTGCCACCGAGCGCAGAGCTGGTTCAGACGAGGATTGGCCGACGTGACCTGTACTGCCCCCTGCTGTTGCTGCTGCTGTTTACCTGCAGATCATTGAAAGTCTCTGTTAGTTCTGATTTGTTTTGTCTGCTCATTTTATTGTCCCAGAGACAAATTTGTCGACATTTTGGATCTAGTTTAAAATAAAAACATCTTAATTAGTCCCAGTAAAGCATAAACAAAGGCTTAATCATAATGAAGAATTAGTTTATTAACAATGATTCACGACTTAGTAACAACGAATTAACAGGTTAACACTGCACTGCTCAACTTTTCTGGTGTCTCCATAGAGATGTTATGGCTTTCCCTGGAATGTCCCATGGTATGACTTTAAACAAATCCATATCCACCCAGCATTTATTAATTACAGGTGTTTCTATTGGTAAAAAATACAATATTTCCTCTTGTGAACAGGGGCGACTCTCCACAGATCTGAACTGTAATGTAGTGTAGAGCTGTAACCTGCCTGTCTTGTCTTGTAATACATAAATAGGTTTAGTGCTATACTATGGAACATTCTAGATAAAGTAAACACATTTCCAAGGAGACGAGCAGGTGGCAGACCCTTCGCTAGAAATGTTCTTTAATATGTAGAAGTAAGGGTATTAATGCAGTAGCCTGAAACATTCATAATAAGCAATTTGTTCAATATGACTTAAGACTTTGTTCATGCTTCATTAAGGATTAAACTGTAGTTATTATAAAGTGTTACAGATATTTAAATGTAAAAGTCAAACGTACGTCCTCTCCTCTCTGCCAGCGTCTCCGAGGGTTTTCTCTTGTAGGATTTTGTCACTTTGTCAACATCCGGCTGTTTCCTCGTCATCTCCTCCATGAAACTCTATAATAAACAGAACAAAAGTTAGTGAGTTAAGAGATCAGACTATTCCTATCTGGGTTGGGGTTAGAGGTTATTTAGAGGTTATTTACATAAACTGATATGATAACCAAAAATAACCTATTCTAAGTGCTGCTTTCTCCACAGACTCAGTGAAATAAATGAGCTCCGTTCTATCCTCGCAGTATTAATACCATGACATTTTAATACCGCAATATAACTCAGTACTGTTTTTTGTCCCTACATAAAATTAATTAAAATATCCTTGTTGAATTTTGACAACCAGGATAAAAATAGTTTCAAATTTAGTCATCTAGACCATTTATGTGACCCTGTGTTTTAAGGTATTGTATTGCCTTGAGAAAAATCTTTTTAATCAAAAAAGATTGTGCATGACTCCAAAAAAAGGTTGAAAAAACAGATCTAGACCGTGTTTTTTAAATCAAGATGTCTTCAAGTATTCTGGAAAATGACTTGCCTTGATTTCAAAAACAGTGTCCAAATTACTATAGCTTTCAAACCTTTTCTACCTTTGAAGATGTAAAATAAATAAATAAATTCACCCAAATACTGTACTGTATTGTGTATACTGTATTGACACCACAACCTAAAAGAGCTACTGCAGTTAGTCCCCCGTGTGAACCAGTGTCTGACCTGGTGTTCGGTGATGAGGGACTTGAGCTGGGGGATGTCCTGTGGGAGGGGATCTGTGTCTCTCTGGATCAGGGTGGTCTCGGCGAACTGAAGCCAGGACAGGAGCTCCTCCAGCAGATTTGCGTTGTTCAGGACCTCGGTCAGAGCCGTCTCCAGCCTCTGCTCGTGCTGCTTCGCCCATGTCAACACCTACCAAACAACCAAAACAAATCAGTTACTTCTATCTGTGCAAGTGGTACCGAACAATGTACACTGCTCAAAAAATTAAACGAACACTGAAAACACATGTGAAAAAAAGAACCTTTATAGGCTGAAAATTTAAGAGAGGTGTTCCTAAGACATTGCCCATTATTTGTAAGACATTATTTGTATAGATATAGCAATAAAACCACTGTAACTGAATGATACAGCCAGGTGACAGAACTTTACCAGAAAAGTTACGCAATGCACCTTTAAAATAATATAAATTTGCATAAAACGGTATATAATCTAATAAATGATGCATATCTGAATGTCTCTACCCACTCTATACACCAGTCAATGTACAATCTAATAAATCCTACAGAGAAAACACCACGTAAATATTGTAAATATAAGTACCTCCTCAAAGCGCGCTCTGATGATGGTGATCCAGTGCTTGATGGTGGTGATGGAGTCTGGGTGACACACAGTCAGAATGGCCTCTCCCATCCCCGCCGCCTTGTTCACGTCTGTTCTTTTGTCCTCCACGGATCCCAGGAAGTCTCTGTGTGTGTGAAGCAGCGCCTGGAGAGTCTCCGCCTCCTCCGGCAGGACGCCACGGAAACGCAGGCTTTGCTCTGCCTCCGACAGCCACTCCAGGAGCACTTGCACCGCGCTACGAAACTCCTCCGCCTGAAGAAGTGAAAAAGAATAACATTTGAAGAGTTTTTGCAGAGAATCTCTACTATAATTTAGCTGATATTAATCCAAGTGCAATAACAGTGACATAAAGCCTTCTCACCTGTTTGAACGCCTGCTGAAGCCTCGTCTGTTTGGTCACAGACAGAGCGCACACAGTGTCCCAGCGATTGCTGAGCTCTTGCAGTTGAACTTTGACCCAGGCTGTGTCGTCCCGCCCCGTGTCCATCAGGTCTCGAGCGGATCTCTTCAGAACCTGGATGTTTGTGGTCCTCTTCCCCAGCTCCTTCTGGAAAGCCTGTTCAGACAGAGAAACAGGGCAATGAGTCAAAACCAATTCAATACAACGATGCATTTACCAGTGGACTAAAAACAGGGTTATGTATGTAACTGTAGTTCTATGAATAAGAAATGCTTGTGTGTCATTAGCATGCTAGTTGCTGTTAGCAATGGTGTGAAGGGAGTTGTGAATGCTTCTAAACTCATCACTGTGAATAATTAGGATGTGAAGAATGTGTGAACACAGTGAAGATTAGATTTGGACCACTGCAGACAGTTTATAATGAACTAGTTCTGTTTTTGACGATTTAAGATGGTAAAAATCATTTAGCTCTCCTTTAAGATGTTGTTTTAAAGTGTTGTCTGACCTTGTGAGCGTCCATGAGGTTGGACACCAGGTCGAAGTCTCCGTGCACTGGCTGGTCCTCGGCCAACTGCGGTTCCACCCTGTAGAGCCAGTCCACCAGAGCCTGAAGGGCCTCAGCAAACTGCCCCGAGAACAGCAGGGCCTCCTCCAGCTTGTGCTGCCTGCAAACAAAGGGACAAAGAGGGGTTAGACTAGGTACAATTTTATAACAACTACACCTAATATAAGAAACATTAACAACTGAATCAATCTTACTAAACAATGTCTTTATATTGAATTACTAATGCGATTTAAAGTGTATTTATTATAAGGTGTTACCTTTGTCTCACGCACAAAAACACAAATTAATCTTGGGAACAATAAGCATTGTAAGTGTTTGGAGATCTCCATAGGTCTATGAACTATTGAACTAAAAAAACAGGACTAAAAACAGGGTTTAATGGGGACTAAAGTGAGACCAAACCAGGACTAAACCAGGTCTAAACCCAGACTAAGTCTAGTCTTACCATGGACAAAATCTGGTCTAAATCAGTACAGCACCTGGACTTGAGTATTAAAGTATTAATATTAGTATTAAACCAGGACTAAAACAGATCACTGAAAAACTACAGAAGCCCAGAGTAACAGAAGGACACCAGCCTTTGCTTAGAAAGACCAAGAATTCTAACTATACATCACCTACATGTTCATAAAAACAAACAAACAAACATGGTATTTTCTGTCGTTCTTACCTCTCCACACTTTTGCCGCAGACGGTGTCCCACTTGTCGCGGACTTCTCCCACCAAATGGTCCAGTTTCTGTTTGTCGTCCGGGAGCTGGGCCTTGTCCCTCATGGCTCTGCCCGACCTCACGGTGGTGTCATAGACCGGCTGCTTAGACCCCAACGCTTTCTGGAACTCCTACACAAAATACAGGAAAGAGATTTATAAGAAGTGCGCACATGACAAATGATTAATCAATAAAAATGTGTAAAATACTGTTTTATTGAAGAGTACCTTGTGTTTCGTGAGTTGAACTTTGATCTTGTCTGGTTCATTGGAAATCTCCAGCTCAGAGTCCAGACGCTTCTCCGCCTCCTCCAGCCAGTCTGTGAGCTTCCTCCAGGCCTCGTGGAACTGTGGAACGCACAAAAATACAATATTTATTAACAAAGCTACTAACCACAAACTCCACGATAGACTAAGATAAAAACATGTTGTTTTTTTTGCTTCTCATTTTGGTTACGTCTATAGCGTTTCCACAAACTTTCCGAGACTTGTTTTTGGCTTAAAGAAGCTTCTTGTTTCCATAGAAATGTTGTTACTTTGGCTATAATCTTCCACAGTTTTGTATAAAAGGCATCACTCTCCATGGAGAATGCACTAAAGTATGAATTTAACTTTCTGTCTTTGTGGAATCATGAAGGTAATGTGCCACTTCCAGAAAGTACCTTCAAGGAGTTATTAAGCCTGACTCATTCTTAATAAACTATTTGTTCTTTATGTTACTGTATTTTCTGGTAAGTCTTGGTAAGTCTTTATTCCTGCTTCATACATCATGCTTTATAAAGGCTGAAAATAGAGTAGTTTTCTATTGTTTAGCACACTGATGTACTATATGTCTGGTAAAGTCATACATAATTGATTTCCTCTTAACTATGTGTCTTATTCTAACCGTCCATTACCTGTTTGGCTCTCTTGCGCGCCTCGTCCAGGTGTCTTCCTCGGTCCAGTGACCTCTGCACCAGTTTGTCCCATCGCGCCTGGACGCTGAGCAGCAGGTTTTTGATCAGGACCACATCCTGTTTGAGACTCGCGAATCTGAGCTGAGAGCCGGACTTCTCCAGAGCCAGGACCTGCTCCCTGTGCGTGTTCACTTCATTCACAAACACCTGCACAACAGACAGTGTACGATCAGTCATTTATGTAAAGCTTTGTTACTGTCATGGCAACTTAACACTGAAATACTTGCAACAAAAAAATGTCCTGTACCATTTGAGCACTTAGAATAATGACAACAACAAAAAAGTTTGAAAGGGAGTGGGAAGAAGTAAGTAGTAGTAGTAGTAGTTGATAAGTAGTAGAAGCACACTTGGTTACATGTTTGCTTTCACATAATTACAACAATTTTGTACTTATAAACCGTGGATATTTCTACCTATATTAAAAGTGCATTATATAACTTTTCAGTTGGAGGTCAGTCACCCTCTTGTTTCTATGTATATATCATTGCTCTGCTTAGAATGTTTTACTTATTTAGAATTTATTATTACCATTTATATTTTTTATCTCTTTGTTATTATATTATATTGTGATGTGTGAGCTACTGTGTCCCAATAATTCCCCTTGTGGATCAAGACCAAGACGTTATAAAAACCAACCACATAACAAATAACATTAAGACATTTTTAGACAGGACAGTTCAAGCATGAAATGGGGAAAAAGAGAGAAAAAAAAACTTATATCACTGCTGAGCATATGATTCACTCCTTTTGTAAAAATATGACATCATAATTCAATTTAGTGCATATTTATTCTTTCAGCTACCATACTGTTTGATGCTCACTTTTCTTACTAAAACTCTTCATGCTTTCTGCTGCCAACACCTTATTTGGCATGAGTTCTGATCTCATGCCAATAAATCTAACAGAAAGTGATGAGCATACAGAAAGAAAAGCCATAGGAATAGAAATAAATAAATAAAAGGTATATGTTTGTACCTTGTGCTCGTCGATCTGGAAGAGCACAGTGTCCAGGATGAGGCTGGGGGGCTGGGCCATGTTCAGAGTCTGTTCAGCCTGAGTGAGCCAGTTTATAGTGTCCTGAAGAGACGTCTGGAAACCTGTGGCCAGCGAGACCGCCTCCTCCAACTTCGCCTAAAGAAAAGAAATTATGTAAATATGTTATTCTGTTAACTATTTCAGAATCATGTTATTGTTTTATACAGCAGTGGTCTTCAAATCCTTTTTCTTATAGAGACCTAACTGGGGTGTAGTCAAACATGCATTGATGACATACATTTTAATGAGGGAACATTAAAAAATAGCCAAAAAAATATTACTATTGTTATTGTTTAACATTTTTTCAATTACATTTTTTCTTTTTAGTGTTTTACAACTTTTAATTGTACTATTGCGCTAGTCAAAGTTAGGGATGTAACAATAACCAAAATATGGTGATATCGTATCGTCAAAGGTCTCACAATAATATCATGGACCATCATAATATATTGAATCCCAAGTCTCTTTGCTTAAATGAATAGTTCTGATGCAGAAATAGCTAAAAAAAAAAAAAACAGAGAGAACTACATAGACCGTGATCCTTTGCTCCGTTTCAGTGCAGACTACATGAAGAAATAACTGTTCTCAGCACTTTGAAATCTTCATTCTTTGGATTAAGTCTTGTGAAGGCATTTTTAGAGGAAAAAGTTGAATATTCACAGTTTAATATTGCAATAAATATGGTACGGTGAAATGTATATGGTGAAAATATTGTAGAGAGTGATTTGGATATTGTTCCATCCCGAATGACAATAAATATTGTACCAAATGACTGGTGAAAGCATTTTATAATGTCACTCTTGTTATTATGAGGAATATCGAAATATCGTGAGCTTTCCCACAATATCGCAATAAATATCATACCATGAGGTTCGTATCGTGAGACCCCTAGTCAAAGTCTAAGTATACTTTGCTTTAAACGAGTCATGACATTATTAAAAGCATAACAACATCAAAATATATCAGGTAAGGTGATGTAATATGGTAGTTCGAGACAGTAAAGCACAAAGATCGGTGTGGCCGTCTTACCCTGCGGTCATCCATTTTGGCGTTGAGACTGGTCCACTTGTTCTGGAGCATGGCGAGGTTCTGTTGGGTCTGTGTGGTCCCAGGTCCGGCCTCTTCTCCACGGGCCAACAGCATGGACTCCCCCTGGTCCAGCAGACGGTGGTACTGCTCCGCCCGCTGCGTCAGCTGGGCCTGGAGCTCCTGAAAGGGACAAAACGTTAAAGTTAGAGATATGGAGATATGAGGAGTGGTTGTCTTGATCAGTCCTGGGACAAAAGGGTAAAGTTACAAGTCGTCTGCCATGTGTCGACTATTATTCTGTGTTCACAATAAGGAGGGATGAGGTGGCACTGGCAACATAACAGCAGCTAAAAATAAAGATCAGGTTTGTAGCTAAAAACTCAACAAGTTATACTGAGAGATGGTATTCAAAAAGGCTCTGTTCTGTAAAAATGTTTTGAAAAGTTAATTTGCAAAAATATATGTTGCGGGTTGGTGTTTTATTTATCAAATATCTGTTAGTCGAGGTGGGAAGACACAATTTCAGCAAGACAAAGCTGAGATTTTGACCTTTTTTTAGACTATAATAAATATATTGTGCTTTTCAGTTTCTAGTTTTAGCATCACAATTTTATTGATTTTAATTAATAGTTCTGCAGTTATTGTAGCTCTGCTTTTTGGGACAACGCATTCTCAAAAAATATAACTCTATTTTTCAAGCCAGCCGTAAAAACATGAGGAAAAAATCTCATGAGATCATTTTTAGCAGGTCTTGTGGCACGAGATCTTGTCCCATCCCTATTTATTAGTAATCTTTAATCCAATTTGTGTTTAACCTTTACATTCTTCTTAAATGGACTCAAATAGTGATAAAAAGCATATTACAAAACAACAGCAGTCATGTTTAGTCTCGTCCTGTACCATGTGTTGCTGTAGCTGCTCTCGGGCCGTCTCCGGGAGGCCTCCTGTGGGTTTGGCTGCAGAGAGCTGACTGTCCGTCCTCCTCAACCACTGCAGAAACTCCTCCAGCTCTCCATGGAAGCCCTCCGCCTAAAACAGACACAGGAGAGGGACGAAAGGACGAGAGGAAGGTAGACTTAATAATAATAATAATAATAATAATAATAATAATAATAATAATAATGCATTAGTCTTATACAGCACTTTTCCAGATGCTCAAAGTCGTTTTATAATTTAATCATTATTCATTCACTCCATACTCGGTGGTGGTAAAACACTATCATAGCCACAGCTCCCCCGGGACAGACTGAAGGAAACAGGGCTGCCAAACTGTAACATTGGCCCCTCTGACCACAAATTATTCACTAACACCACATTCAAACCATTAAGAATGGACTTCAAATTAAGAACCAGCTGCCTACTTTCAGTATTTACTAAATAAATATGAAAATGCAAAACCTGTGAAGGAAATAGAGAGTGGCTGTAGAATAATCAATAATGCCAGCACGCACCATGTTAATAAAAATATGAGATGGAATATAAGAATTATGAATGATGCAAAATGTGATTATGAACTGTAAACATGCTCTATTTTATATGTATATCTGGTATTTAATGTGTTCTTCTGAATGATATGTGTGTGATTGTGTTTGTATATTATGTATTCTATGTTACTGCATTATGAGATGTGTAACCAAACGTTACATGGGTGATGCTGTGTGCTCGGTTTGTAAGTGAAAGTTTGACTGCTTTTATTGATGCAGACTTTGTAAATATTATCCATGTAACCAGGGACTGCAGATGGAAATGGGCTTTTTAGCTCTAATCTGGTGCAGAACATCTCTTTCTTTGTACTTAATGTCTCTGTGCATTGTCCCTTAAAATAAAGACTAAACTAGCGTTGTGTCTCAAAACCATAACATAATTTAATTAAAAACACAGATCTTTAGACTACAGTATATTCAGTATACTTCACCACATGTGCAAATTAAAACTGAATTTAAATGTGTATGTACAGTCTTCCCATTTTTGGGACTATATATGTAAAGGAAACAACATTACTAACAACAAAAAAATACAATAAGAAATAATAATGTATGATCACATCTTGTTTTATATATTCTTGTATATTCTCTTTATATATTCGCTTGTATATTCTTAGTATTTTTGAGAATATATAAGTAAAAGTAAAAACACTGCTAACATCAAACATATAATAATAATAAATAATAATATATGACCACACGCTGAGATTATTGTCTGCAGTGTGTTTTTACCTGTTGCAGCGCGGCCTCCAGTAGTTTCTGGCGCTCCTGGGTCTTGAGCAGCAAACTCTCCCAGCTCTGGTTTAGTTGCTCCAGCTGCTCTCGGAGGTGTCCGGCCTCGTCTCCGGGGGAAGATTCCAGGAGCTCTGCCGCGGCGCTGTTCACCGTCTCCACTGTTGCATGATGGGAAAGCACGTCGTTACGCAGCACCTACAGCAGACGGACGGGAAGGGAAAGGTGACTTTATAGAGTTTCAGAGCAGGAGAAGAAGCAAGATTTATACATTTCTGATTGATTCACTAAATATCGCTTTTCTAATTAATTCCACATCTGCTCTAAAAGGTGGTCCGGATCTGAGAGAATATTTCAGTCCAGACAGTAGCATTAGCTCATATAAAGTAGATCTGATGTTTTAAATTCAATACCTGGAAGTACTACACTACTACATATTAAACAAATTAAACTGTCAGTGTTTTATTTGTTATAACTGAATAGATCTGGAAAGAATAACAAGGAGTAAACTAGTGCAATGAGTGCAATTTGAGGGGTATTGTAGAACTTTGAGTGATATTTTAAAAGAAAAAAAACAAACTAGAAAAAAAAAAACCCTGCAAAAATATGCTTTAAGATTGTGTTTTTAAACAGTTTTGAGCTATTTTGTGCAGGGAAATGCGCTCTATATGCGTGCTGCAAACTGTGCTATGTATAAGTGCACTGTCCCTGTCAAATAAATAAGTAAAAGAACAAAAGAAACACTGACAGAACAACCTACCTTTGAGCTGAAAAAACTAACAAAAAATAATAACTAAAATCAACTCAAACAATGAATAACTTATCTATACTGTTAATAAAACAAAACCATAGGAAGCAGCGGTAGTGTGTGTGAGTGAAGCCGTAGATGGGGCGTACATGGTGTTTGGCCAGTTCGATCTCGATGGCTTTGGGGTCAGAGGTCACGGCTCTCTGCGTGTCTAAGGTGGCATGAGTGTGACTGAGCCAGGCCTGCAGCTCCGACAGCGCGTGTTGAAACTGGCCCAGGGCGAGCAGGGCGGCCTCCAGCTTGTGCTGCAGCGGAGGAAAGAGAGCAGGTCAAACCGAGCACACACAGAGACAACACAAAGCAACGAGGGGATGTACTGGACACGGATATAACACGTACTGAGTTATGGAAATAGGTAGATATAATGTTGATTCATGCTGTACTTTGAATCGCCTTAATTAAGAACGATTCAGACTTAGTAATTACATAAAGAGGGCGTATTTTATTTCTATGGAGTATTAACTGCTAACACCTCACATTTGATATTTGCTCCCCACGCTAAGTCACTCCCCCTTCAGAGCATACAACATAATCTGCATACATTTCGCTTGTGTGCGGAGTACTGTACAAAATCTATAGGGTGACCAGGTTTTCAAAATAAAAAACTGGGACATCCCTATTTTTTTTTTGTAGTTGGTAATGATAAAACTATGAAACAAGTGCATAATTAAGGAAAATTGTTCTGCACTCGGCCCATGCATGACAACAACATGTGAGTCAGTATAGTCACATGTTCTGTGTTTTGGCCATTTTTAAGCAGCTTTTCTGTATTTTACCTAAAATGACAATTTATGCCTCTCTTTACTCTAGGGACACCTGGGACATTTCTTGTATAAAACTAGGACAAATCAGTGGTTTTGGATAAATCTGCTGGGACAGGGGACACAGGGCTCAAAACTGGGACTGTCCCGGGTCAGTGGGGACGTCTGGACACCCTAAGGCCTGGGAGACAACGCTAAATGGATGACATCTAAAACCTCTTCAGGCAGGTTTTTGATGAGGGGACAACATTATAACATGGTAGAAAGCTGAAAAACTCTATTTTGCCTAATATCCTTCTTTAATAATACCTTAACCCAAACTCTACACCTGAAATAAACTTTTTTGTTCATTATGAATAAACTGTTCAAGCTTTATTGAGGCTGATTAAGTAGTAGTTATAATAAAGTGGTACCTGTTTACATGTTTTTATACATTCTATGAAGGAAATTATCATTAAATATAACTATATACAAACCTGTCCAAAAACTTACAGTAAAATGTTACAATTTCATTTACTAAACTGAAACTTTCTATGGTTCATTATTTAATATAAAGAGTGTGAGAATACAGTTCCTTCGCTTTGTTGTGATGCATTCAATTGCAACCGGAATTAACATTTAGTCAAATTGAATTAAATAATCTTTGGGATTAAATCACATGCTGTTAATTGGATTTAAACAAATTTTTTACAGATGTTACACAGGCAAAAGTACATGTTTTTGGAGTGCGCCAAAACATGTTTTTATAAAAGTCATTATCATATATTATTAATCCAACTGTCTGATCAGGGGTTATGGATCAGTTATTGGAGAGTTTCTAACACTGTTGTAATCTTCTAAACATACTAACATGTAAGTTGTGTCCACTGAACACTGAACGTGGTTGGCAGTTTGCGACAGCGACTTGTGAGTTATTGCAAAGTAAAAGCATTAATGGCCCCACACAAAGCTGCTTGAGTTATTTCAACACATATTCTCTACCTGTCTCTGGGTGATTTTGTCCCCTAAATTGTCCCAAAGGTGTCGTAGTTCAGTCAGCGGTTCCTGGATCATGTCTCGGTCAGTTTGGTCCGAGACTTTCTTCAACAGCAACTCCCCCTGGTGGCACAGTTTCTCCATGTCGATCTGCTGCTGGTAAACATCCACTTTGTACTGCTGCTCAAACGGCAAGAAAACACTGGAGTCAGGGTTTGGAGAATGTAGAGATGTTAATTAATCACAGACTGAGACCATTTTAGCAGCAAAATGAATACAATACTACCAAAAGTAAACATTGTTCTAAAGTGTTTTTCTGTCCGCTGGTTTATGTCTCATTAACTTCACTTTATTGTTCAGATTTCTTCTCATAATCGTAACACAAACTCATGATGATATAAAGAAGATTTGTTAATTTAAATGTTTTATCAAACCTTGAGTTCCTCGATCTGCTGCTTCACTGTTCCCAGGTCAGTCCCAACAGTCGACATGTCACACAGTTTGATCACAGCATTGTCCAGGTAGTCAAACATGGACTGGAAAACACAGAAAAATACATTACAAGTACCGGTAGTTATTTTAGCTTTCCTGAAAGACAAAATCATTGCCCAACTTTCAGAATACAGTGTTCCTCAGTTTAATACAAGGTCAACTTGTAGTTTATTCTATATATTCAAATTTTTGTCATTTCTGTTTAATTTTAAGTACATGATTCATTTTAAAGTTTAGACAAAAGAACCTAACATTTTTTTAGTAAGCATAAAAATAACAATCAAATTAAAATATTTATATCTTAAATTGGCAATACATTTTGACTGTTACATACATTCATTGCAAAAAAGCAAAATAAATAAATAAACTGTACAAACCTGGAGTGCATCTTGATACTGGACAGATGCGGTCATGGCTTCATCTAGTCTCTCCATCCGCTCCCTCCATGTTCGGTTCAGTCCCTCCCAGGCGGCGTTCATCTAAAACCACCAAACGTGAAACTGATTACACAACGGCACAGATCCAATTTAATATTCGCGCTGGTGTTGAGTTAATATCTCACCTCATCAATGGTTTTCTTCACTTCAGGCTTCTCCGTCTCTCCACAGGCAAAGATGAGGTCAGCCCCAAGGGTCCTGACAAACTCCAGCTCCTCCCGCAGCCCGTCCGTCTCCGCTTTGATAGCCTGAACGTGACAAAGAAAGAAAATTTACAAACTGAATATTAGTAATACTATAATCCAAACTGGTATTGGTGTTTAAGTTACCAGTGGTGACTAACAAAAAAGTTTAAGTTTAAGCAGTTTGGGATGGAAGATGGCAAAATAACTCGTCCAATACCTGCTACAGTGCATCAGTAGAGGAGGAAATACTCAATTTTTTTTACTTAAGTAAAAGTACAGAAACCAGAGCAAAGAAATAAAAAAGTAAAAGTATCACATAAGTAAATATACATAAGAAGATATATATTAAAGTACTTGTTTGAATCTGTACTTAAAGAGTAAAAAGTAAAAGTATCAGATAAGAAAATATACTTAAGTAGATATATATTAAAGTACTTGTTTGAAAATTTAATTTAAGATTAGTATTTCGCGTAGATTTTGAGATCTAATAACGCTTCAGCTGTACTGATTTTGATAAAGATTTAGCTGATTTTTCACATTTTTCTTTGCTCAAACTACAAATGTGTTAAAAATAAACCTCTCAACCTTTTCAGCTGGTCACAAATGGTTATAAAAAAAATACTTTACTTTTCAGTCCTCTTTAACAATGTAGAGGAGGACAAAGTACAGATACCTGCTCTCAAATGTGGTAAAAAAGTAATATCCAATGTAAATGTATGTAAGTACAGATACCTAAAATGTATACCTAAATACAGTACTTTACTACTTTTGCTTTGTTACATTCCACCACTGGTCTGCATGTAATGTTGCACAGAATGGTATTAAACTTCTAACTATCCTGTCTTTATTCAGTCTGAGGTGTTGACCCTCAACTATAGACTCTTAGTGTTAGTAAACAGTGATGACGTAGGCTCGGTTGCGCATTTTGGCTACAGAAGTACGGCAGAACTCAGCAGCTTGTCGAGCTCTGCGAAGGATTATCGTCAAAAGATCGTGAATATTTCCTCAACAAGCCGACTTTGTCAAATGGTGTCCGACTGCCAGATCCTTGTGCAATCAGTGAGTAAAACTTTAAAACTTTAGTCCACTGGTAAAATATCGATTCTGACAACCACACACAGAACAACCAGACATTTTGGTGCTGGAAATGTTTTTTATCTCCATCTTCTTCTGTCTGTGCTCAGTCAGAATGAATCAGAATGAATAGGGAATAATGCCACTTCTGTTGCCAAAATGTGTGCGCAGCTTTTTTATCATTTCTGCCTTAAAAGGGTATATATATTCAGTGTAGAAACAGCTTCCAGTTTATAGGCACAGTTTTGAGCATGTTTCACCATTTAAAGGACATATTATTATTTTGATTGATCAATTGGCATGGTAACAGTGCAAATATTTCCTAACTCTAAACCCCATGGATAAATTTACACACACACACCTCTGCGGCTTCTATCTGCTGTTTGATGAGGGAGGGGTCGACTCCGGGGTCCTCCAGCTCCCTCACGATGTCTTGGGAGTCTCGGAGCGTGCTGAGCAGAGCCGCCACGTCGGACCAGAACTTCCCGGCCAGATCCAGCACGTCGTTGAGTTTGGCCTCGCGCTCCTCGGCTCGCTGACGAATCTCATCCCACAGAGAACGCAGCCGGAGCAGACGAGAACGCACAGCTGAGAAGGCGAGAAGACAGATTTTAGTGAATAAATAAAAAACAAACGGTGAAAATAAACGTAAAGACGCACTGTGTAACTTTTCTAGCCTGTGTCTGTCTGCGTCTGTTATTGCTTTGCCTGGAATGCCCCACAGTATGGCATTAGACACATCTATCTCCATGAAAACACGCAGATAAGTAATATTTTTGAACCATAAAACAGCTGAATACATGCAAAACAGAAGTATAATGCCATACTGTGGAACAATGCACTGTTTCTCCTTATGACCACTTGTATTTTTACTTGTATATTTACATTTATTTACAGTAATTCCGCCTTATTTGACACCAGCCTCTTGTTATTTTTGTGACTTATTGTGAATTTATTATTACCATTTATGTTTTTTACTCTTTGTTATTATAATATGTGAGCTGTGTCCAAATAATCACTGCTGACATGGAGATATTAGTGATAAGTCAAAAATAAACAGTGAAAATAAACGTAAAGATGCACCGTGTAACTTTTCTAGTGTGTGTCTGTCTGTGTTTGTTATTTTTTTTTGTCTGAAATGTCCCACAGTATGGCATTAAACTTGTCTATCTCAATGAAAACAAGCAAATGGCGGCACTGAAGCCATGTTACAAGTTATATTTGAAGCTCAAAAATGGAATAAATGCAAAATATAAGTATAATGCCATGCTGGGAACATTCGAGGCAAATAAAGCATCTCCATAAAGTGAAGCAGGCAAAATTGTTAATAATTTGAACATTGGCTACTGTCATAAGGACACTGGAAATAAAAAAGTAAAAGAAAAAGTAGTAGTAGCAGCAGTAGTAGTAGTACAGAGTTATTATATAAAAATACTAAAACATATTTCTGTACAGTCCTCAGTAGCTGTTTCTGATCATTTTGAGTCTCACCCTGGGCGGCCGGATCGTCGTGAGCTGCCCGTCCGATCAGCTCCTCTCCTCGGGCACAGAGGGCAGAGAAACTGGGCAGGAGTTTGTCCAGCTCCAGGCCCTGGGCTCGGTGCTCCGACAGCTGCTCCCGGATCTTCTCCACCTCGGCGGCCACAGGGGGGGGCTGTCTGAGCCTCTGCACGGCCCCCTCCAGGGTCTCCAGCAGAGGGTCCATCTTATCGTGGAACTGAGGGGAGAGAGGGAGGAGGTTAGAGGCAGGACAATATTATGACAAAACTAATACAATGACAGTAAATGGCATAAAAACAATATTGTGGAGGGGTTCATTTTGGATTTATCATTTTAAAGGTCGCTACACAACATCTGGAGAAAAAAGTACATGGAAAATAAAGTTGTAGCCTACATCATTTCAAAATGTCTAATCTAGTTTTGGAATATTTTTCACCTAAACATATCTTATACTATGAAAGCCCATTTCCACCAGTAAATAAAAAATCCTCACAGAAAGTCATAATTATGAGTTTAAAAGTCATAATTGTGAGATTAAAAACCATAATTATGAGATTAAAAATCATAATTATAAGATTAAAAATCATAATTTTGAGTTTAAAAATCATAATTATGAGATTAAAAATCATTATGAGATTAAAAATCATAATTATGAGAGGAAAAGTGATAATTTTAAATTTAAAAGTCATAATCATGAATTTAAAAGCCCCATTTGGACTAAACCAGCTCAGGGCATAGTCAGAACATAGATGGACACTTTGCAGGTCGTCATTCATAAGGGATTTGTGTGGATTTCTCTCTCTTTCTTGTCTTTTTAAAACATTCATAAGTGAACGACAAAATGGAGCGATGTGAAGATGTCCTGAGCTCCTGGAGGACGAACTCTCCGGGAAAATGACCGAATGCTTCCACGACAAGGGCAGATTCAGAGTGGACTTTAGAACTCATAAGAACTCTGACGTATGTCTTTTAAACTCATAATTATGCCTTTTAACCTCATAATTATGACTTTCTGTGAGGCTTTAATTTTTATTTCCTGGCGGAAATCGGACTTCCATATCATAATGGTAAATGCATTAAAAAAAACATTTTGCTCTATTAAAAAATATTGTCAAAAGTACATTGAAACATAACAATTTAAATACTGCTCTGTACAATTACACATGTTGACAGTTTATGAAATCAATGCCAAATCATGTCGTCATGCAGCCGTAATAACCCAGAGTGCTCAGTGTTACCGTGATGTGTGTTGCCGTGGTGACTCTTACCTCTATGAGCTGGTGGTGCAGTGAGCAGTGACCAATGGAGAGAATGGAGGTGGACACACACACAGCACATCCACAATCAGTGAAGATGCATTAGGGTGGGGTTAAAGATGGGAGACAGGGACAGTTATGAGGTGAGGATGGAGGTGAGGGGCGGGGTTAGGTGGAGGTGGAGATGGGGTGGGGTTAGGTGGGAGTGAGACAAGGAAATAAACATGTTTGAATGGGACGGGAGAAGGGCGGAGAAACAAAATGAGTTAAACCAAATTACATGCACACAACAAAAACAGTGCCACACATTTTCCAGCATTGCTGAAGTAAAACCCACAAACAGATTAAAATATAGTGTTTCCCATTAACCGAGGAGACTACGGTGGCCCTCTACAGTCAAAAAATAACTTTGGTTTCACAGAATTACACTAAGCTAGGGATGCACAGGTCCAGCTTTTCCAGTTTTGATACCAATATCAATACTTTGACTTCATGTACCTGCTCATATTAACCTATATTTGTGTACTGTGGTTGGCTTTTTTTGCAGAAATATAATTTAAAAATTTGAAAAAAGCATTTGAACATCAGTTATCTTGAGTGTGCTATGGATTTTTTCACTTTTATTTTGCTATTCTTTGCATTTGCACCTCTGCGAGAACTTTGGTGTGTGTTTTCTGTTTTATTTGATTAATCGATATTAACCAAAGCCAGTGTAGGGATTGAAAATAGCACTTATCTCTTTAATTTAATACAGATTCAATTGTGTCATGTAACTTTATTTATTATTTATCGTAAAAAATAATGACAGAACCACTTTGTTTGAATTAAAATTCAAACATTATGAAATGTTTTAGGCTAAAATCAGCCTAAAATCAATAATAATCACAATATTAAATCAATATTATGGAACAATTCAGCTAATTTTTTAGTATCGGTATTGGTGCATCCCTATTAAACATTTAAAAGTAACTATACTGGGCAAAAAGGACAATAAGATAAGCGATAAGATAAAATATCAGCAATATAATGGAAAAATTGTATAAAATTATTCAAATAAAAATGTTTAGTGCCACCAGTCTCCCCAAAATCAATGTGAAACACTTGAATGTCTATGAATAAAAAATAACATGGTGAAGTACAATTAAAGCAATATTTTCAAACTTTTGTGGAAATTAGTTCAAATCCAAAATCCAAAAAACATTCCCTAGTAGCATGTCTATAATGAAGCACTGCTGTTTTGAGGCTTATATAATATAATTCTTGCTATATTAACAATTACTTGCCATGTTTGATTTTAAATAAATGTTTCAACGTTGACAAATTTTGAAAAAGTTATGAAAAAGTAGAAAAAATACGTGATATTATGTAAGCGATGGCGTTATTGGGCTGCCACATTTGTAGTCAATGAATGCAAGCTCGGCTGTTAATATGCGTAAATCATTCTGAATTTGAGCTTGTAAAACTAAAATAAATGAAAAAATGATCATAAATATTCAGTAATATTGTCAAATGGAGCTATTTATACAGCAGTTGCTAGGGCAGAGCTGAGATTTTGCACGGAGCTCTCCAGGCCACCGTTTCTCTTTGGTAAAATAGCTTCTCCATAAATTTCCCATTTGGATGCAGTGCAGTTACCGGAAGCACACACACACACACACCCATGCTGCTCATAAATCAAACCAAATTTCTGTCCCGAGTCTGAGAAGCCAACATTAACTAGAGCTGCTATAAACAGACTGGGGCCAAACAACCTTTAGAAATAATTTATCAGTCTGCACTGAGGCACAAATGGACGTCATTATGTCAATTTATGCACAATATCCATGTCTGAAGTGAAACGCATTTGGACAAGAGCTATAATTACTAATTTGGTTCGGGTCTGGAGGTGGATTGGCTGGCAGAGACGGAAAATGTTTTGCGATATTTCAAACTTGAAGGTGCATTACGTCACTTTTTGGCTGGGGGTCCGTCACCTGCTATGGATCTTACATTTATTAAACTACAGGTGGTTTTATAGCTCAAAAATACCTAGAAAAACAGGCATTCTGGAAGTGAGTGGGGTTGCCTCTCCACAGATCTGATATTTGACTTTTTAAACTTCTTGATAGAAAGAAGGCAGTTTGAGGCCTCTTGGACTGGTAAAAGTTGGGATAGATATCATTAAAAATAACTACTTTTGGTGCAGATAAGATTTGGTACCAAACACTGGCAATGAAAATCTTTAAAAGCCTGGTGGGCCCTGAGCATAGACTGTATAAATCAATGGTCATGGGTAACCTGCTTGCCGCTGTTTTCCAAATAAGAATTGAGCATGGGCACACTTTTGGCTCCATCAACTCAGGCTCCAATTCACTTTGTATTGAAAAAACATCACCTCTCTCTGTAAGTGCTACTGTCAGGCTCCTCATTTTGGTCTTAAAATGTTCATATTAACCCCCTCTACATGATCCCAGGGTTTGTTAGAATTGATTGAGAATAGACTTTAAAGCAGCTCTGCTTGTGTACAAGTCTCTCCATGGCCGAGCACCAAGGTATATTTCTGACATGTTAGTGCCATATGAACCATCTCGCACTCTGAGGAGCTCAGGGACTCCTGCTGGTCCCAGAGTCAGGACTAAACTCGGGGAGGGGTGTTTCGGATTCATGCAGCTAAAACCTGGAACAGTCTGAACATGTGAGACAGACTCTACTCTGACTGTTTAAATCCAGGCTAAAAACAGTTCTGTTTAGCTGCATATGACTGAAAGGTTTTCATTTCTCATTCCACACTCTTCTCACTAATTTATGGTCTCACTCTCTTTATTAATTTTTTTATGATTATTTATGTTTTGATTTGTTTGTATTGTGATTTTTATGTATTTCTTATTCTGTAAAGCACTTTGAATTACCTTGTATACCAATTGTGCTATATAAATAAACTTGCCTTGCCTTATCATTTCGCTGTTTTGTCCATAAATACCTTTCTATTCCTAATATGGAACTGGCTCCAAATTCACCCCTATAATTGCTAGTCTCAGTGAGCTTCATTTGACTGAAGTCAAACGAATGAACGCTGTGGTTGATGTCATATTTCCACTTTTTTATACAGTGTATGGTCCTGAGAAAGTTACTTGAAAACTCCATTAACCAAACCTCAAATGATAAAAGCTGAAATAATTTAGCAGGGGAGAGACAAAAAATATTGATAATTTCTCCGGCGTACCTGTGTAGACTGGGAGACCGCTTCGTCCAGTGTAGTAGCGCGGCCTTTGACCTCCTCTTTGATGGCGAGGTAGCGTCGTTCGGCCTCATTGTAGCGCTGAGTTACAGTTTCTCCGTCATGAAGGCTGAGCTCTGCCAGCTGAGGCCCGATCTTCAGCAGCTTATCTATGTGAGGTTTGTGCTCGGCAATGGACTCACGAAGCAACTGTGAATAAAACAGATTTGAGCAAGTAAGTCCGTAAGTAGATTTAAATATTGAAAAAGAAAGACTACAACAATAAAAGCTGATGGAAGCTGCCAATATGCACCAATCTGCCCCTCCAACCACCACAATTGATCCTCTGACCTTCAAGTTGGGGGACCAGTGCTCTAACCAGTGTCCAAGTCTAAGTCCAAGTCCCTCACCCTCATGTGGTCCTGCTGTTGCCTCAGTGCGTCGGTGTCTATGGCCGGAGGAGGCAGCTGCGAGATCAGAGCCTCCGTGTCTCCGAGCCACGGCTCCAGCTCCTCGTACGTCTCCCAGAACCGAGCCACAAGGACCTGGGCCTGCTCCAGAGCCGAGAACCGCTCACTATGGCTCTGACTGACGCCCTCGTACCGCAGGCTCAGGGAGTCTGTCTTCACCTGGAGAAGAAATGTGGTGCAATGGATTAAAAATAACAATAAACAAACTAATTGGACACTGAAGCAATTAAGGGGAAAAATGCATATAAAACCAAAGAGTTTGTAATTCTCTGATTGTTTTAAAATTCAGATATTAGGTCAAATTATTTTTCACAACAGCTTGGAATCAGTAAAAGAGAAGTCATCCATTTTGGCATACTAATTTGTTCGTGTTTGGTATAATCTCCAATTGACATCTACATTTTGGAAACAAACTAAACACTCACTTGGCTGACAGGAAGACACATATATGGGGTTCATAATTCATAATTTTAAGGTATGATTTATGTCCTAAAGTAAAAATGAAAGAAAGAAAAAAAGAAAGAAAGAAAGAAAGACTACAGCAACACACAAATCTTATTATATTATATCAGATAAGGCTGTGCACAAAACATAGATTTCCTGCAGCCGTAGTCCATATATTCGTATGATTTGTCTCACCATGAGCGCGTCCCTCTGTGCATCGCTGCAGGTCTCCAGGATCTCTTGGCGTGAGGACAGGAGCTGGTCCACGGTGTCTTTGTGTCGGATGATGTCAATGTTAAAGGCTCTCTGCACCTGCAGCTGGGCCCCGGTCACGTCAGGCTCCAGGCTCAGAGGCCCCAGAGACGACAGTTTACGCTCCGTCTCCCCCACCCAGGCCAGCTCTGCATCCACGGCCTCCTCGTACTGGACACACGAGGGGGAGATAGAGTCAGGTGTTTTGCTTATTTAAAGGTGCATTGTGTAACTTTACTGGTGTCAAATGGTTTTCTTCAGCTGTTATTGCTTCATCTGGAATGTTTCACATGTTTCTATCTTCACGGAGGCTAAACCAGACCAAGTGAGAGGTCAGATCTGTGAAGAGGCGACCCCACTCACAGTCAGAATGCCTGTTTTTATAGGTATTTTTCAGCTCTAAAACCATCTGTAATTTAATAAATGTAAAGTAGAGCTGTAATGTCATACTGAGGAGCATTCCAGGCAAAGCAATGACATATCCTTAGAAACAAGCAGGTGACGGACCCCCAACCAAAAAGTTACATAGTGTGCCTTTAATCCACAAGAAACAGCTTTTTTACATTTATCAACAGAGCTTAGTTAATTCAAGTAATCTAAAAGATTTCTTCAAGGCAATTTTTGTAGATAAATCAAAACTGTACATTATATAGATCTATAGTCACTTTTCGTTATTTTTTTGCTAACATAAAGTAAAAATGTATTAAAACTGATGAATTAATGCTTGAATATCATTATATAGTTTTTAAAAACACATTCATATAGGATATATATGTATAATGATGAATTCAGAATTTCAGATGCAAATATTGTGTATTTTGTAAAAGTGTAAGTGGGCTTGATTGGATGCTGTTAAATGTAATAAATGTTGTGTTTTCAATATATGCATAAAACTGGATATTTATAAAATGGAAGAGGCTGACAGCATTTATAAATAACAAACAAAGCTTGTTTGTGTCCTGTTGGTAAAAGTGGGTTTATACAAATCTAAAAAGGCCCATTTCTTTTGAGAATGTAAGTAAACCGATTAACAATGTAGAAGTAGTGGTACAAGTAGTTTCATAAAAAAGATTTGCTCGTTCTCTACAGTCGCAGTACCTGTTGTGACCTCTGGATGGCGGCCTGCACCAGCTGTACCCTCTGTGTGATGGTGTCGTCAGCCTGTCTGTAGCGCTGGTTTGCGTCGGCCACGAGTCGGTCCAGCCCCTCTCTGGCTCTCCAGGGCACCAGGTCTAAAAGAGCACTGCCCACCTCGTTCACCGTGTCCAGAACCAGGCGCTTCTCTGCGGAAATCTTCTTCAGCTCCTGCGGCACAGAAATACAAAGTTATTTACAAGTAGAAGAGGGAGATATACTCACTTGTGTTATTTAAAGGGGCATTGTGTAACGTTTCTGGCGGAGGGTCCATCAGATGCTTTTCTCCAATGTTTTGCAGTATGGCATTAAACATTTCTATCTCCATGGACCAAAACAGACCAAGTTACAGGCCAGATCTGTGGAGAGGCAACCCCACTCGCAGTCAGAACGCCTGTTTTTCAAGGTATTTTTGAGCTATAAACCACTTGTAATTGAATAAATGTAAGGCAGAGCTGTTTCAAGTCATACTGTGGAATATTACAGGCAGAGCAATGACATCTCCATAGAAACAAGCAGGTGAGGGATCCCTAACCAAAAAGTTACATAGTGTACCTTTATGTATATACAGTAAATACAGATACCAGAGGAAAAAAATACTTAAGCAAAAACTCTACTTAAGTAAGAGTATTGAAGTTAATTAAAAGTGTTTTTATTAATTATGTATATTTATTTATTTTATTATATTATATCTATTAATTCTATTATTATCTATTTTATTTCTATATATTTATAATTTTAAAAAAATCAGATACCAGAAGAAAAAAATAGTTACATAAAGTAAAAAGTCTACTTAATTAAAAAAAAAAAAAAAAATCTACTCAAGTAAAAGTATTGAAGTACCTAAAGTAAAAGTAAAAAGTGTCGACTTTAAAATGTACTTAAGTCAAGTACAGAAACCCATTTTTTTGCTTAACTACAATACTTTACTACTTGTACTTCATTATGTTCCAGCATTGGACATATCAAAAAGAAATGGATAATCTCACAACTGCAAAATCGCATTGTGTGGCATTTTTATGTATGAAAATCGCTCTATAAATAAAGTTTGAGTGATTGACTGGTTGGTATTTCGGAGCAAAAATGAAGCATATTGTTTTAAAACTTAAGTCAAAATAAGTTTTTGGGTTACATTTATGATCCATTCTTCATTATCAAAACCTCAACCAAAACATTAGCAGACACATTTGAACAGATAATGCAATGAAAAACTCAATCAAGATGTTGATTTTTGTCAATTTCTCTCACCTCAAATAAAACTGTCGACTAAAAACCCTGGAGGATAAACATTCTTCTTGTTAATGCATTTTAAACTGCAGAGACGTGTGACTAAAAGTAAGCGAAATGCCATTTTGAAGTGAAATTACACGGCAGCCCTGAGTGTACCATTCTTGAACACTGTGAAATTTTGGTTTCTATGGTAACTTGGTTGAAAAGTAGGACAGTAGTCGCTTTGAAATATCAAGTGTATCCAAATTAAACATTTTGAAATGATAAATAATGTACAGTATTTTGTATTTTCTGTAAAAACTAAAAGCAGCTTAATCTTTATACTTGTATTCCTGTAATTTATTAAAAACCTATTTAATAAAAAAGATTTTCAATTAAGTGCTGAATAGGTAATTACAGAAATAAGGGTACAGCACTGACCCTTGAGGTACCCCATTACCCCATGGAAATGTTATAAAACAACTTTATAAGCAGCCTTAGCCTTACCTTGTCCATTTCCCACTGCACATGCAAAAGCCCAAAAGACTCGATCGCTGATGTCGTTTCTAATCCCATTTATTTATGAGTGAATTATATTTTTTGAAAAACGCTAAAAAAATACATTCCCGAAACATTTTCATTCAATAACTTTCAGTTTCTCTTCTTCTTCACCGTCAGTAGTTCCTCACTTGTTGCTTCTGGCGGCTCGAGCCTCTCACTGCCACTGGAGTCGACAATCGAGTCTTTTGGGCTTTCACATGTGCAGTGGGAAACCAACAGAGTTAAAGCTAAGGCTGCTTATAAAGTTGTTTTCTAACGTTTCCAGACACTAATGAGTGAACCAGGCAGAGCGTTTTGTTTGTTAGACTCGTGGCTGTTGTAAGATGGGTTAAAGTGGTGTTAAGCTTCTTCACTGTGGAACAAATTGGCGTTTTACGTGGAAGTTAAGAACATCACTACACTAGCTTGTTACTTGACAGACTCACTGCCACAGTGAGATCTCCACCGAGGCAACACTGATCTGTGCTGTTTTTTGGCTTCTGACAGAATTCAACCACCTCTAGCTACGGACTTTAGCTTCAAACGTGCCGGAGTTCCACTTTAAGTGTAATTAACAAACTATAACTGGTAGAAGTGCATTAAAGGTGCACTGTGTAACTTTTTACGTGGGTTGTCCACCATCTACTTGTCTCCATAGAGCTGTTATTGCCTTGCCTGGAATGTTCCACAGTAAAGCATTAACTCATCCATCTCCATGAAAATAAGCAGAAATTAAACAAGGCCTGGATACAGGTCAGCTGTTTGGAGAGGCGTCTCAGTGTATTGTAAAAATACCAGTTTTCCTGGTGTTTTTGAGCAGTAAAAACACATGTAACGGAATAAGTAAATACTGCGGAACATTTCAGGCAAAACAACTGCATCCCCATGGAGACAAGCAGGCGGTGGACCCTCTACCAGAAAAGTTATCATTACAGTTAAATGCTCATGGTGTAACTTGTTCAAACTACCTTCTGCCTCTCCTGGTAGGCTGGCGTGGCATCTGGCTCAATGTTGTTGAGCTCCGCCTCCACAGAGTCGAGCCACTGGTTGAGGTCGTCGTTGGCGCTGGAGAAACGTGTGGCCAACTGCAGCGCCTGCTCCAGAGTCCGCAGGGCTTTGCTGCTGCCCGCCGTCATCTCCGCGTAACGAGACTTGATACCGTCCAACTTCTCCTGGATCAGAAGCACCTCCTCGCCTACAAGACACAAAAAGAAAAGATCTAAGTATTTAAAACATACAACACATTAAAGGACAAAAACTATTGATTATATTGATGTTCATTGGAACAAGGTGTAATGTAGAAAGGCAAGGGATTATGGCACTTTATATCAGGGTATCCCCAGGTTTAACTACCCCAAATTTAAGACTTTTTTAAGACTTTTTAAGACCACTTTGAAATTTAAGACCAACATCGCACCCATTATGCGGATGAAAAACACCTTATCACATTCTAATAAAGACCATTACTCACAGCTTTAAATAACAAAAAATACTGTCATTATAAAATCTCATTTAGAACTCATTTATAGTCATATGCGTAGCTTGTAAAATGGCCCAAACATCTTTTATAACATTCTAACAAGACAAACTAAGCTTTCACATCATCTTGTCTCACATTGCACTGCAGCCTGGTTGAGTTTACAAAAAATAGGCTTATGAAATTTAAGACTTTTGTGAAAAAAATGGGACTTGGACAACATAATTTAAGACTTTTTAAGGCTTCATTTCGGAACATGAAATTTAAGACCTTTTTAAGACTTAAGACCCCACGGCGACCCTGATAATAACTAAAACTTAATTATTGTACTGTATTATTTATTTACTATTTGTACTTCTAACAGTGAGGACAAAACATTTCTTTAGGGTTGCATGATATGAGAAAAAATGCGATATTCAATATATACAGTATGTTTAGTATTGCCATAACAATATTTTTTAGCAAGCTTAGTTAAATTAAATCCAAAAAATGCACATAACATCATTTACAAGCCAAACTAAATATTAACAAAAGACCAACTCAAGTCTGTATGTGGGATTTAATAAGGAAAATCATTAATAAAATCTGCCTTTTGTTCATTTTACTTTCCAAAAACAGCACACTTTTGTAAAATGGAGAACTATGTGTAGTTGCAACACATTTATTTTCTTGTGATATCGATTGTGTCAGAATATCAATATTTTTTAATATACTGTGCCTCCCTAATTTCCATCATTGCCCATAAATAGCCTGTAGTATTTATTTTAATCTGTAAAATCCCCTTAGCTGCTTCATCACTCAAACTGCATCACTGGTCCAAATGTTTAAACTCACAGCGCAGTGGGGTGGTCATGGGGTAGACCAACAATCGGCCCTTTATTAGAAGAAGCAGGCGTGTGGTTTGTGTCCGACATGAAGCGGAGAAACCAGATGTTGATTTCTGGTGAGCCACAGATAGAAAAATGTGTTTCTTGGTTTAACAGTGACTTTCTGTACAAGTCTGGCCCATTGCTTTTAGTGAGTGTAAATATTCTCAGAGGGAGCGTTGAAAGTGCGGTGGTGTTAATGTAATAGGAGCGTAGGAGAGATTTACCTGTGGTTTGTTTGAGTAAAGCCTGTCCATTTTTGATCGCCTGGTCCACGGTCTTCTTTCGGCTCACGATTTCCTCATTCAGAGCCTGCAAAAATAAAATTACATTTCAATGGGAGCTTCTAAACTGGTGCCTCTCTTCAAGCCTTTTCCACCTTGACCTTAAAAGCAAACAATAGCAAACTCCTTGTATTATATTTACTAAATCCAATATAACCTCATGTTGTTGCTTGATACTCCAAAACAGACATTGTACAAACTAGAGGGCCATGTCACAGAATCTAACTGGAAAAATCAGAACTCTGAGATATTAACCCATTTATGCCGGATGCAGCGCAGTGCAGTATTATTGTTCATTTGTCCTCATTTTCATGACGCAAATTTCATTTCATCAAATTTCATGATGCAATTTAATAAAAGCCGAGAGTCTTACCCTTTAAATGCAATTTATTTCATGTTTATTTCATTTAAAATGTCAAATGTTTATTTCATTTAAAAATTTCAAAAACTCTCAGGTGATAAGGACCTTTACCCTACAACAGCAAAGGCGTGAATGGGTTAAGAAATAAGATACAGTTTCTACCCGTTGAATTTCAAAGGACAGACCATAGATAAATGGACTTTCAAGCCTATCAAACAGGAAGCGTTCATGGGGGCACTTCCGGCTCCATCGACTTTGTTTTGGACTTTACATTGGGAAATTGTCGCCCTTCAATCTGCATCAAACTGCTGCAGTGGGTCTCGTCATTTTGGTCTTAAAATTCATATTATCCCATTCAACATAATCCTGGTGTTTTTAATTTCCAAATTCACCCCTATAACTGCTAGCCTCGGGGAGCTTCATGTGACTGGAGCTGAATGCTCTAGGTGATGTCACACGATCTTTATACAGTCCACTTTATACAGTCCACTTGTTTATACAGTCTATGGGCAGACATGAAATTTGGATGGAAAAATCACAGTAGATTTGTGTGGGATGTTTGGGCGGGGATGCATCAAGTCATTTATTCACTGTTTTTGGCCACATGATGCAGTTTTGAGGACTTTAGATCATAGGAAAGAAATAACGTTTGTACATTGAATAAAATATAAAAGCAGAACAGTTAATTCTTCATCTTCTAAAGCGATGTGGAGCTGTCCTTAAGTTGTTGTCTGTGCCCTGTATAATCCCTGAGATGGTTAGTTCGAGTACTTCATGGTTAGTTTGCTCTCTCACTCCCACACATGTCCATACCAGTGTGTGCTTGTGCTGCTCGCTCAGCTGCTCTGGTTGGTAACTCTGTACTGAGACCTGCCCCAGCCTCTGAGCCACTTCGGCGAGCCAGTTCATCACCTCCACCTCGTCCTCCCCGAACAGCTCCGCATTGGCCAGAGCCTGATCCAGCATGGCCGCCCTCCTCGCGTACCAATCGGAGAGCTCGGAGTGACCCGAACGCACCGCCCCCACGCGCTCGTTCAGCCAGTGGCGGTCGGCCGGGCAGCTCAGTGGGGTCAAGCTCTGGCCCAGGGACTCAAGGTGGTCCACGTCGGCCCCGTGCGAGGACACTTCCTCTTGGAGAGCCTGGGAGGTTTGTGTGAGTGTGTCGTGCGCGAAAGGGCGGATTGTGGAGAAAAGTGAGACAAAAACAAAAATAAAACACAAAAGGATGAAAACTTAAAAACATGCAAATGACAAATGAATGAATTTAAATAATAAAGCATAACAGAAACATAAATAATGAACTTAAAGTAAATAACAAAGACAAAACCAAGAAGTGTCATAGGATCTGGTTTATGCATGAGGGTAATTAATATGGAAACTAATGGATAGTTTGTTTTTTGTCTTTAAAATGACTAAATTTTTCTTTTCCTTTCCCATATTACGCTATTTTCTGCTCTGTTATAATGTATTTTCCTCATTAAAACATACCTGGATTTGCGTTTTTGTTTCATCAACACAGGTTTTAAACTTCACACACCTTCACCAGAAGCATTTGTATCATTTCAGCCCTAGAATTGCCAATTTCTACTAAACCAAAGGTAAAACTACAGATTTATGACATAAAAAAATTGGATCTAGTTTCATTTTGAGCTTTGGAGATGTAGATGGACTAATAATAAAGGGTTACTTAAGTGTGTGAAACAAAAAAAAACAGGTCTCCAAGTCTGTTTTTGAGGAGGTCATAACATTTTAACATAGTTTAAAGCTCATTGGAATCCATTTTGTGTAATATAGGAGCTTTAAATATATCATAAAAATGCCAGATTAAACTAAACTAGTCAATATTGGATTCAAATTTGGTTCACCATTAAACCAGGATAGAAAAATGATTCTATAAACTTATTTTTTGCGTTTGATTATTCTTACAGCCAGTCAAAACAATAACAAAAGCGTTAATTCAAGCTTGTACAGGAAATTCACCAACGATGAAGTAATATTTTAATAATGGGATGTGTTTGAAAACTGAGGAAAGGATGAAACATAAAATAATGACAGATGCAATAACTTATATAAACTGAAATAAAACAGAAACGCAGTGACCGGAGCTGGTCTCGTCTTGTTGTAACTAAATAAAACTTGGGTGTTCTGGTTTGTCGATTCATGTAACCTCTAATATTACATATAAACACTGCCAATTATGCCGTCACCTCAGGCATTTGGGTGTTTTATTTTGTGGATCAGTTATGAAAACTTCTAAAACAGGGTTAATGTCAGACGAGAGATCGGCGGTTGCTTTAATGGGAGTGTTTTTATGTGATCTGTCACTCTACAGGCGCAAACACAATCACCACTTTTGTTTTGGAGATGCTCAAAACCAGCTGTTCAAACCCCAGCCCATTACCTCATTCTTATTCTCATGTTTTTGATATAATGTGAACTAACACAGCGGACCAGACTTTGGCCTCAAAACTAATCTTTTTACATGGGCTTTTAATACTCAGTAATGCAGTGACACTATTCATAATATACAGGGCTTAACAAAAGTATTAGACCACCACACAGTATAAGGTGTTTGCCACTGCTGCCATAATTTAACAGTATTTCTGTTTACCAAAATATCTTTTTATGTTTCTATAATGGTTAATCCACCAGTATATGCAAGATCTTTTTATCAAAACGATATCTTTAATGCTATAATATAACTATTGTTGCTATCCATACATTTTCAAGTTGAATGTTTTCCAAAAATGGCACCAAAGTCTTGTCTGAAGCAAATCTCTGGGAACAGCTAGAAACTATTTGGAACTCAATAACAAAAGAGCCTTTGCAAAACGACATAAAAACAATGCAGCAAAACTGCAGTTGTTGCCAAAGGAGCTCACACAAAATATTCACATTTTTGGATATTATTTGTCAAAAAGGACTATTTTCTTATTCCAATTGGCCATTTTTTTAATTGTTAATTTTAAACAAGTTTTGGATATACTATGAAGTTATTTATGTTTTCTTGTTTTCAGGTGGTCTAATACATTTGTTTGCACTGTGTATATATATATATACATTGTAAAAAATAAAATTGAGAGAAAGCTTTATCATGATTTGAGTAAATTTCACCTGACAAGTAAAACTATCTGCCAGTGGAATAAGACTTTTTGTACTTCAAATATGAAAATACATCTTTGCTACACTTAAAATAAGAAAAGTAACAACTCTAAAAAAAATAAGAAACAAATCAAATGTTGCCTGAATTAAGAAAAACACCACTTATTTCATTGGCAGATCATTTAACTTGTTAAGTTGAATCTACTCAAATAAAGTAAAATGTTCGAAATTTAAGTCATTTTAACTTACCCAGATATATTTTTTCCCAGTGTGTATAAGTTTTATTTTTGTGTTTTGTGCTTTTATATTGTGTTGATTTTATTGGAAAGCATTTTGGTCACCTTGTGTGTTGTAAAGGGCTCCATATACAGATAAATAAAGATTGACTGGCTGATTTATGCTTGGTTATTTTGAGAAAAGTCAGTGCATGTTTATCTGATTTATGAAATGTAACACTCACCCTAAAAACACTGGTCGATACATTGCACATTTCTCAGATATGACCAAGATTTTAAAACTTATATCAGGTTATTCATCTTGTTTTCAGATTTATTATCGACTTACTAGAGGTCGTTTATTTTATTTTACTATGTCAAGTAAAATTATCTGTCCATGCAGCAAGATAATTTCACTACTTTTAAGTCATTTTCTGATAGATTTAAGTGTTTATATCTTAAACTTTGGCCACGCTTTTTTGAATTGTATTGTATGCAGAATTAAACAGTTTGTATTTCTTTACACCAAATGGGCAAAACCACTGATACATTTACTTTTTACTTATGTCATCAAAATTCCCTTAGGGTGCAATGCTAACTGTAGGCACTGCTTTGTCTGAGGCTTTACTTTAACACAGTCTGACCGCAAAGAGCTGACAACAACCGGTGAGCTCATTTTGTGCCGTTAAACAAGTCCCTCTCAAATAACATTACAGTCAAATTAAACACCTAAACAGGATGAAAGGCGGGATTAATCACAGGTTCCTGCAAAAATGTTTGGTTTCTTGAGGTTTTTCAGACCATATTAAAACTTTTTGGCCGTATTTGTTTATCTAAATGTGTGTCATTGCGTCACCACGGTAACTGCTGAATGTCTCACTTCCGAGATTCATGCAGAACACCCCCAGCCAACAGTCAGATCATGTTTACTGGAACTGGATGTTGGTTACAATAGGGTTAGGGTTACCACACTGGAAATTTCTCTCATCTGTCCAAGATTTTAAAACTTATATCAGGTTATATCTTGTTTTCAGATTTATTATCTACTTACTAGACCAGACTGCTTCATTCTAGTATACAGGTTTATTTTAAGATAACTTGGACAGATAATTTCACTACTTTTAAGTCATTTTCTGATAGATTTAGGTTTTTTTATCTTAAGTTTTGGCTAAGCTTTTTTGCAGAGCACAGCAATGATCTCTCTCGCCTTGATTATACCTCACGGATGTTATTTCCTGCTCATTCCACCATAGCCAGTACCTTGTGTTTGGCGATTTGCTGTGTTATTTTGGCCGTCTGGGTTCCCATGGGTTCAGCGGAGCTCAGGCGTCGCTCTGTGGCACTGAGCCATTCACCCAAAGGCTCGAGGGCTTCGTGAAACTCCAACGCCAAAACCTGCAGCTCCTCCAACTGCCTCTGCCTAAGGGGAAACAGAGAGACACACAATGTAGGACACGATATCAACAATATGAATCAGGTTCATGGGGTTTTTATTACTTTCACAGGTGAGCAGCACTCAGTTACATTTACTTGAGTAACTTTTTAAAGAAATTGTACTTTTCTAGAAGCATATTTTACACCTACTTGAGTAATGCTGCTTATTTATTATTAGACTTTAATATAACCTTTGAATTTATTTATGTTTATTGTATGTAGTATAACTTCAGTAAAAGTTTTGATATCTCTTCCCACTGTATGTTTTAAGCTGACAATATGAAATGATTTGATCTTTTATGTTTCTTGCAGCGCTTTCAGATATAATGTAGTTTTTTTGTCTTTTTTGTGTTCTCTTCTTTGAAAATACCAGATTTTGTGCTGCATTTAATGGTTTTTTTCCTTCAGATTACATTAAATCAGATGTTACGTCCTGACATATAGTCTTTAAGTTACTCTTTTTGAGGTTGCCTGGTTTTTTTTTGCACAAATGCAGTTTATGATATAGTTGTACATTATCCATGGAATAATTCAGGAATTTCAGACACCTATAGACAAAAGCTGTTAGACTAGACCCATGTTCACTTGTTCGATAACAAAATTCTTTAAATTTACTTTTTCTTTGTCTCATAATCTGACACAAATGGATTTTCCTAATTGACAATGACGTGGTTTAGTCTTATTAATATGGAAATGTCTGTCTGTCAGTATTAGCATGTGGTGCAGCGATCAGACTATAAAGAAAGAAATTAGACCCTTTTTTTTAATCTTAAATGGCCCAAATTTTGTTCATGTTATATTTTATTTATGTATATTTATGGTCAAATACAAATAATTTGAGCACTACAACATCTTCTCGGTACCTTATATTAATATAGGAGTAGTTTTTAGTCTTTATGTTGGTTTGATGCTATCTTTACTCCTGCTGGTTTTCCAATTAACGCATGGGGGTGTCTTCACTGAGGCGGCACGGTGGCTGAGTGGCAACACTCAGGCCTCACAGCAAGAAGGTTGCGGGTTCGATTCCCGGGTCGCCCGGGTCGCCCGGGCCTTTCTGTGTGGAGTTTGCATGTTCCTCCGAACGTGTCTGGATGGGTTTCCTCCGGGTGCTCCGGTTTCCCCCCATCAACCCAAAACATGCCTGCACCTATGAACTAACATCAAGGACCATGACGTCCACCCTCTTGTGGGCTCACCACCTGCAGAGGGGTTCATAGGGGAGGATCAGGTGCTATGAGTATTGGGCAGCAAGTTGCCCCCACGACCCAACCAGATTAAGCAGGAGAAGATGGATGGATGATGGGTGTCTTCACTAATTAAACACTAAAATTACATTATTAAGCAGACACACTAACCACAGAAATCTTCGCATGTGATAATTAAATATTGACGGGTGCAGATAAAACCAGATTCCCTTTGGTTTCTATGGTGATGCAGAAATGAGCTTTAGGGCTCAGATTAACCCTGCATGAATTAACCCCGGGCTCATGTACCTGCCGCTGGCCTTGTCTGTGAGGCTGGTCCATGTCTGGTCCAGACTCTGAAGCTGGGTCTGGATCTTGTCGCGGTCTGGAGCATCGGCGGTGGCTGCGATCCGCTCTCCCTCGGCCCGGATCATGTCCACTGTGGGCTTGCGGTCATCCAGGAGTCTCTGTAACAACTACAGGAGAAAACATAAAGGGATTTAGTCAGAAGAGTAAGTATAAATGCTTATTTCTGAGCAACACGTGGTGAAGTAAACACAATCCCTTTTCTACTTTTTGAGAGATTAAACAATTACATGGTATTCGATAATCGTGGCAAACAGTTAGGGATGCACTGATACTGAAAATGGTGTTGAATATCAATGTCAGTACTGAAAATGTTGCTGGATCAAGTATCGGTTCCATAATATAGGTTAAGCTGATATCCTGGCTGGACCCTTAATTTAATGTAATAAGACCTTTTTCCTAGAACCTTTATTGATATGAAATTCTTCAGTGCTCAGGATAAATAATAGTCACATAACACAGCTGGATCTCTTGTGCCATAAGTTAACTGTGTTTTAAGGAAATAAGGTTTAGCTTTGCGTCCCTACACTGGTATTGGTGAATATCAGATATCGACAGATAGTTAAAACAAGAGATAGAGGTATAGGAGCTGAAGAAGATGGATTGGTGCATTCCTAGTAATAACAGAGGTTTCAAAAAGGTAGTCATCTGAAAGTAGTACTAGTAGTAGTAGTAGTAGTAGTAGGAGGAGGAGTTAATATACCGTAATTATTTCCATTTGATTATTGAGCGCACCTGAATAGAAGCCGCATCGACTAAATTTTAAAAGAAAAACAAATGTGTACATATGTAAACCACACTTGTCTATAAGCCACAGGTGTCCACATTGTAACTTGTATATATTTTATGACATTTACATAGAAGGATGTTTTTAGAGCCTATAACACGGCAGTAAAACGATAGTATCATGACAGGATTATCAGACTAAGTCACTTGGCGCTCCTCTGCACATGTCTCCTGCACAAAGAGCCACTGTCCTGTCTGTATCATGTTGGTGTCTCGTAGGATTTCAGCAAATTTCAGGCTCTCTGAGGGGCAGGGTTAGTTGTATCAGTTAGATATGAGTGGATGTCCGGCTACTGAAGTTTGAGACGTTTCTTTTCATCATTTCCGCATGTCATTAAGTTGTATCCCACTCACCAATGTTCATTTAGCATCATAACTTATTTTATCACACATCAATAAACAGTTTTAGTGCACGGACAACATCACTAGCAAGTGTTGAACTTCATGTTAACAGCAGTGACAGCGGCGCTTTCTGCACTCAGGCTGCACATCTGCACATCTGCTGTGCTGACAAACAAATAATACGTCCATAAATTAGCTGCATTGCTGTATAAGCCACAGGGTTCAAAGTGTGAGAAAAAAGCCTTATAGTCCGGAAATGACCGTGTATATAATCTAAACTACTATCTATAATACTAGCATGGATTTTTAGACACCTATAGGCTTAATTAGTAAGGTCATACATTACATATTACATACATTCATACGGGAATCAGAATCAGAATTTCTTTTATTCATCCCCAAGGGGAAATCTTCTTTGTTACAGATGCAACTGACCAAAAACATGTAGTTATAATCAAGTTTTCAAAAATAAGATAAGATAAATGCAATAAGATAAAAGATAAGAGATAAAAGATAAAAATATCTCTCTCAAAAATTATTTACATCAGTGACATATTTACTAGGGCTGAAACGATTACTCGAGTAACTCGGATAATTCGATTACAAAAAATATTCGGGGCAAATTCTTTGCCTCGAGGCTTCGTTTAATTCATGTCACCAAAGTCAATTTATTTAAAATGTCTCTGCTATCGTATCACTCCTCCTTTGTAGACTGCTGCGCCAGTCTGGGATCACTGTTTCACACGGACAGTTATCAATGACATACATTTCAAAGATTTGAAGCGGCGCGATTTATTCCACGGTGTGGAAATGGCAGATAATGATGTGGCCGGTGCCAGTGTGCACTGGCAAAGCCAACCTGATGTACCACAACAGTACGTCTTCAATGCTGCAGCACTTAAAGCGAAAGCATCCTCATGTGAACTGTACTTCTCTAAGCGGAGTCGGAGAATCTACGAGGTAATATACTTTTACGATTGCTAACTGAAATGAAAAGTAACGCCTATTAGAATGTACAGTATTTGTAATTATTTGTAACCTGTGTTATGAGTCGATAGTAACGAGGCATAATGAGCAGCAAGAGAGCAAATGATCTCACTCAAATCGCTCCCTTCCTCACGTATACACAGACACACGCACACACTCGGTGTTTCCCATATCAGAAACGTCTAGTTCGTTGTTCTACTTTTACCAAAAATCTGATTTAATCTAGAACCGCTGGCATCAATAATTCCAATATCAGAGAAAGGAAATATTTTACCGACGTTTACGAACACTTATGTGTTCGCTAGTTCTATATTTAGCTTATTAATTAGGCTAGTTAAAGGATTAACGTTGTCACTTAGAAAACTCCTGTCTTATAAGCCAATAAGCCAAAGGTTTTACACTTGTTTAAAAAAAATGTAGACTTTAAATAAAAACCTTTTTTGTGAGGAATAACAGCAATTGCTTGCTCATTTTAAGAGGCCTTTCATGTTGCGTTACACACTATTGATATAGTTGTATAAAAACAAAAAAGTGTGATTTATCCGATTACTCGATTAATCGATGATATAATCGACAGAATACTCGATTCCAAAAATATTCGATAGTTGCAGCTCTAATATTTACATCTATATACATGTGTGAGTAGGGAAATTGGATGTTACAGTAGTTTGTCAGTGATTTAAAGTGCAGAGTTCAACAGTTGGCAGATGGCAGAATGCTGTTTTTCTCATTAATATCATCTTGTATAACCACATCCTACATATTCAGGCCACTACCTCCATTAAGTTTTGGCTCCTGTTGAAAACCACGTCTATCTCGTCTTCTTTGACACGCTCTCAGCTCAGGAATGCACTCTCTCTCTAAAGCTACTATTTTCTTATCAAAGCGGTGACACCGTTTTTACTGGGAGGATGTAAACACGTTTGATTGATCTGTCTTCAGCAGAACGGCTCTCCTCCGCTCACAATCACAGGAAGTACGTGTGAGATAAACAGGAGAGGTGAGCGAGGGCCCCGAGACAATGTAGACCCAGGAAAAACATCTCTACGGGCCCTGAATTGAGCTACAGATGTAATACGAGGGTCTTAAAAGGAATTAGGATCTCACTCAGAAATCTATTTTTACGTTTTAAAGCTGCTCTGTGTCACAACTGCTCGTCTCCATGGAGATGTTGGTGAAATATTGCAGTTTCGTTAGATATTTTGACAGCCTTTGTTACTTTAAAATGCCCTGTTTAACTCTTCTGGTGGAAGGTCATCTGCTCGTCTCTATGGAAATGCTAGTGCGGAAATGTCCCACAGTACGGCATTAAACATCCACCTCCCCGGAGTCAAGCAGGTGATGCTACTAGGCCAAGTTACGGATCAGGTCTGTGGATAATTGACCCTGCTCTCAGTATGAATGCATGTTTTTCAGTACAATAAAACCCCTGTAATTGAACAAATGCAAGTAATATACGTTTAATGCAATACTGTGGGACATTTCAGGCAAAGCAATAACTTCTCCATGGGGACAAGCAGGTGACGGACTCCCAAAAAAGTTACACAGTGCGCCTTTATTTTACTTCTCTGCTAACACATACCATCTTTTACTGTTTGGTATATTCTCCTATAACAACGTATTAACATCTTTTATAAGGTTCTTTTTTTTAATTCTCCCTTCACTTTGTTCCTCACGCTAAGTCACTCCCCCTTCAGAGCGCCATCACAACACATCATCTGCGTGCATCCCGCTAAAAAAACTATTGCACATCACATCAGGTTTGTCACGTTGTTGTGTACAGTTTTGTATCCTGCCTTTGTATATTTATGGAGTATTGTCATGTGAAAGCGTGAATGACGTAGGCGTGTGAATGAATCTTAAGCCCTATTACCGTGGAGATGTTACTGCCTTGTCAGGAATGTTTCACAGTACGCCATTAAACTTGTCTAGTATTTATACACAGCAAAAAAGCTTGGCCAAAATTTAAGATATACAGGGGTCCTTTATCGCGAGGGTTACGTTCTAAAAATAACCCGTGACAGGTGAAATCCGCAGTCAGCTTTATTTTTTATTCTATATGTTTTAAGGCTATAAAACCCCTCACCACACACTTTATACACTTTTCTCAGACAGGCTCCGCAATCTAAACTGAGGAGCAGGGTGGGCACCTTTGATTATGCAAAAAAGTCAATCAAAAACATTAAAAAAGCAAAATTGCACACAAAAAAATCTGCAAAACAGCGAGGCCACGAAAGATGTGATGTGTTATAGTGAGGGGCGACTGTAAACACTGAAATCTATCTGAAAATGACTTAAAAGTAGTGAAATTATCTGTTTTTTTGACAAGTTATCTTAAAATAAACTCCCTCTAGACTGGAATTACTCTGAACTAGTAAGCAGATAATAAATCTGAAAACAAGATGAATAACCTAATATGAGTTTTAAAATCTTGGCCAGATCAGAGAAATTTGCAGTGTACGATTATGCCAGGCATTTTAGTGTTAAAAAAAAAACCTTGGGGAGAAAAAAAATACATTCTTATTGTGAGTGGAGGTCTCCTCTCTACAGATCAAACCTGTAACTTGGACTGACGGTGCCACTTTCTCGTCTCCATGGAGATAGATACTTTATTGATCCCAGAGGAAATTAAAAATAGACAAGATGTTTAATGCCATACAATGGGACCTAAAGCAGTAACATCTCCAGGAAGACAGTTATATAGTGCACCTTTAATTAGTTTAAAGTTTGTAATCTATCTTGGATTTTACAGAAATAAATAATCTGTTGTTAATATGTTGTTAAAGATTAAGGTGTCATGGCGCATTTCAGTGTAATGTACCTTCTGTTCCTGTATTTGCGCCTTGACCACGCGGTACTCTGCAGACGGAGGCTTCTGATTGGCCACCAGCTCCTCTGTGTCGCTGAGCCAACTGAGCAGAGGCTCCAGAGCATCCTGAAACTTCCCACAATGCAACAGGGCCTCCTGCAGCTGTGCAATGCGCTCTGCCACCTGAGGACAGAGGGGGCAGCGGTCAGCAGGAAAGTCTTTAAAAAATTACTTAAACATTGTTCTCAGCCACATACATTTTGATATATGGGTCAATGACGTATAAAGATTTTCAACAGGGAAATTTTTAAATATAAAGAATATTAGTTTCTACTGAAATTTTTCAAATATTTACAAATCTATGTGTAACATTTATATTGACCATTTTTAGTGTAAAATGTCATGAGAATAACCTTAAAATGGTTTTATTTTCTAAAACATGGTTGGGATATTAATCTAAGTTCTGAGTAATAAGAAGTGTATAGAAACAAACTGTTACATTTCTTTAGATTTTTAATGCATATTGATATTTTCTTTTGCTCCAATATGACAGTCTCCTGCTTGTGTTTAATGAATAAACTACTGCCCTGTAAAATGCATCAAATGAAGAAAAATGCCTAAAGAACCATTCACCCAAGTCGACTTTGTTATTAAAATTACTGCTGTTATTAGTCGCACCACATGGCATTTTAACACTTAAAGTACAAAAGCAGAATAACTCATGATTTCTGAAAAAAATATTTGGTTCCATGGAGGTCAGTGGTACTACACAAATGTGGTAAATTATTATATGAAATTTGAACCCTTTTTACTGAGGAAATTGCAATTGGACAGAAAATTTAGGCATCATGTCATTGACCCATATATATGTTTTGAAAACTAAAGAAAAGATACAAATTGGAGTAAAACAACACACTTTTTTCAATATTGTTTATGTTTAGGAAATTAATATTGGAAATTATTTAATTAGAAAATATGAGGGGCGGAAAAGCGGTATTAATTTTGTCGTCATATTACCAAGCCCTGTCCGAATAACAGTAATAAAATCTGACTTTTTTGAACATTCAACAAACGGAAAAGACCCCTGTTCCAGTTGATATCCTGACAACCCTCGTTTCGTACCCGTTTGTTGAGTGAGTTCCATCTGAGGTTGGTGGTCTCCAGGTCGTGCTCCAGCCCCTGGGTGTCGGTGTGTTTGGCGGCGCTCTGGATCAGGCCCTGTCCCACCGCGTTCACGTGCTGCAACTTCGGCTGGATACTGTCCACCTGCTCCCGCTCCACCGCCTGGAACAAGACAGAGGCCAAATATTATAGAATAAGTGTGTTTTCATTCATCGTTTCCCATTGTTTCATTCAAAGTGGCACAGACAAGGCTTATTTGAATCATTTTAATGAATACATGTTTCGTGGGAAGCCACTTTTTTGACTAAAGTGATGAACTGTAATTACCGTTCTTGTGTATTATTGATGTATTCTGTATTAATTAATTACGTGTTTTTCTACAATAAAGTAAACTTATTCCTATTAAAGAAAAGTAGCTGAAGATTTAAAGGGAATATAGTACACTATTTTCTGTTATTTTATGTTATAATTTCTTTGTGATAAAAATGGTCCATAACCATGACATGTAAAGTTCATTGGCAAAGTAATAAGCAATTAAATAAAAATGTCTAAAAATACAGTTTGAAGTTGAATAATTATGCATCCCTATGGTGTAAAAACCTATAAATGCAACCTCAAAACTATAACAGCACAGTATTACAGTTTTACTACAGAGACCTTGATTCACTGTTCCATTAGCGGGTGGGAGATGGGAGCCTCCTCAGACAGAGCCGTGGGGAGGGGCAGACGGAGGATTAGAGGATTACGTAGTTTGGGGCCTGACTGGAAAAAGCTGAGTCGACAAAACTTAATCACAAATTTAAACAGCCCCGGTGGTAGTACATCACCACACGCGTTTATGAAGCGGGTGGGGGGCTGGGACCATCCCAAATCCACTATAGAGCCAGACTCAAAACAATAAAGACTACACACACCTTCTCTGGCAGCAGACCAAAAAGACGCAGTGAGACGAGCTCAGCAGCCTTAAAGACGCATTCAAAAGCAGTTCTTGGCATAGTACGATGTTCCAAAGTATCGCCAAATATTTTTCTCAGCAATAAAAATGTCGGTAATTGACTATACAGGATATATGCCCTTCAAAATACTGTAGTGCATCCTTAAGTGGCTACAAGATCTCTCCATATTTATTCTCCCACACTATTGCCTGTTTTTATCATGATTACCTGTGCAATAACCTGCTCCACAACCCACGTGCAATACTATATTATGTGCAATATGGAATCCATCTGTGCAATTTTACCACCTGTAAAATAATCTACTTACACCTTATTTAATCCTACCTGCACCTTTGTATTTTATTATATTTTACTACATTTGATTATATCTGTATTTTGTATTTTATTATATTTTTTTTTACAATATTGTTTACCCTTATATTTGCAAACACTTTTTTTTAGCAGTACTATTTATTGCAGCTATTAGTACTTCTTGAATATCTTAGTGAGTCAACGGTTTCTCCTGCTTTCTCCTTGATCCTGCATATGACAAATAAACAACCTTGAATTTTGAATCACTTATTTTTTATCACTACTTAATCTTTCCATACAGAAAGTGAGACAAAGCCTGCAGACTTGCTCTCAAACTGCTTTTAATGAATGGATTTTCGTCAGGTCATGAACCATGGATCAAAGCGTTGTCATTCACTAAAAGCAGTTTGACGTGCATATACCTATACCTTTTAATTTGACCTTTTAATCTTATCTATAGCCATGGAGAAAAGCAGGTGAAACTATTAGGCCAAGATACAAGTCAGATCTGTGAAGAGACGATTTCATTCACAGTAAGAAAGCATGTTTTTCAAGGTATTTTGGAGCAATAAATGAGCTGTAAATGAATAAATGAAAGATAGTTTAAACTAATAATAACATCTCCATGGAGACAAGCTGATATCAGACTCCCATCAGAAAAGTTGGATAGTGCACCTTTTACGTAAGCCATAACTATATTGGAAGAACCCCAAGTAATCATGGAAACTCCAGTAATTACACCATCAGACCTTAAAGCCAATTTGCAAATCCAACAATTAACAAACAATTAACACAGCAATCAATAACTCAGCCAGTTTTTTTGTCTTTCCAGTGTTTCTCAAACCAGTGTGTATCTGGACCGTCTAAATCCCCTGTTGTGTTAGCGGAGATGGAGCTGGGGTCAAATGACATTAAACTACTGAGGCCTGACATTCAGACAGAAGCAGGACTCTCCCAGAGGAGTGAAGCTGGACCAAAACCCAAACCAGAAACATGACCAGAAACACAACCAGACCTCCATCTCTCTGTCTCTCGTTTCTTGTTTTTGCATCGCTCTCTCAAAACGACAGATTTTTTTATGCATTAGGATATTTATTTCGCCAAAAGTGTTTCAAACGGTTGCCATTTACAGTGGGAGTATTCTGCCCTACAAAGGCAGAACGCCGTAACATCATGTTCGGTCAAAAATGAGTTCATGTCATTTTTTTGGAGGTATTTGAGACCTACTTTATCATGTGAATAAATCTCATTTGAATAGATCTAATGTGATTGTTTTAATGAGAAAATAAAGGGCTATGACAACCGTAACACGCAAAATCATGAGAAACCACGGCAGAACGGTGTAACAATTATTTTTCCTCAGTTAAGGTCTTTTGCCTTTGTAGGGCAGTATTGTAACCCCATTAGTAAATATAATAATTTTTTGATATACCAATACATTCAAAATAATAAAGCACCTTTGAAACGACAGATTTTTGGGATTTTTATTGATACTTTGCACTGACATCATGCTAACGTTGTACATACCAGCAGGTACCATGGTGACTATATGCACACATTACTAAATACTAAATACTAAATATTAATAAAATGCAATACTAAACACAATCAATTAATTTAATACTGTTCCACTTTAGGCTTTTGAGTTGTGTGTTTTAATTGTACTTAATTTGTTTATGTTGTTGTAAGGCGACCGCGGGTGTCCAGAAAGGTGCCTAATAAATAAAATGTATTATTATTATTATTATTACATTAGCAGACAGGGCTAAAAATGTTTTAAATGGTTTTAAACAGCACATTTTCAGAAGTCTTTGATCAATACGAGCATTCATGATCCAGTTTAGGAGTTTGATTTTCTACTAAAAGGTGAGAGTGAAAAACTAAGTCAAGCTTTTCTGGTCAGATTGTGTTAAAGTAAAACTCAGATTTAATCGCCTCTGACAGAGCAGTGCCTTCAGTTAGCGTCACACCCACAGGGAAAGATGACATCAGGTGCAATCAGTGAGGAGATTTTGATGCAACTATAACAAACTACAAGAAAATGGGAGAAATGGAAAGAGAGATTGAGAGACAGAATGAAAGAAAAAGTTAGAAAATTGCCTTTTTTTTAGGAAATTATGAGCGTTCAAAACACGCTTATACTGTATTTTTATTTTCTCGAATTTAATAAATACTACACAAAATAGTAGATCTTAAAGAGCTTATATGATACCACAGAGACATTTTCCAGCACAAATAAACGTAAAGTAAAAATAACACCCTAAATGCAGCGCTAAAACATGCGGCGATAATCAGGCTGGTGGCTATAAACCAAAAAGGAGCCCAATTAACTGACTTCACACATCAGCTCTTTTCATTTAGTAGATGTAGGCCGTGCAGTTTTCTTCTTTTATTTGAACGCAAATGACTTCATTTAGCTTTGTTTTTGTAGATTATAGTGATACTGTGCCAAAAATGTGCCTAAGTCAGTCTATTTTTGTCGTCTAGCGTGTTCAAAAAAGGACAATGAAAGCTAATTTTAACAAAGAGAAGACGTTTCCACATTTGTTTTACTATAACAATGCCAATGCTTTCACAATTCGCTCATCAAGACAATTCCCACACTGATTTCCATTAGGTTCCATCTTGCAGCTATAATGGTGAATATTAAATCTAAAGACGTATTGTGCGGCTTTTCCAGTTGAGCGTCCTCCAAATGCTTTTCTCCATGGAAATGTTATTGCTTTGTCTGGAATCTTTCACAGTAAGGTTGGTATTAAACCTTTCTATCCTCATGGAGACCAAACTAAACCAAGTTCCAGGTCAGAATGCCTGTTTTTCTAGGTATTTTTGAGCAGTAAAACCACCTGTAATTAAATGCATTTAAGGTAGAGCTGTTTAATGTCATACTGTGGAACATTCAAGGCTACAGAACCAACCAGAAAGGTACACAATGCACCTTTAAGTGAGCTGGTTGCACATTTCTCATTCAAAGTGTAATGAATCCTCACAATAATGGCTTAAAACAATACAGATGGTTAAGTTTATTATTATTCAGACATCCCTGTTTACCCGGGACAGTCCCAGTTTTGAGCCCTGTGTGCCCTGTTCCCGCAGATTTATCCAAAACCAGTGATTTGTCCTAGTTTTATACAAAAAATGTCCCAGGTGTCCCTAAAGAGAGGCATATATTGTCATTTGTTTCAGTAAAATACAGAAAACCTGCTTAAAAACGACCAAAAGACAAAGAAAACGTGACTACACTGACACGTTAGTCGTGAATGAGCCGAGTGCAGAACATTTTTTCTTAATTACGCACTTGATTCACAATTTTATTATTACCAACTACCACAAACCAGGAGTGTCCCAGTTTTTTATTTTGAAAATGTGGTCACCCTCACATTTTTATTATGTGTTCATAGAGCATAGTTCTTAAGTTTCTCATACGCCTATCGCCTAAGGTAATATTTGGTTTTCCAAGTACCATCAGTTCTAAACTAGGACTAGGTCAGGCCAAAATAAGGACTAGACATGGACTACAATGAGACTAAACCAGGTCTAAAACAAAACTAAACCATGGATAAGGACGTTTAAAATTATGATTAAGAGATTCAGGATTCAAGATTCAAATATTTATTGTCACAAAAGAACAACAAAATTGCGTTTGGAGCATCCACATGCGGAGTTGATAAATTGCAAAGTGGTAAAGTGCAAATCCAAGTGAAATAAATAACCCCTAGATAACCCTAAACCAAATGAGGGTAAAGATTAAAGTCCTATATTACATAAAACTGACTCTTGTGAGCTTTAAATTTTTAACAGACCTGGAGTTGTGTTTTGTTTCATTCACACATGTTTGAGTAACACTTTATTATTCGTCTGTCTACATCTCCAACGCTCAAAATGCTCTGTTCCACCTTGTGACGTCATGAAGCAGTAGTTTTCAACTTAACCGCTCCTTTTACCTTTAGTTCAGTAGAGATGGGCAATTCTAGGGCTGAAATTATCCATGTATGGAGTTTAAAAACATAGTGGAGCTCTTCCTGTTTTGCCAGATGACATCACAAGGTGGTCAGAGTGTTATCTGTTTGATAGAAGAATGAAAATCTGCAGGGTTTGTCGGTTAAACATGTGTGAATGAAACAAAACACAACAAACACTCCAGGTCTGTTTGTGATGAAGAAACGACATTATAACTAATAATAATAATAATAATAATAATAATAATAATAATAATGAGTAGTACTTGGATGGGAGACCACTGAGAATTCCAGGTGCCACAGGGGGGCGCCAGTCACAAAAAAGTGCCATTGTGTTCTAGGCAAGACACTTCACCCACATTGCCTTGTATGAAAGTGGAGTATGCGTGGCCAGGACTCCCTTGAAAAAGAGATTAGTAATCTCAATGGGACCTGGTTAAATAAAGGTTAAATAAACGTTTTGTTTTTTTAAATCTGAAAATTGCATCATACGGGCCCTTTAACAGAGTCATCCCGCGCACCACAGTTTGAGAAACCCCTGTGTAGCGTACATGAAGGCCATGAATGAGAATTGGGCCTGTTATTGCACAGAGCCGCTCAGTGGAAACAGCTGTGCTCAAACAGGAAGTCTGTCGCCCCCAAAACAATGAGCTGTGGCCTGACCCGCCCCACCCAAAAACCTTATCCAACACACAGACCATCCTGGACCGAAACCTGGGCTAAGAGGGAGGCATATTTAAGAGCACAAAACAATAACTCATCCACAACCTGAACAGAAGTGATAAAATGACACAAAGCTACATTTACTGATCCGATTTTGATTTATCTCATCCTACACTTCACTGTGATTGGTTAAAAACATGTCACTCACTCAGACCATGACAAGACTGATCAAGAGTGGAGTGGGCGGATTAATGTGTCCGAAATAAATACATACAGTAAATAAAAATGTAGATGGGGAATGCCTGTTTTCGAGCATAACGTTGCAATAGACACAAAAGCTCTGAATCATGATACATTGTTAAAATGACAAAGAATATATATTTTTTGTATGGAATTATGTAGTAAATAAAAAAGTATGAAAAACGTAGCCATCCTTTGCTTTGATGACAATGCTGCAAATTCGCTTATTACATTTCGTATATGTTTATTTAATTAATTAATCATTGCATTTATATAGCGCCTTTCAAGACACCCAAAGATGCTTTACAGTTCATTCTTCATTCACTCCAAACCCGGTGCTGGTAAACTACTGTTGTAGCCACAGTTGCCCTGGGGCAGACTGACAGAAGCAAGGCTCCAATCTGCACCTTCGGCCCCTCCGACCAGCCCAAACACTTACACACCACTTTCATACTAGGCAATCTGGATGAAGTGTCTTGCCTACAGACACAATGACAGTTTTTGCCATTGGCGCCGTCCTGTGGCACCTGGAATTCCCAGTGTCTCCCATCCAAGTACTAACCCTGACGGGATCAGGCTTTGACAAGCCGGTAAGGCCACAAAACAAGAGATTTTATACTTTTTCTGGCTTCTGTGAAAATGTACAATGTAAATAATCATGGAAATAAAGAAGAGAAATGCATGAAAAAGTGGGTTCAAACTTTAGACTGTTGCTGAGCATATTTTAAACTTGACCAGAAGCCAAACGAAAATAAAGTTATGTTGAAAATACTAATTAAAGTAGCATTTGACTTTTTCTTGGTTCTGCACAAATGTCTGCACATGTCCCAGCCTCTCCCTCTCGTCTCTCCCTCGTTTCTTCCTCTTCTCTTCCTCCTCTTCTCTGTGTTTCTGTGGCTGGACCCTGAAGCTCTGGACACTGTCCCACATTTTTGTCATTCTTCTCCACCTCAGCCACAGGGCCAGACTGTCACAGAGGAGCAGGCTCACACCAACGATCGATCTATCACTCACTCACTCTCACACCTTCCTCTCTCACCACTCTTCTCTCTCCTTTCCTCTCTTGTTTTCTCTCTATACCCTCCATCTCTCCCTCTCTCTGTCTGTCTCTTTCTCTTTGTCCAACTCTCCCCTCAATCTCTTCTTCTCGCTTTCCAAATCTATCTCCATCTCTCCTTTACTATCTCTTTTTTCCCTCCACCCATTTTTTCTTTCCAACTATACAAATCTCTCTCCCTCCATCTCTCCTCTCTCTCTCCAACTCTCCCCAATCTCTTGTTTCCTCTCTCTATTTTCTCCAAATGTCCTGTCATCTCTCCTTCTCTCTCCATCTCCCCCTTCATCTCTCCATCAAACGTTCCCACCTTCCTCCACCCCTCTCTCTGCAACTCTTCATCTCTTCCTCCAATTCTCCCCAATCTCTTCTTCCACCTCTCCAAATCTCCCTCTATTTCTTCTTCAAGAGCTCTATCTCTCCCTTCCTCTTTCTCTCAAACTCTCCCACGTTCCTCTCTCTGCAACTCTTGAACTCTTCCTCCAACTCTCCCAAATCTCTTCTTCTCCCTCTCCCCCAAATCTCCCTCCATCTATCCATCTCTTTCTATTTCCCTCGCCATCTCTCCATCAAACTTTCCCACTTTCCTCCACTCCGCTCTCTCTGCAACTCTCCATCTCTTCCTCCAGTTCTCCACAATCTTTTCTTCCCCCTCTCTCCAAATCTCCTTCTATCTCTTCTTCCCGCTCTCCCCCATCCCTCCCTCTATCTCTCCATCAATCTCTCTCGCTTCACTCCTTCTCTACCCCCTCCTCTCTCTCCCTCCAACTCTCCCCCAAGCTCTACTTCGCCCTCTCTATTTGCCAATCTCTCCAAATCTCCCTCCTTCTCTCTCTGTCTCTCCACCACTGCTTCTCTATCACCTCCATCTGTCCATCTCCCCCTCTCCTCACACCTCCTCCATGTGTCCTTTCTCGACCTGTGCCTCTTCCGTTCTTTGCCACATCACCGCCAGATCTTCTCACAAACCTTCAAACGTAATATTGAAAAATTCAGTTTTTTATCTAAACCACAAACGCTGACGTTACCTCTTTGGCCACAGTTTGGTGTCGTCACGCAGCATGACTCAAATTTACTGGAACCTTTTACAAATGAGAAGTTCAATAATAGAGAAAAATAAGATTGTATGGATGCGTCATTGCTGTGGAATATTCCACAGTGTGACATTAAACAAATCTACTTTACATTTATTAGTCCTGGTTTAGTCCTGGTTTAGTCCTAGTCCTGGTTGATACCTAGTCCTGGTTTAGTCCTAGTCCTGGTTTTGGTCCTAGTCCTGGTTTAGTCCTAGTCCTGGTTTTGGTCCTAGTCCTGGTTTAGTCCTAGTCCTGGTTTATACCTAGTCCTGGTTTAGTCCTAGTCCTGGTTTAGTCCTAGTCCTGGTTTATACCTAGTCCTGGTTTTGGTCCTAGTCCTGGTTTTGGTCCAGTCCTGGTTTAGTCCTAGTCCTGGTTTTGGTCTTAGTCCTGGTTTAGTCCTAGTCCTGGTTTATACCTAGTCCTGGTTTAGTCCTAGTCCTGGTTTTGGTCCTAGTCCTGGTTTAGTCCACAGCCGATCTCCAGGCTCCACAAAGGATCTTGGGGGTCAAAAGCATGGAGGCGGAGACAAGCCGAGTCAAGCACGAGAAGGCAAAACAAGCGAAGCTGCAAAATCAGAAGTAAATATAAGCATTACAGCAAAGAATTCATGTTGTGTTTAAAAAATATCTCTCTCTCTCTCTATATATATATATCACCCATCCCTAGGTTGTTTTATATCTCAAAAATGCAGAGAAAAACAGACATTCTGACTGTCCACAGATCTCTCTTTAAAGTTCTGACCTGTAACTTGGATCCAGTTATGGTCTCCATGAAGATAGAAAGATGAACTACCATAGTGTGAAATAATCCAGACAAAGCAAAAACATCTCCATAGAGAAAAGCATTTGACAGATCCTCTACCAAAACAGATGTAGAATAAACTTTAAGGTTATCTTCATACTTACAAACTACTCACTTCTTAAAGCTGTTGCAGAATTAGTTAGAGCCACCAGTAATACATTTGCTCCTATAATTTTGTAGTAGTGATCTCAGCCAAGTCATTTAATTACTTTGCAACCAGGCTCATAAACGCGTGAATATCCCCTCACCCCGTTACAGCGAAGAGTCAATAGTCCCTTGTATAAAACAAACATGCACCATTGTCCATATTATAGAGTACACTGTATGTACGCCATTGCCCTATATTCACTCATCATGTGGTAAACCTTTAGAGATCATAAGCCCGATTCGCACGGGTTAAGCTGAGGACGTCTGGTTATTTACAAATGACCTCCCCACCTCAGTGTCACTTGCAGCGCATTTGCAAGGGATAAGCAAAGTCTGTAAATTACTCTATTTTACTGACACTGATTAAGACTGAAAGAGAAAAGAATACGGAAAGAAAAGAAAGAGATGGAAAAGATTCACACGGGACTAGTATTATCACAGGACGCGTGTGTGTTTGGCGAAATATTGTAGGTAATTTACGGCGGAATTTTTACATTACAAATTGCAGACATGGGTTTAAGATCTCACCAAAGGTCCACAGGTAATACTAATCCTGTGCGAATAAATAATATATATTAGATGCATCTCAGTATGTCCAATCATAATTAATGTATTTATAACGTCAACTCACAATAGTCTTCTTCAAATTGTCTGAGAATACAATAAATATGCAAACCTGGCAAATATTGTGTTTTGCTTACTTCTCTTTTCATCTTTAATTAGAAAATTTTGCACCTAAAACGTATTGACAAAAGTAAATCAGGTATTTAACAGTAAAGTGAGTGGCGATTATTAAAGATTATATATATAAAAAAGCATAATACGCCTCTTTAATGCTACAAGACAGTTAATTTAATCATGAAGCAAAGCAAAACCACAAAAAGTCTTAGTCATAGCTATAATGGAAATAAATCAAGTGTAATGGACTGTAACTTGTGCATGATAATAAATCGACTACGTCATTTTCCAAACAGTGAAAAAGCTTAAATAAGCATCAGGGTGCAGCCAACTTCTACACCATTTCTGATATCTGAGAGATAAAGGACAACAGCAGAAGCGGATAATAAGAAAATTTACTGTAATATTTTTTAGGTTAAACTGTGTCACATTTGCTATCGGCTCCGTTGGCTTCCTCTCCCTCTTCCTGGCAGACCTTAGCCTCCTTTTCCTGTCTTTCAAACCACCTCCTTCCTCACTTCCTCGGGGCTTTCTCTTTCACTGCGCAGACAAAACCAGGTCACCAAAAGCCCCGTATTTGTAAATATTATAATTAAGTGTATTGTAAAGTTAAGGAAATGGTTAAAAATTTAGATTTCATTTGACAACAATAAACTTTCAAAACAAAACACAACGCTTTTTTGAGAATGTACCGACTGATTCAACAGCTGCAACCAGCTAGTAGTAGTAGTAGTAGTAGTAGTAGTAGTAGTAGTAGTAGTAGTAGTAGTAGTAGTAGTAGTAGTAGTAAGATAAGTTAAAGCTTTATTTGTCCCACTATGAGGAAATTACAGTGTTGCAACGCAAAGGTGAAAGACAGCAGGAGAATAAGAACATCCAATTAAAGCAAGATAAATAACTATAAAGACTTAACAACAGACATACGACATACAGTAGTTGTAGTAATAGCAGTAGTAGTAGTAGTAGAAGTAGTAGTAGAACAAGAAGTAGTAGAAGTAGTAGTAGTAGTAACAGTAGCAGTAGAAGTATCAGTGTATCAGTATCAGTTGTAGTAGCAACAGTAGTAGTAGTAGTATTGGCAAAAGTAGTAGTAGTAGTAGTAGTAGTAGTAGTAGTAGTAGTAGTAGTAGTAGTAGTAGTAGTAGTGGTAATAGTAGCCATAGTAGTAGTATCAGTATCAGTTGTAGTGTCAGTATTAGTAGCAGTAGTAGTAGTAGTCGTAGCAGTAGTAGTAGCAGCAAGTAATAGTAGCCTTAGTAGTAGTGTCAGTATTAGTTGTAGTAGTAGTAGTAGTAGTAGTAGTAGTAGTAGTAGTAGTAGTAGTAGTAGTAGTAGTAGTAGTAGTAGTAGTAATGTAAGCATAAAAGGAAGTCGTGGGAATCGATGCGTGAACACAAACCAAAGCATTCCTTACTTTTCTACATTATTCTTGTTTGTACAGTTCTGGAATTGCACTGGTACAAACACTGGTGTCTCTCATCAGCCTGGAGCCGGCGCAGAGCCAGATATGAAGGGGTTAATATTCTGATCCTGTTTCAGCCTCTAATGAAACAATGAACTGTGCTGTACAAACAAATGTGATGCAAATGTCCAAAGCATTCACAGCCGCAAATAAACTCCGAACAGAAGCTTCTCTTTGTGCTCATAACATAACAGAACAGCTTCTTGCATTTTTAAATATGTATAATGACTACACATATACTGTACGTACCTTAACACAATGTGAAAAAGTGTTTGTCAAGAATGATTCAGGTTTAGTAACAACTTAAAGGAAATATGTTACACAAAATTGACTCTTGTGAACTTTAAGACACGTTAGAATGAGAAATCCAAATCCAAATCCAGAGTTGTGTTTTGTTTCATTCATGTTTGAGTTCATGTTAATGAGTTCATGTTTCCTTGTCTATGTCTACAAATCTCAAAATACATGTCATAAAGAGGTAGTTTTCAAGTTAACAGCTACTTTTTTAATCTAATTTCATTAGAGATTGGAAATACCTGGACTGAAATGATCCAAATGATTCTAGTGAAGGTGTCTGAATGGTTTTGATGACATTATAACATATTAGAAAGCTTAAAAAAAACTTGATTTTTGCATAATACTCTCTCTTTAAATCCTTTTATAAGACATGCCAATACATTCAAACAGAAAATATGGTGGAAATATGGTGGAATTTTAATACACAGACATTTTTTCCTATATTACACCACAAAGCAAGAGTATAAACAAGCTTTGGACGTTTTGGAGTTTGTTTTCCTTTCTTTCTTCCCGTCTTTCTGGCTGAATCCTGACGCTGGTTTGGAAAGCTCCAATTATCCCATCAATCCCAGTTTAAAAGGACGAGACGAGGAGGCACCTGCTCCGCACAAAACCTGCCTCTGTCTGCATCCCCGTTACTATGGAAATGACGAGGAGGGAACAGATTATGGGAAAGATGGATCTGAAAGTTGAATCCGTGGTGAATTTTGATGTTCAGCAGAATCATAACTGTGTTTAGTATAGAGGTTACGCAGATGACGTCACGATTTTACGATTTTTAATGGAAATATTTCCTTCTGTAAAAGCCCAAAACGTGTCTTAAATCTGAAACAGCAGCTTAATAACAAATATAAAAGTCTATAACTGATAAAATTTACTCTGTATCTGACATTTTAAACAAGAAAATCAAGTCAAACAGTCATAGAAAACTAGTGAACAGTGAAACTACAGGGATACTACAGACTAGAGGCACATTTTACACTGATATAAACTCAACCTTTCTCTCCTTAAATGTTTTCGAGTCTATGTGAGGAGATTAATTGTTGTGGGGTGAGCTGAAGTGTCCTTTATCTCCCCATATTGTTAGAATGCACACTCACAGCAACAACAAAGAAGCTACTTTCAGTTTCCATTTTGTCATATCCAGCCAATTTGGACAAACATGAGGCCAAAAAAAAGCAGCAAAGAAACAGATTTCGTCTGTTGTGCTGCCCAGAGATCTGCCTCAGTGCCGCTCCGTCTGAAATTATCGAGGCGCTTCTCAATAAAATGATGTTGGTGCATAAACAATGAGACATTGTTTTATTGCTATGGACTTTTATGATTGTGACTGCCTTGTAAAAAAGAAAAAGGATGAAAAAACCCACATGTATAACAAATGCCATACTGTGGAATGTTCTAGACAACTCAATGGCAAATGGGTGACAAATCCCCAACAAAAACAACATAGGACATCTTTAAAATCATGCAAAGAACTGGCGAGGGCAAGAAACTCTACATTCTAGATAAGAGTGTTTAGTAATTCAACTTCTGTCATTTATTTTAGGTTCTTTTTTCAGACCAAGAGTTTGTTTTCATATCTGACAGTTTCGATGGATCACTGCGGTCTTCCTCAAAATGGTCACGTGATGTTGCCGTGTCCGATCATTTGATTTAAACAGGTTTTGGCGCTGTTTTCAATCTGACGGAGGCACCCACAGGACTATAAACCGGGACGAGGGGGCTTTTTTACTCTCACACACCTGAGATACTGTCCTGAGGTAGTTGGACTACTATAAATCAGCAGACTAATATGAAAACAAACCCTTGGTCTGAAAAAAGAACCTAATAACATAAATTTGTTCAGTTTAGTTTATTATTTATTTGTCATGGGAAATGTACAAAAACATTAACCTCACAAAGAGAAGGGATAATTTGGACCAGATTTAGTTAAAGCTTCTTTCCATCTGCAGTCCCCGGGCAATTGTGCACAACAGTAAAACAATCACAACAAATTACCATGAGCTCATTTATAAAAATACTTACTTCTATTCCTATTTCATATAAAAATATATCTACTAAAAGGGTTACTATACTGAAATTGATCAATATTAAGAATAATCAATACAAATACACAATAAAAGTAAACACAGCATTAGGGCCAATGTTTGCACAGTTGATTGAGATTTTTTTTTTTAAGTCTCGAGAAAAACTTTGCAAATCTACAGACAATTTCCGACTGTCAGGGAGCTGGTTCCACTGTTTGATGGTGGCTGATTGTGCAAAGGCAGAGCATCTTTTCGGGATGTGAACCTAGTTTTTCGAGTTGTTTTATCCGAACACAATTGAATGAATTTCTTTAATGGAGATTGAGTGATATTATTGACAATTTTGAAGGTAGTTTGTAAATTTGAAAATTGAATTAGTTTTCTAAACTTAGCATAACACCTTTAGGGCTTGGTTATGTGATGGAAATTTATATTCTCAGTCTGTCTTTGTGTAAATGACTGTGATCTATCTAAGACCAGAGGAGTCATTAACATGTGTAAAAGCTCAGACTCCAAGTCAGGAAAACTTTGTTGTCTTCTGTCTGCTGTAACAACAACAACTTTGTCTGTGGTCCAAAAACTCATCGGGCTTTGCAAATGGATTCATATTTTTTTTCTTCGAGATCGAAATAATATTTTTTTCCATAACAGTTATACATATACTTATCGGAAGACCAAATTAACCTCACTGGACATTTACATTGAACGATTACAAAATACTAGTACAACACAGCAGCAATGGGACAAAGGGGTCTTTTGTCACGGGCCCAGAACTGGACCAACTCCATTTCATTTATATTTGAGGTGGGGCCTATGTGAATCTTCTCACCCCGGGCCCTTAAATGTCTGTGGATGGGCCTGCTAATAGATAACAGATTTGACCTAGTTATCGAATTCACAATAGAGTAGACAAAAATCTCCAAATTCTCCTGTCTGCATTGCCCGTGTCTGTGTGTATAAAAGCATGTGGTGTGGTCCATCTGTCGGTCTGTTCCACCTTCACTCCACGCTCTGGGAGTCCAAATGAGCTTCATCTTAATCCAGGGCCTTCTGCCGGAGCCCGCTGCCAGGACGCATCACTGAACCGAGCCTCCAGGGGGCGCTACGGGGCGAGCGCTACTGCAAACAAAGGCTTTTTCTGCTCAAACACGCAAGCAAAGTCTAGGCCAAAAAGATATGTGAAACTTGGTGGCTGGGAGTCTGTCACCTGTTTGTTTTAAAGGTTTTTTAGGTTGAAAATACATAGAAAAACAGGCATTCTCCACAGATCTGAGCTGTAACTTGGTCTGGTTTGGTTTCCATGAAGATAGAAAGGTTTAATGCCATACTGTGAAACATTCCAGTCAATAAAATCTCCATAAAGAAAAGAATTTGACCAGAAAATTGACTTAATCCCCCATTAAAAGTTATTATTATGTGTTCCTTGTTTATCGTAGCACAGAATTAGTATTGTCAACCAAGATTTCATTTTATTTATTTATCTTTTTTAAGGCAATCATAAAAAAATGCTGAGTATTTCTAATTTCTAAACATTCCAGTTACATATTACATTGATACATTTATATGCAAAATCATGCCAAAATATCCAACGCTTTGTTTCACTTTTGGCCCAGTTTTATCGGATATCTCGGTTTAAAATTCCCAGGGCAGTTTTGACTTAATGTTTGTGTATCCGAGCTATTGGCAGGGGCAGTAAAATTTTGCCTCTCACCTCCTTATCTCTCCAACACAAGCATCCAAGCAGCACCGGAGGGAGCAGGAGGGAGGGGGCAGGGGCAGATAAGAGAGGAGGGGGGATTTCAGCACGTCATTATTATAAGTATCACTTTAGGGCACAGAGGGAGTTCAATTTAGTTCCTTCAAATCCATCAAAAAAATGCAGAGTGGGAGTATTGGCGAAAAGCTACTGACCAATATTTGAGAGGCTTATGTCTGATTTGGCAGCTTTGGTTTCATTGTCAAAAGCATGATTCTTTCATTTTTGCTTATTTCGTTATTTGAATCCTAATTTGGACTTAAAGCGGATCCATTATGCAAAAAACATTTCCAGCACCAAAAAGTCTGGTTGTTATGATTGATATTCTACTCGAGAACTAAAGTTTTAAAGTTTAACTCTCTGATCAAACAAGGATCTGGCAGTTGGATACCATTTGTTAAAGTCGGCTTGATGAGGAAATATTTGCGAACTTTTGACGATAATCCATTTGCAGAATTTGACAAGCTGCTGAGTTCTGCTGTACTTTTGTTGCCAAGATGCATGCACAACTGTCCCTACGTCATCACTGTTTACTTACACCAAAACACTAAAATATTTTCCCACTCAGAGTTGTATTTGTGCACATTCGAGCAGTCTTTGATCACTCTCAATCATTTTCAAGTTAACTCTTGTTTCCACTGCCACTGGTACATGCCTACTGCTCTGTTCTTCCTTCCTACTTCAGTTTTATTTTCTTAATTACTGATACGTGCAGGATTCGGGATCGTTGTGTAGTCATTTTTGATTCAAATGGGGAAAAAAATCTGCTACTTGCTAGTGTCATTTTAATTTTAGATGAATATTGCGAAATGTCCAAATGATAACATAATGATTCACGGATGTCATAGATTACACGTATATAACAGACACACGCATAAGAGGGCTTCTTTAATACATTTCTTAGCCCTCTCTTCTCTCTAATTCTCGCTAATTCAATGTCCCATCTCTATTTTAAAATTTGATGATGACTATTTATGTTTTGATTTGTTTGTATCGTAATTTTAATGTATTTCTTATTCTGTAAAGCACTTTGAATTACTTTGTGTACGAATTGTGCTATACAAATAAACTTGTCTTGCCTTGCCTATTCTGCTTCTTCTTTTTTTTTTGTATATAGATTCATAACTCCCCAATTCAGCCAACTCATTAACATTAAAGGTGCATTGCTTTATCTAGAATATTTCACAGTATCACTTTTAAACCTTTCTATCTTCATCGAGACCAAACCAGACCAAGTTACAGATCAGATCTGTGGTGCAGCAACCTCCGAATGAAAGTATTTTTGAGCTATAAACCATAAAAACAAGTAGGTGACAGAATTTTTAAGCAAAAAATACCACTTGTAATTGAATAAATGTCAGAGAGAGCTGTTTAAAGTCATAGTTTGGTACATTCCAGGCAGAGCAATGACATATCCGATGACATAACCAAAAAGTTAAACACTAAACTTTACATACACACCCTATAATACATTTAGATTGTGTATTATTGCGATAATATTGTAGGCTTGAGACCTGACATCCCACAGCAATAAACACATCTTCTGGCCCTAAAGGATAGTGGATGGGACGTGATCTTGTTATCTTCTATTTACCTACATTACATGGACAGCATTATCTGCCTTCTGTCCAGGTTCATTTCCCTATACTGATCTAAACACACTTAAACGGCAGCGTAAATGAGATGCAACCCGGGCTGGACCAGATGGATGGAAACTGTAATATAATAAAGCCACTGCAGTTTAAACAGAGCAAAGACGTCAACAAACACGTCACAGCACCGTGGAGAGCAACCACGCTTTCTGTATTTAAGAAAAGACCTAATTCAGACCTGAGTAATGTGAGTTTCTTTTAATTTGGTCGCTACACAGGGTCAATTGTTCTCAAAGCCAAACACAAGTATTACCGAGCGCGAAATGGTACAAATCGAGTGTAATTACTATTCCTGTGGGGAAGTGAGGTTAAGGTCTGTCAGGCTAATGCGCAATTAGTAAAACTTATTGTGAAAATGACAAGAAATAAGATTAACATAAATGAAAATAGATCTAAAAGTCATTCTTTTTTTTCTCATAGGAGATTGCAGCATGTCCCTTAACCTTTAAACAGTACCTAACCTAAATACACGCACTATGTAACTTTTAGAATCAGAATCAGAATTACTTTTACTCATCCCCGAGGGGAAATTTTCTTTGTTACAGATGCAACCGACCAAGAGCATGTACATCGAACAAGTTACAAAATAAGCTAAATACAATAAGATAAAAGATAAAATAGCTCTCTCTGGGAAATTATTTACATCATTGACATATTTATGACTATATACATGTGTGAGCAGGGAATAGGATGAAAAGGATTGAGTAGTTTGTGATTTAAAGTGCAGCGTTCAACAGTTTGATGGCGACAGGCAGGAAAGATTTCCTGTGTCTCTCAGTGGAGCAGCGCGGCAGCCGCAGTCTGTGGCTGAAAGAGCTCCTCTGATTGGCCAGCACCTTGTGGAGGGGGTGGGAGGGAGAGTCCAGAATAGTCCAGATTTTGTCCAGCATTCTCCTGTCCAACACCACCACCAGAGAGTCCAGCTCCTCCCCCACAACATGTCCAGCCTTCCTAATGATCTCCTCGAGTTTACCTGCTTGTTTCTATGGATATGTTATTGCTCTGCCTGGAATGTTCCACAGTATGACGTTAAACAGCTCTACTTTACATTTATTAAATTACAGGCGGTTTTATAACTCAAAAATACCTAGAAAAACAGGCAATCTGACTGTGAGCGGGGTTGCCTCTCCACTGATCCGACTTGGTTCAATATCATACGGTGAATTATTCCAGGCAAGCAATATCGTCTCCATGGAAGAAAGGTTTTGGTGGACCCTCCACCAGAAAAAAAATTACACAATGCTGCTTTAAAGTATGTTAGGCTGCTGCACAATTGGCAAAACTTATTGTGAAAATGACAAATACATAAATAAAAATAGCTCTAACAGTCATTCATCATCATTATTTTTTTTCTCATAAGACACTGCGGCACATCCCTTAAGCTTGAAAAAGTACAGAGCGATTTGAGATGCATCACTACTGAAAAAACATTCATTTTAATTAGATAACCTAAAAATATATATTGTGAATAGTCGGAGCAAGCCAGAAGCCAATCTGCAACTTCAAATAAAAAATAAATGGAAGAGACACAAAAAATGTTGGCATTAAATAAATAAGTGCCTGTACAGTGGAAGAGAAAAAGACTTTTTAACACATACTGTACTGCTTTTTATATGGCACACCTGTGGTCAAACTACAAAAGGACGAGCATACGCAAACTCAATGTAGCGTATAATGACTGTTTAAGGATTTTATTGAAAAAGCCGAGATGGGAAAGTTTAAGTAACCCATTTGTGTTAGCAGGGATCAGAACTTTTCAGGCAAATATGTGCTGTTTAATGCACAGATTCATCAGCCGCCTTAATGACTGTGAGAACAGAATTATCATGAGCCTGACGAACGGCAAACTCAGCACCGTGAGGTACCAGTCTGAACTGTGGAGGCACTGGTAGAGCAGTTTGCTGTGAATACTGTGCTTTTGAGTGTGTGTTTGTTTCAATGTGTCTTTTTTTATCTCTGGACCAACAGTCTGTGATAAAAGTTTGATGATGATGAAATGTACTATAACCATATTCCACAAATATAATGAAAGTAAATTAAGAACTAAAATCTAAAATCCATAAAATGGCTTTAGATCAGCCTAAATAATTGAATCACACATAAGGATATTGATACTTACAGTAACATTATGCCATCACAGAGTTGTTTCTATGGATATGTCTTTCAAATGTTCCACAGTATGACATTACTAATAATAATAATACATTTTATTTATTAGGTGACTTTCTGGACACCCAAGGTCACCTTACAACAACAAATGAACAGCTCTACCTCCACCTCTTACATTTATTCAATTGCAGGTAGTTTCATAGCTCAAAAATACCTAGAAAAACAGGCAGTCTGGCTGTGAGTGGGGTCGCCTCTCCACAGATCTGACCTGTAACGGTACCACATTGTGAAACATTCTAGACAAAACAATAACATCTCCACCGAGGAAAGCATTTGACGGACCCTCCACCATAAAAGTCACACAATGCACCTTTAACACTGCAAATAACAAGTGACAACACAATAAAAACATCTAAACGCTCCAAACTTAAATAAAAATCAGAAATGGCAAAGTTCCACTCACTCAGAGCACTAAAGGTCCCTGTAGTGGCTGTGTGAGAGACGGGCAGTGTGACCAAAGGAGTTTCCTGGTAGAAGCATTTCGAGTTGAGACTAAACTATGAAAAACATGTGAGCTCACTTTAGCCCGAGCCAGAAACTGAGTCAGAGTTACACAAACCAGGCACAGCTCTGCAACACAAACTATGCACAATCTCCACATTAAGCTCTCAGTAAACCCACAGAGACACAGGAGAGATAAGAGAGATAAGAAAGAGAGAAGCTACAGACACTGACACAGACGAGGCCCAGATGAATGCAGACTGACGGTCCTGTCAAACACTGTGCATCAGCTCAGGACGACAGGAGACTTTTACTGCTAATGCAAGAAAATACAGATAAAAGAATCATTTTTTTCTTTCAAAACACACTCTGAATGCCTGAAAGAAAGGCAAAAGGGTCACAGTTTTACATACGCATCTATATAATTATGCCTTATTTGACACCAGTCTCTTGCTATTAGAATATATTATTACCATTTTTATATTTTTTATTTACTCTTTGTTCTTGTAATATATTGTGATGTGTGAGCTACTGTGTCCAAGTAATTTGCCTTGTGGATCAATATAGTTTGTCTAAGTCTAATTCTAATGGTTGGTAGTGACTATTTTGACCCTAACCTACCCAAACGACTGTTATTACAAGTGTAGAAAAACATGAAATAACAGCGTGCTAATGCAGAAAAGACAACATGAGCCTAAAGATAAACAAGGGTAATTACTATGCATGAAAAATGTTTGCCTTTTGGAAATAACATTAAGGTAATACACATGAACATCTCCTATAGAAGGCTGGATATATTGTTATGCAGCATGGAGCAAGCACAACGCTGCATCATATATAAACAACTGCTTGGCATAGGCCCAGAAGGGACTTTTCAGTGTACAAAATGGAAAGAAGTTGCGCTATTTTTGGTCATGTTCTTCAGAGGACCCATATTACACTATTTTCTGGTCTATGTCATAGGCAAGTTCTTCTCTCAAACTCAAAACACTGTTCCACCTTGTGATGTCATGTGGTAATACAGGAAGTGCTCCACTGTGTATTTAAACTACCGTATTTTTTGGACTATAAGTCGCACTTTTTGGGGAAATTTATTTTATAAAATCAGAGAGCAAAAAGCGACATTTCATCTCGAAAGGCAAGTTATAGAAGTTATAGTAATAAAAACAGCGCAATAGAGAAGAATCGTGTATCGTTTTTCAATACAGAACCAAAAATAAGAAAACGAAAAAACAACTTTTTTCATTATTTTTCTCTAAAACCAAAATGAAAAAACGAATAACGATTTGTTTTTTCATTTTTGATTCATATATACGATTCATATATTTGGTCTATGGACTGTCAGTGTGAAAAATGTAATATATAAGTCACATCTGAGTAAAAGTTGCACAAACCCTGAAAACTTATAGGACTTTTACGCAAGAATCATTTGGACGATAAATTTGAAAGCTACCGATACTTTACAAGGTAAAAGAGAGCATTTGCACTTGGGAGTTGTAAATAGACTAATAATAATAAAGTTTTACTTGAATGAAACAAAACACACCTCCAGTTATGTTTTTGATGAGGTAACAGCATTTTAATGTGACTTAAAGCCCACAAGAGTCAATTTTGTGTAAATACAATACAAATCTCATAAAATGCACATGCTCAGGGACTACAGGTGTAAATTAATCACACTATAACCTGGCACCAGCGTCTCTCCTATGACTTCTGTCTTGGTTAATGTATTGTTGTGCATTGTCCCTGTACAAATAAAAAGCAGACCATACCACACATTTACTTGTTGTGCAGCATGGGGGAAGCACAACACAGAACCATGTACAAACAGCTGCTTTGCACAGACCCAAAAGGGAACTTTCAGTGCACAAAATGTTAAGATGTGCTATTTTTGTCTGGTAATGTTCTTTAAATGTGAATGAATTATGTATGGACTGCTAACACTTTTGATGTGGAGTTATGACATTAAAATGTTGGGAAACAAACTCACTTAACCAGTAAAAAAGTATAATGCTGTTACAAACATTACTGCAAATACAGCAATCACTACTATAGCTACAAGTGCTAATAGAAGACCACTCACTACCACTATTTTAAAACAAATAATAATTCTGGTTCTTGAAGTACATTTCTCATTCATTTTCCCATAGACTTTCCAAAAAAACAAATATTACAATGACTGACTGATCTGTTTTGGAAAGTTATTAAAGCATTTCTCCGAATCTTGTGTTTTAAATGTGTTTTTTGGACTTAAAACAGCCCTGTTATGGGTATTAGTTATGACATAGCTGGTTAAACCCCACAATTTCCTCATCACAAACAGACCTGGAGTTGTGTTTTGTTTCATTCACACATGTTTAACACACAAATCCTGCATATTTAGGCTGAGAAAGGGGAAAAAAGTCTCTTCTCTACTGAACAGAAGGTAAAAGGAGCTGTTAACTTGAAAACTACCACTTCATGACCTCACAAGGTGGAACATGTGGGCATTTTGAGCTTTGGAGATGCAGACAGACTAATAATAAAGGATTACACACACATGTGTGAATGAAACAAAACAATTCCAACAATTTTTGAGGAGGTAACAAAATGTCTTAAAGTTCATGACTCAGTTTTGCGTAATATAGGACCTTTAATATCTGAAATGTTCCAAAAGTCTATGGGAAAGATAAATGGAAAATTTACTTCACTTATTTCCAAACCACAGGATTATGTTGCTAACGTGACTATCACAACCCATTTTACCACAGACAAAAACATGCATTTTAGTACATTTGAGTAAACCAAACATTTTCACCATTTCACCGAGTTTGTGAGTTTACCTTCTAATCCATTTTAAATTTGTTTACCCTTTGAACTGAAATGACCTGAGCAATACTGAAGAGCTCTCAGTGATGTGTACAAACAGTTGTTCTATATTGACACACCACAAAGCCTTAAGCACGGCCCTTTGAATGAATCACAAAAGAAACATTTGACCAAATCCGCACAAACTCAGAACACATCACACACTTAAAGGTCCTATATTACGCAAAACTGACTCTTGTAAGCTTTTAATCATGTTTTAAGGAAAGGCAAATGTATTTGTATAACTTTTTTTTATCTTTGAAATTATCCAAATAATTCTAGCGAAGGTGTATGGAGTTTAAAAACACAGTGGAGCACTTCCTTTACAGTTTGAGAGAAGAACTCAGAGAAGGATTTGTGTGTTAAACATGTGTAAATGAAACAAAATGATGTTTATGATAAAGAAACAACATTATAACATTGTGTAATAAGCCCTTTAAAGGTGCATTGTGTAACTTTTTTGGTGGAGGGTCCATTACCAAAAACCAAAAAAATTACATGGTGACCCTTTAAAGACAGCCTGGATGACCCTACATTTTTTCCCATAATCCTTTGCTACCCTCACCCCATTTTAAAGAGTCAAATTTCAATCATTTAAAGCCCCCCAAACACAAGCGGCTAATTATGGCGTCTGCATAACTTCACCCCAGCGAGTATTTTCCGTGCCAAGCCTACACCCGGATATCTGACCCACTTCTCTCCTCCACGCTATTTGCCTGTGCGCGTCCACATCCAATGCATTCACGACTATAAACAGTATTTTCATCAGCTTTCACACTCCACTAACAAAACTCCCTTCAGTGGACAAACATTCCCATGTCTCTCCCTTGCTGTGGTTAAACAGTCCATATTACGCTGTTTTCTGATCTGTTACAATGTTGTTTCCTTGTCACAAACAGACCTGGAGTGTGTTTTGTTTCATTTAAACATGTTTAACACACAAATCCTGCATATTCTTTTGTCAAACTGAAAGATTAGATGTCATATGGTAATACAGAAAGTGCTCCCGTGTGTTTTTAAACTCCATACACCTTCACAAGAAGAATTTGGATAATTTTAGTCCTGAACAAAAGGCAAAGAGCATTTTAAGCTTTAGAGATGCAGACAGAGTTATTATAATAAAAGATGACAAACAAAACACAACTTTGGGTATGTTTTTGATGGAGTAACAACATTCTAACGTGGCTTAAAGACACTCACAAGAGACAATTTTGCATAATATACCTAACCTTTAAGTTTAAGTTTAAGAGTAAAAGCCAAATATGCACAAAAAAAGTTCCTCAAAACTGTAAAATTGTACTCTTAATTGTAGTGAATGTACGACACTAGTTCCTTTCATTATTATTTGCTCTACACTATCACATGACTAGATGCATTCTCCAGTACTACAAGAGAAGCACATGGTCCATTTAAAAAAATAATAGGCCCCATATGCTTGCATGTTGGTGCAATTATTTATATGTCACTCATTCTGAAAATGCATTATCCCGAATATTAGGGAATACACAAAAAATGAACTATGCTACTAATTTTCTATCAAGATTTCTGTCCATGAGCTTAATGTAATTACAGCACAATCTGGATGTCTGTATATGTGACAAAAGTGCTTTTCAAACCACAGCCTGGGAACAAATTGTATGACTTTTACAAGTGACAGTACAATAAAATTCAATATTAAAAGTAGTAGTAGTGGTAGTAGCAGCAGTAGTAGTGGTTTTAGGAGCTGCAATAGTAGTAGTATATCCACTTATTCTGAAAGTTAAAAACATTTTCTTGGAAAGAGAAGAGGCAGCAGGTGGGAGGGATCTGCAACAGAACACAACTTTTTGATGTAATATAGTCCAGATTTTCTGTGTAAAACTTAAAAAATAACAGTAGCAAGTGTTATTTTATTTTAATTCTGCCACACATTCTCAGCTGTCACTTGGCATAATATTCACTTTTACACTTGCACACACTAAAACTAAATCAAGGCCAAACCAGGATCAAACCAGGATCAAACCAGGATCAAACCAGGACTAAACCAGGACCAAAACAGGACCAAAACAGGACCAAACCAGATTCAAATCAGGACCAAACCAGGATCAAACCAGGATCAAACCAGTACTAAACCAGGAACAAACCAGGAACAAACCAGGGCCAAACCAGAACCACACCAGGACCAAACCAGGACCAAACCAAGACCAAACCAGAACTAAACGCACTCTAAATCTCATTCGACATGGCCCGTTCCACTACAACTGTCAGCTGCAATGACTCATTAAAAAGCATTTGGAGTGAATGGATACGAGTTGTGTTTTATGGAGAGTCAGTGTTTCTTAAAATAACAGTAAGGGTTAATGGCATACCTCAGCAGCTGTGTCTGATCCAGGACGGGGTTGTGCATTGGGTGATTCATGTTCCTCTGCAGAGCTGTGTCCTGATTCTGGGAGGGGGTCTGTACAACAAGGCGTGGACCCCATTTGGGACTCCTCTTCCTCTTGGGGAGTCAACACTGGTGTTTCAACCTTTTCCGAAAACAGATTGTAGAGTAATCCTGGTTCAATGTTGTCCCAAACTGGATCGGAGCTGAAGAAAGGCAAATCCAAAGTAGATCCTTCAGATTCCCAATCGCTATCTCCTTCCATAGACCCCAAAACGAAATCAACTCCCGACTGAGTTCCTTCAGAAAACGAGTCCAAGTCCTGATCTTCGTACGCTGATCCAATGTCAGAGCGGCCAGGTTGCGGTCTCTCAGGTGCTGCCATGTAAACAAAGCTATCGGGAGAGAGGAGGGCGCCATCTTGTTCTTCGGTCCCATGTGAGGGTTTGGGGATGGGACTGGGGGGTACAGAATCCTGGAGGGGAGAAGGAGGGCAGTCGTGGGGTGATTGTGGAGGCATCGAAACGGCCAAGTAAACAAAACTATCTGAAACAACGAAAGCTTCAGATGAGTCTTTAGAGCTCAAAGCAGCACCAAGTAGGTCTGAGTTTGAAACGGGAGACGAATGGCAAATAGGGACTACATTTTCAGGGTTTTCAACGGAATTTTCTTGGGGTACGCTCGCTGCTACTTCTACTGAATCTGGCTCAGAGGATGCATCTAAAGTCTCCGATGCATAGGAGGTCCCTTCTGTTGCTACTTCATCCATGGGCACGATTTCACTTAAAATTTGCTTGTCAACTTCCTGTTCATGATCCTCCTGGGATTGGTCCATGAAAAGGCACTCGCTGCTGTCCAAATTTGGCTCAGATAGGTCATACATCCCACTATTTTCTGATTTGATATCTTGTTCTTCCCCTTCCTCTACATAAGGATTCACAGGGCTACAGGATGTCTCATAAAAAACAACCTCCTCTTCTACATCCTCTCTATCTCCGTGCTCAGAAGACGCCCCGCTATCAAGGTCAGTCTCAGTTTGAGCGAGCTTATCCCCCTCACTGTCCATTTTGATAACATCTGTCCCATCTGGTTGTGAGCCCGACTCCAGCTGTTGTCCCAAAGCTGAATCTGTGGGGTAACTTAGCGCCTCCTCTTCTTCATTTTTACCCTTTTCAAACTCACTCTCACTATCATCAATTATGCTATGCTCGTTTTCACAGTCTTGAGTTCTCTTTAGATCAAAGTCATCTATCGTGTCGTCTATGGGCTCATTTGGGGTCATGTTATTCGTAATCATCTCAACTTCTAGTTCTACTTCATCTATGGGCAGAGTTCCTTCAAAATCCACAAAAATTTGATCCTCTAAGCAGGGCACGTCATAGGGATCGACTGGCTCAGGGTCTACGCACATCTCGACCCCTTCTTCATAATTATCTTCATCTTCACATTGACGTTCCAGCTGGAGGAAGAGGTCATCGGATTCTGCCTCCGAGCTGGGGCAAGGGGAGTTGGACACAGCCCCAGGCCCCCCAAATCCGGTCGGAGGGGTCAACAGCGGCCAATGTCCAGAGGAGCTAGCCAACTCCCATTCTTCAGATTCTAGCGTCTCCTTATCCCAACACTGATCGATAATGTCTTTATTTTCTAATTTTAACACTGCCTCCCACTCCCTCTCCTCTCTTTCGGCAAGGTCCTCCTCTTCTGTCAATATCCCACATGCTTCGTTTTGTTTCTCCTCTTCCTCAAGCTCGGCAAGAATCCTTCGTTCGTCCTCTTCGAATTTCAGTTCAGAAGCAGTGCGCTCCCTGAGTTGGTTAGCGTCCCATCCCAATAACCCCTCGTCTAAACCTTCATGACTAATACAGGGGGAGAGAGGTAGCCCACCGTACACTATTCCATCTTCCTCCTTTAAAAACGGGGAAGGGGGGTCTAGCAAATAAAGCGATTCTTCATCTGTGTTGCCATCTTCGCTTATAAGAGGAGGAAGGGGCGGTAATACAGGGAAGTTGTGCCTTAGCCCGATTTGAGCTTTCTTCCCTGTTGTAATGCTTCGAGGCCAGGTGCGCGATTTGGTAGGGGGGCAAAATACCGGCTTGGGTGGTATAAGGGGGGCACTGTCCGCTTGGTCCTGCTCCAAAAGAGGAGAGTCCCTTTCTGAATCGGATGTCTTTATTGACTCCGCTGGCTCCTCCGGGATTTGTATAATTGCTGGTTTAGTGGAGCTCGCAGTCCGCCTGTGCGCTGGTCTGGACACGCTGGGACTTTGCTGCGAAGGGGTATCAGAAGCCCCCCTCCTTTTGGGCGATTCTTTGGGAGAGGATGGTAGCGCTATAAGAGGGTACTTGTTTTGTTTTTGCAGCATAGCGTGGACTGTTTTTGGCTTGACCGGCTGTGAAGTGGGAGGCACTGGGCTAACGGTGGGCGTGACGGCGGGAGAGGAGACTGGAGGTGTGTGAGGGGCAGATGAGAGCGGAGAAGGCGTATGAGGAGGGAGGGAGGGCGTCGAGGAGGTCGGAGTTGACTGCATGGGGTGCGAAGAGATGTTTTGAAGAGGAGATAGTGGAATCCCGGGTCCAGACTGCCTCCTCTCCATATCTGTCGAGAACTCGAACCTCTCAGCGAACTCGGGGTAACTCGGGGGCATGAACGCTTTCCACGACCGGCGATTTGGGTTATCCTTTTTATCGCCGCCCTGGAGACGTCTCTTAGCAACCGCCGCCACGACACCTGAGCTGGAGGAGGGGGCGATGGGCAAACCTGCTCCGACTATCCCAACGGGAGGCGACATTATCTGGGGGTCACCTGTCAGCTTTAAAGCATCAAATATCACCCTTTCATCGAGTTTTTTCACCCCACCTGGATGCTCTGTGCTTCTAGATACAAAAACACCTCCTATATCAGCTCCTATTGTCCCATTACTTGATATTGTGCTTCCTTCTCCTCTTGGTTCACCTCCAGATCCCAATGTGCTCCTGGACTGTTGACAAAGTTTGGTCCCTTGGTCAATTTGTTCATTAATCCTCATTGTATCATAAATGGATCTCTGTGGAACATAGCAGTCCTCGATATAAGCCTCCTCTTCATCCCCTTTACCCAGGCAACGTGGGTTCTGCCTCAAGCAGTCGGGGCGGCTCAGGGGCTTTCCCATTGTGTCCTTTTAAATATGCCCCGGCAATCCTTCACTGCTACACAGTAATGAAACGGAGTACAAGTTTGTGTGGAAAACTCATTCACTCTTTCACATTCAAAAGTTTAGTCAAATCCATAAATGTCCAAACGTCAAATGTTCACATCCTCGGAAAGAAACAATCAAAGCTAGCAGTGTCCTCATTCATTCCCAGCTATGTCACCTCAACAGTTGTGAATTTCTCAAGTGGGTTTGAAGTGCAGTGTGGCATTGGAGCAGTTATTGTCCTCCCCCTTGGCACCATATTAATCACTAGTCCTGTTTAGTTACAAGGCTGTTGGGAATGAGGAAGAGGTGTAGAACGAAACAGTATAGGTCCAGTCCTAAAATGTCCAAGGTGAGGTGAGCGCCACAGAGAACCCATCCCTTTGTCTCGCTGTCAAAAAGTAATCTCACCTATTTTAAAGCGTGCACAAGTTTCATCCTCGCTTCGTGCTCGGTCTGCTCCCTCTCTGTAACAGCCGCTGTGTGGATGACAAGTCTCCTTTTAAGGTGAGAAAACCCACTCTGTTATATAAAAGATGCACTGCGTGGGGTGGAATAAACAGGCTTGTTCGATGCCCCACGGATTGGCACAAGTTCCGTCTTCAAAATAATCGTTTCAGCAAAAACGAACGGGAAAATACATAGAAAAATCCTCTTGAGATTTTAAGGCAGCAATTGGAAACTATAAACAAGCCTTGGTTCTTATTATCTTGCATGCATCCTCGGTAATTTAGTTTAGTCCATAGCTCCAAACACGATCTTTCACCATCCAATATCAGATCCGAATGAACTTCATCCCATTGCAACTGTTTGGTATCTCTCAGCAATGCCAAACAAAAGAAGTCCCAGTCTGTCAATGTGTTTTAATAGCTCACTTTCATCTCTTTAGAAGAAGTGTAGACCTGCGGCGCGAGGCTGGGCTGAACCGAGGGCATGTGGGGTGTAGATGATTGAAAAAGGGGGAGTTGACGGGAGCAGACAGTGGGTTGAATCCCGGGGCACAGCAGAGCGATGCAGCCAGTCTTGGAGGAGTATCCACAGGGCAAAGACCCAGACAGTAATCCAAAAAAATCTCTACAAAAAATATAGAGGACAATCCCAAGATGGTATGGTGCTAGTTTCTCTCATCTTCAGATGTAAACAAATGCCACGCAGTCTTCAAGCTCTGTTCTTTTTGTTTCTCTCTCTCAAGTCTTAGCCAGGCAAGCCACACTCCGCTCCACACACAACTGAAATGGTTTACAGCTGCTAAAAAAATCTTTTCCTGCTTTCACGCTGGTGCTGCCCCCTCCCTTCGCTTCCCTGTTGTCCCTCCCTCCCTCTCTCTGTTTCTCTCTCTTTCTCTCTCAACTCGTCTCGCTGTTTGTGTTTGAATCCTGCTCCTTCCTGCACTTGGGTTTAAAACACAGGAAGTTCTCCAATCGTGCCGGCTTCCTCTCCCATGGAAAAAAGTGAATAGAAAATAATTTGTAGGGTGGCGTAGAAAGAGGGGACGGCGTGTGCGAGTGAAATGGGAGTGTGGGGAGCTGGAGAAAGCGGAGGAGAGGAAGGATTTTGAGACTAAAGGGAACAGGAGCTGGGACAGAGCTGATCAGCCCACGCCACACAGAAGGCAACGCTCGGCTCCGTCAAAACGCCTCCCCAAAAATCACAAGGAACAATGAAGCTGAAATGGCAGTGACTTAACAGGAGCTGAATGGAGTTTAGGAATACAAAAACTAGCAAGTACTACAACTGTGAACGCTATGAAATGTGCACAGAATAAGAAATATTATGGTATTACTTCAAAACATAGTGACCAGAAAACATTGTAGAAAAATGTGAAATCTCTTATTAGAATTATCTAAATATTAAAAATGAACACTTCACGCAAATGCTACTTACTGTGCAGCTAGACAGTTGGAATTTATGGCCAAAAATCATCATGTGCAAACTGAAACAATGAATATGCCCACTTTAAGTCAACCAGCCACTATGAGAATCTCCAATAATAATCACAGAAACTCAAAATCAATGGTTAATATCTAATAAAAGACTGAAACCCTGGGACATCACTGTGGTTATGTTTCTGTGTGCTATAGCAGGGTATCCCCACATTTGACTACCCCAAATTTAAGACGTTTTAAAGACCTTTTTAAGACCACGTAAATGAAAATGACCAACATCGCACCCATTATGCGGGCAAAAAACAACAGCTCAAATTCTAACAATGACCATTACTTACTGCTTTAAATAACAAAAATACTTTCATTATAAAATCTTATTCAGAATTAATTTATAGTCGTATGCATTGTTTGTAAAATGGCCAAAAAATCATTTATAACATTCTAACAAGACAAACTAAGCTTTCACTTTGTTTTGTTTTGTACACTGCAGCTCGGTTGAGTGTACAAAAAATAGGCGAATGAAATTTAAGACCTTTGTGAAAAAATAAAACTTGGACAACATAATTCAAGGCCTTAATTTAGAAACTTTTTATGACTTTTAAGACCCCATGGCTACCCTGTATAGTTTACGGCTGGGCATATAATGAAATTAATTAGATTAATATGTGTTTTTAATGAATCGAGATTTGTTTTAAAACAGCAAAATCATGAAATCAAGGCTTATTATTAAACAGGGTTACTGCTGAAGCTTGGTTATTGTGCAGTAAATACAAAATACAAATGCAATTGAAGGAAGTTAACAATTTATTGAATAATATATAAAAACGTAAAATATAAAAATTAAAAGATGTGTGTAGAATCCCTCAGTCGTCCAGGCAGAATCCATGGCAAAAGGTAGAGTTCAATTTGTCAAGTGGACAAGAGTTTTAGGTAAAAGACGTTTTGGTGAATCGTCTTCTACCTCAAACTCTTGTCCAGTTGACAAATTTAGCTCTATCCTTTGCTATAAGAATGAAAACAAAGAGCTTCTTGTTTGAATGGGTAGCACCTGAACCTTTGCCGACTTGGATTTAACCATATCGCCCAACCCTTCTACAGCTTATTCAATGAAAACCTGTTCACAAATGCTCCCTTTAAACACCACTACTGTCAGTGTGTATATTACCAACAATATCTTTTATAGTGTCTGTAGCGTTTCACTTTGCGGGTGCCTTTGTCAGACCGAGTGCTCACAGCAGTAAAGCGTCTGTACACTCATCACAGCTTTGTAATCCACCTCAACTCTCCCAGGGCCCTCAGCCTGCAGCTCCACCAGCACAAAAACACTGTCTGCCCAGAGCGAGATGATACTGTCAAAGAAAGGCAGAGGAAAGGGGGAGATGGAGAAGAGGGAGGAGAGAGAGGCGGAACCACTCTCTGACAGCAGAAAGAACCTTATCGGTAATGAGATGAGCTTTTAATACAACCCCCTAAAGCAACAATCCTATGAGACAACCAGGCAGTCTGCAAGGATCCACCGTTATGTCTTTGTCTAGGTTAGTGTGTCTCAGATTATGGGGCCTGGGCTCTGGTGGAGTCTTCTGCAGTTATTTGGCAATTAAAAGCTTTATTTTGACTTAAAATTTTGAAAAAACAGAACTTGCAGCTATCCAGGCTTTTCCCTCACTTTGTTAAAGGATTCCTAGCCTCAAAATTATCCAGTGCAGAAAGTTTATAAGCATGATTCACAACTTTCAGAGAGCAGAGCCAAACCCGACAACTATCATGCATCCAATTTAATAACATACTGCATTTAGTTCGCATTTCGTCTTGGTTTAGTCCTGGTAACACTTGGAAAGCCCAGTATTAAGTGGAAGTTCTTGGTATGAAAAGTGTGCAAACCAATGGTGTAGCTTTAATGGGAAAATCCAAGTACAAGTACAGTGAGGCTCTGCGAGTAAACCGCAAGTCACAAAAGCTAAAGAGGTATTCACAGACTCCACTTGTGCAGAGCGCTGAAATATTATCCTGCCTAAAGAGGAGAGCGTATGTGGGAGCGGGGGCCACGAGGAAAAGGGGCCAAACACAAAACCAGTGAAGGAGGCCATGGGGTGGGGGAGTAGGGTGAAGAGGGTTAGGGGGGTGCAATGGGTGGGCTCCTGTCCATCTCTCTGGGGTGTCCCACAAACTTCAACAGGGCTATTAGTCAACGTAAGAGAAATCCAATCCCCTTAAACCTTGTAGTTATTTGGGATGCTGAACCAGTCTGAAGTGGTCTAGACTGGGGCTTCTGGTTTGGGGTCCTCGTCCTGCTTGTTTCTATGGTATGGCGACCAGATTTGTCAAAATTCTAAATTGGGACACACCCAGGTTGGGATGGTTGGCATGAATAAAATTGTGAAAAGAGCATGAAACATTGTGCATTCTTGTGTCAGTCATAATCTGGGGGACTTCTTTTCGCTTTATGGTCATTTGCAAACATAGTTTTCTGTATTTTGGCTAAACAAATCATAATTTATGCTCCTCTTTACTGTTGGCGGGGATCAGATTAGTCAAAAATTGTGATAGTCCTGTTTTACACCGGATGTAGTCTGGGTTAGTCTTAGTTTAGTCCTGGTTTAGATCAAATTGGTCAAAAATAGGGGCGGGACACCAGGGACATTTCTTGTATAAAACTGGGACAAATCAGTGGTTTTGGATAAATCTGCTGAGACAGGGGACACAGGGCTCAAAACTGGGAATGTCCTGGGTAAACAGAGACATCTGGACACCCTATTCTATGGATATGTCTGCCTGGAATGTTCCACAGTATGACATTAAACAGCTCTACTTTACATTTATTAATTTACAAGTGGTTTTATAGCACAAAAATACATAAAAAAAACAGGCATTCTGACTGTGAGCGGAGTTGCTTCTTGGTTTGGTCCTCATGAATATAGAAAGTTTTAACGCCATACAGTAAAGCATTTCAGACAAAGCAAGAACATCTGCATGAAGAAAAGCATTTGACGGAGCCTAAGCAAGGACAATAAAGTGAAGAGGCAGTATGTAGGTTCAGAACGGGAGAAGTAGACAGATGCGAGTCTCTATGTTTAGTCAATGATGAGGCAACTCAAGCGATATATGGAATTCCACATTGCAAAACCACAGTCAGTGTTCAAATAAGGAAATACAATGCTCAGTATAGGCTTTGTTCCTAATTACATCCCAACTGTTCACTTTTCACAGTGGGTTTTCACAGTATATAGCAAATACTGTGAAAAAATGTTAGCAAGATTGTCAGAAAACTCAAGAAAAAAACACTAAATTGATTCAAACAACAAATTTTCAGGAGCCTGTGATAAAAACAAGTGTCCACGGTCTTAAAATCTATTTTCTAATACGACCTACAGCGGTTATTTTATGTTGTCGTTCCAGCCAAGTCAGTTCTTTGTGGTCAGGCTGTTAAAACAAAACTCAGATTAAAGTCCAACAGAGCCTCAGACAGAGGAGTGTCTACAGTTAGCATCACACACCCAGAAAATGTTGGATGACATCAGCTGCAAAGTGTCAATATTCATGTGTTCCAGAGTGAAGAAAATCTAGTGTTGTTCCTGTAGCAATGAACAATTCAAATAAATGCTATAACTTTTAAGTGGTTAAAAATCCTCATATGTTTTCTATTAACAGATCAGAACAATAATTGAATAAATGAAAGATAGTTGACAGTTTTAATGCTATACTATGGGACAATCCAGATAAAGCAATGGCCACATTTACATGATGCTTTTTAATTCTGAATTAATTAGTCTGAATTAAATAGTTTGGAATTAAATGATTGTTTTTTTTTTTTTGTTTACATGGTCTTTTTTAAAGCAGAATTCATTTTTATTCAGGATTAAATCATTTTTATTTGGAGTTAAAGCTCTAATGTAAACGTGGCTATTAACATGTCACACAGATAAAAGAAATGACAGACTCTCCACCAGCAAAGTTACTTTACTTTAACATGTCAACACAGTCAAATTAGAACGCCATATTGAGTTGCTACATATGTCCAGGATTAAGCCTCTGCAGTATGTAGCTCTAACTTCATTCCTCGTCACTCCTCCGTCTCCTGCCCTCCCTTCTGTTTTCTTCCCGTACTCAACATTGTGTTTGCTTAAATCCTCACGCTGGTCTTATCTGAATGCCCCGACACTCAACAAGAGAATCAGCTCCTTTCTCAACTGTTGCACTGCTCCGGCGTGGCCTGCATGTCAAATATGTTAAATACTCCACTCTTTCTTCTCACTCCTCCCTCCCTCTGTCTCTCTCTCTCTCCGTCCCTCCGTCCTCCCCCTCTCTGTCAGTTGTGCTGCAGCTGTCATTGGCGCATCCAAAGCAAACGACTCAATTGAAACAAAAGGGGTTTGTCGCTGGGTCCTGCGCGCTCCCACTCGCATGTGCAGGGTGAAGCGAGCACCAGACCACAGCAAGGCATAAAGACGGGAATCTGAGCATGTGGGAAGAGGAGAGGAGGGAAAGAGGGAGGGGGAGGGGGACGAAGAGAAAGAGGGAAGAGGGGGAGTGAGGAAAAGAGAAAGAAAGAGTGGGATAGGGTAAAAGGCAGGGATGGAGTTGGAGAGATTAGAGAGATAAAAAGGAGAGGGAGAGAGGAGGTGAAGAGAGAGATGAGGGGTGAAAGAGAGAGAAAGAGTGAGAAAAAGAGGGAGAGAGATAAAGAGGAGAGGGGTGGGGGAGGGGAGAGTAAGAAAGGAGGAGGGAGATAGACAGGGGAGAGAGAGGGGTGAGAGGAAGAAGAGAAAAAGAGAGACAGAGGGAATGGAGAGAGGGGGTGAGGAGAAAAAGACAAGACAGGAGTGAGAGAGACTGACGGATGAAAGAAAGAGTGAGAAAAGGAGGTGGAAAGAGATGAAGAGGAGGACACAGGAGGGGGTGAGTGGGGGTAAGAAAAAGGGAGGGAGATAAAGAGGGGATAGAGAGAGGGGAGAAGAGGAGAGAGAAAGAGAGGAAGAAGAGACAAAGAGAGACGGAGGGACAGGTAGAGAGGGGGTGAGGAGAGAGAGAGAGAGAATGGGGTGTGAAAGAGAAAGAAAGGGTGAGAAAAGAAGGGAAAGAAAGATGAAGAAGGGAGGAGGGTAAGTGGGATAGAGAGAGACTGTAAGGAAGAAGGAAGGAGATGACGAGGGAACAGAGAGGGGGAAGAGGAAAGATAGAGAAAGATTGAGGAAGAGGAGAGAAAGAGAGACAAGGAGGGAGAGGAGAGAGAAGAGAGGAGAGATGAAAAGGACAGGTAGAGAGGGGGTAAGGAGAGAGTGGGAAACTGGGGGGGTGAAGGAGAGAGAAAGAGTGAGAAAAGAAGGAAGATAGAGAGATGAAGAAGAGCGGGAGAGAGAGTAAGGAAGAAAAGAGGAGATAGAGAGGGGAGAAAGAGAGAGAGAGGAAGAGGAGAGAAAGAGGGACAGGGAGGGAGAGGAGAGAGGGTGAGGAGATAGAGAGAGAAAGAAAAGATGGAGATGAAAAGGAAAGGTAGAGAGGGGCTGAGGAGAGAGAGGAAAAAGAAGACCGGGAGAAAGAGAGAAGAGAGAGATGAAGAGGAAAGAAGAAAGGGGAGTGAGTGAGAAAGTGAGAGAGATAGAAGGGAAGAGGAGTGAAAGGGAGGGAGAGGAAGAGGAAAGAAAGATGAAGAGAAGTAGGGAGGGGAGAAAAAGAGGGAGACGGAAGAGAGACACAGCCAGAGATAAACAGAACAACGATTTAAAATGGGAAACATTAGGAAAAAGGGAGAGAGAAAGGGTAAGTGAGCGGAAAAGAAAGAGAGACAGAGGTCAGAAGAGACAAAGATAGAGAGAGGGAGAGACGAGGGGTGGAGGAAATGAGGAAAATGAGAGAAAGAAAGGCAGAAAAGCGTAGAAAGAAGGAGCATTGAAGTGATTTTCTAATAAAGTCACTTCCTCTTGTGCATGGGCCGGGCTCAGGGGTCACAGAATCTGAATCAGGCTTCACCTCGGCCATAGTTAAAGTCCATTAGTTTGTTCCGCTGTGGATTCACACATTCATCATCGGCACAAAGACGACGCTGTCCCCGCTCTACGCACTCGTCATTCACAGAAAGTCAAGTGTTTTTATTCAAATGTGCAAAATCCTCCAGACAAGTTTTATGCTGTGGAGATTTCATTTGTCAATTTGATTAAAAAAGCAGTTTGCCTGCTTTTTATTACAGTGTATGAATGTACATTGTGTTCTGTGTTCTGATTGGCTAAGGGAGAACCCGCGCATTGTGTTCTGAGTAATCGAAGGTGCATGTCTGTTTATAAGAACAAAAAACAGCGACAACAACTACCGATAACAATGTTTTTCACCCCCTGCACTCCTCAGTTTAGATCGTATAGGGCTTTTACAGCCTTAAAACATATACCTGCAGAATACCCCCAGTGTGATCACGGCAAAGTATCAATACACTTCTCTACGCATCACAATACTCTGAAATAGGAGTGCATGTATTGATAGATAGAATTTCCTAAAAAGAACTACTTCAACTTCAAGAAACTACTTCAACATGTCCATCAAGACTTCCTGCAATATTAAGAGTTACCATAAAAATAGTAGTAATAGTGCAATAGATGGCTAATTATATTTGCACACCAATTACAATAACTTTACAACAGAAACACATTGTAAAACAAACTGGAGGACTGCAGGTTCTAAAAGTTAAAATGCAGTATCAGTGTTGTAAAATAGGCAATCAATACTAGATCCATAAAACTTTCAAGTATTTGTGCCAATATTGATACTAGTAGCTCTTCCCGGTTGTGGTTCCGGTCGGATTATAAAACTGCTTAACTGCTTCATCTCAAAGTCAAGAACCGTGAACCAAAACACAGAAACACAGGAGGAGGCCCAAGAGTCTGATATTCACTTTCTGGAACACCTGTCCACAGCAAAATAAACTTTACTCTGTCGCCACTCGCCACTCCCTCCTTCTCTCTTCTCTATCCCTCTTTCATTATCTCTTTCTAGCAAACCTATAAAACGTGGCCGTAAAAATGGCTGAACGTGATCACATCACGTTCAGCCATTTTCTTCTCTCCTCTTGTCCGTCTGTCCCGGGGGTAGTTTTAGATTAACCAGCGAGGGAGTTTCACCTGCTTCTCTCTTCCCTCCCTCTTTCTCTCTTTCTTTCTCTCTGTATGAAAGCATTTATTGTTCGCAACCTTTACCAGGCAACTTGTTGACACCTGGACAACTCCGTCAAAAATATCTGTCAATCTCGTCTCATAAAGCTAGACACACAAACCAGAGACTGAAACATTGCGCTGGTATCGGCCTATTTCTAATAAAAAAATGTTGGTTAAGAAGTGTTGAGAATAGCTGATATGACGACAAGATAAAATGCAGTCTAATTTTAAGGTCGGGTAACTATAGCAACAGTTGTGTGGACTCGGCTACTTCCTCATTTTCTAGTTAATCATTAGGCCTGGTTTGTGTTATCCAGGACACTATTGCACAAAGGAGACAACATTTTCATCACTGGAAATAACACTGGAAGGAATGGATAAACTAATAAAATTTTTGCATGGAGATTGATGCAGGAAAGCGATGTTAATCCCTGCAAAAATTCATCAGTTTTGCATCATAATATTGTTACTGTCGCTAAAAGACCAGCTTTTATTCTCTGGCTTTTAACACTGTGTGGGTTGTGTGGTCCATTCTGCTTTTGATTTTATTTTAAAAAGTGGCTATTTATGCGAAATTGATATATATTTTTTTTAGCTTTCTATCATGTTATAACGTTTTTCATCCGTGCATGTTTGAGCAATTTAGCGATCTCTCCTGGTCCTTATTTGAACCATCCAGTGCAAAGATCCGCCCACAAGCTCAGGACATCTATGTTCCCACATGATAATTCTCCATAAATGCACAAAAACATGATACAAAACTGTACACAACAACATGGCAAACCTGACGCGATGTGCAGTAGTTTCATTAGCGCAGTGTTTCTCAGTTATTTTCTCACCTCCCCTAGGAAGAAGAAAACATTTCGCACCCCCAGGACTAAACCAGCGGTAAAACCAGGGACTAAACCAGAACTGAACCATGACTGAATTAGGACTAAACCTGGGACTAAGCCAGAACTGAACCACGACTGAATTAGGACTGAATTAGGACTAAACCCGGGACTAAACCAGAACTGAACCATGACTGAATTAGGACTGAATTAGGACTAAACCCGGGACTAAACCAGAACTGAACCATGACTGAATTAGGACTGAATTAGGACTAAACCAGGCCTAAACCAGGGACTAAACCAAAACTGAACCATGACTGAATTAGGACTGAATTAGGACTAAACCAGGCCTAAACCAGGGACTAAACCAAAACTGAACCATGACTGAATTAGGACTAAACCAGCGACTAAACCAGGCCTAAACCAGGGTAGACACAGGACACATTTTGCAAGCTCATTCCGGGTGCGGGCAAGAGCGGGACTGAAAATTCTGTCCCATGCAGACCTCTAAACCAGGGATTAACTAGGGATGCTCTGAAGAACCACAGAACCACTACCAAACGTCAACAAATCACACCCTTGCCTTCAGTCGTCGATATACGAGAGCAAGCGGTTAAGTCGTGTCTCCAAAGCATGTATCCCGCGCTGCACTCACCTGCGCCATGAGGCTCCTGCGTCCTCTTCGTCTTTGTAGATGATATCTGTGTTATAGTTACATTTTTGCTGAAAAAACTCAAGTGGTTTATCAGCGTGATTGGGGTGTCATGTCTTACACCATCATTTATTTGGCTTCATGTCGTTGCTGCCAACATTTTTAGACACAGTAAACACAGCGGCCTTTCCTCGTTTGCCGCCGTAATCACCGTGAAGCCGAGTGCTGCAGACGCTTTACATACAGTTTGTTCTCTGCACTTCATATCTCCTAATAGATCCCTGAAAAAACCCGACACTATTGCGCTAATACTCCCTGCGCACACTCTGACAATGAGAGCATCACTGCCAACTACTGTAGTGAATGTGCAATTACACTTTATTCTAGTATGGAGAAAAAGCAAGACCCCCGAGGCCTCACTATTTGAGAAGGACTGCATTAGCGGGATCCATGCTGATTGTAATGCAATAGTGCTCAGTAGGGGGAGTTACTTAGAGCATAGAGGAATGGGGTATAGGATTTTCAAAAGGTAAAATGGTGATCTAAATATGTCAAGTGTTAGAAGTTAATACCCCATAGAAATAAAGCACAGCCTCTTTAAATAAATCAACATGGAAGTTCGTGCTTGTGTAATTTCAAAAGTTGGATTCAGTCCGCAGTTTCAGTCAGATGTGTGATTAATGCAGAACAGACTTTCTCATTACCAACAATGTGGAGGTCATGGCTCTTTGCACCATTTGTGGAGTTTCACTGTGGTAAAAATACATTGTTTGTTTTACAGTCCCTCTCCCCAAACTGCACCTGTGAAAGGTCAGGGGGGTCAGAGCTGGAGGTCAGCCCATAAAACAACTATCTGTCTCCTGTCTGAACGTATACGAGCCCCATTCCTCATGTTACACAAAAGAAAGCGAAGAATTTGTATGTTTTATATGTTGGTTTGTGCATGTATGCCTGGATTTTGCTTGCTCTTCAATAGTCTTCCATTTAATACTAAGGAATAGACTTGATACACAGTACAAATAATAATAAAAACACTTTCTTTTAGCATTAAATTGTCTTCTATATTACCATTAGGGTTGTTGATACAATACATACCTCGATACATAAGCCACGATACAATACATATCTAGATACAAGTGCACTTTCGGTTCAGTTTGATATATTTCAAATCGATTCAGTACACTTCAATAACATTTAAATTCTAATAAAATACAATACTAAATACAATCAATCAATTAAAAACTGTTCCACATTAAATGTAGGCTTCTAATGGTATGTTTTAATCATATTTAATTTGTTTATGTTGCGACCTTGAGTGTCCAGAAACGCGCCTAATAAATAAAAAGTATTATTAATAAAAAAAAAAGAATGGCTAAATCACGGCTGTGACATTTAAAGTCTTTGTTAAACCACTTCCTGTGTGTGCAAAGTGAATATGAAACCATTTTACACAACCAAAAAAGTGAAAATGTCAAACATGTCACATAAACAAGTTTCCTTCCACTGAACAAACAACAATAATTTAGTAAAATATATCAAAAAATACATGATACAGCAGCCCACGATATCAACAGTGTATCGTCACATTAAACAACACGATATATTGATATTTCAACCTTTTGCACACCCGTAATTCCCATGTGGTCTTACATCTGTGTAATCCCTCAGTGGTCCATGGGCATATACTCGTCTATGTGCTCTTATACTTATTCTGATTCTACTCAAAATCTTTCTAAAACTATCCAGGAAAGATGTCTCTGTAATCTCCAAACTTTTCTCCAGTGGAAAGAACTGGATTTTGATACCTGCTTACATGAGTATCTAGTTTAGACATAAAAAAGTCACATTCACAGGACAGAAATGAACCTTTCCTGAAGCTTTAGAATAATCTTGAGCTGTTTCAGAACAAGTATAAGAGCACATAGTCTAGTATACGTCCCTGAGCCACTAGACCATAGCTGCAGCCATTTTTGCGTAAAGATTTTAGTCAGTTTCTCATTGTAAGAGTTCTGAATATTCCTCAATTACATTCACTATTTCAAGCTTCCTTTATTCGTTGAATCACGGCTATAGCGTTTAAGCTTGAGTCATAGTTTCTAATAGAGATCTATGGCACAGTATGAGGTCAAGGCCCTTCTTTCCCATTGGACGGTTGAATGATTTGAATTCAAAAGAGCTGCGAAAACAAAGTGCAAAGGCGGAGAGAGCGAAAAAGAGAAAGAGAGAAAGAGAGCGAGCCTGGATAATTCACAACAGCTGATACAATATGAGACGCAGAGGAAAGGCCCAAGCTCCAGACACTGGGCAGACCTATGTGATCACAGACATAACACACTCTAGTTTATATGTGTGTGTGTGTGTGTGTGTGTGTGTGTGTGCTACAGGGAAACCAGGCTCCTTTGGGATGGCATTAAAATATATGAGTGGTTTTCAAGTAGTGGTACATATCCCACGGGTAGTTCTGTATGTCTGATTTAGTCGTGGTGTAGTCCTGATACAGTCCTGGTTTAGTCAGTCTAGTTTAGAGCAACTTTAAATGATAATAATTGCTTTTTACTGTGATAGGATCATAAACTTCAATACATTTTGAGAGTTCTTTATCATTATTATTAGTTTGGAAGACCATAAACGGAAAAAGAAAATCCTTACATTCTTCCTTCTCATTTTGCTTATTTTGATACGATCATAAAAGACAAACTTCTGTGCCTTCTTTATCATTATTATTAGTTTGTACGACTGTAGTATGTAATTTATTTTTCCATATGTAAATATTTGTACAGTTCAGTGATCAATGTACATAGGAAACCACATCATTTTTTAAACTATGTCATGAACAGAGTTGGGTTAATATAAATTTTTCTACTTCGGGTGGTTTGCTGGAGAGGAGGTTGGGTCGTGGTCCAGCTCCTGAATCTCAGCAATCATATTAACTAGGGGCGTAACAATATCCAAGTCTCACGATACAATATTGTCCTGGTATGAACCTCAAGGTACGATATTTATTGCGATATCGTGGGAAGGCTCAGGATATTACGATATTCTACATGCATTATAAAATGCTTTAACCAGTCATTTGGTACAACATTTATTGTCATTAGGGATGGAACGATATCCAAATCTCTCTGTACGATATTTTCACCATGTACATCACACGGTACAACATTTATTACATTTTATGGAGGCTCACAAAACTGTGAATATGCTACAGTTCCCCTAAAAATGCCTTCACAAGCAATTTGAATGAAGATTTCAAAGTGCTTAGAACAGTTATTTCTTCATGTAATCTGCACTGAAACAGAGCAAAGGATCATGGTCTATGTAAGTGTTTATTTATATAGCGCTTTCCACAGACAGATGTCACAAAGACGCTTTACAGAGGATTATTTTACAGATTATTCTTCACTCACTCCAGACCCGGTGGTGTAAACTACTGTTGTACCCACAGCTGCCCTGGGACAGACTGACAGAGGCGCGGCTGCCAAACCAACCGGCGCCTTCTGACCACCACCAACACTCACTCACACAACTTTCACACCTACAGTGCATGTTTTGGGTTGATGGGGGAAACCGGAGTGCCCGGAGGAAACCCATCCAGACACGGGGAGAACATGCAAACTCCACACAGAAAGGCCCGGGCGACCCGGGGATCGACCCGCAACCTTTTTGCTGTGAGGCATAAGTGCTAGCCACTCAGCCACCGTGCCGCTATGTAGTTCCCTGTTTTTTTTAGCTAATTCTGCATCAGAACTATTCATTTAAGCAAAGAGAATTGTGATTCGATATATTGTGATGGTCCACGATATTATTATAAGACCTTTGACGATACGATATCACCATATTTCGGTTATTGTTACATCCCTAATATTAACTGATCAAGATCCTGCTTCAAATCTGGTCTAGACCTGGTTTAGTCCTCCTGGTTTAAACCCATCGACTGTTTTTAGTCCCAGTGTAGACCAGGTTTAGTAGAGGTGAAGTTCTGATCATTTTTATCCTGTAACAATCTCACTTCAGTTTCAGTTTAGTTCAGAGTCTGCCCTGGTTTTATCTTCCTTAGTTGTTTCAGTAAGTTTGAGGACCACTGGGTTATAACAACGTTACAGAAATAATGTTAGCTTGATCCAATCAGGCCCGTAAACTCGCCTCCATGACCGTAAACTGGAGTCATACACAGACTGTAAAATGCGACCAGTGGGCTAAAAGTAAAAACAGGAAATGTTTAAGAGGTGCTGGCTCCAGCTGAGGAGTGACTTGGATTAGCCATGAGCCATGTGATGCTCACTGGGCCCTGACACAGTGAACTTTTCCTCACAGCGACGCACCTACCCAAGATGGCCGCCAGCAAAACGAAAACATATGCACATAGTCTTCATAGTTGATCATAGATAAGTAAGAGCAGTTTAACTTTTTCCAACAAGCGTTTTTTTCCAGCATTCTTCGGTAATTCTTTCCACATTTTCAGATAGAATTACACTGCATGGCTTTATCAGTTTATAATTCTCTATGAACTGTCAAGTGTAACATTTTGGAAGGCATTGTTCATCTCGAAATTTTAAAGGTCCTGTGTTAACTTTGTGAACTTTGAGCCATGTTATAATGATGTTACCTCCACAAAAACATACCCGGATTTACCGTAAAATACCAAATAAGAGCCGGGGTGTTTATTTGTTTCAATCACTTAACAGACCAGGCTTTTATTTGAGACCAGGCGGCAATTTGGGGCGATTAATTCCTTCCTCGCAAAAATCATCCTAAGAAAAACTGGGGAAATATGGTACTCAAATTCTTTTAAGCATCATGACTATAATTTAGAGTTTTTACGGCACACCTCGGAGGATGGCATGATGACTACTTTGCCTACCTTTTCGGCACGATTTCTGCCGCCTTGTCCCCTGCCTTTCCTCCCCAATCTGTCACAACTTTCCTCTTACTCCACAGCAGCTACGATGGCATTGCTGCTTCCTCTGAATTGCCAAACTGAAGTAATATTTGAAAGAAAAATGTCTCACGGCTGCTTCTCCCGAATTTTCTTCTGCATATTTTACCACAGAAAGTTTAGATTATAAGTTGTTTTTTAAATTTTTTTGCTGCACCAGAGCCACAGTGATCGACAATGTGGTCAAAGACTGACTGAAAGAACGCACGATAGGCTACATAAAAACAAAGCAAAACAAAACAGGCGAAGAAGAAAAACGTGCAGCATCAGTGGTCACGTCTTCTTCCTTGATTTATTTTTTTTATACCTTAGACTCGCCGTTTATTTGGAACCGGCGGTAATTTATCAATTGAAACCTGGCTCTTATTTGGTATTTTACGGTACGTTTTGTTTCATTCGCACATGTTTGAGTAACCCTGGTTTATTATTTTGTCCAGAGGCTTAAGCTCAAAATGCTCTGTTCCACCTTGTGATGCCTTCAAGTGGTACTTTTTTCAAATTAACAGCTATTTTTGCCTTTAGTTCAGTAAAGATTGCCAATTCTAGGGCTGAAATCAACCAAATGAATCTAGTGAAGGTGTGTGGAGTTTAAAAATACAGTGGAAATCACAACTCCAGGCATGTTTTTAATGAGAAAACAACATTATAACATAGATCAGAAAACAGCGTAATATGGGGCCTTTAAAAGTAAGTTCAGTAGTTATTCAGTATCTTATAATGGACTCAAATAGCTTGGAAAGTACACAGACTAACCTTAATTACAAAGATACATGTTATTTTGATGATACAGAAGATAAATGATAAAACCCAGCACCCGCCTGTGTATTAAATTACACTAATGCAATCTTCTCATTCCAGACTGAAGCTTATTACTGCATAACCCTGTAAGCGGCAGAACTGGCAAACTGAGGTCTACTTTCAGCTTTTTTCACAAGGCTGAAGACGTCCAGTGAGCAGGCGGTCGGGGTTGGAACGGCTCCATCAGTGAAGACTCGCTGACGTTATGAAGGAGGAAGAAGAGGACACTGAGTCAGAGAGCGATAAAGAGGAGCCAAGACGGAGGACGGAGGAAGAAAGGTGTAAAGGAGGAGGCGATGCACAGAGGAGGAAAGCGTCACTGTTTCAGATGGTGTTTTACTAATCAGACTTTATTAAAGAAGTTCATTCAAGTGTTTTTTTTTTAAAAGCCTTCTACTGTGTTAAAATGTTCTCTCATTAAAAACGTGCCTGAAGAGGTTTTAGATCTCATCCATGCATGTTTGAGTAATTTAGCGATCTCTCCTGGGCCCTATTCAAACTCTGCTTATGGTTTACTGTAAGATTCTGTACAAAGCTCCGCTCACAAGACTACATCAGCCATGCTCCCACACGTGAATTCTCCATAAATATACAAAAACATGATATAAAACTGTACAGACATTGTCAAACCGGATGTGATGTGCAGTAGTTTCATTAGCAGGATGTACGTTGATTCTGTTGTGATAGCGCTCTAAAAGGGACACTGCAAACTTCTCTTATCTGGCCAAGATTTTAAATAATATCAGGTTATTCATCTTGTTTTCAGATGTATTATCTATTTACAAGTTCTGAGACTGCTTCATTCCAGTCCAGAGGTAATTTATTTTAAGATAACTTATAAAATGATCTTGCTGCATGGACAGATAACTTCACTACTTTTAAGTCATTTTATGATCGATTTAACTGTTTATATCTTAAATTTTGGCTTTTTAGCAGTGGAGGAGAATGTCAAAAATAACAGTCAAACTTGCAGTTTTCTGCAAATATCGCATTGTCAAAACAATAAAAGGTAAGATGGTGATGTAAATATGTGATGTGTTAGCCGTCAATACCCCATAGAAGTAAAATACCCCCTCTTTAAATAAAACTAATCTTTTTCCACTCTATATTATACTTCCAATCTTCCACTCTTTCACTTGACTGCACTATACTGTACACTAGTGTTTAGCCTAATTTATTTATTTATGGTTAATGTAGTTTTATCCATAGGTTATGTGTGATGAATGTCTTGCACTTTAATGTTTGTCCTGTGTTGTAATCGTAACTTCAATTCCTTTATGTTTAGTACATGTGAAGAAATTATCAATAAATCTGACTTTGACTGAGTCTTTTGATAATTTATAGCTACGTAAGTGGTCACGTTTTTATTTAACGCTTTTCAACTTTCAAGGCACTCAAAGCACTTTGCAACAAGGATCCACTCACCCCTTCTCACACACACACACACACACACACACATATCCAACAGTGTACGAAGACAGCAGGGGTGAGGAGGGATAAGTGTCTTTGCCCAAGAAATAAACAGCAGCATTCATCTGTGGGAGCTGGAATCTGACCGCTACATTAATGATGTTTATGTCAAGAGTGGGATTCAAACCACCAACCACCAACCTTCAGATCAGAGGACGAACGCTTTGCCAACTGAGCTGCTGTCGCCCAATTTAATTTACTTATTTCTGATTCGCAGTGGTCAGAAATAAGTCTCAAGTCTTTATTTGTTAATATATTTATGGTAATTTCATTAGAGATGTTCAGAAATAAGTCTAGTCTTAAGATCTACTTTTAATCTCTGGCATTAGTGCGATTGTCTGTCCCAAAAAGTCCATAAAAACATTCATGTAGTGTAACGAGTCACACTTTAGTCCTGTCATAGAGACTAACCAGCCTTTTACAAGAATCCCCATTTGCACTTGGCCCTGTGTGCCGCCTCACATTTGCCCCGGCAGCTGCCCCAGGTCGAGGGCAGGGGGCAGAGGAGTATGCGGCGGGGATGTTGTGGCCGCGCCCTGTTTGTGTGGTTGGACACAGACAGCTGAGATTCCGGTTGGGAAGCTAAAAAAGACCCGGAACGCCAACCATCCCGATACAAGCTGCAGAGCACAGGCACAGACACACACACGCCTGAGAGAAAACACAGGAGTGCCTCTTCTCCACACAGATGGGACGATCGGAAGAACAGGCAGGGGAAATATGGTGTAAGATGGACGGCGAGTGGGTTATAAGTATGAAAACGTGTTGACTGGTTCGTCCAAATCATCCAATTGCCTCTTGTCAGCTTTAAGACATGTTATACCACTGTTACCTCATCAAAAACATACCTGGAGTTGTGTTTTGTGGTCATTTTCAAGTTAACAGCTAAATTTTACCTTTTATTTAATAGAGATGGGCAATTCCAGGGCTGAAATGATGCAAATAACTCTAGTGAGAGTGTGTGGAGTTTAAAAACACATTGAAGCACTTCCTGTATCACCACATGACATTACAAGGTGGAATAGAGTGTTTTCTGTCTGTGAGAAGAACCTAAATAATGTAATTCGCATTAAACATGTGTGAATGAAACAAAAAACAACTCAAGGTATGTTTGCAATGGCGAAACAACATTAGAACACACAAAAGCATGACATAAATCAGAAAATAAGGTAATATAGGACCTTTAAACCATATTGTAATGCTGTTACCTCCTCAAAAACAGCTTCAAAGACCTAATGCTTTGAACATCCACAGGCAGCCAGAACTATTTTCAGTTGGTGGGACTGTGGTATAAGTGATTCAACTCAGAGCGTTACAAAGTTTTAAAACAGAATAACTCACTGCTTCTTGTTGTTTAATCTTTACTTAACTGCTGACCCATAACATATTTAGATCACTATGTTAGCTTTTATTATTTTGAAAATGCTATATTTACCAAAAACAACATATTCATAGTTTCAGATTTGTTTTTGATGCTCTGAGTCTCCTTTTCTTTTGCTTTCCATCCCAAGTTACTCCCCCCGTCAGAGCACTATCACATTATAATCACTGCGTATCCCACTAACGAAACTCCACATCACATCAGGTTTATCAAGTAGCTGTGTACAGATTTGTATCATGTTTTTGTATATTTATGGAGAATTGTCACATGGGAGCATGGGTGCCGTAGGATTGTAGGTGGAGCATTGGACAGAATCTTACAGCTAAACGTAAGGAGGGTTCAAATAGGGCCTGGGAGAGATCGCTAAATGACTCAAACATGCATGGTTGACCTCTAAAACCTCTTCGGGCATGTTTTTGATTAGGTAATGCTGAAAAAAGCCAAAATTTAAGATATAAACTACACTTAAATCTATCAGAAAATGACATAGTGAAGTAGTGAAATTATCTGTCTAAGCAGCAAGATAATTTCACTTGATGCATTATCTTAAAATAAACTACCTCTAGACTAGAATGAAGCAGTCTCTGAACTAGTAAGTGCAAAATACATCTGAAAACAAGATGAATAACCTGATAAGTTTTAAAATCTTGGCCAGATCAGATAAATTTGCAGTAAACAACATTATAACATGGTGGAAAGCTACATAAACATGTATTTTGCTTAACGCACCATCATTTTGTGACGGTAAGTAACGACTGTATGAGGATTATGTCTAAACTCCACTTTTTAAACACGAATACAAATCAATCAGGCCACAGGTCTCTCTCTACCTCTGTGACCCTTTTAGCCCCTGAAGCAGTTTAAACAATAATCTCCCCGAAATCCCGCTCCACTCCCATGACCTCTGCACACCGCCCGTTCTACCACCGCCCGCCCCCCCGCCACCCTCATCTGCCCCCCAAAACTGCAGCCTCTTCTTTCTAAGCACTGCCATGACATCATCTGTGCGGATTTGAAACGGGGTCTGACGGGGGAGGGGAGCAGGGGCCAGACACATGTTTAGGTTTGAAATGGGATCAGTTACAGAGAGAGAAAGAGGGGTAGAGAAGAAGGGAAGGGGGAGGGAAGAAAAAGAGAGAGAGAGAAGGAGGGAGAGAGAGAAAGAAGGAAGGAGAGCGAGAGAGGGAGGGAAGGAGGGAGGGAGGGAGAGACAGAGAGGGAGAGGGGTAGGGAAGGAGGGAGGGAAGCGAAAAAGGAGAGAGGGAGGGGGTGAGGAGCAAAGAAGGGGAGAGGGAGGAAGAAAAGGAAGGAGAGAGAAAAAAGAGGGGGCATAGGAGAGAGGGAGGGAGAGAGGGGGGAGAGGGAGGGAGAGAGAAAGAGAGGGGGCATAGGGGGGAGAGAGGGAGGGAGGGAGAGAGGGTGAGAAGCAAAGGGAAAGAGGGAGAGGTGGGGGGAGAAGGGGAGAGAAAGAGAGGGAGGAGAGGGAGATAGAGGGGGATAGAGAGAGAGGGAGATAGGAGTAGAGTTAGAGAGGAAGAGAGAAAGAGAGAGAGCGATAGAGAGAGAGAGGGAGGAGAGAGGGCGGGGAGATGAGTAAAGGGATGGGCAGTTTTTAAGTTTAAATTTTGGGCTTCTGCCATAGTGAACTTGTGTTTTTACAGCTCCTATGTTGCATTATTTTAGCTTCTTAACCTACCGTTATATACTTTACCATTGACATTTTAGGTTGTAATACTTCGGTAACTTTTTGCAGCCTGAGTTGAGTTTGTGGCCTGTTACTCTGAGGTGCATGTATCATAGAAATGGTATTTCCCTTTCTTTGAAAGCACAGTTACATCCTTTCCCGGGACCAGAGGAACATCATCAAAAAGATTTTGTGAAATACCAATTCATTACTTTAGTCTTGCATACTTTTTGTCTACAATTTTATACTTGCAAATAATCTGATATTTTTCATTCAAAAGCACAAATAATAGACTTAAAAATGTGTGATCAATTGCAATAAATAATATATAAATAATTGTGACATTGCTTTTTCCAATATATTTTTTCATTTTTCAAACAAAAAAAAATTTCCAATTGTAAAGTCATGGGGTAATACAGGAAGTGCTCTAGTGTGTTTTTATTTGAATGATTTCAGACAGGAATTTCCAATCTCAACTGAACAAAAGGTAAAAGGCAGTTAACTTGAAAACTACCACTACATGACATCACAAGGTGGAACAGTAAACAGTCCAATAATGCAGGATTATTGAGACATTTGTGAATGAAACAAAACACAACTCAGGTGTATTTTTGAGGAGGTAACGGCATTAAAAACAATGGCTTAATGCTCACAATATTCAAATTTGCATAAGTGAGGACCTTTAAACATGAAACCAACACAAATGCTCAGTAAAACTGTCTTCTACGTTACAGATATTAGTACTAAATAAAGCATTAAATTACACAAGTTAAAGTGTGACAGTGTGGGGTCATGGGGAGGACAGGACACAGATCTTCTCTCACTCTTCTGCCTTATCTCTCACTCTGCATCTGGACTCTGGCCTCGTGACCTCAGCTCCACACTGACCTGCTTCTTCCTGTCCATTTCTGACTTACTTTTGTGTCCTTTCCTTCGCATTTTAACCTCGATGCCCTCCCCTAGACCTCCACGTATTAATAACTCTCGAGTTGCCCCAGGGTTGAGTGACGGACAGGGGATATTCTGACCCAGCAGCAGTCCGTCGCCAGCCCTGTCCACACCTCATCAGACAACGTACGGCGGCCTTAAGGAAATCACATTACAAGACGTGTGTGAGACTGGTACGGAGAAAGGAACACAGCTTTTGAACTCTTTAATATTGTTTTATAAGTTCAGATCAATAGGATTACATCTGTTTTTGACTGTAAAAACGTCTTAGTATATAGTATATAGCTGTATTTATACAAAAACTAAAAACTGTGGTCTATTTCATTCACACATTTTAGATTTCCAAGGCACAGCAGCAAAAACGAGTGTAGTTCAAAATATATTCACACTTTGCAGCCGATATCATCAACATTCCCTGGGTCTGCTCTGCGTGAAGCCCTGTTTACTTTAATCTGAGCTTCAATTTAACACAATCTGACCCAAAACACCTAAACAGCACCATGACGTAACTAATATTGATCCCAAAGACCTGAAAATGTGTGGTTTAAATCCATTTTGAGGTTTTTTCTTGAGTGTTAAACCTGTTTTTAAACTTTTTTCACGGTGTTTGCTAATGTGTGCATTGTGTTTCCAGGATAAGCCCTGAACATTCCACCATAGAACCATACGTACAGCACCCCCAGCATGATATCACTTCAAAGTATCCATAGTAAAAGCTTCATTCATCAATCAAGGTACACTACACACAATATAATACCCTAGCAGTGATAGTATTTTACATTGATAGTCATTTGGGGAGCAATTTCTTCTACTATTTATGAAAAATGTGCACTGTTGCCATAGTAACTAACAATTCAAAACAAAATTTTATATCTTCTGAATGCTCCAAAGTCCTCAAAATGGCGCTAATAAACCAGAAAGTACAAACCATGAAGAAATAAAGCTGCATTTAGATAAAATCACAAAGTTCTCCAGATCTATAATAATATATAATGGAAAACGACAAATCCAGTAAAGGCAGAAGTGACCATGAATTTTCCTAATGAACATTCCTCCCGAAAAGACCATGTTCGGCCTATAAACAACAGAGAACCGAGAAGTTTTTGAACCCAGTAGAAAGTACACGCTGCGCATTAACATGAGTCTGATCTGCTTGTGTTCAATAGACGTCCATTTACATCCACATCATCCCTTCATCTCTCAGCACCTTTTTATCTGCTGTGTTTGTTCCCAGACACGGCCTTCTCTCGTCGACAAAACTAAACCCAAAAACAACAAGTGAATCGAAGGAACCGGCAACACGGGGGGAATTAGCAGCCTGAGATGAGAAGACGAGAGTGACGCTGCAGTAAATAACCCGATAACAGAATTAACAAAGATGAAAAGGTGTTTAAATGAGAGAAAGTTGTGTGTGCTTTGATCTGCCCACATGCACAAGCACACACGAACACGCACACAAACATTGGATTTCCACACTCCTTTGTGCCGTTATATTTCCAGGAGACCGATCTCAACTTTAAATATAGTCACTACTTGCCTAAACTTGAAAATGTACTGTGTAAATTTCTGGTGGAGGGTCTGTCCAATGTTTTTCTCCATGGAAATGCCATTGCTTCGTCAGGAATGTTTCACAGTGTGGCATTAAACCTATCTATCTCCATGGAGACCAAACCAGACCAAGTTACAAGTCAGATCTCTGTAGAGGCGTTTTGATTTATGACTGCTGTAAAGCGCGTTGAATCGGACACTATCCAATACTCATAAAAGAGCTGGATTGGGAGCTGATACCAATACTGAATATCAGATCAGGACATCCCTATTAAATACCTGCTACTTAGTTTTTCGGGCAAAATAGCAAAATAAAAAACAGGATCATGTAGAGAGGGTTTTTCAATAGAACGTGAATTGGAACCAGAGTCGATGGAGCCGGAAGCGCGCCCATGCTCACTTCCTATTTAGTTAGCCATGTCCATTTATATCGTCACTGTCCCCCACACACAGACACAGGAGTCTCCAAAGACATAAAAGAGATGAGCTCATTTCACATTAGTCATCGGTCGCGCCGACACAGCACAACCTGAACAGAACAAAGGCGACCACAGATGGACCCCGACCAAGAGATACGCACACTTAAAGGGGTTTAAAAAGGACAGGAAATGACACCACTGAGTAAAAATGCACACATGGTTTTCACATTGTTGTTTATCTAGAGGTGCTGATGATTCCTGCCAGTTTTAATCCTGGTTTAGTATTAAATTTACCGTGGTTTAAACTTTGATCGAGTCCAGTTAAGATTTAAATATAATCTTGAGTTAGTTCTGGTTCAGTGCCCATTTTGTTCTTATTTTGGTTTTAGAGAGACAGGACTACATTCAGACTATGCTCCATACAACAACTCACCCTTAGTAACAGATAATTGCACTGTCTTCCTATGACCTCTTGTATATTTCTGAGATTTTATACTGAATTACTTACTTTTCTATTTTATTTTGACTTGTACATAGAATAAAATACCAAATAGCAGCCAGGGCGTTTGGTTCAATCACTTAAAAGACCGGACAGCAATTTGTGGCAGGAGATTAATTCCTTACTCACAAAAATCTTGCTCAGCAAAACTGTAAATAACTGAAAATACAGTACTCAAATTCTTTTAACCAGTCTGACTAAAATTTAGGCAACTTTCTACACAGACATAGGTGAGTTAATTTGAAATGTTACAACAAAATATCTCCAGAGTGGGGAGTTTCCTCACATTTGAAATCAACTCCTGAATTACAGAAAGTCATTAAAACCCTCCAGCAACATGCAGAAATTTATTTTGTTACACAGTAGGGCTTTAATTTATAACACAATCATCATTATAGCAATATTTTAGCAATATTTTTCATCTGATTACATTTCTGTCTGGCTAATTCTGTACCTGTTTGAGAATCCAACTTCCAAACATGAGGTGACAAAAGCCAGAGAGGAAGTGATAACTCAAAGTGACAGTGCTGAAAAATGGGAGACATAATAATGAATGGGGCGTATATATCTCTGAGCGTTCTTAAAGGACAGGAAGTGACATCAGAGAGTGAAACGGTGTTTGAAGCTGAAGCTGATCGAAGTGAAAGGAGTCTCTGTGCTCCTGGAGCTGCTGCAGTAAAACAGCGAGGGGCACATTCCTGACTCTGCTCCTGAACCACAACAACAATAAAGTCAAGTTCAACGTTCAACACAGCTGTGCGCAATACATCTGCAAGGCACTACTGTACTACTACTATTACAACCACTACTACTACTACTACTACTACTACTACTATTACTACCACCGCTACTACTGATACTACTACTACTACTACTGCTAGTACTACTGATATTACTACTACTAAGACTACCACTACTACTACTGATACTACTACTACTACTACCACTACTACTACTGATACTACTACTACAACTACTACTACTAATGCCACACTGTACACAAGTACATACAATACTCCTGTTAGAAACAAGTACTAGTACTGCTAATTTCAATTGCTCCTGTTTGACCACAAATAAAGAATACTTACTAGTACTATTGCTTCTACTATTACTGTTACTTCTACCACTACTACAGCTACTACTGCTGCTGCTACTACTACTACTGTTGTTACTGCTAGTACTACTGCTACTACTTTAACTACTGCTACTACTACTACTACAACTGCTACTGCAGCTACTATTACTACTGCCACTACAGCTATTGTTAATGCTACTACTGTTACTACTACTACTACAAGTACTATTTTGAATCCTGCTATTACACACAACTCCTGCTACTACTACTCCCACTACTACAGCACTACTATTATAACTACTGCTAAAATACTTTTTTGAATCCTTGTATTACAAATAACACCAACTACTACTAATACAACTACTACTACTACCAGCACTGCTACCACTACTACTACTATTACTGCATCAACAGCACACTTGTGTTGAAAAGCACCACCAGTAAATTTATCTTGTAATAAATCCTTAATGTATCTTTGTTATCAGCTGCTTGTGTAAAACTAACCAAAAATAATTATTCCATTATTCAAAACTGCCTCTATCGTCACAGCAGCAGAGGAATCATTTCCAAAACGCACACTCCTCCGGTTTAGCGGTGAGTCAACTGCACATTTTTAAAAGACGTGTGACTCAGCTGAAGAGTGCGTAAAAGTCTGACCGTCCAGTGTGGTCTTGAACGCACCGTCCCTTCATCCCTTACCTCACTGTCTGTGGAGGGGATGAGCCAGACCCCCTCAGAGAGACCCACCATGATCCATCACACACACAGCTGCAGCATGCTTCACATTACAGCACTTTTTCAGCTGAAATTGGACCACTACATAAATAATAAGCTCTTACTGGCTTCACCCTATATGTAGTTTTACACTTAAGCATTATAGTATGGATTCTTCAAGCCCTTTAAACGTCCTATATTACACAAAACTGACTCTTGTGACCTTTAAGCCATGGTAGAATGTTGTTACCTCCTCAAAAACAGACCTGGAGTTGTGTTATGTTTCTTTTACACGTTTGAATAACCCTATTATTAGTTAAAGTGCTAATGCTCTGCTTCACCTCGTAATGTGACTAAGCAGTAGTTTTCAAGTTAACAGCTCCTTTTATCATTAGTTCAATAGAAATGGCCAATTCCAGGGCTGAAATCATCCAAATGATTGTAGTGTATGACGTTTAAACATATACCGTATTTTCCGGACTATAAGTCGCTCCGGAGTATAAATTGCAACCAGCCAAAAAATGCATAATGAAGAAGAAAATAAGCATATATAAGTCACTTTTTTTTTAAATCTGAGACCAAGAACAGACATTTCAACACTTCAGACTGTTGACCTCAGCTTGGAATACGAGAGGCGGTTGCGTTGCAAGAAGCAATAACAGCTTTTTTTGTTTTCTTCATTGCAGTTCGAGTATCCTCCGCTTTAACTAGTCTTACAAGTTTCTCTCTCACTCCAAACTTTCTTTCTGCTGCTTGATCACTGTTTTCAGCTGCAGATTTCACCACTTGCAGCTTGTAATCAGCAGAATATGATTTTCTTTTGGGGGCATTTGTGTTCAGTCTTTCTCAGTTGTCTTTATCAGTTGATTTTAAATAAAAATTTTGGTATAGGAGTAATGGGAGTAGCAGATACTGGGACAGAAGCCTCCTCATGGCTCAGTGTAAAAATAACAAATGTGTGAAATTATATATTTTAATATATAAATTGCACCTGAGTATAAGTCGCAGGAACCACCCAAACCAGGAAAAAAAAAAGTGTGACTTATAGAGCGAAAGATACGGTAGTGTCATGCATTACCACATGACACAATCACAATAGTAACGGATCAGTTTTACAAAGCACATTTTTGGACACTCAAAGATGTTTTATAGCTTTATTCTTTCACCACTCTGTATTGGTGCAGACTGATGGAAGCGAGCCTGCCACTTTCATACTAAGTAATGTGGGTGAAGTGTCTTGCCTAAGGACACAACAGCAGTTTTTCACTTGCTATTTCTCCCATCCAAGCCCTAACCAGGCCCAGCCCTGTTTAGATTTTGAGATCTGATGAGCTCAAGCTTTAACAAGCCCCTGTGGCCATAAGGAACAGAGGGACAGAGTGTTTTTAGTTTGAGACTGACTAAATGTGCAGAATTTGTGTTTTAAACATGTGTGGCTGAAACAAAACACAACCCCAGACATGTTTGTGGTGAGAAAAGAACATTATAACATCAGAAAACAGTGTTTAATATAAGACCTTTAACTGCTTTGAATACTTTCTATAGGCTTGGTATTCCTTTCTATACAATTTAAGTACATAAGAAAACATAACGGCAAGATAGATGAAGGGGAACTAAACAGTCTACCCTGTGGTTAGAGGGCACTGAGCAAATGCATTCTTCTACTAATGCAACAACTTTGACAAACCAAAACATATTTTCATCAACAACATCAAGCAAAAAAGCCTTAACTATAAAAGCAGTGTGTAACGGGCGTGTGGCGACAGTGTGCAAACTTTTTCACGTGTTTAAAACAAGATGCTCGTCCTACCTTGAATTCACGTAGCTGCTGTTTGATGGTGTCCACCTCTGTCCCCACCACGGCCTGAGCCTCCAGCCCCTCCTCCGCCCGTCCCAGCATGCTTTGCAGCTCGGAGACCAGGCGGTAAAAGTCCCGCACACGCTCAGAAGCGTCCTCGATCTGATCCAACCGGGCCTGACCGCGTTCACTCAGCTAAAACAGAGAAATGATTCAGTTTACATTTGGTCACACACGGTTTTCTGTGTTTATGTATTTATTTCGATGTCACTGAAGATACTGCTACTACGAAGATACTGATAGAAAGAGCCTAGTCGGAACTACAACAAGTGAGCTAATTTGAACTGTTTACACACTTAAAACGTTTTTGACAGTGTGTGCATTGTGCTACCGAGGTAACTGCTGAACATTCTGCCATAGAGATGCATGTAGAACACCCCAAATTGTATCGCAGTTACATTGTGATATAACTATTTGCGCACTGCAGCTGGTTTTCTGCTCAGAAAGATTGAGAGAAAAGACGTGAGGGGTGGAAGGAGAACTATTATGTAAAAGAAACATAAAATATGGTAGCAAAAATGTTTTAAATGGCATTAAGACTTTTTCAGTTACATTTTGTCAGTTGTATTATATTTAGGGCAACATTAACGCGTTAACGCATGTGATTAATGACAAAAATATATCACACTAATGTTTTTTAACGCAGATTAATCACACAATTTATTTTGAACGCACATGCTCCTCTATGGAAAGTGCGGATGGTGACCTGAAAGGCGGCACAGGTTATTAGGTCAGTGATCAGGTCTGTCCATACACGGATGTGAAGATGACAGATGAGACTGGTACTCAGCGGCAAATTTCTCTTAAAAAAACTGCCTGACGGGACTTTAGATAAAACTAAGGTAGTTTGCAGATATCGCAGCAACGAACTCTCTTTCCACAGAAGCACAACAAGTTTAAAATACCATCTTAAAGCAAAACGCACGTTTGATTCAGCAGCAGCAACAACGCTACTTGTACATCAACAAGCCGAGCACGACAACCCGCGGCAATGTTGTCAACAAAACTACCAGCAATAGAAAAATGTCAATAATATAACTTTTTGATAATAAATTGCATTGCATTTTGTCCAAATATTTTGGTCTTTTTTTTGAAGAATAATTAACTGGGATTAATCATGATTAATCAAAATTCTAAAGTATGATTAATCTGATTTTTAAAAAAAATCATCATTTGACAGCACTAATTGTGATATAACTATTTGCGCACTGCAGCTGGTTTTCTGCTCAGATCTTGCACCTCGGGGTTGGATGTGTGAAATTGAGAGAAAGAACGTGAGGGGTATAAGGAGAACTATTACGTAAAAGAAACTTAAAATAAGGTAGCAAAAATATTTTAAATGAACTTTTTTGTAAAAAATGTTCAGTTGTATTCTATCGCAAATCTTCTCTTAAAATCTAAAAATATAGGCCATGTCACACTGTTCTTTCTTACACACATTAATTTTAATTTACCCTTTAACCATCAGTGAAATCTCCATCCCTACATTAGTTCCTCTCATTCACCTTTCCCGCCTGTCGACTCAGCGCCTCGGTCTCTCTCCTCAGGGCGAGCAGGTCTGGAGACGAGCCCTCTCTTCGGAGCATGTTGGTACAGTCGCCGGCGTGGGCCTCGAGCTGGGACCTCACTGTGCTCAGACGGGACAGGAACCCTCTGAGCACGTCCGCCTGGGAGGAGAGGGAGTCAGCGTCCCTCCCCACGGGGCAGAAGGAGTCCAGCTCATCGTCCAGATCGGCCAACCGAGAGAAGACGTCGCGCACGTGAGACTGGACCTCACTGACCCCCTGCAGACGGGACTCTAGAGACGAGCAGCAAGACTCGATCTGAAGAAAAGATGGAGGAGATCACTTTAGATTTAAACAGTTTTACTCTAAAATGAGCCATCTGTGAGGTCATTTATGAAAACCACAGTATGTAAAGTTTTATGTTTTATCATTTTGGTGTTTGCATTGAAAAACATCAAACAACATAAAGTCCTTACAGTGAGGGGGCTTGCATCTCCGCAAACCTCTTTCATTTGGCCTGGAGGTGGGCTTCATTCTGCTTGTTTCATTGGCTTTTATCTTCCATAAAATGTATCATAGAAGTATGGTTTTAATTAAAGAGTAACGTGCCACCTCCATAAAGTTACATACTGTACCTTTAAGTGAGTTTATATATTTTACAGAGATTGATATTGATTGTGAACTGGCTACTAGTCACACTAAATGTAAAAAAAAGATTACTGGCAGATGTGCGTAACGTTCATAACATCCAATATAAAACAAATATATAAAAGCAAACTAAAGAGCTATGGAGAACGCCAATAAACTGTTAAGTTATTACTAGTAAATACATGTATCACATTGTTGTGTCTTGTACTTTAGTATTTAGCATCTTAAATACTTCACATTTTACTGTGTATTTTTAAGTAATTTTAGAATGATCATATGGGTGTGTGTTAGTGTTAGTGTGAGTGTGTGTGTGTGTGTGTCTGAGTTGTTTGGTTGTGTGGGGTCGGGCAGCTGTGGGGTTGGTGGGTGGAAGGAAATGTGGGATTGTTTTTAATCACTGTAAACCATTTTGTCTTACATCTTTCTATGAAAAGGGCTTTATAAATAAACTTTGATTGATTGCTTTGAGTAATTAAAATCTCCTTTGGTTTAACATTAGTACAACTGAAAATTCTGGGAAATATCTATTCAGTTCACTAGATTTTTGTTGCATAAACTAACGGTGAAGGTTCAGAGGAGCTGTGACATACATTACAGTAGCACACATTCACAGCACGGATGTGTGACCCACTTATGGATCCTGAGCCACCAGTTCAACAAGTCAGTCTGAACTATGCTTAAATTATACAGGATGTGATCTCATTTAAAATCTATATTTTTTACATTCATTGTATCACATTCCACATCTTTTTTTTTTTATTTAACCTTTATTTAACTAGGAAAGTCCCATTGAGATTACTAATCTCTTTTCAAGAGAGCCCTGCCTGGCCATGCACACTCCACTTTCATACTAGGCAATGTGGGTGAAGTGTCTTGTCTAAGGACACAATGACAGTTTTTTTTGTTTTTTTTTCTGTGACTGGTGCCCAACTGTGGCACCTGGAGTCCCCAGTGGTCTCCCATCCAAGTACTGACCAGGCCCGGCCCTGCTGAGCTTCTAAAATCTAAGGAGATCAGGCTCTGACAAGCCTTTATGGCCACATTCATTATTATCTTTGCTGATTCTGATAAAAAAAACTGTATATGATTTACACTATAAGACCATTCCAAAATAAAAATACAAAAACGCATAACCCTACCATATCATTGGGTATTTATAGAAGATTACAACAGTATTAAATAAACTAAAGTAGCACCACTACCACTAGCAAAACTCCGACTTGACTGGTTTACATTTCACACTATGACAAAATGCTGCATGTCCACAATGACCATAAAAGACGACTGTAAGCTAAAGATCCGAGCATGAAAACAACTGTGGAGCTGCTCTGGTTTATCTCAGTGTTAAAACACTTAACACTGAACACCTACACACAAATATATGCACACCGAAATAACCCACACCTCCTCACCATGACACGGGTATAAATAGGGCTACTGCTTTTGCATTTCTTCACTCACAAGCTCATAAATTAAAACTCTATCGAGGCACTACTGCTACCGATGTCCATGATGTTTCAATTTGTGCCCTGTTTACACTGGGTTTGGAGTAGTTTTCATTGGCTGTAGTTTTGCCCAAAAGGGAAAACATTTAAGCTGGTGTTGATAGCTAAAGCCGGGCTACAAAGATACACAAACAAGCCGCTTTCTTTACATTTTATGAGGTGCTAAAAGAGTCAGATGCCCTGGGGTATTTGGGCAAGCTTTAAACAAATAAGCCTAATTCATACAGCGACAAGGCAATCATAAAAGTTTTTTCTATACTGACAGAGGGATTTCTGCTTGAGAAGATATACACTAAAATTCCTTTAAACACTACAACCATTGTTATCTCTGTTATTGCTTCCACCAGAGTAAAACATTAAAGAGAGATTATTATACAAACTTATTTTTTTTAGCTTTCTACCATGTTATAATATGGTAGAAAGCGTATTTTATTTCTACGGTGTATTCACTGCAAACACGTAACAAATACATACCTTTTATTGTTTTAAAAATGCCATATTAACCAAAAACCACGTATTACTATTAATATTTGTTGCTTTGAGTCTCCCCTTCCTTTGCTCTCCGCGTTAAGTCACTCCCCCTTCAGAGCGCCATCACATTAACATCAGCGTTCATCCCCTAATAATGTTTTTGTATTATGTTTTTGTACATTTATGGAGAATTATCGTGTCGGAGCAGGAGTGACGAAGGCTTGTAGGCAGAGAATTGGACAGAATCTTACAGTAAACAGTAAAGAGGGCCTGAGAGAGATCGCGAAATTACCCAAACACGCATGGATGACATCTAAAACCTCTTCAGGCATGTTTTTGATGAAATAACACTGAAAAAAGTCATGAAAAAGACGTTTTTGATGTTTCTGACAACATTATAAAATGGTAGAAAGCTGAAAATGAAAAAAAAAATGTGTATAATAAATAATTTCGAAATATTTACCCCTGTTAAAAAAAACACAAGCTGAATATATCAAATAACATTATAAAACACTTGAAAATCAATTCATAGTTTGGCAATTCTGAGTAATTTTCAAATAAATAAATAAAATTAGGAAACCTCACCTTGTCAGTAACTTCTTCATACTCCTTCTCTGTGTCTTTGGCCTGTTTCTGGAGCTTGTCTGCCCCCTCAGTGCTGCCCCCTGGTGTCTGTGGGGCGTCCTGCACCAGCCCCTGGGCCAGGTCTTTGAGGTAGACCACCTGCGGCTGCAGTGACCTCAGACTGTCCTGTTGAGTGCGCAGTCTCTCCAGGCTCTTAGCGCTGCATGCCTACAGGGACCACAGACATCAGCACAGGTTATTAGAGGTTATATGAGACGTAAATCTAATCTGAAGACTATTTTAACACATTGCAAATATAAGTAGTGTTTCAATGAGTAGTCAGGCTGTACAATGTGAAAAAGTATTATAGTGTTAAAAAATAATTAAATAACAGATATATTTAGTTCAATTATCCAATAAAAAATGTGTCCTTATTTAGTCAGAGCTGTCACACTTAAAACTCAACACTTAGGCAGGACTGAGCCAAAGCCAAATAGCAGTAATAATAATATAAACTAATAATCTACTCTATTAAATCTATACATTTGAAATCACTGAATACATTTAGTCATAATATACTGTACACAGACTTGTGTGTTTGTCATGAGTGCATCAAAAATCCGATCATAATCTGATTTCTAGCGTTATTGATTTGTCAGTGAGTCAAATCAGGTCCTGGAAGGTTTGAATTTTTGTTGTACTTTGAATCCCGTAATATTACTGGTGTTTACAACATTTCTTTTAATATGGATAAGAAATTTTGACAATAAGATGACAATATATTCACGGGTTACAGAAACTGAACAGTGAAAAGTCCTCCAAAAATCACCCAAAACAAGAAGCTGAGACCCATTCCTTTGCTATAATTGGTCCTTCTGTACCTGTGGTCCTTCTGTACCTGTGGTCCTTCTGTACCTGTGGTCCTTCTGTACCTGTGGTCCTTCTGTACCTGTGGTCCTTCTGTACTTGTGGTCCTTCTGTACTTGTGGTCCTTCTGTTCCTGTGGTCCTTCTGTACCTGTGGTCCTTCTGTACCTGTGGTCCTTCTGTACCTGTGGTCCTTCTATACCTGTGGTCCTTCTGTACCTGTGGTCCTTCTGTACCTGTGGTCCTTCTATACCTGTGGTCCTTATATACCTGTGGTCCTTCTGTACTTGTGGTCCTTCTGTTCCTGTGGTCCTTCTGTACCTGTGGTCCTTCTATACCTATGGTCCTTCTGTACCTGTGGTCCTTCTATACCTGTGGTCCTTCTGTACCAGTGGTCCTTATATACCTGTGGTCCTAGTGCCTCCTGGACCTCGATCTGGTGCTTGGCGGCCTCGAGCCTCCTCTCCACGGCCGCTCTGCCCTCCTCAAACTCCCTGAGACGAGTGCTGAGCTCCTCCAGGTGAGACGTCCTGCTGTGGACACTCTCCCCCAGATGGTCCACTCTGCGGTTCAGTTGGGCCTTCTCATCCCTCACCTGAAAGAGCAGGGGACAAAATCAGAATAGTTAAGACTTTTTCATCTGAAGTGAGAGGCAAGAGACAGTTTACCTTATGATTATATTGTATTTTCTGATCTGTTATACAGTAGTTTCCTCATCAAAAAATACCTAAAGTTGTGTTTTGTTTCATTCACACGTTTAACACACAAACCCCGCCTATTTAATTAATTAGAGTTCTTTTCTCAAACTGAAAACACTCTGTCCCACCTTGTGATGTCATGAGGTAATACAGAAAGTGCTCCATTGTGTTTTTACACTCCATACACCTTCACTAGAATCATTATAATAATTATTTCTGCAAATGCCCATCTTTACTAAACTAAAGGTAAATGGGAGCAGTTAGTGAAAACTACCACTTCATGACATCACAAGGTGGAACAGAGCATTTTGAGCTTTGGAAATGTAAACAGATTACGCCTGAATTTATATAGATATATAATAAAAAAAAGTTTTCTGTGTGCCTTTGCCTTTAAGTAGATAGTAAATTTAGATGAGATTATGAATTTGATTATAGCAAAAAAAAAACGTATAGAAATTTGGGCATATTGCAAATTTACAACTAGAAACAAGTGGGTAATAAAAAAGTGTTACTGAAACATGTGTGAATGAAACAAAACACAACTCCAGATATGTTTGTGATGAGTTAACAACATATGAACAAGACTTAAAGCTCACAAGAGTTAATTGTGTGTAATATGATGGCTTTAATAAAAAGTACATTAGCCCGTACCTCTTCGTCGCCAATACAGCACTGCTCTAACAGCTGATCGGCCGCAGTGTTAAAAGCTTCCATGTGCGGCTGTCTCCTTTCCAGCTCCAGCCCCAGAGCTTTCGCCTTCAGCAGACACTCATCCAGGGCAGATGGCTCCAAGGAGGGCTGGATCTCTCTGTCCCTCTCCTCACAATCGGACAACCATGGCACCAGCTCACTCTTATGCTGCTGGTAGGCCTCTGCTTTGGCCAGTGTACTCTTTAGCTTGCTCTCCCTCTCCGACATTTTCTCATTCAGTCCTTCCCAGTCTCGCTTTAAGCCGCCGAGCTGGCATTGTAGCGCGGTTCTTTCGTCTCCTCCGGGTGGTAAAGAAGCTAAAAGTGAAGCACCCTCAGCCTGGAGAAGTTCGTAGGAGCCTCTCTGGCTGGCTACGCCCCGCTGCAGATCCTCTGTTTGGGACAAGAGGGAGCGGAGGGCATCAGGGGTACAGGGCAGGGACACACTAGAGACTTCTTTGATATCGGCCTGTTTGTCCAACCATGACCGGAGCTCCTCAAACATCTGCTGGAACTGTTGTGTGGAGGAGAGAGCCGCCTGAAGCTGGGACAGACCATCAGCTGGAGAAGAAAAGGAGATGTGATTTTAGATCATTCTGGAAGTTTAGATGTCTGTAAAGTATTTTTTTAAATTTCTTGTGCTATGAATAATCAGTATTTGATGATATAGTAATAATATACTTTCCAAAATGTAAAAAAAAACAAGAGCAATTTAAATCAAGCAATAATATTTAAAGGTGCAATGTGTAACTTTTCTGGTGGAGAGCCCATCACTTGCTAGACTCATGGATTATGCATTGTTGCTTTGCCCAGAATGTTCCACAGTATGGCATTACAGTAATTTATCTTGCATATATTTACTTACCAAGTGTTTTTATTACTAAGTAACACCTCGAAAAGTATTTATTTGTAGTCTGTGGGGTAGTGTGCTTGCCTCTCCACAGATCTGACCCATAACTTGACCTGGTGGTGTCGCCTACTTGTCTTTATGGAGATGGGTAAGTTTAATGCCATACTGTGGAACATCTCTATGGAGACAAGCAGATGGTGGACCATTCGCTAGAAAAGTTGCACCGTGCACCTTTAACATCGACATTATTGGTCTTTTTTCTGTATGTATAAGGAGAAAACATTTATAGCATTTATGTGCTCATTTCTATTTTGTTATAGTCCATATATTATTACAATGACTGCTGAACCCAACAATCCTATTTTTTTGGGTTCTTTTCTTTATGTGCTTTAACTTCTTGGGTTCTTTAGAAGAAGCTAAAAGTACATAAGAAGACAAAATGAACATATTTGTTTTTCCAATGGTCCTCAGTTATAAATTGCTGCAAGATTTCTGCTCCTACCACCACTAGGATAACTACTTTCTGTTTGCTCTTTAACTGGAGCTTTTGTTGTTCAGCTCAGCCAAGTTAACCACATCATTTCCCTCATGTATCTAAAAAAATTAAATGAACTCATAAACCATATAAAGAGGTGGACGAAGGGAGTGCGGCAAGGTTATAGGGGTGAATTTGGAGTTCCATATTAGGAATAAGAATTTATTTACAGACAAAACAGAGAAATAAAAACACCAGGATCATGTAGAGCGGATATGAACATTTTAAGACCAAAATGACGAGGTTCACTGCAGCAGTTACAGAGAGAGGGATGACAATTTTTCAATGTAAAGTCATTGGACCAGGAGTTGATGAAGCCGGAAGCATTTTATGATCTGCTCCTACCACTATAATAGCTAGTAATCAGTCTGAGAATAACGCTAATACTGCTTTTTAATTCACAGGAGCTTTTGTTGTCCAGCTGAGCAAAGTTGACCATGTAATTCCCCTTGTGGATTAAAGGCGGCTACACACTACAGGATTTTTCAATCTTAAACGATTTTTAAACGTGCGACAAAATGCGCACACCACAGACACGAGGAGAAACTTATGAGACTTAACATCTCTGATCACAAAGACTGCAGCGGGATCTGTCTGCATAAAACAGGCTGCAAAACTGTGAGCACGATCACGTCTGCTGTTTCCTGTCTACAGTAAAACGAGTCGCTCTGAGACTCTGATGTGTTCAAAAGATCAGAGCTCTGCACTTCTAGTTTAGATACAAGTCAAACTGTGTTACTATTATTTGTGAAATGTGGTGTAATGCTTCAGATACAAGATTTTTAAAGCATAAAAGATTACCAATAAAGTGCACAGGAAGTAAAGTCTTGATCACTAATCTGCAGTTTTACGCTCTGTGGATGTAAACAAATACATGAGAGGAACAACTTTCGCCTTTTTACTTTCAAAGAACGCTTCAAACTGGATTCACAGCGCGTCATTATTTGTGGAGGACAATTTCTATGGATAATGTGGATCAGATGCTGCACTTTAAATTTACCACTTTATGGGAGGTGAGTCATAGTCTTTATTTTCGCTATATCCAGAGTTTGTATTTTGTGTCTCTGTGTCCGTCGCTTCTCTGCCCCTAACGCTCTGTTTTATCGGCTGTTACCGTCGCATTGTTGATGTTTGGTGGTTATGATCTGACACTGACTCCACACACATGAGGAGCAGCAGCTTCAAATTCGCATATGGAGACACAAAGTCGAGTCACGCCTCCCCGGGAAGAAGGAATCGCAACCAAAATCGGGCAAATTCTCCTGTAGTGTGCGGCGGCCTTAAGTTCATCTCCATCGATCTTCCACTCACCGGCACGCTCCTCCAGACTCCTCAGGGGCACGCTCACACTGTCCAGCCTCTTCTTGAGCTCCTCTTTCAGGTATGGTTCCACCACAATGGCACTGAGCTCATGGCACAGCCTCTCGGCCTCAGCCAGCTCCCCTCTCCTCCGCTCCAGCTCGGCCCTGATCTCTCCGGTCTCCTGCAGCCTCTGCTTTAGGGCCTCAGGCTGAGCACTCAGAGATGCCTGAGAATCCAGCCTCTCCCCCAGAGCAGAGACACTGGAGGACAGCTCCCTCAGTAAGGTCTAAGGAAAGGAGATTAATATTTAATTGTGAAATGAAATGAAAAGTACATGTTTTCAACTAACTGTCAGTGTTAATGTATTGTCTGGAAAAGGGGACAGAGAACATGAGATTCCTCTTCTTTCAGCTTCTTTTCATTCATTTTGAATGTTTAATGTTATGTCTTTTTATACTTTATGAATAAAATAAATAAAAAGAGACATTATGCGTCTTCAGTGCTCGGCTTTTCCAAAATGTTTGAGCTACTTCACACACCAAATGCCTTTCAATGTATAGTATATTGAAATAAAAAATTAAAAAAACTCTTCAAATTAAATATTCAAAAACCGTACCACAACAAACTAAAGGACTTCTTTTGGCGTCTGGAAACACACTATATTTACACAATTTTTATAGAAAGTCACATTTTTGGGTCATTATTGGGTCAACAACACCATTCTCATATATTTAATACTTGGTAGAAGCCTGAAAAGTTTTCATTACCTAAAATAATTATGATCTATGTATATTATTTGACGTTTTGGCATTTGATCATAAATAAATAAATAAACTGTGAGTGCTATAAAATACAATTGTTTTTATTGACAGAATGATGGGGAGCAGTGTACTGTTATTAACAAAGGCTTCACTGACATCATCCATTAAAACCTTTTATTGGAAAACCTCTATAAAGTGGTTAGCTCATGTTATTTTTACTGTTTACAACCCACCATTACTTGATTAAACATTAAAATAAAGCCTTTCTTGTATTTTCTGACCTGGTATCTCTGGCTGGTCCCCTGCGCCTGGTCGATGTTGCTGGATCTCTGTGTGAGTCTGTCCGTGAGGCCGTCCCACTGTTGGGTGATGGACCCCAGCTCGGCCCTCACCTCGCCCAGGTCCGAGGGCTCCTGAGAGGGGTCGGACTGAGACAGGATCCCCTCCGCCGCCTGGGTCAACTGATCCAACTGTGGACGCCGCGTCTCAAACTCACGCAACATGAACTGGGAATGACAAATTAGAAAGTTAGTTAGAAAGTTAGAAATGGCCATTAAGGCTACAGGTTATTGGAAATATACACAAAGTAAAAATTAAAAAAAATAACAGCTGTTGATTTATTGATTTTTTATTCTTTAAAAACAATAAAAACTGTCAAATTAATATATTTGAGATTCTGTGGTTTTCATTTATTATCCAACATCACAGACATTGGAGTGGTTACTAAACCTGATTCATTCTTAATTCTTTGATCATGCTTTATTAAAGAACTTATATGGGATGTTACCTGAGAACACATAACATATTTAGATCATCATGTTGCTTTTTATTGTGTTGTGTTTGTCGAAAAACAGTGTTTTATAAGTTGCACTTTGGTTTTTGAGAACTATCACAACACAATCATCATCCATCACATTAATGAAACTACTGCACATTGCATCAGGTTTACTAAGTTGTGTGCAGTTTTGTATCATGTTTTTGTATATTTATGGACTATAAATACTTAAAACATGCATGGATGACATCTAAAACTTCTTCAGGCATGTTTTTGATGAGGGAACAACATTCTAACGTGGTCGAAAAAAAAAAAAGGATTTTGCTTAATGCCACCTCTTTAAGGCTAATTAAGGAGTAGTTATTATAAAGTGGCACCAACACCATCACTTTGTGGCAAAGGGTAGAGTTCAATTTGTCAACTGGACAAGAGTTTTAGGTAGAAGACGTTTTGCCGCTTATCTAAGCTGCCAATTGACTTATATCTGCAAGAGAGAGAAGTTAGCTACTCCAAATTACTCTGAAACTAACCCTAGAAACTGTAAACAAGTAGGGTTAGTTTCAGAGTAATTTGGGGTAGCTAACTCCTCCCTCTTGCAGGCAGATATAAGTCAGTGTCCTCTAGTATTCTGAACAGGACTGAATGAGCAGCTTGGATGAGCAGTGAAACATCTTTCTTCTACCTAAAACTCTTGTCCAGTAGAAAAATTTAACTTTACCCTTTGCCGTGGATTCTACCTGGACGACTGAGGGATTCTACACACACCATCACTTTGTATTATTTATTTAAACCTGTTAGACCTTCACTGACCTGCACTTGCTGTTTCTGTGTCTTGAGCATGTTGGGGTCTATACTCAGGGGCCCCAGGACACTCATCATCAGCTCCTTCTCCCTGAGCCACGGCGCGAGTTGATTGGCCGCTGAGGCGAAGGTGCCCAGCCTATCTGCACACGTCTCAAGCTCCTTCTGCCTCTGTGCCGCAGTCTGATTGGTCGCCTGCCACCTGGAGTCTGGGGAAAAAGGTAATTTAGGTATTTAGGTCATTTTACCCAAAGTGCAATAAAGGTAGTCTCTTGGAGCAACAAACCAAATTCAGGTCATATTACACTGTGTTTGATATAGTCTTTGTCATATAAATGGAGGTAGATCTCAATACTGCAGAAAATGTCAATAGTTCTAATTAATAAAAATAAAACGTCAACTTTTTACCATTTCATGCACATGGAGTTGGTATAAAACATTTGAATTGGGTTTATAATGGCAAAAAGTTTATTTTCTGTATATTATATTTATTTTAGTTCATCTTTTGTTACTTATAAAAAACTGAAACCCAACAGAACTGACATTTTTGAACATTTACAAATCAAATTCTTCATGCAACGACATAGAATGTGATTTTCATTGACTATAAGAGCATCTTCACAGATTGAACCACATGAAAACTGGACTATAAACCTAAAACTAAACAATCAAAGCCTTGAATCTTTTGACTATAAGCAGTGAATGATAAACAAATATGGATTCAAATTGGGCTCAATTAGATGAATAATTTCAGTATATATTTTCCAATTTTATATGATACTTTATAAATATTATTGGCCAAAAGTGTGGTCTGTTCTATTAGAAAATGTTAGCTTCTCTCCTGACACCTGAGGCCTATAAGGTGCACTGTGTAACTTTTCTGTAGAGGATCCACAACCTGTTTGTCTCCATAGAGATGTTAATGTTTTGGCTTGTCCACAGTATGGAATTAAACTAATCTGACTTGCATTTTTTCAACTACAGATGGTATTTATTGCTCAAAAATATCTTAAAAACACAAATCTTTACTGTGAGTGAGGACACCTTTCCACAAATCTAACCTGTAACTTGGCTTGCAAGTCTCCATGGAGATTCTTAAGTTTATGTCTATACTTTGGAACATTTTCATGAAGACAAGCAAGTTAAGGACCCTCCACCAGATAAGTTATCCCGTGCACTTTTAAGTCTTGTTTTCTGGTGTTCCTCAAGGCTCTGTTTTAGGCCCAGGGTTATTTTCCATTTATATTACTAATCTTTGTCCTTATTTGTTAACTTTATGCACCACTTTTATGCAGATGATACAATACTTTATTCTTGTTCAACTTCTCTAGCTCATTCTCTCATGATGTGAGCTGCAGAGAAAGATTTCGATCTAAATGGATTCTTCACCTGGTTATATAAAGGCAAATTAATTAAGTTAAGTCCAAACAATACCACGCTTCCCCAGAGTCCCTCCTACATCTGCTTTTCTCAGCCTGTGACTCACCCTCTGGGCATCTGACTGTGCCCATCTGTGCATTATGAAACCAAAAAGCCCCCATCTACTATTTCACCTTAAATATTTCTGTGCGTTACCTCATCGGACTGGCGCTCTGGCAAAAATATCAAATCGTGTGAGAAGGTTTGGCAACAATGATTTCTAGTCTCTCACTGCATACATTTTATTTGGGGGGAAAAGGGTAACCAGATGTATTTTTGAGAATAAATTGTAAAACATTTTTGGTCACGCATTTAAACAAATACTGAGCGCCATTGCAACTGTATGATGCAGATGTTTATTTAAAAGAAGTATTTCTCATAAAGTTGCTACTATCAATCATAGCAATGGTATGGAAATAGAAAAATAAATGATACTTTGGGTTATAATTCATTTTGCAGCCTCAATTTTTCCATGTTTTCTAATGGTTTACAGTCTTCATAATTGCTTTTTAGGGATGGGACAAGATCTCGTGCCACAAGTTCGAAACAAAATTACCATAAGATTATGCACACATGAGAAAAATTATCTTGTGAGATTCTTTCCCTGTTAATTTACCTTTACCTTAGACAAAAAAGGAGTTATGAAATGGTGCGTATTGCAATTTGAGAAGCAATAACTCTACAATGACAAAAATTAATAAAATACTAAAGCCAAAATTGTGAAATGGATTGCACTACTTATTTATAACAAATTATGTCAAAATCTCGTCTTGTCTCGTTTTTGTGGACCCCAATCTCGAGGTGTGTCGTGTTTTGTGAAAATTGTGTCTCATCCCATCTCTAGTAAATAGTACTATGGGTATCATTCATTTTGCAGCCTTATTTCCTCATTTTTACCCAGCTTACCAATACTAACCATGTTTTCTAATGGTTTACAATCTTCATAATTGTTTTTTTTAGGGATGGGACAAGATCTCGTGCCACAAGTTCGAGACAAAATTACCACAAGATCATGCACACGTGAGAAACATTACCGGTATCTTGTGAGATTTTTTCCCCCTGAATTTACTTTTACCTTAGACAAAACAAAAAGAGTTATGAGCTGGTGAGTTATACAATTTTAGAAGCTGTAGTTGCAAAAAAAAGATAATACAATGCCTGTTAAAGCATTACATATAATAAACAAAATACTGAAGCCAAAATTGTGAAGTGGATTTCACAACTTATTTATTACAATTTATGTCAAAATCTCTTCTTGCCTTGTTTTTGTGGACCCCAATCTCATGGTTTGTCTCGTCTCAGGAAAACTGTGTCTCGTATAGGGGACATAATTCATTTTACAGCCTTATTTCTCCATTTTTACTAAGTCATTACTAGCCGTGTTTCCTTGTGGTTTACAGTAGTCATAATTGGTTAGAGTTACAATGAAATAAATAGGAATAAAAATGTGTCTTGGTGGTTTTCACATTCACATTGTATTTGCCATGAAATATGTAAAACGTAAATTCAAGAATGTTGAACCTGATCATTTCTATTATTGATTAGACTCAAGAACTCACCGTATCACCACAAAAATCTGCATTTGAACCATAGTGAGTTCCCCCATTCTGTATTAAATATTATTGGCCTAGACTGTGCAATAAAGAACACTAGTCATGTTGTTTCCATTGTATTACTAAAATGGCTAATGCTATGCTTTAAAATAAAGTGTGCTCGTAAAAATGTTCTAAATGTGTGTATATTAAAATGAAATGGGTCAGCCAACGCACTGATTTTCTAGTCTCATCTTTCTCTAAATGGACGGGGAGTTTGCGTCAGGTCCCAGAGGCGACAGAGGTCTTTGTTTAAGTTGACACATGTTACCGCCGCTTTGCTCTGGGCTTTGAAACCTAAAACCACATTAATAATGACTCCATTCACATGAGTACAGCCCATCTCCAGCATCAAAGTTTCCAAAACCATTGTTTAAATTTAATACTGATTTTGTTAGCGACGTCATGACAGGAAAAGTACTTTAACCAAATAATTACAATAACCCCTTTACCTTTTCTCTTCTGTGAATAGTTTGTAAATCTCATTTGTACTTGTACTTGTACTATTTGGACTTTAAATAACACTTTTGCATAGTTTTACCACTAAACTCTGTAAGTGACTAAAGCTTAGCGGGCTTATATTACACAAAATTGATTTTAAGTCATTTATAAGTCAGTTTTAAGTTTTATAATGTTGTTATCTACATACATACCCAGAGTTGTGTTTTATTTCATTCAGTGTTTGAGGAATCCTTTATTAGTCTGTCTACAACTCCAAAGCTCAAAATGCTTAGTAGAGATTTGCAAATCCAGGTCTAAATGATTGTAGTGAAGGTGTATGAAGTTTAAAAACACAATGGAGCACTTCCTGTTTTACCATATGACATCATAAGGTGGACCAGAGTGTTTTACGTCTGAAAGAAGAACCAAAACATGCAGGATTCGTGTGTTAACCATGTGTGAATGAAACAAAACAAAGCTCCCGCATGTTTTCGATAAGGAAACCACATTATAACAAATCATAAATAACTTAATATGGACCCTTTAAGTTATTTTAGAAACTTTTTGACTACTATATCCATCTCTGGTTGTTACTAATTTATACTTCCTTTCTGTCGTTGGCGTTGATACAGTTCCAGTGTTGTTCTTATAAGGACACGTACCAATCTCTTGGAGCTGCTGTCTCCAGGTCTCGGCCTCTGGAGAATCTGGGTTTTCTGCGATCAGTTTCCTCAAAGTGCTCTTCAGCTCCTCCACTTTAGCAGCGCGCTCGGCCAGTTCAGACAGCAACGCCTACAGAGAAAAAGTCAATAAGAACTTTCAATGTATGAATTATAAGTTACAAGTTAGACTTTATTCTGAGCTCTGTTTTTCTAGACCAGGGGAGCCCACACTTTTTCAGCATGCAAGCCAAGTCAAAATGATCTGCCTACCACAAAAAGGCAAATCATTTATATATTTATAAATATATTGAGAATCAATTATGGTGGAACGGTGGATTTAATGACTTCATGTGGGAAAAGGCTGAAACACATAAATACGTTTTTATAGATCTGTCTCCATTTTATCTGATAAAAGTTAATTTAAGCTTAAAATAAGACAAACAAACAAACTGCACTGAAACACTCTGTGCCCCTTTTTTGGACCCTCACCCACAGTTTGAGAACTCCTTCTTTAAGAGAACTTCCACTGGCACTTTACAGAAAACTGTGAGCAAAGTGAAGTAAGTGGGTAGGAGTGGAGTTACATTATCTTAATAGTTTTGCAGTGGTATTTACCAGCCTCTGCACATTTACCAAACACTCATCATGACAAATACAGATGCATTTGTGCATTTTTATTAGGCAAATTTCCCCTACATGTCGCAGTAGACCAGCTTTGTGCTGTAGGCCTGCTCTGTGCCAACACTGCAACATCAATTTAGATTAGTTTTTGCTTTGTTTTATCTTTCATCTTATTCTTCTTATCAAGGAGTGAGCCTATACGAGAGTGTGAAAAGGTGAGGAGCAGCACACTAATGTGAGGCAAATGTTTTAAAAAGTTTAACCTGCCCTGTGATACACGCGGGTACGCAAGACAAGCCGCGCATGCTGGGTGTGCCTGTGGTGGCGTGACGCCCCGCACGCTTCCGAACACCGGTATAAGTTTATCGCCGACAGCAGCGGCCGTAATGAAATATGATCGCCCTCGACGAGTGTCAGACCTCGAGTCCGAGACAAGACCGAGTCCAAGCACCTTCAAGACTGAGAGAAGGCCAAAGTGTGGTCGAGTCTGAGACAAGAATAGGACTGTAAAAAAATGGTCTTGAGTACAACACTATGATCTACCTTGGCGATCAACGTATTGGGCACCCCTGTTATAGACTTAGCTGTAACTACAGCAGGTGAACTGATTTTACTGTTAAACAATAAGATGACAGTCACAAGTCCTTGATGATACCTTGTTCTCTTGAGCCTGTGCACGGACCACCTCGGACTTGGACGGGGAGGCGACCTGTGCCTGGGTGAAGCTGCTCTCCTTTTGGGTGAGCCAGCCCCTGAGCTCCTGGGTGCCCTCAGACGCCTTTTGCCTGAGCTCCAGAGACGACTGCTGTTTGGACAGACGCTCCTGTAGATCTGAACCCAGAGACTCGTATCTGCTGTTGACGTCAGACACCGCCACCTGCAGCTCTGTCAGGTCTGGAAAAGAGAGGCACAAATCTGGAGTGATTTTTAATAATAGCAGTTCCATGTGGGGATTTTGATTAAAAAATATTAAGCAATGCATCAAACACTATTTTGGAATATGTTTGTCTAAAATGAACAAACAATAATGAAAAAGTTTAGTTAAAGTTAATAAAAGCACTTTGTAATATTTCTCTTGGGGGGTGTGCCACCTGCTTGTCTGCATGGAGAAATGTCTTTGTTTGCAATGTTCCACAGTATGGTATTAGATTAAATCCTTTTAAAGCTTTTTTGCTGTTTTACTGCGATACAAATAATGTGTTACGTGTTTATTACTATGGAGATAAGTCTGTAATGCTGATTATCATTGTGCAATATTCCAAGCAAAGCCAACTCATAGGAAATAAGCAGGTGGAGGATACTCTACTTTAAATGTTATTGGAAATATGTAACATGATTGTGAGATGGATCTATATTTAGTGTGGCACCATAGACTGTCTAAAGAAGTGGACTAAGTGAGTGTGACATCACCCACGGCATTCAGCTCCAGTCAAATGAGGCTCATCAAGGCCAGCAGTAATAGAGCTAATAGAGTATCATAGCAACTCAAGAACCAATAAGGAGCGAGGGTGTTAAATGTAACACCTTTTGACAGTGTTGCTAAAGCTAACAGGAGCAACTATGGATGTATAATAAGAGATAAGACACACTCCCTCTATCCGTCACCACAGATTGATGTGGCTGAGTGAAGTACTGCAGAATAAAGGACGGATTTTGTAGTGATTCTTCTGTATTTTTACAATATGAATATGATTATGAAAAAAATTAATTGTCAAAGTGCCTAAAAATCAACTTTGTAAGAGTTAGCCGGATGTCACACGTTGGGCTGCGGAAGTTAACATTTTTGGGGTCATGCGCCAATGAGCACAGACCATTGAAAACAATACAGCGCCATCTTGGATTCATCTTCCAGATTTTATTATAGTTCTCTGGGAGCAACCTTTGAAAGAGGGCAGCACATTGGTCTGATTTTAAGGTAAGTGTTTATTTACATAGCGCTTTTCACAGACACATGTCCCCAAAGACGCTTTACAGACCATTATTAACAGAGCATTCTTCATTCAATTAATGTTCATATCTTGAATTAAGGACAAAATAGAGTAAAAACACCAGGACCATGTAGAGCGGGTTAATATGGTCATTTTAAGACCAAAATGATGAGGCTCACAGTACATGTTACAGACGCGTTATCAATAGAAAGTCAATGGCCGATGGAGCCGGAAACATGCCCATGCTCACTTTATATTTGGAAGAGGGTGGCCAGCGAGCGAGCTATGTCCATTTATATATACAGTCTATGTATTAAACAAACTTTAGTCAGTAGTAGTGCAAACACATGTCCTTACATTTCATTTTTTAATCTATTCACCATCTTTGAACACGCAATCAATGCATTTCCCCACCCCTACAACTGTACAGACATATATACTGAACAGCAAGCTGACATAAATGGTGAAAAGACAAAAGACACCAAACATTTTTTTTCTTTTTGGGGCAGCACAGTCTGTTACCTTTACATGTGTGAATGCCATTGAGACTGCTGGGACCTGAAGAACCATTGATGTGAGGGGCACCTGAAGAAAGACACAGCTACTCAGACGAGAACAACAAGAAGGCCACAGAGACTGAAGCTTCAAATGAACAATGATAATACATAAAAGTAGCACGCATGTTACAGAGACGATAAATGGAGCCTGTTAAATTCATGTTAGAATCTTTTTACATCATCAAAACATATAACACCTGGAGTTGTGTTCTGTTTTATTCGCACATGTTTGAGTAATCCTTTATTATTAGTCTGTCTACATCTCCAAAGCTTAAAATGGTCTGTACGTTTTACCTTTCTGTATAACCACATGATATTAAAAGGTGGAAAAGAGTTTCAGTTTGAGAGAAGAACTCAGCCTAAATATGCAGGGTTTGTGTTATGAAGCAAAACACAACTCCAGGTATGTTTTTGATGAAATGCAGATCAGGAAAAGGAGTAATATGGGCCTTTTAACAGAAGTTTTGTCAGTGCTGTTTCGTACCTGTTTTGGTTTGTGGAGCGGTGATGTCGATGATAATGGTCTCCAGCTCTGAGCCTTTTTTATTCAACTCCTGAACTCTGGGTTTCTGAGACTCCCAGTCATTCAACAAGTCCTGAAGAGACAGTTTATGATTAAAGAGGAGATATTACACTTGTTAACACATAATTTGTAATAATTTAAAGACTACGCTTCAGCTTCAGCTTGAGTCAAACTAATGAATCTACTGCACATCATATAACAGGTTTGTGAAGTTGTAGTGTTTTGTTTTGTATCTTGCTTTTGAGCATCGAATAGGCTTGTACTTGTAAGGAGGGTTCGAATACAAAGGGAGAGATCATTAAAATATATATAACACATGGATGGCATCTAAAACCTCTTCAGACATGTTTTTTTCATCAGGGAGCAACGATATAAACGGAAGAAAGCGCCAAAAAGTCGAACCCTCAAGTATGTTTATGTCGTATTTTAAACATTTATTTTGTATTTATTAGGGATGTAATAATCGAAATATGGTGATACCGTAGCGTCAAAGGTCTCACAATAATATCGTGGACTATCACAATATATCGAATCCCAAGTCTCTTTGCTTAAATGAAAAGTTCTGATGCAGAAATAGCTAAAAAAAGAAGAGGGAATTACATAGACCATGAGCCTTTGCTCCTTTTCAGTGCAGACTACATGAAGAAATAACTGTTCTAAGCACTTTGACATCTTCATTCTTTGGATTTAGTCGTCTGAAGGCATTTTTAGAGGAAAAAGTGGCAGATTCACAGTTTTGTGCCTCCACAAAATATTGCAATAAATATGGTACCATGATATGTATCTGGTGAAAATATGGTACAGAAAGATTTGGATATCGTTACATCCCTAATGACAATAAATGTTGTACCAAATGACTGGTCAAAGCATTTCATCATGTCAGTCTTGTTACTATGTGGAATATCGCAATAAATATCGTACCGTGAGATTCATACCGTGACGATATCGTATTGTGAGACTTGGATATTGTTACACCCGTAGTATTTATGCATTTTTAAAGAAAGCAATAGTTCCCATTAATGTTCAATCAACAGAATAAACTAACCTTGAGCTGCTGTACCCTCCTCTGCAGCCCGTCCGTGTTGAGGCTGGACTCTTTGGCGGGGAGCTGGTCCTGCGCCGTCTGCAGCCACCTGAGGAGGGAGCCGGAGAGCCCGCGGAACTGATGCAGCTGCTCCTCACAGGCATGGATCGCAGCGAATCTGGAAAACACAGAAGAAGAGGCTCATATTTAGTCTAAATGTAAATAAATAATAGTTATTAGTGGAAGGAAAGTTGTGTTTTGAGCTAAACAAATATAGATATTGTAAATGAGTTTGGGAGGGGAATGTGATGAACTTGGGATGGTATTGTGGAGAATATTCACATTTAAGGCACAATATGGAACTTTCTGGATGATTCTTTGGAAACAGCTCAATGAAAACAAGTTAAAACCATACTTTAGTCCAGTCTCCATGGATATGTCTAACAAGCTACACACTGTGGCTTTAAATTAGGAAAAGTTCTGATTTAGTTCTGATCTAGATTTTTTTCCAAGCCAAAAAATCAAAACCTCATATATATTAAAAGTAGGCTTGAACAAAAACAGTGAAAGAACTAAGCCAGGACTAAACCAGGACCAGAACTGAGGCAAAACTTGGACTCAAACAGAACTAAACCAGAACTGTAAAAGTTCTTAACGGGCCCATATTACGCCATTTTCTGAACTGTTATGTTTTAATGTTATTTCCTTATCAAAAACATACCTGGAGTTGTGTTTTGTTTCATTCACACATGTTTAACACCCAAGCCCTGCTCCACTGTGTTTTTAAAGTCATAATTTCTGTCTTGGAATTACCAATCTCTACTGAACTAATAATAAAGTATTACTCAAACATGTGTGAATGAATGATGAGGTAATAACATTATAAAATGGTTTAAAGCTCACAACAGTCCGTTTTGTATAATGTAGGACCTTTAAACCAGCTTGCTTGTATCCACATTGTCCTTTTCGGGGCATTTCTGGGAAGAGGGCAGAAAAATAGCTCACAGTGTCTGCTTTGGCTCAGAACAAACCCAGGACTGCGATATAAAGCATACAGTTATGTTTTTATGATATAATTATAGAAGAGACTGCATAAACTGCTTCTGACGGGCCCGGGGGCACTGCTGACACAGCCCTGGCCTCTCTGATCTCACTGTAGACAAAACAGTTCTTAGAAGACTTTTGGCCCTGGACAGTGTCATTATAATGCTGCCATTTTTCTCCCTCGGGACAGAAAAAGAAAGGCTGGGGCTGATCCAAAAGTGTACGAGACAATGAGCCATGTCCACTGCTCATATTAGCCTCCAACAGCAGCCAAATACAGAGGCTTAACCAGACCAGAATACACAGCATGTTTGGTATGTTAAACAAGATCGTTTAGAGACGACGGTGCCAAAGGATGCTTAATGTTACAGGTGATTACAGGTCAGTCTTTGTTTAGATGGTTTTACTAAAAGGTCTCACATTACAGTATTTTTTACATCTACAGCATGGTATAATGTTGTTTCCTCACCAAAAAAAGACCTGGAGTTGTGTTTTGTTTCATTCACACATGTTTAACACACAAATCCTGCATATTTAGGATTTTGTTTTTCTCTCTGGAAGTGCTCCAGTGTGTTTTTAAACTCCATACACCTTCACTAGAGCAGGAGTCTCCAACCTTTCTCCTTCAGTGCACGACCTTTACAAAACAAAAATTCTAGAGAGCTACACATTTTAGTGGTTGCATATAAAAGAGCCATGATAAGCCTTAGACGGGGAACAGGTTCGATCTCTATAAAACATAAACAATGATCTATTTATTACTGCACAAAGTTAAGCATCAAAATTATAGATTTACAATGGGAATTAGTACAGTTTTCCTTATACAGCATAATATACAGTAATATAATAAAAAAGTATAATTCAGGATTCCTCTGGCGAGGTACTTGGGAGTGGGTGGAGAGCACAGTCTCTACTGAATTAAAGGGAAAAGGTACCAGTAATTGTTTTGATAGAAATCTGGAAGTGCGCCGGTCAAAAAGAGCACTTCTGGATTCACCAACTTAAAACTCTGGCTCCTCATGGACTTAATGTAGATTTTGACCTAAGATGTTTTTGTAACATGTTTTTTGTAACATGTTTTTTTTGTAAATATATAAACTCACTTCGTTGGAGGGTATTTGAGCACCTGGGCTGACAACCATTTTGTGTACTGTGGTCCAAAGCAAAAAAAAGAAAAAATATCTGAAGAAGGCTTTTTTTTTTTGCCAAAATGTAATTTAAAATTAAAAAATCTCTTGAACATCAGCCCTCTAACTGTGCTATGCAAGTTTTTCACCTTTAAAAGGTAATTGTTATCTTAAAAACTACAGCTTCATGACATCCAAAGGTGGAACAGAGCATTTAGATATTTGTAGATGTGGACAGACTAATAATAAAAGGTTCTAATGTGGAGATGACAACATCGTAACATTACTTAAAGCTCACAAGAGTCAATTTTTCATAATATAGGGCCACTATTTTGATAATAAAATACATTATTTGTATATTTAGAACTAATTTATATATATTCACATTTGGTTAATAAATCACGCTGACCCCTTTTAAATAAACTCCATTATTAAAGTGAAGCCCCAACTCCAGGTGTTGTTTTATGAGGAAACTATAAATTGAAATTATAAATGGTTAAAATAATTTTCCAAGTACTGATTTTTATATTAGTCAAACCAGGTCTGAACCAAGTCTACACCAAGCAATAAATATAGGGAATAAAACTGACAAATAAGGCCAGGAAAACAACTGGATCTGCACAAAACAAGATTTTAAACATGTACTACTTTGGTTGTGGGTCCGTCACCTGCTTATTTCTATGGATACGTCATTGCTCTGCCTGTAATATTCCGCAGTATGACATTAAACAACTCATTTATTCAATTACAGGTGGTGTATTACTCAAAAATACCTAGAAAAACTTGGCTTGGTTTGGTCTGCATGATGACAGAAAGGTTTAATGCCATTCTGTGAAACATCTCCATGGAGAAAAGCATTTGACGGACAGAAAAATTACACAATACACCTTTAACTATGCCTGCATTGTCACCATCGACAGTATGAACCCCGATCTAAGGTCTCAGAGGTGACAACAACTATTATTTTAAACCGTGTCACTTAATATGCACTTGGGCGTGTTAAAACAGGACTTTTAAGTGGAGGTTAAATCCGTCCCCAAATCCCACACACATTCCCGGAGTTGTATTTTTAAAATCCCGGCCCCCACTGCTGCCGACAGGGCCTCGCGTGTTGGAAGCAGGGTCGGCATGGCAACCGGTGAAGGATACGGTTTTAGAAATGCCGACAGCGAAGGGACACAACACAAAGTCACCAGGAGAGCTTTAAAAGAGAAGGGTTAATCCAGGTATAATCCGATTTTACTTTTCACCAGCTATAAAGAGTAATACAGGAGAATAACTGTGTTTAAAGCCAGTGATAGAAAGCAGACAATGCAAATCAGGCACAGGAGGTTAAGTGTCTTGCCCAAAAACACAATACCGACATATCAGTACCGTAAAACACCAAATAAGAGCGTTAAGAGAGATAATTATTTCTTTCATTCATTTAACAGACCAGGTGGCAAGTTGGGACGGGCGATTAATTCCTTCCTCACAAAAATCTGGGAAAATCTGAAACTCAAATTCTTTGAACCAGTCTGACTATAATTTAGGCGACTTTCTACACAAACGTAGGCGACTTGTATAAACAGCAGTTTACTAATTATAAATTGTATTAGGGGGTAGGCATACATAAACTCCTTTTGAGCATTGTGCTTCTTTAGCTCTATTTTGTTTTTGCTTACATTTTTACGTTTGATTTTATTATGCTCAAATAAGCACTGATGATGATGAGTTCATTTGAAATGTTACAACAAAATATCTATGGAGCGGAGAGTTTCCCACATTTGAAAGCGACTCCTGAATTACAGAAAGTGATTAAAACCCTCCGGCGACATGCAGAGTGAGAACGTTCATCAACCGTATCAGAGCACAAGTGAGCTGTTTTTTTCAGAGCTTATAGTTTATGCAAATGAGCCGTGTGGTTTTAAGTTTGGTTTCTGTAGAGAGGACGCAAACATCGGTCCTGCTCCTGTTGTAGCACGACTTCTGTCTTCAGCACATACATGACTAGACTCTGTGTTTATTTGGAACCGGCGTTTATTTATCCAAATATTCACCTGCACCACCGTTTAAATGGAACCCGGCTCATATTTGGCATTTTATGGTATATCTCAAAGAATATTTTTTGGTCTGTTTTAACAATTTTATTGTGACCTCACTACAATTTTGTTCCTTATTTAGTGGAAGCAAACTAGTTTATGCACTACACTTGACATATCCACTGTTTTGATGAATAAAACAGATGCATTTCATATTAACTTTGCACAAATAGTGTAGTGTAGTAGATGTAACAAATAAATACTGTTGTTAAATCATGAGGAACTTTGCGATTTTCAAATCTAAACAGTATGCATTGATTAAAACTGGGACTGAACTGTCAATCTTTTAGTTCGTGGGCAAATTAGAGGAACCTTATTTATCAGTTTAGCCTTCTAACTGATGATATTGTCTTGCAAATTATGTACAAAATTAAACAATGTTGTCAAAACATGCTTTGAATCTAGTCGAGCCAATTTGTGAATGGTAGTCTTTAAAGTACTTGTTGTGTGTTTGTAATCATGTAATTTTGTAATAGGAACCGGCTGAATAACTATATGCAACTTTACTGTTACATGTTGACATTTCCTTGAAATAAAGAAAGAAAAGAATGGGCCCATATTACACTATTTCCTAACCTGTTATAATGTTGTTTCCTCATCACAAACATACCCAAAGTTGTGTTTTATAACTACATCATAACATGGCTTAAGCTCTGAAGAGTAAATTTTGCATAATATAGGACCTTTAAGGGATGTTTCAGTAAATTGTAAATGTGTGTTTGCGTTTAGAAACTTGTATATATAAAAGAACATGGCCTTACCCTCTGCAGTATTTGTTTTTTGGACAGGTTGTTGCTTGTATTACCTTTTATTGACGCTCGTCTCCAGTTGGTTGAACTCTTCAGAGACTTCTTTGACGTGGTCCAACAGGCTCTGAGTGTTGGTGAAGGTTTTGGATTGGCTGAGCTCAGAGCCCAGACTGCAGAAAGACTTGAGCTGACCGGATTCCTGCTCCAGCTCAGACTTCACCTCCTGAAAATCAGAAACACAAGAAGAACACATTAACAAAAGGCAAAACAAAAACAAGAGCTGAACAACTTGCAAAGAAATGAAATAGTCCTTAATTGTATAGTGACAATTGTTGTTGTCACTATACAGGTTAGTGCAATCCTTCTGTAACAAAGATGAGCAATAACGTAGCTGCATGTGGTTTTAACACTAAAGCATTTTGAAGATATGTTAAGTGTGTAGATATATTGCAATTTGTCTATAATTCAAATAGATATTACTACAAATAACAGGTAAGAGTGCCTGATGTTACAAAATGTGCTAAAGTAAAATAAGTGCATAAGGAAATGTGCTTTAGATGAAAAGGGATCATCTTCGTGTATTTACTATGAATGGGATCAAGCTTAGAAATTACACTCACTTGTGACCTGGATTTTGAAATTTAGTTGATTTAATATCAATTTCTGGTAGACAAACCTACATGTATTTCTCTCCCAAAATGTCTCACATATTTTCCATTTTCTTTTGTGCTCCTTGAACATCAAGCAAGACAGGCTGGCATGTTTAAGTACATTCCCAAAAGATTAAAGATGTGAGAAAAATGTACTGAAAAGTCTAAATATTTTGTGAATGAAGCAGTGACTGAGCTTTTGTTTCAATGTGGGTCAACGACATATAAGGATTTTCAATAGGCAAATTTTAAAGTGTAAAAAATATTAGTTTCTATTAAGTGTCAGGTATGCATAAATCTATGTTTACCATTTATAGGAAGCAATTTTAGTGATTTTATGTACATAAATTGGCTACAACCTTAAAAAATGTCATGTGGTGCGACCGAGAATAACCTTAAAATTGTTTTATTTTCTAAAACATGGTTGGGATATTAATGTAAGTTCTGAGTAATATGAAGTGTATAGAAACAAACTGTTGCATTTCTTTAGATTTTTAATGCATATTGATATTTTCTTTTGCTGTCCAATATGACAGTCACCTGCTTGTGTTTAATGAACAAACTACTGCCCTGTAAAATGCATCAAATGAAGAAAAATGCCTAAAGAACCATTCACCCAAGTCGACTTTGTCTGTTATTAAACTCCAGCCATAGAATTCCTGCTGTTATTAGTCGCACCACATGATGCACGGTTGCACCACATGACATTTTAACACTTTAAGTACAAAAAACATGCAGAATAACTCAAGATTTCTGAAAAAATGATTTGGTCCCATGGAGGTCAGAGGTACTACAGAAATGTGGTGAATTATTATGAAATTTGAACCTTTTAACTGAGGAAACTGCACTTTAGGCGTCATTGACCCGTATGTCTACTGTTTAAAGTAGACATACGGGTTTAAAGGTGAATTGGGTAACTTTTCTGGTGGAGGGTCCATTAAATGCTTTTCTTCATGGAAACCACATGTAATTGAATAAATGTAAGGCAGATCTGTTTAATGTCATACTGTGGAAAACTCCAATCAGCGCAATGACATCTCCATAATTATTTAAACGTGTTTCTTAGTCAAGGTTGTTGAACATTAAAACATATTGTAATTATAAACTAAACATTACCTGCCTTTAATCAGTATATTTTAATATTTTTTTCATGTGATCTGACCTCTATCGTCTGCCTGTAGTCCTCCACACTGCGGTCAGGTTGTCCCACGGGGCTCAGGGCCTTCAGTCTGCTCTGGGTGAACACCTGGAGGTCCGTGCCCAAGCGTTCGTAGTTTTCCAGTCGGGGCAGCAGTGCTTTGAGCTCCGTTTCCCTCTCGGTTTGAAACACCTGGGCTTTGGTGAACCTCTGCGTGAGCTGGTCCAGGGAGCTCTTCAGACCGGAGGCGGTGGAGGCGTCTGAGCTCTGCAGAAGTTTGGACACAGCGTCTCTCGTGGAGTCGACACAGCCCTGTCTCGAGAGCAGCTCCTGACGAAGTTTCTGTAGAAGAAGAGATTTTAGATAGGCCTGTCACAATAAAATATACAAGTGCAATTTATTGTTGAAGTGTTTATACATGATAAATGACGATACTATTGTAATTTATACCACAGACACGATAAACTTTAAGCAGAATTATCCTCAGGGAACTATTCTAAATGGTTAAAATGCTTGAGATACATATAATAAACTGCAGATTTAATCACTTTAGTTCTTAGTTTGTATCTATAATGGGTCATAAAACTTATTTCATCCCTCAACAGGTCAAATCTTATCGTTTTGCAAAACAATAAAAAAAGTATCCGTGTTAAATATTGACCCCAAAATGTATACTTCCGTCTGTCATTTATTGAACAAGTAAATAAAATAATTATCGTGACAATTTCCTTCAAGATTTCAACTAATTATTCAGGTTTTATACTTATATACTTTATACTTCAGTGAGTCCATAAAGCTACAAAGCTTGAAGAAAAATGATCATATAATATAAAAGCTGCAGGTTTTGATCTCCCAAGCCAAATACAGATAGATTTTATATCTTTTTTTTTTAAATATACGCTTTACAGATGCTTAGATGTGTATTTTGTCTGCATTATTTGGACATTAAAGCAAAGCAGATAATGCAAAGAATTATTATGACAATACTGTGTGTATAAATGTGTAAAACAATCATTGGTAAGTAACATCTGAATAGGAACCGTGTCAGTCCCTGTTATCAGAGGTATAATACTCCCTACAACAGAAGCATAGCCAGATTGGACTGTACTAAACTAGAATGGACAACACTGCTTCTCTTTAACTCTCAGACTACTACCATTTATGCTACAACAAGGGATTAGTGGTGTCCAGTAGAAACGTAGTGGTTTTAGACATTTTTTATTTTTATTTTTTACATTTCATTTAAACTTGGTGCACGGCTGTATTCACAAACATGCAAACGCACCTGGTTCTGTGTGAGCGCCTCTTGCACGGCCTGAGCGGTGGGCAGTACCGGCGCTGGCTGCAGGGGGAGCTCTTCTAACCAGGACAGCAGAGTCTTGAGTCCCTCCTGGACGCTGACGGACTGAGCCACGGCGGTCTGGAGCTGCTCCGCCCGCTCCGACACAGACGAGGACAGAGAGCCAAAGCGTTTCTCCAGACCATCTATAAAGACACAGTATATGGCGTTTAATTTAGCTTATTACCATGGCAACATACAAGATATTTAGAGTATTTTAAAGGCATAGAAAGTTTATACCCTGTGTGTTCCAGATAATTATGCATGTATGATTTTTCACTATCAGGAAGAGGCTTTTTGCTAATTTTTACTACTTTTATCTACTTTTTTACTATTGCAAAGGCCTTTTTCAGCTTTATTTGGTAGTTTTGATTTTTTTTATTATTATTTAGCGGTGCAATAATCCAATTTTCTACAATTTGACAGTTCCAGATAATTATGAAAGTCAGTCAAATCAAAAAGAAATAAAGTTTAGTTCTGAAAGTAAACAGCACATTTTGGTTTTTTTTATCAATAATAATAATACATTTTGTTTATTAGGCACCTTTCTGGACACCCAAGTTCACCTTACAGAAACAGCTATAGCGCTTTTCACACACATGTCCCTAAAGACGCTTTACAGAGCATTATGAACAGAGCATTCTTCATTTCCTCCATACCCGGTGGTGGTAAGCTACTGTACATGTATATAGCATTATATTCTGTATTTTTTAAAACAATATTCAACAATATTTCAATGAAAATTTGCATTTCACATGTTGATATATCCATGTTTCTTCTGTGTCACTTAATTATTATTGTGTTCTGTTTGGTTTATATGAAACATTCTGGTGATAGTGGAAAACTCAAGAATTTAAAATGCAAAAAGGCAGCCATGAATCACTCTAAAAAGCTATGAAAATTTGCAGTAGTAGTAGTGGAGGAATGTTACTTAATCTCACCTCAAAATGATCTCGTTGACTTATAGGACTTTATTATGAGAATATTTTACTTCTCTGGGGTATGAGTATCACATATTTAGATCACCCTGTTGCCGTTTATTGTTTTAAAAATGCTTTATTTGCCAAAAACGACGTATTAACATGTTTTATAAGTTACAATTTCATTTTGACGTGGTTAGTCCCCCTGCCCGCTGAATTACTCAGGGTTCACTGCAAAAAAGCTTGGCCAAAATATAAAATATAAACACTTAAGTCACCAGAGAATGACTTAAAAGTAGTGAAATGATCTGTCCATGCAGCCAGATCATTTTACTTGACAAGTTCTCTTAAAATAAACAACCTCTAGAATAGAATTAAACCATCTCTGGTCTAGTATGTACTTAATAAATCTGAAAACAAGATGTAATTGAATAATTGCAATACTATTTTCCATCCAGATAAAGAATTAAAACCTCCATGGACACAAGCAACAGGAGCCCCCATCACCAGAAAAGTTCCATAGCAGACCTTTAACTTGATTTGAGCACAGTTTGTCCCATAGTTACCTGCAGCACAGAGGATGTCCACAGCTCTGAGGGACGGAGACTCCTCGGTGCTCACCAGGTCTCGCCCGGCGCGTTTCACCTTCTCCAGCTGGACAGAGCGCTCGGCCATTTCATCCTGCAACGACTACAGCAACGAGATTATGGTGAAAATAAAGAAACGACTACTTTCATGTTCATAGTAATAGGACCAATCTCTCTACATTTCTGAGAGCTTCTATTTTTACTTTTTTTTGTTCAATGCTTTGCTAAAAAATCTGTCAAAAAATCCTTATTATTTATTTTGTCATTTATTTATCTATTCGGTAACAAGAAAAGATGGCTGCACTTTGTAATAACTACACATTAATTAGCCTTGATAAAACTTCTGCCTGAATCTTCACCTGGACTTGTCGTAGTGTGTTCTGCAGGTTCTGGGGGTCCGTGTCGACCGTGGCTTTGGTGATGCTTTGATTTTGTTCCTGAGCGCTGAGCCACGAGTGCAGAGACACCATCTCGTCCTGATACTGCTGATACCGCTCCAACAGGCCGGTGAGACGGGCCCCCAGCTCTGAGGACTGAGCACACAGAACAGGGGGTTAAATATGATGGAAATTTAATAAAATAATAGGGGAAAACAACTTTCCAGTACCTTCGTATGTAGTGCTGTGTATCTGTGGTTAGCGTCATGTAGCTTGTCTGTGATCAGCTGTTTGGTGCTGTCCAGAGCGGGGTCAGATCCTCCCACCTGCTCCAGAGCCCCCTGCACCGAGTCCAGAACCTTCTGACCCGAAATGGACACGAAGCGCAGGTCTGCTTTGTGGCAAATGACATCCTCAGACAGCTGTCAACAGAAAAAATGTACGTGTGAGATTTAAAATAAAGACAAGCGATATTAACAACTACAATAAATACCACAAGGTTGAATTAGTAAGTCAAGGTAATAAGGAACTACTGAATGAATGTAAAAAAAAAATCTATTATAAAAGAGATATTATTAAATGATGATGCACGATGTTATCACTGTTATTATTGAGAAAAAAGTATAGAAAACAATACAAGAAGTGCCCCACTCCAAACTTTCACTAGAATAAGGTGAAGAGAAGAGGTAGAGCGATTCACTGGGTCACAAAACAGTCTAAAAGTAGCAGTGCAGGTGCTCTACGAGGGTTAACATGAAAGCTAAACAAGAAATAGCCCTTACTGGATAGTGTGAATAATAAGCCCATAAGTTTATGCCCTGACGAAGACATCTTACTCGTCGAAATGTGTTGGTGTCCCTCGGTGTAATAAAAACCGTTTAATATATCCTGTCCGTGTGCCTTGTGTTTGTCCCTTGCCCATTTTTACACTTTCCAGTAAGGGCTTTTTTTTTGTTTAGTCTTCACGAGAATAATTTGGATAATTTCAGCCTTTCTACTGAACTTTAAAGGTAAAAGGAGCTGTTGACTTGAAAACTACCACTACATGACAAGGTGGAACAGAGCATTTTGAGCTTTGGATTACTCAAACACGTGTGAATGAAACAACTATGATTTTCTTTGACGTAACAGCATTACAACAGGGTTAAACGCTCACATGAATCCATTTTGTGCAATATAGGACCTTTACAGTAACGATTTATTATAATTAGCTGTGAATTGTGTACAAATGGTGCTATACAAACTTGTCTTGCCATAATTCTGTTTTTCTATACTTTAATAAAACTTGCAAATCTATCAAAATCCTTACATTTTCTCCTCTAGCTCTAGTTAATCATGAGAATTACAGTTACACCCTACAGTGCAATGATGTGTATCAAATAGGCTGAGAAACAAGTCGAAAAAACATATGTAGCTCCCTAATGCGGTGCCGAGGGACCCCTAACAAGTGAAATGACCCCAGCGGCTTCTATATAACGTGTGACTGTATAAATCACAGCTCATTTGGGGCCAAAGAACAGAAACAGAGTCTGGGAAACGGCGGCTGCTCGGGCAATTACACATGAAAAAGGCCGGAGAGGCATTTGTTTTCACTGTAGTTTGAAAACTCCAGATGCTGTAAATGATTAGTTTTCAATCGTTTTACAAAGCTGGTTTTCTCATTATGAAGTAGGAGCAACGAAAGCAGCAACGACTAAAATCTATTCATGGTCGAAAGCTTAACGGTTCTATAGTACACAAAATTGACTCTCACAACATGGAACAGAGTGTTTTTAGATTGAAGGAAGAACTCTAGTCTAAATAAATTGTCTAAAGTCTAAAAAATAAAAAATAAAAATCTAAATATGCAGGATTTGTGTGTTAAACATGTAAATGAAACAAAACATAACTACAGGTAGGGCTGCTCGATTATGGAAAAAATAATTATCACAATTATTTTGGTCAATATTGAAATTATGATTATTCAAACAATTATTTTTTAGTCACACAATGCATTTATTCAGTATTTCTCTCTCAAAAAACAACTTTGTTATTGATAATTTCCGTAAAACTTTTTAACTCAAAATAAATATAGGCTACAAATATGTGCCTTAGAGCAGCAAATGAATAAAATATACTTTGAACATGAAATAAGGCATCGAAAAACATAAATAAACTATATATCCAGCTGTTCTACAATCTCTACATTTAAAAAATTAAATAAATATAGTTATTTATATAAAAAATATCCCAAAATAAACTTTAAACTGTTAAACTTGAAGTTGTTTCAACTCGATTATATAAATTTAGAGATCGTTTGACACACAAATCAAAATTCAATTAATTGCACAGCCTTAACTCCAGGTATGTTTTTGATGAGGAAATAACATGATAACATAGATCAGTAAATAATATAATAATAAATAGTTTAATAAAGACGTTTTAATGATAAATAGTAAAAATGACGAGGTACATCATTCACGAGTATAAAGCAGCTCAGTTCTCCGTACCTTCCTGTGCTCCTCCATTCGTCCCTTCAGACCCTGGGCGTCGGTCTCTCCTTCTCCCAGAGACCTGAGCTCGTGTTCGGACTGATCCAGCCACGACACCAGGCTCCCGTGCTCCTGGAGGAACTTGGTCAGCTCGTCCTTCAGGGCCTCGGACTTCCTCAGGCGGTCCTGGGTTTAGACCGGAGAATGGGAGTTAGGGGAAATGAACAAAATATGAGGATGTTTTATTATCAGGTAAATGAGTAGTTAAATCAGGTCTAATTACAGGGTGTCCCAAAAAATTTGACATCATTTTGCAGGCCAATAATTTTGGCAATTCTTGTTGAAATAACGTCAAATTTTCACAGAATGTACAGAAAAAGATCAAGATTTTATATTTCATATTTTATTTTTGCTCTGTTTTGCTCTGTTTTCTGTCAAATATTTTGGGACACCCTTTATTTGTATGTTTTCGTCTGCTACTGATAAAAGTTATTCAGTGTCACGTAGGGCATCCAGTGTAAATATTGCCTAAATTTACCGTAATAGCTGGTCAAAGTTGTATCCATTTTGAATCACTAAAAGCAAAAGTTTGATCCACACTTCGCTGAGGCAATATCAATTAAGCAGGTGACTCCACCAAACAAAGTGTTTTTGGCAATGCATAAGGCAACTTTAAATACTGGGAAATAGCTAATATGACTAGATGACTATGTTACCTATCCTCGTTTTAAAAATGCTATATGGTGCTGAAAAAACATATATACTAATATGTATTAACATCTCACTTTTGTTCCCCTCCCTTTGCATTCCCCCTTCAGAGCATTATCATCCCACTAATTAAACTACTGCACATCATATCAGGTTTGTGAAGTAAGTTTTGTATTGTGTTTTTGCATATTTATGGAGAATTGTCGTGTGGGAGCATGGGTGACGTAGGCTTGTGGGCTGAACATTGCACAGAATTTGACAGTTAAGCATAAGGAGAGTTTGAATAGGCTAAATTACTCAAACATGCACAGATGACATCTCTTGTTTTTAATGTGTGAACAACATTATAAGAAAATAGAAATATGCAAAATATACCGTCCGTAAAGTATATTGATCTGAAGTGTGTTTTTACCTGGCAGTTGTGTAGCTTCTCCTGGTGCTGGGCCTGTAGCTGGTCCAGAGCCGCCCTCAGACGCCTCTTCTCTTCGGGGGGGACGGCCGAGTCCGGCTGCTCCAGGAGAGAGCGCACGGACTGGGACACCTGCATCAGCTGGGCCTGCTGGGCCTGGAGCTGCTGCAACTCCGACTGAACAAGACACAGGGAGGGTGTAAAGAGTTTATATTATGAGAAACCAAAGTGAATCAGTGAATAAAAAAGTTGACCTAAATAATTTTTACACACTCCCATTAACTTAAGATGTATATTATATTAGGAGAGATCTAACTAGAGATCTGTCCAGGTGTGTGTTTTTGTGTGAAGTCTGATGATTATGCACATATTATACACATGCTTTCTTTTAATTCCGTTTTAATTCTGTTTCTGATAAATATTCAAATATAAAATTACAGTCCCAAGCTGCAGTTTTTTAGTTAGTTAGTCCTTTTATCATTTTTTGCTGACAATCAAACACACTGCGAAAAAGCGTGGCGAAATTTTAAGACATAAACACTTAAATCTATCGGAAAATGACTTAAAAGTAGTGAAATTATCTGTCCATGCAGCAAGATCATTTTACTTGACAAGTTATCTTAAAATAAACGACCTCTAGACTAGATTTAAGCAGTATCTGGTCTAGTGAGAAGAAAATTAATCTGAAAACAAGATGACTAACCTGATATAAGTTCTAAAATCTTGGCCAGATCAGAGAAATATGCACCGTACAGTTTTTTTAATTAATCATCTTGCGTTATTTTGGTGAAAATCAAACACCTAAACAGGACCATGAGCACTGTATTAATCACAGGTCACCGAAAATCTTAGTTTAGTTTGCAAATGCGTCGCCACGGTAACTGCTGAAAATTCCCCACAGATGTACATGCAGCGCCCCCCAGCGTGTATGAAGTGCATTTCGCGTTTTTGGACATGGTATTTCGGACTTGATACACAGTCCAGATCATCAGTGTCGGAGCCGCTTCTTCCCAAGGGATAAACAAAGCTCAAAGTGACATTAAACCAAATGTCATCCGTCGCTTTGCAAAACGGCCGACCTTTACGTCGCAGTCAGCGCCGAGAAATAACGGTGCAAAATGAAACCTTCGTACAAATACACAAAACAATTTGACTAGAAATTGTTTTTGAAATATTATCAGTCATCCAGGTGAAATTACAAGTGCTAAAACATGAGGGAAGTGCAATAAGTAATTGTAGTGGTTGCTGTAGTAGTAGAAGTAGCAGTAGTAGTAGTAGCAGTAGAAGTAATAGTAGTAGCAGGAGTAGTCATCGCAGCTGTAGAGGTAATAAATAATAGTAGTAGTAGCAGTAGTAGTAGTAATAGTAGCTGTAGTTGCAATAGTAGCAGCAGTAGTAGAAGTAGCAGTAGTAGTAGCCATAGTAGTAGTAGTGGTAGAAGTAGTAGTAGTAGTAGTAGTAGTAGGAGCAGTAGTAGCAGTAGCAGTAGCCGTAGTAGTAGTAGTAGTAGTAGTAGTCGTATTAGCAGTAGTAGAGGCAGTAGTAGTAGTAGCAGTAGTAGAGGTAATGGTAGTATGGCAGTAGCAGTAGTAGTCATAGTAGTAGTAGTAGTAGTAGTAGTAGTAGTAGTAGCTGTAGTAGCAGTAGTAGTAGCAGTAGTAGTCGTAGTTGCAGTACTAGCACTAGCAGTAGCAGCAGTGGTAGTAGTAGTAGTTCTTGTTCTAGTAGTAGCAATGGTAGCAGTAGTAGTAGCAGTAGTAGCATTACTAGTAGCAGTAGTAGTAGCAGTAGTAGTAGTAGTAGTAGCAATGGTAGCAGTAGTAGTAGCAGTAGTAGTGGTCGTAGCAATAGTATTAGTAATTTACAATCCAGTGTTTCTTACCTGTAGCATGTCAGTATGTGACTTGACGGCGCCCTCTGGTGGTGACAGTGCAGAATCCACAGACTCCATTGTGCCGTTGAATCCGGCTCCTTTGGCTCCGGGCTGGTTGAGGCTGGACAGTTGGTTCAGGAGTGAATCGATCTGTCCTCGAGTCTCCTGCAGCTCCTCCTCTGCCTTCGCCTAAGTTGAAAAAAAAATTCCTAAACAAACTGACTCTTAATATATTTTACTGGTAACACTATTTACTTTCAAACTCAAATCAAAGTGTTTTTCTGTGGTCACTGTGGTCAGGGTCATATTTTTTATACAGGACCTTTTTTTTAACGTCGAGAACAGATTCGAACCACCAATCTTCGGAATCATGGAAAAATACAAAATGCAAAACGCTAGGGACAGATGAGGCTATTCTGCTGCTAATTAGACTTCTACTAATACTTTCCTATTTTTTTTTCTTTTTTTCGCATTTCTGTTTAATAATATGATGTTAAGACATAAGGGACTTTTGTTACTAAGGGAGGGAGTTGTAAAGAGCAAGTACCACATGAAATTGAGTTTTTATTCATGCAAAAGAATGGCTTCAAATAACACTAAAAAGAAGTAAAAGGGTGTTTACTAATAGTAGTTTAAGTCTAATTAGCAGCAAAATAAGGTTATGGTTATAAAACAAGGAAACATGAATTAAGTATTAACCACATGTTTCCAAATAGTACAAATAGTACTCTAATATAAAGTGTTTCCATCATGTGCATTATTCTTTTACCCTTTGTGTGTTTTGCTGGACTGTGGTGCTGATCTCCGAGTCCACCTCACACAGTGATGTATTGGCTGTATCTGTCAAAGCGCTGTACTGCTCCTTCATCTTCACTAGCGCCCCCTGCAGGTTTGCCCTCTCCTCTGGGCTCAAACTGTCTCCTTTCTCGGCCAGCAGCTCCTCCACTGAGCGAATGGCCTCTGCTATTCCCTCAGATTTGGACTGCAGGTCTTTTTGTACTTCCTGAAACGACAAATTACAAAATAATTCACACATTTTTTCACATGACTCTGCGATTGAATTTAAAGAAGTCACTTTTGTGTTTTTCTTAATCGTACTTTATTTATTTGTCCTCAGCATTTGACCCATCCTACAATGCCCCTGGGATATTTCCTTAGGACAGGCACTTTCAAACTATGGCCCGGGGGCCAAATGTGGTCCTCAGACCACTTGTTTTGGCCCTTAGGCTTCCAGGTGAATTGGCCCATACTACCACAAGTAGTACTTTTTATTCCATGTTTAAGAAATCTACCCTGTTCAAGCAAATGTAGTGTGTCCTTTTGAGTGTCTAAGCCTGAACAAAGGTCTGGAGGGTCATTCAAGCCTGTTATAAATGCACAGATTTGGATTATTCACAGTTTTGACCACCAGTCTGTGACCCTCGATTGGCCCTCACGCTGGTCTGTGTTTTAATATGTGGCCCTTGATGAAAAAAGTTTGGACACCCCTGCCTTAGGAGAAGGGGACAGATCTCTGTGACCTTGTTGCTCATCTTAGACAGATTCAGGACTATCTTAGCTGAAGAATTTTACTTATTGTTCATGTTTTGTTCATGGGGGAACTGGAGAGTCAGGAGGAAACACACCAAGACACAGGCAGAACATGCAAACTCCACACAGAAAGACCACGGCGACAGAGAAATCAAAGACAGAACCTTCTTGCTGGGAAGCGTGACGCCTAACCACTCAGCTAATGCCACCATAGTATAGAATCAAACATGATGGAATAATTATCAATCTATTTCATCATGTTTGATTATATACTATGGTGGCACTATTTCAGTTTACATTTGTACCATTATAACCACACACTGTATAAAAAAGTGGACTAAGGGAGTGTGACGTCACCTATAGCATTCAGCTCCAGTCAAATGAAGCTCATCGAGGCTGTCGGGCAGTTACTAATACTGTCAATCAAACCTGTTGCAAACATTAGCAGGAGTGACCTTGGAGGAAAGAAGGCGCCTGATTTGTCTATTATTAATGTTCATATGTTGACTTACAGACAAAATGGCAAAATAAAAGAGAACTGGAAGCGCGCCCATGCTCATTTCCTGTTTGAAACACGGTGGCTCATGTGACTAATAAGACTGTACCTTGAGCTTCCTCTGCTTCTCCTGTAACGCATTCACATCTCCAGACTGTCCGCCGGTCACATGACTCGCCAAAAGACTCGCCGCTCCGGCCAAATACATCGCAAGACCCTCCAGTTTCTGAGAGCAATCAGCTTTCTGCTGCTGCACCACCTGATAACAAATGAATGAAGATTAAATATTTAAGAAAACACATTTAAAACAGTCTTAAAGGTGCACTGTGTAACTCTTCCTGGTGGCAAGCCCGTCAAATGATTTTCTCTATGGATATGTTATTGCTTTGTCTGAAATGTTCCACAGTATGGCATTAAACCTTTTTATTTCCATGGAGGACAAACCAGAGCAAGTCAGATCTGTGGAGAGGCAACCCCGCTCACAGTCAGAACGCCTGTTTTTATAGGTATTTTTGACTGTAAAACCACCTGTAATTTAATAAATGTAAAGTAGAGCTGTTTAATGTCATACTGTGGAACATTACAGGCAAAGCAATGACATAACCATAGAAACAAGCACGTGACGGACCCTGAAACCAAAAAGTGACATAGTGCAGCTTTAAGACAATAATGTTTACCTTTTTGAATATGATTTTTTTTTTTTTTATCCAAATGTACACAAATATCCTCAGTGCACTTTCAGTTTTGAGCATGTTGTGTCCACAGTCACACATTTACACATTCACACACAGATAATATTACACACAAATTGGCAAAAGCAACACAGAAAGATCACATTATCCCCCTTTAAAATAAATTCATGTGAGACAAGACTCTAGCTTCAAAAGTACTGGATCTATAATAGTCCCTTTCTGTTTTCCATTGCGGTGACAAGTGATTTTCAGTCTGGAGCATCTGGAAGAGCAAGGCAAACAGGTTAAAGGCACACAGTGTTAAATTACATGCAAAAAGCTCGATTTGTGAGAAGAGTGATGGTGCTACAGCAGGAATGGATGTCTATTTATTATGATTTTATACTATTTTGTGTGTATGATGGCGTTATAAAGATGAACAAATGAAAGCGTTGGGCGTGAATTTTAAAGGTCCTATATTACACGACATTGATGCTTTTCCCCGTGTTATAATGATAGTTCCTCAAAAACATACTCAGAGTTGTGTTTTGTTTCATTCACACCATGTTGGAGTAATTTTGGGTTGTCCGTATCAAAGCTCAAAATGCTCTGTTCCACCCTGTGATGTCATTCAGTGCTAGTTTTCAAGTTAACAGCTTCTTTTTACGTGTAAATTGAACTGTTATATACTGTAATACACCAGAATGACTAAAAATTGTTGCTCTTATATTTTTGCTTTGCTCCAGATGAAAATTACGTTTTAGTTAAATCCGGTCGGTGCAGTACATTTATTGTGCAATGTCCCTGTCAAATAAATCAACTAATAAACAAAAAATAGTAAATAAATGTACACTTTGTTCAGTTGAGCTTGCCACAGACAGTCTACTGCAGGTGTACAGCATCCTTCTTCCTCTGGTTAGGGAAAAAAGCCAGAGAGCTGCTCGTTTTAGTTTCGGTCGCAAGAACTTGAGTAAATATAAGAGATGAGGTACAGTTTGATGCACTATTATCCATTTATCCATCAAAGTTATGCATTTACAGTGATAAGAGGCGTTTAATTAAATCAAATTTGAGTTATTCAGCACGTACGATTCAGAAATCCCTAGGTGAGTTGCTCTGAAGGGGATGGATCTACAGTATCTTCTGGTGGCTAAAACAACAGCTGTGACTTCAAAGTTTGGACATTTCTGAGTTGCAAAGTATCCAAATGATTCTAGTGAAGGTGTATGGAGTTTAAAAACACAAATGAATGCTTCCTGTATTAGCACTTAATAATATCACAAGTTAAAGCAGAGTTTTCAGTTTGACAGAAGAACTAGTCTAAATATGCAGGGTTTGTGTGTTGAACATGTGTGAATGAAACAAAACTCAACTCCAGGTCTGTTTGTGATGAGGAAACAACATCATAACAGATCAGGAAATAGTGTAATATGGGCCCTTTAAACTTATATGTATAATAACTAAGTAAAACTGAGTAAAGGTTGATGGTGAGGAGAATATACTGCAGTTTTCCAGTTCATTTTGACAAAGCAACAATGGCATAACAATAATAAAGCGTGGCGGTAAGCTGTTGAACACAAAGCATGTCTAGATAATACATCAGCACAGCAGTGGCATCTCAAACCCATTCCTCTTTATCCAAACCTCTCTTTCTTTTGCACTCTCTCTGTTCTTCTCCTCCTCTTTGCTCCTCTCCTCTCTGCGCCTCCTCTCCTCCTCTCTCTCCCTCTGGGCCGACAGTGCTGTGGACCAGGCGTGGGCGTGGCCTGTAGCCTCGTGATAAGCCCCCTGAAGCTGCTGGAGCTTTCCCAGGACCCCCCGGCTCTGGTCCGGGCTCAGGTCTTGGGCTCGCTCTGAGATAAAGACCTGGATGTCAAATGCAACGTCGCTCACGTCACTGGAGCGGGAGGTGAGGGTGTCCTGGAGATCCTACGAGGGAAACAAAAAGGGACAAGAACTTCAAAATCTGTACAATTTGAAAACTATCACAAGGTGGAACTGAGCATTTTGAGCTTTGAATCTGTAGACAGACCAATAATAAAGTGTTACTCAAACGTGTGAAAACACAACTTTGGGTATGTTTTCGATGATGTAACACCATTATACATAAATGCAGACATTATAACATTAACTTACTTTACAGAGCTGGAGCTGCTGTGTTAAAGGACTGTCCCCTGCCTCCTCCTTCTCCTCTGTCCTGTTCATTCCTTCACTCATTTTGGACTCTGTTTCTTTGAGCCACAAGAGTAGAGACTCTGCCCGTCCTCCCAGAGAAGAAAGCTCTGCTGCTACTGCCTCCTGGGGACAGAGAAAAGAAATAATGATAAAGTAACAATACAATAAAATAAAGCCAGGAGTAAGGCTTAAACTAATATTTCATTAGGTTTTGAGACTATTTTAACTAGGGGTGTAATGATATCCAAGTCTCATAATACGGTATCCTCATGGTATGAACCTCACGGTACAATATTTATTGCAATATCATCAGAAATCTCACAATATGGTGGGGAGGCTCACGATATTACAATATTCTACATAATAACAAGACTGACATTATAAAATGCGTTGAATAGTCATTTGGTACAGCATTTATTGTCATTAATGATATCCAAATCTCTCTGTACAATATTTTCACCATATACATCTCACGGTACCATATTTATTGCAATATTTTGTGGAAGCACAAAACTGTGAATCTGCTCCTTTTTCCTCTAAAAATGCCTTCATAAGACTTAACCCAAAGAATTAAGATTTCAAAGTGCTGAGAACAGTTATTTCTTCATGTCGTCTGCACTGAAACAGAGCAAAGGATCATGGTCTATGTAGTTTCCTGTTTTTTTTAAAGCTATTTCTGCATCAGAACTATTCATTTAAGCAAAGATACTTGGGATTCGATATATTGTGATGGTCCACGATATTATTGTGAGACCTTTGATGACGTTATTGGTACATCCCTAATTTTAACACTTAACAACTTTAACTTGTCTGTAATAAATGTGTGTTGGGTCAGTTTGATTAGGCCTATTTTACTTTTTAAATTTACATCTAAAATGCTCTACCTAGTAATTTCCTTTACTCGTAGTAGTAGCAGTTCTCTAAGTATGCATGTATTATGTATTTTTAGTAACCTTGTGCGAGTCTCTATGCTCCTTTAGACTCTTCAGTATATCCTCAGACAGACTCTTGGCCGCCTCGTATCCTCGGCTCAGGCTCCGTCCATCTTTCTCCAGAGCCAGTAGGAGCTGAGGAGGCAGGTCCTCCGGTTTGGGGTTCAGGAAGTGCTCTGAGGCCTCCAGCTGTTTGTGGATCTGAGGTTCTAAATCTCGCAGTTCAAGGTCCAGTGTCTGAGGAAAAGAGATTTTATATATTTAGAGACTAATCAGATAATCAGGGTGGGAATAAAGGCTAACATTTTTACGAGAAGTGCCATTTTTATGTTAATAAAGTGTTTAATGAAAAATGTAGATAATGTGCAGTGTGTTGACAAACCATGTTAATACCAGACCAAAAGACTGATCAATAATTTTCATTTCATCAATTTTAAGTACAGCACAAACAATGTATCAATTACAAAATTGCTAAACAGCATTTAAAATGGAATGAACTCAAAATTCTTTTTTTTTAAAAAAATCATTAAAACCAGATTCAATACTTGCTCTCTTTGGAGTGAAGTCAGCAGCTGTTCAGTTATCAAACGCTCAAACCAATATGGCATGTTTTGTGATGCTTTTAGCACGCATATTATTCTTGTTAAATTGAAAACAAACAACACCACCGCCATCTCATTCGATATTAATGAAAGACAATATGAAACATCTACAATTAGAAAAAATAAGGTACTCAAGGGAAATCTGAGAATATTTTTTTTCTACTTGGCAACCATTTATAGATTTCTACAATTTCACAAATGTGTAAAAACTGAGTGGAAAAGAAAAAAATATACCTATTCCGATGAATCCTCACTGTTTGTCTGGTTTTGTTTTACTTTTATCCCTTCTGCCATAAAGATGTTCAACAGAAAGTAATTTTGCTTGTGTCCCCTGATGCACTAAGGTTCGAATGTATAGTGTGTGTTGTATGTATTTGTCTTTATATTGTTTGTGGATTGTGCATGACCAGAAATGTGCAAACTGAATTGCCTTGTGGGATTAATAAAGTTGTTGACTGATTGATAATCTGTGTTATATTGTATAATCTATATGTATGCTTGATTTATGGAAAAACTCAATCAAGAGAATTATATATAAAAAAAAAACAAAAAAAAAACAACAACAACAAAGAAACAAAAAAGAAACAAATGAACCAACATGTTTTTTTTTCTTTTGAGGTAAAAATGGTGTAAATAAATAAATATAAATAAATAAAAATGTATTTGTATTATTATTATTTTTTTTTTTTTTATCACTCACCTCTGTTTGTCTTATGATGTCATTCAGGGCTATAAGGCTTCGTCCCACCGACTGCTGCTTCTGTTGTTTCAGTTGGACTTCAATATGTCTGACCATCGAGACCAGAGCCACAATCTGCTGATCCAACTCCAGACACTCCTGCTTCTTCAGTGACGACTGCAAATCACAAAACAAAACAATGCCATAGTAATATAGATTTCAAAATGACAAAAGATATTCAATTGCTTAACTTACCTTGCCAGTTTTAGAAGTTGTAGCTTGGTTTTTCATAATGGCACCTTCAGTTATTTTAATCGGGGTTTCAGTATCAGACTTGACATTTTCGGGTAATTCAGCTGCGATCATTTCCAAAACCTCTGGCGTATCCACTTTTTGTTCTTCAGTAACTTTAACTTTTGGCAGATTTACTGTTTCAGATCTATCCTCCATCATTTCATCTTTCTCCACAATTTTCTCCACAATTTTCTCCACTTCCTTCAGTTCAATTACAGGTTGGATTTGGACGTTTGACTCATTTCTATCCGGATCACTCTGGCCAAAATCTCTAGTACTCAAGAGGTCAGCAGACAGCTCTGGTGAGGCTTTTGTTAACCCAATAGTATATTCCTCTGCTGAAACTTTTTGGTCTTCACTTTTATTTTCTGATAAACCAGTAGTTGCATTTTGATTGTCACTGACATCTTGCAACTTTGGTTTCAAAGGAGTATCTTCAGAAATCACATTTTCTTGACGTGGCTTGTCTGTGTTGATAACAGTGCTGTCCATTTGAGTTTTTGCCTTTTTATGCTTCTTATGTTGTTTCTTTGGTTGTGTTTCTTTGATTTGTTGAATTTCGGATACCTCTTTTAATGGTGCATGAAGGACATTTTCAACCTCTGAATCCACTTCTTCAGGTTTAACCATTTTATCCATTTGACCATTACTTCCTTGTACAGCTCCACCTTGCTTCTGTGTTACATGTCGATTTTCTGGCATATCTTTTTGTATCTGGCTTGATCCCACACCCTCCTCCACTGGCTTAACTATTTTACCATCTTTCTTTCCCACCTCTTTCCGTAAGGCTTGCAATTCCTCTGCAGCTTGTTTCTCACTCACTCCTTTCTCAAAAACCTTTTTCAAAATACTCTCTTTGGCCTTCAACACTAACGCTGCTTTTTCGTCGTCTGGTAAAGTTGATTTTTGAGGCAGCATCCCTTCCTCTTTCTTAACCTTATCTTCTTGGAGTTCTGCTATATTTTTAGACTCATCATTTGCACCGTTCTTCCCAACTTTCTTCATTTTCTTTCTTCCATTCACTAGTTTTACTTCTGGCTCTTTCCCTGATTGTAAAACTGTGGATTCTTTGACCATTGCGGTGTCCTTTTCAACCTCCACCATTTGAACCTCATCTGAAGAAGTTATTTCGTCTTTAATTTTGGTTTTCTCAGACTCACTTACAGATGTAACCATTGGAGCTGATTGCACAATTTCAGGGTCTTTTTCAGGTTTGGGTTCAAATTTAGCACCTTCAGATTTGATTCCAGGTTGCTCCTCTGAACCATCTGCCCCAGTACCTCTGGCCTTCTTGTGTCTTCGCTTCTTCTTACTTTTGCCATCCATTTCTTTAGATGGAGCAGCCATAACTTGTTTAGATACGTCAACTTCAGAGGACATTTTGGTTGGAGTTTGCAAAGATGGCCCGGCTACGATGACATTTTCATCCTTATTGATTGAAGACGCAATTTCTGCAATTTTCTCTTTACTTTCTTCTTCTAGTTTCGAAATGGTTTTGGTCTCTGTAGCAGGAATATTTTGTATGGTTTCAGATGAATTTATATCAGTTTGTGTAGGTTTTACTTCAGTTTGTGTAGGTTTTACTTCTCCTTGTTTCATCTTTTTAACCGCTTTCGTTTGTCCATTTTTCTTTGTCATTTCTTTAGCTGGATTTGCAACTGTAGATGCATCTTCCACTGATTGAGAAGTAGTAGTAGTAATAGTGGTAGTAGTAGTAGTAGCAGTAATTTTCTGGTCAGGCTTGGATTCGGCTGTGATTTTTTCTTTAGTTTTCTTTGCCTTGACATCACTATCTTCACCACTAGAATTTTCAGCTTCATCATGTTTTGCCTCTTTAGTTTCCTTCTCCGCTTTTGAAATGTTTTTGTCGGTCATCAACCCCTTTCTGCCAGTAGCTTTACTCTTCACGATTTGATCAGTCGTCTCCAAAACAGGACTTGCTTTTTCCAGACGTTCTACAGATTTTGTCATTTCAATTTCTCCTTTACATTCAACCTCATTATCGGTTTTAGCCCAAGAATGCATCTCCTCACTCTTAGTTGGCGTTTCCCTCTCTTCAACAGGCATCTTTACTTCATCTTCAGATATACGAGCCACACTGTCGGGGTATTTCTCTACTTGTGTTGTTAAAACTTCTTTTTCGGTAGTCATAGCATCCTTCTCACCTTTAATAATATCTTTCTTCCTTTGGGGACTTACTTTGCCTAGAGTTTCAACAGGTTTTGTTATTTTGATCTCGCCCTTTTCAACCTGAATATCTGTTGTTATTTGCATCTCCTCACTTTCAATTGGAGTTTCTCTCTCTTCAGTAACAACTTTCATTGCAACATTGGATAAAGTAGACGCATGTTCAAGATGTTTCTCTGCTTGTATTGGTGACGCTTCTTTGTCTTTGGTCATCTTTTTCTTCTTCTGAGCTTTAGTAATCGCTTTGTCACTCTTTGCTGGTTCTGAAACGTCCTTGTGGTCTACAGATGCCATTTCCATTGTGCTTGACGTAATATCATTATCTTTATATGACAAGGGCTTCACAATTTCAGTCCTGTCTGGAGTTTCTAAAGGTTTGACATCTCTGCTTTCTGACTTATTCTCCACCCCATCCTTCTTAAGTTTGGCAGGTTTTTGTTTGGCATTTTTAGCTTGTTTTGAAATATCAACTCTATCTGCCGCAATTGTCTTCACCTTGTCCATATTTTCAGAGGATGCTGGTAGAACTTGATCAGAGGTTTGAAGACTTTGTACGAGTCCATCAGTGCTTTCTTTATCTGGTGTTAGAACAGCATTGTCATCTTTTATTGATTTCTCCGCTGCATCAAAGCTTGTGGGCGCTGACATTTTGGGATAAACTTGGCCTTTAATTTGTAGAGAGCCAATTTCTTCCACCTCTTTTTCAAGTGGAGTATCTTTTTCAAGTTTTGCAACAACTGGGATTTCACTTTCTACAGTTTTAATACTATCTTCACCCATTTCATCCTCCTTCTCTACTTGAAGAGATCCCATATTAAACTCAACTGGGCTTTCCATTGTTTGCATTGTGTCACATTGGTCAGACTCATCATACTCTTTATAGCCAATTTCTTCTTGTGAATCGTCCACAGTTTCTTCCGTCACTAAACTACCTTGCAAATCTTCTCCAACAATGCCAATTTCTTTATTATCAATTCTAAAAGTAGGTGTTGCTATACCTTTTGCATCTGCAGCTGCATCATCTGTCTGTGGGACAATTTCCTCAATTGCCTTTTGGATCTTTTTCTCAACATTTGCAGCAAACTTTGAGAGGATGTCCAGTGATTTATCAGGCTCTACTTGCACCATTTCTTCTGTGGACTGTTCCGATCCAGTGGATATTTTTTTCTCTTGTGCGACTACCAAACATTTCTCGTAAAGTGCAGATTTTGAGTCAGTATTTGAGTCCGACCAGGTTTCCATGCTGTCTGCGCTGCATATTGACAGTGTAATTGCGGGGCTGTGTTCGCTACCAGAAGAAGCAATAGGAGTTAAACTGTCACCAAAGCTTTCTCTTTCTGTAGATGGTAGATTTTCAATGTCATCTTGAGTAATTTCTTTGGGTAAGAGTCCTTTAGCAATAGCATCACTAAGTTCATCCACTTTCTGTCCAGTAGCAGGATCAACTAGCCCATCTTTCTTTAACTGATTGGTAGCTATCGTTTTTGCCATATCTTCTTCCACTAAACCTTTGTCAATTGCTTGAACTAAGCTAACTCTACCTCCAGTTGTGATGTCAATAATGCCTCCACTGTCTGCTTGGCTTTGCAGAATCCTCATAGCGGGGATGGGGTCAACCTTTTTAGACGCAATAGCTTGGGGAAGTGTCATAATTACACCTGTTTTCTCATCTTGAATACCTCTAAATGGCTTAATTTCTAGGAAGCGTTTTCCAGTTTCGATATCTATCTTACCCTGGTTTGCGAGATCAGAGTAAGGGACAATGCAAGCAGTTTGTGGGTCAATAAGTCCTTGCATTACAGCAGGAGATGTCATAACGTTGTTGGCTGTAACTTCATTTAGCAGACCTTTAGAAACTGCCTCGGTCAAAGTCAGCTTTTGTCCTGTGCTTGGATCCGAAATGGCGCCTGCAGATGCTTGCAAAACTACAGCTTCTTGGTTTGATGACTGGTTTGTTTTGCCTTGGTAGACCCACTCCAGCTCTTCTAGTCCTGGGGCCAGAGATCGGTCAACAAGTCCTCGATCAACCGCATCCGAAACAGGCAACCTCAGGCCAGATTCGTGATGGATTATCCCACCTTCTGCCACCTGCTTGGCCAAAACCTTATAAGCATCTTTCTGTTTGATGAGCCCTTTTTGCAATGCTCTCTCCAATGGTAAGGGACATTTTGACTCAGGGTCAACTATTCCCTCAATTTGTAGCTGTAATGAAGCTTTAGTCATAGCAGTTTCAGGATTGGTGTTTTTGCCTTTGAAAGCCTTCTCCAAAACAATTAATGGCTCTCTTTGCTCCTCATCAATTAGTCCCATATTGGTTGCGAGGGTAACAGATATTTTCTTGTCATGGTGGAGGTCTACAATGCCCCCAGACACAACTTGAGCTTCCAAAAGTCTATTGCAAGTATTTGTATCAATCAACCCTTCTTTAGCTGCTTCTGTCACTCCCAAAATCTTACCCTTTTTGGCATCTATAACCCCAGCTAGAGTCTTGTCCGATTTGAGTATAGTCCACATGAGATCTTCGCCTTCTAGACCTTCTTGCATCAACTCATCCAAATTCAATGAGTCTCCAGTGCTAGCATCAACAAAACCACCAAATAAACCAGCCTGGGACATCAGCTTGACTGCAGTATGGCCAGGAAGGATGCCCTGAGCTACAGCTTCATCGGGGAGTAGTCTGTCTCCGTCTGGAGTCTTCAGACCTCCTTGTTTAAGCTCTGCAACCAACTGTGAAAGTTCCGTCTCCTCCTCAAACTCTTCTGTGGGCTTCAAGCTATCATCTTGCCCGAAGACAGTAGACAATTGCGGCTCAGTTTTGTCCATTTGAGCAGGTTCACAGGCTTTTTTACTTTCTACTCTGGACAAAACAGCTTTCTCTGATGCTGATGTTACAGTAGTGGCAGGATCTGTTATAATTTTAGCATGGGAGATTTTTGTGGTAAATTCATCAAAATGTCCTGTTTCCTCAGTTTCATTTTTGAGGTTCTTATTCTTATCACCTACATTTTCATCCACTTGACTTACAGCTTTTATTTTCGCTTGTTTATCATTTTGTTTTTCTTGTAGTCTCACAATTTCGCCGGATTGTTTGATAACTTTGTCAACTTGCAGTTTTGCTCGTCTCTGAATAGCTTCATTCATTTCAGCAAATTTTGTTACGTCTTCTTCCACAATTCCTTGACTTGGAACATCTACAGTTTCAGTTCTTACAAGCTGATTCTCATCTTCAGAAAACTGGTCAAAAGCCGCAACTAACTCCAGTAGCTCTGAATCCAGTAAAACCAACCGTCTCCCTGTGTGAGCATCCATGTAGCTATGCGTCATTACGTGAAATAGGAGCTTTTGTTTAGCATCCTCCTCCGGATCTTGGGAGTTTACAGATTGGATGTCCCATACAGGTGGACTGGGGAAAGTCGGTCCCAACGGAGAAGACGGAGGTGTAGAGGAACTCGTAGAATTCCAGCTCAAATGTGACGGAGAAAGAGATTGGTCTGTGTTGGGAAGAATATCTGGAATATGTGTATCTTGAAGTTTACTGACAATATTTGCACCAAGAGTTTCCTTAGCTGTATCATTGAAAGGTAGCACTTGCAACGTTTCAGGGTTGTACAAGGCTCCTATGACATGTCGCTTTCTTAGCATGTTTTTAGCGAGGTCCCCTGATATTACTCCTTGTTGTAGAGCTTCAGCTATGGGTAGGATTTCACCAGATTTTGGCCATAGCATTCCCATATAAGACCAAAGCGATTCAAGGACCAATAAAGCGAGACGAGGAGAAAGCAAGTCCCTACGAATGCTTTCTTCCAAATCCAAGCGTTCCCCATCACAGAACGGGTCAAGGATGCCGCCACGTTGGAGCTGTCTCACCAACATGGCGCAGGCTAGGTCCTGGTCCATAAGCCCGTGACGTACAGCTTCATTAACGGTGAGTCTATGGCCAGAGCGTGGATCAGCAATACCTCCTGCAAACAGCTGTGCCTCAAGTAGACGTACAGTGACATTCCGGTCAATCAATCCTTCTTGAACGGCTCTGAAAATTCCCACTTTTCTTCCAGAACGCAAGCAAACGGTACCTCCTGCTTGCTGTTTGACAGGAAGCAATAAAAATCCAGAATCTTCTTCAATAATGCAGCGTTGTTGAAGATCTGACAGACTTAGTTTCTCAGCGGTATTTGGGTCAATTAGTTCTTTTGCATTTGACATTGAGTGTAATTTTCTAGCAAGATTGGGAGTTAAGATTTTCATGTCTTCTGATTGCTCAATACTTATCCTAGTTTCATCTAAATCCAAAAGCCCACCAGAATTGAACTGCAAAGCCAGTATATGAAGACCAAGCTCCTCTCTGATCAAGGAATTCTCAATTGCATTAACAACTGACTTAACATTTGGTTGCACTTTCTTTCCCATTAGACAAAGGGCGTTGTTGAGTTCAGAAAGGCACTGTAGCATGTGCCTGTTTACAAGCCCATTGTCTTCTCCCTGCTCCAGTGAAATCGGGAAACTGGATTGAGGTTGGAGAAGGCCGCCCCAAACTAGCTGCGCCTCCAGAAGAACCAAGCACGTGTCTTGGTCAATGAGTCCACGTTGGGCGGCTCGAAACACGGGGAAAGTCTCCACAGTCCCCAGGTCAATCACTCCGGCAATGACAGGATGAGTCTAGGAGAGAAAGAGAAAGTAAAATGTAAGTTAGCATACCAGTTAAAATTCATTTGTGGAGTTAATCAGATGTTATAAAATCTAAATAAAGCTACAAGAACACCACGGTCTAAAAAAAAGAAAAGAAATGAAACCCACAGCCAAAATTAAAGGGATAGGTCCAGTATTATGTGATTCAGAAGATACTTTGGGATTGGCAAACTTTTTATAACAGTAACTGTCAGTATATATCATAGACTGTTTACATGAATGGACATAGCTAATCTACTAGTTTCCATGTTAGAAAGTGAGCATGGGTTCGCTTCCGGGTCCATCGATTCTGGCTCCAATTGACTTTACATTGAAAAATTATCACCCCTCTCTGATGATCCCGGTAGTTTTTATTTTGCCATTTTGTTTGTAAATAAATTCCTATACCTAATATAGAACGTGGCCCCAAATTCACCCTATAACTGCTAGCGTCAATGCAGTCCTGCACAGGTCTGATTTTGACAAACTGCACCCGCCCATACCCGTCATATGTCATTCCGCACCCGACCTATTTTCCGACGAAATTCAAATCAAATTCCACATCCAATCGACCCGCTATAATTACAGACCGACACCCGAACCGCACCTGAATGAAAATCAGTCTGAGAGCCAAAAAAGAGCCACTCGCTAATTTTCTTTTCAGCTCCTCGGGAGTCATTTTGAACTGCAGGATATTGCATGCGAGGTATGAAAATGAAAGTGGCAAAGATTTGTGGGAATGCGTGCAGCCAAAACATATGGATTTTACATTTAATCATCTTGTAAAAATAATGCCATTTTTGCATTTCACTAAAATACAGCCCTGGTTTTTGTTCACATATGATGTTTTGTAAACTGCAGATTAGACCCGCGCTCTCCTGCATCTGACCCGAACCCGCATCTGGCACAGCACAACATTTTTCACCCGTTTCATTAAAATTTGTGGTTCACCTGTCAGGTATCTGCAGGTACCTGAACACATACAGGACTCTGCCTCGATGAGCTTCATTTGACTGGAGCTGAACGCTATGGGCGACTTCACACTCCCTTAGTCCACTTCTTTATACAGTCTATGGTATATATCCAGTTTAGAGTAGCAAACTGGAGCAACTGAGTCTTTAAATTTTGTTTAAATTTCCCATTGTGGGACAAAAGTATCTTAGACACACATTTACAATTGGAAAAAATGCTTTAACTGTCCTAAAGTATCTAATAGAATCACCTGCAAAATTACATGATATCCCAAACATAAAATTGTCTTTGATTTTATGTCAAATAAAAAATATTTCATTCATATTTTTATTTTTAAATGAAATTACAAACACAAATGTTAAATCTAAAAGTCCATTTAGACTCTACAGTACTTACCACCACAAAGAGAAGCATGCAACAAAGCAGTAAAAGCACACACAATAATAAAGTGTATCTAAAAAGAGGGATATTGCCAGAATTTACTGTAATAAACATAAAAACCTTCCCAGTTTTTAGATGCACTTGTAAAATTGAAAAACACAAAAGCCAAAAAAGTAAAGAATTGCTCTGAAATTGTAGAGTAAAAACAAAAACTTAACGATAAGAGAAAGCAAGCAGCACTTACCGTACAGGACCGTTTCGATGGCAACACACATTTGGGCTCGAGCGACAGGTGAGAAGCTGGTTGTTAGCACTGGGCATGCCACTCTCCACTCTACCAACCCTATATTCACTCTGTCTACTTTCAACTAGCTAAATTAAATTAATAAATATACGTTTTTACACATATTTGTCACGGACTGCACTATAAACCAGTGTCTTTAGCCTTTCTTTCCACTTCTGGCTCAGAGAATGGCGTCTTCTGGCAGCTGTTAGTGATTTTCAAGCAGAATGCTGGTTTAAAGTGTCACACACAGTAAATGCATTAGAAAAAACAAACATTTCACACACATAACACGCATAGTTTTTGTGATCTGGACACAACATGCTCAAATGGTGAAGTTTTGCATAGCTGGCCGTTGGTGCACCAAGATTCAAGTTTTCTAAAACCCTTATGAATAAGATGTTTTAATATCGTTATAATGGCATAGACTTAATGGACACTCAGTATGTTTCAGTGTTTTAGATTTCAGAGGCTTTAATATGTGATGCAAGGAAATTAAATATAAAATGTAAATGTTGAAAAAGGCACAAATAAACGTCATATATTACCCAAAATTGAGTCCTGCCATGTTATAAAGTTGTTACCTCATCAAAAACAGACCTAGAGTTGTGTTTTGTTTCATTCACACATGTTGGAGTCTGTCTATGTCTCCAAAGATCAAAGTTCCTCCTTGTGATGTCATGAAGTGGAAGTTTTTAAGTTGACAGCTATGTTTTACCTTTAGTGCAGCAGAAATGGGCAATTCCAGGAATTCCAGAAATTATCCAAATGATTCTAGTGAAGGTGCATGGAGTTTGAAAACTTGTTGGAGCACTTCCTGCATTACCACATGACATCACAAGGTGGAATAGAGCGTGTAGCAGCCAATAATGTAATAATGGCCAATAATGTAATAACTGCCTATAAGGTAATCATTTTTATGTAATCATGTAATAACTTGCCAGTAGGAAAATGTCTGAAAACAATAATGTAATAACCTAATGCCAATAATGCAATATCATTTAAAGCACATGTGTCAAACATGCGGCCCGGGGCCAGATCCTGCCCTCCAAGACCTTTAATCTGGCCCTCGGCTGATTTTTCTATTAAAATACTTAAAATTTTCAGATTTTTCTGTTAATTTTCTGCACCGTTTAGCATAGCAGCGTCTCCGGCGTTTCTGTACGTTGCGACTCCCACCAGAGCAGCACAAATGAAGACTTTCCTCTTTCCAAACGCTCTTAAAGGACGATCGTTTTGACGACCGTTTCGACCGTGACCCTCATCAGCAAAATGTCAAAAAATGAGAAAAGCAGATGCTGAGTTCAGGATTTCCCAAGAAAAATAGTCTAATTCTTATTTGTTGACAGAGGTGAATGGGAAATCTGTGCTCAGTGTGTTTGGAACAAGTGGCGTTGCTCGAGGAATATAATCTTAAACACCACTACGAGACACGGAGAAAAATACAATAACTTGAAGAGAGAACTGAGTTTTCTGATCCGGCCCTTTTGGGATCAAAGTAGGCTGCATACGGCCCCGGACCAAAATGAGTTTGACACCCCTGATTTAAAGGAAGAGTATGTAAGAAATAACTGTAAATTAATAAGTAGCTGATAATGTAATAACTTACTACATTATTGGCATCAGGTTATTACATTATTGTTTCAGACATTTTCCTACATTAATGGCAAGTTATTATATTATTGGCTTTATTACATAAAAATGATTATGTTATAGGCAGTTATCACATTATTGGCCATTATTACATTATCGGCTGCTACAGAACGTTTTCCATTTGAGAGAAGAAGTCTAAATATGCAGAATTTGTGTGTTAAATATGTGTGAATGAAACAAAACTCCAGGTATGTCTGTGATGAGAAAATATTATAACAGATTATTTAAAAAGCGTAATATGAATCTTTTAGGCGAGAAAATGAATTACCTATAAAGTATAAATTCTATATTGAAAATATACAGTATAAGCACTTCATTTTGTATTGAACAGAATTCAGTTTTCTCTATATACAGTATTTGTCTGAAAATGGCAAGCACGTGTATAAAATAATATATAATTGTTAATATAAATACAAAATACTCATTGTGCCATCCTTACCAATGTGCATCATTATGTAAGGACACACAACAACATGGTGTAAATAAGATGGTGAAACTAGAATCTACAGGGCTAAGTGTGGGACTATGGTAGCGCTGCTCTACTGTGGCGCTCCTAGGGCCGAGTATTAGCCACGTTAGCATTGAGCGGATGAGTTTTGATCGTGATGGTCATGACATGATGGTAACAGTGGTGGTGATGATGAGGGAATTACTGAACAAGCTGTTTTAGAGGGTGGATGTGAAATGGACACACCATGCTAAAACCCAGTTCAGACAGTGGCATCCAGGAAAGTCAGACTGAACCTTTTATTCTTCTTTGTTTATTTTACTTTGGTATAATTCAGATTCTGGGCCCAGTTTACAGTAAGTATTAAAATAAAATAATAAGCAGTTTTGGTGGGTCAAGTCCCAAAAATGTGTTTGTTCTACAGGTTTTCTTGGAGTCACCCTCTCATTCAGTGTTTTTTGTATAAGTTTACTACTGTCTATGATGCGTTTATGATATACACACAGAAGACATCACATATATGAAAGAAGATGAAGAAGATGAAGATGAAAGAAGAAGACAACGAAAGAAGAAGACAGAAGAAGACAAAAGAAGACGAGGAAGTTGAAAGAAGACAAAGAAGACGAATGAAGATGACAAAAGAACACGAAAGAAGGTGAAGATGAAGAAGACGACGAAAGACGGAGAAGACAAAAAGACGAAAGAAGACGACGAAGAAGATGAAGAAGACGAAAGAAGAAGACTAAGAATATGACAAAAAAGAAGACAAAAGAAGAAGATGGCAGGAGACAAAGAAGACGAAAGAAAATGAAGATGAAGACGATGAAAGAAGAAAAAGAAGACAAAAAAGAAGACGAAAGAAGACAAAAGACAAAGAAGACGAAAGAAAATGAAGATGATGAAAGAAGACAAAAGAAGATTGAAAGAAGATAACGAAGAAGGCGACGAAAATGATGAAGAAGACGAAGACAAAAAAGAAAGAAGGTTAAATAACTAATAACTTTAATAATAATATAATAATAATAATAACAACTTAAAAAATAATAGTATATTTAGTCCAGTTATTTAACTTCCTTCCTTCACTAAATAATTCCATAATCTTCCTTCATATATTTGATGTCTTTTGTATGTATATAAAATGTAGAAAGTAAGAAAAAAGAAACTGATGTATGAATGAATAAGAGAGTGGGTCCAAGGGTTTTGACTATAGTGTATATTATAACTTTTTTCTTAAATATTAGGATAAAATCAGTTGAATCAAAAATATTTACTTTATTAATATGACAGTAAGTATTTCTGAATCCAAGTAACTACCTCCTACTACCTAAAAATGAACTGAATGCCGGTCTGAAAAGGGTTTGGTGCTCGCAACATAAAAACCAAATGAAAATTGTGATAAAATGGAAAAACAACATGCTGTAGGAGACGTAGGAGCTGCCCACACACACTGCGCTTTTAGCTCGCAAGCATTTTATTTTATTTTTCCATTTTTTACCAAAGTTCACGGCGACCTTTTCTCATAATGCCCCATAATGCCGTAGTGTTTTGTTAAGCGCCTCGTATGAGACCGTTTACCTTTCTCTCCTCCTCTTTGGCCAGCTGCTGCTCCAGTTGCTGTAGCTGTTGGTTGGAGGAGGTGCAGATCTGTTTGTAGGTGGCCTTGAGGTCCTCAAGCTGAGCCTCCACTTGAGCCCGCTCCCCTGGGGACAATCTGGAAAGACGTAGAAGAGTTCACAGCAGATCCAGTTTTGTTTATATATTTTTTTAGGTTTTATTTGACTATTTGGCCTGAACCACACGCTTTGACAAAACTTCTCAAAGACGAGTAGATGTGGAGCTGTATCTCCCTGATTTCCGAGAGCATGATTGACCGGCGGATTAACCAGTCAGAGAGATGTATGGTCCGTTTGCATCAAAAACAAACATGGTTGCTTACCGTAAAAAGGAAAAAAAAACTAAGACTTATACATGTAAAGGACTGAGTAACATTTTTGCGGAATCAACAATCGAAGCACCAAACTCTTATTTATCTTTGGTAAAATAAGTTAAACATTTTGTTTTTTTGTGAAGGTTATAAGAATTTTTGAGACATTTGAGAGATATATTCTACAAATTAGAGGCAATGGATAGCTGGAACCAGAAATCAATCTCACAATGGTAAGACCTGTATCTTAGGCTACGTGCAGCCTGAAGTGACCCAAATCCGATTTTTTTTACCCCTATGCGACCTGTATCTGATCTTTTAATGACAGTCTAAACGACACAGATTAGATTTTTTCAAATGCGACCCAGCCCACTTGGATATGTGCTCCTAAAACCGACACATATCTGCAGTCTGAATGTAGCCTTAGACCACTTAACAACCAGCCAACACTAGTTGACTTCAGTCATGGTTTAGTTTAGTTTATTTAAGTTTATTTACTCTTAACATTAAATGATGATTCCCAGTATATGTAATACGGTCAGTCAACAACAATAATACGTATTTAATGTATTAAAGTGCATTAGATATGTCTGATAAACGTACTTGCTCGCTTGTTTCGACATGAGGAAGACTTCTGCGCTTCGAATGGCTTCAGCGACTTCATCCTTTTTAGAGGCGAGCTGTTCAGCAATGGCCTAAAGGAACAAAAACAGCAAAGTTAAATCACTCAAATGTAGCCTGATATTGAAATAAAAGTTTAAAATTTGACATCTTGTACAGTAAAAGCATGGTTTTATAAATCAGTCTTGTAGCTAAATTGTTGTTCTGTATGTATGCTGAAAGTCACAGTCAGCCCACTGCATGAGCCTATATCTGAGTGTAACTTAAACTGAGCTGTGCAGGTACTCCAGAGTCTGACCAGAACCCCAATGATGGACAGGTCTTTCTCCCTTTTAACACTCTTAAATATATCTGCTGCACTCTAAACTCCTGTATTCATATCTGAACGCCCATTTGTATTCCATCCCATTTGGATCTGGAATAATTTCTTAACAATTATTTATTCATTTAACATCATCTTTAACCATGTCCCGATATCGTACCTGTTGAGCAACGAGAGAGGACTCAGCGTTTGGACCTCCTGCTCGACCCTGCAGCCCTTTGACCCATCCCAACAGGTCAGACACTTGTCCCACTCTGGCCTGCTTCTCCTCCTCCACCTCTTTCTGCAAACGTCACATCACAGCACAAATGAGCCTCAAAATAAATACAGTTATACAGTTTTAGATGGTTCCAAACTCGCACCTCTTCTTCCTCCAGCCTCCGGAGGGCGTCGCTGATGTACTTCACATGTTGAGTGGTTAACGTGACCAGGGCTGTGTAACGTGTGCGCAAGTCCATGAACTGTAGACAGACAAAAGAACACACAGAGAGCTCAAAACTCAAGATTTACAGAGAAAATAGAAGTATGATTATGGAAACTATTGTGGTTTAACATGCAAGCACAGTTAGTATTTGTACAAATCAGAATGCTGAAGGTCTACTGTACCTATTAATGTCTATATTTAAATTAGATAATAGAGAATACTAAATGTGTAAAAACTCTGAAATGGTTGGTTTTGTTTTGAGTGAAAAATTTGGACTGTTTAATATATAATTAATTTATCTTTAACAATAAAATGCCAATATTAAAGGTCCTATAGACGTAAAATTGATTCTTGTGAGCTTTTATCCATGTTATAATGTTGTTACCTGAAAAATATGAAAAATATACTTGAAGTTGTGTTTTGTTTCATTCATGTTTGAGTAATCCTGCATTATTAGTTTGTCTATGTATCCCAAGCTTAAAATGATGAATTTTGAAGAAGAAAACAACATGATAACAGATCAGAAAATAGCGTAATATTCGTTTAAACAATGAAAATCTGTGCTCAAATGTCTTATTATTTTGGGCCATTGATACAGAAAAAGCAAGTGATGAAACAGTTTGGTTAATGGTTAATGTGTGATCTATCAAACAGGGGAAAACACCAGCATGTGTGCGCGTTTATGGCTGCCTGGGTTTGTTAGGATCGTATAAAACACAGCGTGATGTTCACCTCCTGAGTGATGACGTCAGAAGAAGAGTGCGGCCTCCTCCTTTTCACTGACGATTTGTGAGTCGACTCCACAAAGGCTCTGTACGTCATCAGCTGCAGCTCATAATCCTGTAACAGTATATTTTTGAAAGTGAGAAACCATAAAAAACATAAAAATAGACACATTTCAGTGCTGAAGACGATGCTCTTACCTTCACAGCTGTACAGTACTGTTTTGAGTGAGTTTGGCATTCATCCAGTTTGGTCTGATTCTTCTCTATTTCAGCTACTAACGCCTAAAGGGGAAAAATTTAGTTAATTCATTGCTATACACAAATAAGTGTCAGATTTTGCATAATAACCTCTCTTTAAGGATGAAAAGGAGGTGAAGAGGGAGGGCACTGTGTAACTTTGCGGGGATTGTTCCTTTTCTGACAGCGTTCAATAAACAAAACACTCTTACACTTGTTTCTTGCAATTATTTCATAGCCTTGAATTTGAATACCTTGAAACAATGCACAGTTTTATTGTTTTTATTGTGACTTAAACTTAATCTGGAAGCGTCAACTCCTTGTTAGAAGTTTAAAGCTATATTATGGAACATTGAAGGCAAAGTAATAAGATCTCCCTGGACTAGCAGCTAATAGACCGTCCATCAGAAAAGTTACACAGTGCTCTTTTAATTTAAATCTCTAGCATTTGAAATAATATCGTCTCTGATATCTTGAACTTATTTTCTTTCTAATGTGGACACATTCATGAGTAATAATTGTGGAGCCAGTTGCCATTAGCGATTAGAAAGGCGGAGTCTGCATCTGTTTTTAGATCACTCCTAAAAACACACCTTTTTCACTGGTTTTTAACAAGTGAGATGTACATTTCTTGTTGTTGAGTATCTTGTTTTTTAATGTTTTTTAGTAGTTGTATTGTGTTTATATTGTATATTGCGTTGTCGTCTTTTTTATGTCTGTGAACAGCACTTTGGCCGGCTGTAAAGTTTTAAAAGGGCTTTATAAATAAAGTTGGTATGGTAATAACACTCTGTGCAGCCCTCACCGTCTGCTGGGCCAGTTGCTCGGACAGGGCCTTGCTGTCCGTCTGTCCTGGTTGGGTGTTTTCTTGTCTTTCTGTTGTTTCTTCGATCCATTTGATCAAAGCCGAGTGTCCGTCTCTGTACAGCTGCAGAGAGGAGCCCAGCGCCTCCAGCTCTGTTTGTCTGGAAAAGAGAAATAAAAGAAATAAAAATCTGTTTATAATTTGTTATTTAACAGCACATAGAACTGTAATAACAAGTTTGATCAACAAGCACCCAGTAGCTCCCCAATTGTATTTCAATAATAAAATAGCAAACGGAACGGTCAGACAACTCTAAATAACAGAAGCCAAATCATTGTGTCAAAAGAAGCAAATATTCAGATTTTTTTATACACAAATACATAATAAAATATAAATTAATACAACTAAATGTACTCATTATTACTATTAGACTTATACACTAAGGCCAGAGATATAAAAGAAGGATAAGGGCAATTTGATCACTTATAACTTATTTCTTAGAATAGTCCATCTTGTTGCAAAAAGAATGTCAGTAATGTTGTTGAAAAAGCAGGAACTTTGAGGTTTACCAAGGTTCTTTTATTAGCAGTATATTAATGTAAATAAACTTGGGGAGTCAGAGTTTCAGATTCATGCAGCTAAAACCTGGAACAGTCTGAACATGTGAGACAAACTCTACTGTGACTCTGTTTAAATCCAGACTCAAAACAGTTCTGTTTAGCTGCAGACAACTGAAAGGTTTTCATTTCTCATTCTGCACTCTTCTCTCTCATTTAATGCCTCTCTCTCTTTTTAATTTTATAATTATTTTGATTTGTTTGTGTTGTGATTTAATGTATTTCTTATTCTGTAAAGCACTTTGTGAACAAATTGTGCAAAACAAATAAACTTGCCTTGCCTTAATTTAAGTACATTTATGGTACTTTCTATTGATTTCCAAGTAAAGAAATACTGGGTGCTTCTCAATTCCAAGTGTTCAGGGGTGTTTTATGTGTCAATATGCATTAAAACATGTGAATAATAAATGATGAATGAATCATCTCTTATTGAGTTATTTAGGCTGATACTTAAATACACAGGCAGAAACATTTTTCGATGATAGGTTAATTGTATTCCCATTCCTGTTCTTTAAGAGATTTTACTGTATTTGTCCTAATTTGAATTAAATTGATCTGATAATAGTGTCATCTGCAGCAATGTGGCTAAAATAGCAAAATATTTACTTCTTTTTTATTGTATAATGAGTTTTATATGATTAAAATACATTTTACTGTTTAAATAAAGTTTGTAATAAATGAAGGTGCGGTGTATCGTGGGCAACTTCAAGCGCTCTGAGGTGGCTAGAGATCCCCGGGTGCATCCATGGTAAAAGAGCCAAAGGGAGGAGTTTAGGGAGGGCGTGAGGGCTTTGGGGGAACTGGAGAACCATTTGCCGAAGCTGTGATCACGCGGATCTGTCCAAAGTGCTTCAGAAGCGGAGGATTGAGGCATTTGGGAAACAGCCAGTGTATGTGTTGTCTGTTGGGCTTTTTGCTGTTTTATTTTATAAGAACAAACTTTGAACTTTGCCCTGTACCAGATCTGCCGCTTCTGCTCACAAACCTAAAACCATAAAATATGAGAATGAATCATTGGTCAAATATTAACGTTTGTTTAACTGGTTGCATGTGAGAGAACAAAAGTATTTAGCCACCACAAAAGAGCATTAGAGGAGCAGAGGAGCATGGAAGGAATTCAACACTAAAATTATGCTTGAAATTGAAGATACACATTTTGTTAAGATTTTGTTTGTACTGAACCAAGATGGCGTCCGCTGCAGTTGAAGAATTTTTAACTTGCACAATTTGCTTGGAAACTTTCAAGGATCCCGTATCTCTCAGCTGTCACCATAATTTTTGCTGCAGTTGTCTGGAGAACTACTGGGAGCAGAAGAAAACCAGGGATTGCCCGATTTGCCTGAGGAGATCGTCTAAGGAACATCTTTTCATTAATTTTGGTTTGGAAAGTTTGTGCGTTTCATATCGCAAGGAGCAGAAGACGAAAGTTCAAGACAACGTGGTGTGTGTTGTGCATCCGGACGTCGCTCCTTTGTTTTGTAGAGAGGAAAACCAAGCATTTTGTCCCGTTTGTGAGATAAATGAACATAAAAACCATACATCCGAAACAGTGGAGGAGCTGAAGAAAGAGACTGAATCAAATCTAAAGTATTTGAAGGCAATGGCAGAGGAAGTGGTAGAGGAATTAAAAGTATATGAAGAAATAAAGTTACACGCAGAGAAACAAGAAAAGGAAAGTGAGCGCTACATAAATGATTTGTTCGGACGGTGGCAGCAGTTTCTCGTAAGCGAACAGAAGAGGGCGCTGTCCCATGTGAAAGAGGAGAAGCAGAGGCAAGCCGGGATCACGGGGCCAGAGCTGGAGAGGGTGAGGGGGCAGTTGTCTTCACTGTCAAAGAAAATACAGGGGCAAGAGAGGCAGCTGCAGAGAGGAGGGGTGGACTTTCTAAAACACTACAAACACATGAAGCAGATCAAGACGGAGCAGATGCAACGAAAAGTGAGTGAAACAGACAGAAAATGAATCTAATTTCAGAATAAAGTAATGTTTTTTTCCTCAGAGTTGCACTACTTTGTCCATAAAGTGGAAATTAAATATTCTAACTCCTTAAATGAAATGAAAACGCAGCGTGGGTACTGAGACATGGAAATAGAATAAATAAAAAATAAGCATAAACTTTGATTTCAAGTCTTAAATGTGAAGAGATAACGTGATTACACAGCTCTCTTATTCAGTTAGTACTAAAACTGTGGATCAGTTTGTAGGAAATTGAAATGTATATATTTATATGTAATTTGGGGAAAATATTTGGATTGATTTGACTTGATTTTCCTTTTCATTTCACTTTTGTGCCAAGAGAGAAACAATAATCATGCACATTTCTCAAAAAGGAGTGGGGAAAAAGAAAAAAAAATTATATTAACCTGCCCCTATTAAACTCTAATCTACAAATCTGACAACATAACTGTAGTAATTGTGAAGATGCCCTCAATACCTGACAAAAAAAAGAAAATACGTAACTTCATCAACACAAATTAGCTGAAATTAAGACATGAAAAAAAAAGTTCTCTCCATTAGAAAAACCCAAGCAAATGACGAATTGAAATGATTCACATTAGTCTTTTGTAGCAATACCCATGAACCCTAATATAAAACCTTATTAAAGCGGGTTAATGATGCCTAAATTCTCTGTCCAATTGCAATTTTCTCAGTTAAAAAAGTTAAAATTTCATAATAATTCAGCACATTTCTGTAGTACCTCTGACATCCATGGAAACAAATCATTTTTTTTCAGAAATCATAAGTTATTCTGCATGTTTTTTGTACTTAAAGTGTTAAAATGTCATGTGGTGCAACTGTGCATCATGTGGTGCGACTAATAACAGCAGGAATTCTATGGCTGGAATTTTACAAAGTCGACTTGGGTGAATGGTTCTTTAGGCATTTTTCTTCATTTGATGCATTTTACAGGGCAGTAGTTTGTTCATTAAACACAAGCAGGTGACTGTCATATTGGACAGCAAAAGAAAATATCAATGTGCATTAAAAATCTAAAGAAATGCAACAGTTTGTTTCTATACACTTCATATTACTCAGAACTTAGATTAACATCCCAACCATGTTTTAGAAAATAAAACTATTTTAAAGTTATTCTCGGTTGCACCACATGACATTTTACACTAAAAATGCTTAATATAAATGTTAAACATGGATTTATGCACCTGACACTGGAAATATTTGAAAAAATTCAATAAAAACTAATATTTTTTCTAGTTTAAAATTTGCATGTTGAAAATCCGTATACGTCATTGACTCTAACACAATAAATGTAATTAATTCCCCATATTTCTGCACTTCCTCACAGCCACCACCAGAGGGACTACTCCTGAACCAGGCCGAGATCCTTGGAAACCTGGGATATCGGGTCTGGAAGAGGATGAAGAATGTGGTCCAGTACACCCCTATCGTTCTGGACCCAAACACAGCAAACGGAAACCTGCAATTATCCGAGGATCTGACCGGAGTGGGACATAGAGGAGAGGAGGGAGAGGAGAACGAGGGAGCTCCAACAAACCCAGAAAGGTTCTCAAACATGGCTGCTGTCTTGGGTTCCCATGGCATAACATCAGGAATACACCAGTGGGATGTGGAAGTCGGGGACCATCCGCACTGGGTGATTGGCGTTGCAAAAAAATCGGTAGGAAAACAGGAAAAAACAAACATCACTCCAGAATACGGGATCTGGTGTCTATGGCACGGGGATGGAGGGTACACTGACGGTGAAAGTAACTTGTTTATAATGTTGGAAAAGTGTCCAGAAAAAATAAGGTTGGAGCTGAATTTTGACTCGGGAAAAGTGTGTTTCTACGACGCCGAGGATTTGCAGATTCTGTGCACTCATAAAGACAAGTTCAATGAGACTCTGTACCCCTTCTTTTCTGTGGGGATGGCAGGAGACGCTAGAACCAAACAGCTGCAGATCTGTGAAAGTGAGCCTATATAGAGGAAATGTGGTAGTATTTGATGTTTTGATGTTTTATAGAGCTTTTCATACAAAAATGCAACACAAAGCACTTAATAATGCTCTTAAAGCCCCAGTATGCAACTTTTTAGCTAAAACAGATTAAAATACAAGCATGTTTTTGTATTACACAGGAAAAAAACAATATCTAGGTAAGTTAAAATGAATTAAAGTAAGAACATTTTACTTTATTTTAGTGGATTCAACTTGACAAATCAAATTATCTGCCAGCAGAATTTTTTTGTTGTTGTTGTTGTTTTTTCTTAATTCAAGCAACATTTGATTTTGTTTTTTATTTTAAGTGCAAAAAGTTGTTGTTTTTCTTATTTTAAGTGTAGCAAGATGTATTTTCACATTTTAAGTACAAAAAGTCTCTACTTGTCAAGTGAAATTTACTCAAATCATGGTAAAACTTTCTTCATTCAAGTCATCTTAACTTGACTAGATTTTATTTTTTGCTGTGTAGAAAGAAAAACATGCATCAAATTTTGTAAAATAAGATCATAAAAAAAGAAAATGTGTCTATGTGTGGTTTTAATTCCGTTTCCATCGAATAAAACGGGAGATGACAGACAGAAAGTTGCATAGTGTTGTTTTAAATTAGAAAATAATATAAATATATCCTATTATGACCAAGTCTAGATGAACCAAGCTCAGAACATGGCAACCATAATTTTCACATTCTTCAGTTTTCAGTTTTCTCTTTGTGCTCACCTGGTCTCGATCTGCCTCTTGACTCCGCTCCACCGCTCACTCATCTGGTGGGCTTTCTCCTGGTACCGGTCCAGTTCAGGGCTGCGTTCAGGGTGGATTTTGTTGAGCTGAGATCCCGCCTCTTTGGCCTGGACCACCTCAGACTGAAGAGACTGGAAAATGCCCTCCTGGTCTGCAACTTCAGCCTGCCACCGCTACAGAGAGGACGGCAACAAGGGTTTAATATCACAGAAATACCAACAAACTTTTGTATGTACATCAATAAATATTATGATGTTTAAAGGTGCATTCTGTGACTTTTTGGTTGGGGTCCGTCACCTGCTTGTTTCTATGGATATGTCATTGGTCCACACTGTGACATTAAACAGATCTACTTTACATTTATTCAATTACAGGTGGTTTTATTGCTCAAAAATACCTAGAAAAACAGGTATTCTGACTGTGGCCTGGTTTGGTCTTCATCATGATAGAAAGGTATAATGCCATACTGTGAAGCATTCCAGACAAAGCAATAACCAAACAAAAGAACTCCCCGATTCAGTCGATTAAATGGGCGAGTGAGGTGATTGTCCATCCTCAGAGCAGTCTGGACTCCCTGTACACAAGACACTTACAGCCGATGTCCGAGAATATTCTAAATGACGCGCAACATCCTCTAAATTCAGACTTTAAGCTGCTTCCGTCTGGTCTGAGGTTTTTAGTCCCAAGATCGAGAAGAAATCGTTTTATTGTATTGTATTTAATGTAATGCTAATATATCTATTTATTTATCATATTTTTGATATAGTTAATTAATATTTATTGTGATTTCATTTAGGGAACAAAACCATTCTGCACTGGAGCTCTGTAACACTTTATTTGTAATTGTGTTTTATTTGTGTTTATTGTGTAGCGTGTGGATGAATAAAATGTGAAATGTGGGACCAGCCTCTCAAATCTGCAACACAAATGTACCTACAAGTAAGAATAAAGCAACCAAACCTAACCTAACATCGCCATGGAGAAGAGCATTTGACACAATGCACCTTTAATTACTTGTATAACTTGAAAAAAACAAAATAAAACCAAGCAACGTTTTGGCAAAAAGAGAAATTCAATTTGTCAACTGGACAAAAGTTCATTTAGTCAAATACGTTTCGCAGCTCATCCAAGCTGCTTCTCTTCAGTTCTGGTCAGACGCTGGAGGACACTGCCTTAAATCTGTCTACAGGGAGGAGCTACTATGAAATTACTCTGAAACTAACACCATACTTGTTTACAGTTTCTGTGGTTAGTTAGGCCTATTGAATTTGCCCTGAGTGTGGGATCATAGTAACGTTTTCAAATAACGCCTTGGGTATGTTATAGCTGATAATGATTTCTCCATGATTCTATATTCTTATGTTTCTCACTTATTTCAACCATTATTATATCATGACGGTATTATAAAACATTACATGAATTATTTTGAAGAGGGGGTATTTACTTCTATGGGATATTAACTGCTAACACGTCACATACCGGTATTTAGATCACCATGTTCTCCTTTATTGTTTTGAAAATGATATATTCACCCAAAACAACATATTATCAAATTTTATAAGCTTCACTTTGAGTCTCCTCCCCTTCGCATCCCACTAATGAAACTACTGCACATCGCATCAGGTTTGTCAAGTTTTTATGTTCAGTTTTTTATCATGTTTTTGTATATTTATGGAGAATTGTCGTGTAGGAGCATGGGTGACATAGACTTTGCACAGCCTCTTACAGCTAACATAATGAGGGTTTGAATAGGGCCCCGGAGAGATCGCTAAAATACAAAAACCTGAGGGAATAATGTTTAAAATAGGATCCCTTTTAATTTAACAACTTAATAGCCGTCTCCATTAAACATAATCACTGCAGTGTATTGTGTAGCAGTTTACTGTAGCTCGTGACTCACCTGCAGCTGCTCTCTGAGGTTTTTAATGGCACTTGTATCAGGAGGAACGATATCTTCTTCGCTCAGCCGGCTCTCGTACTTTTTGACCTGGCTCTCCGCTTCATCCAGGCTTCGTATTAAAACATCAACAGTCTTTAGTCTATCGGAAAAGTACACAAAGAAACATTTTATCAGCAAGAATTATTCATAAATCGGAAATTACCCTATAGCATAAGATTAGCAATTAACTATTTAAAAAGCAATGCAAGTAATATTTTATCTTCTAAATAATCAAAAGTCCTCAAAATGTCACTGAAGGAAGCTGAAACCCAGTGACAAGAGAGTTTCATAACATTTTAGCTATAAATATGAGCTATATTTATATGCAGTTGACTGACTTTTGTAGGAAGACGGTGGAGAGGTTGTGCAGTTTGTCGGTCTTGTCCACAGCGTAGTTGAGTTCGGAGCGGAGGGCGGGGATGCTCGAGGACGACGGTTTTTCCTCAAAGAAGCGAATGCAGCGCCGAGAGACGTCGCCCAGACCACAGCGCAGATCGTCTAACTCCAGCTGCAACCTCTGGAGTTGGAATAAGGAGGGATATGGTGATAATACTGCGTTAAACATTGAAATTAAAAGTTGAAAATGATAGCTAGACAAATATATAGATAGTAATAATTAATAAGTAATGATTCTCTTAAAGTTGAATATTAAAGGGCCAATATTGTGCTATTTTCTGATCTTTCTTGTTGTTTCCTCATCACAAACAGACCTGGAGTTGTGTTTGGTTTCATTCACACAGACAACCTTGCATGTTTAGGATAGGCTCATCTCTCAAATGGACTCTGTTCCACTTTGTGATGTCATGCGGTAATACAGGAAGTGCTCCACTGTGTTTTAAAACTCCATACACCTTCACTAGAATCATTTAGAACAGGGGTCCTCAAACTAAGGCCCACGACCTGACTCTGGCCCACCAGGCCTCTTTGACCCCTGACCCCCAACCCCTCTGGCCTCCACCACTTAAACCAGCCCTATAAGGCAATCCTCAAAAGTGTCATGTGTCATTAAATTACTTTTTGGCAAATAATAACATCTCTGCATCTTGTATTTTGTTGATTTTTTCAATTAAAAATGATATTTATATTAAGGATTAATTTGATATTTATATTTAAATAATTATATGAAATACTTACATTTGTCGAAAAATTTTCGTCACCTGACAAGCTCGAGATCAAACAGTGACAGTCGCGCACATGAAAATAAACTGAATATCTGTGGTATTTCACATTAAAACAAAGTGTGAAGTACTTACTACTTTTACAAACCACTAGTAACGATAAACAATATGTGCCAGAAATTCTGTGTTGATATAGTGTTGATATATATTGTGGATGGCTGTGTTAGGCGAGTCATTTCTACTACACAATGAGACTAGTGCTCATTTTGGTCTGGGTCACACAATTCTGTGATATGGCCTACAACCCAGCCCTGGGCCCCATCACAGTCAGGAGTGATAATGTGGCCCCCAGTGAAAAAAATTTGGTGACCCTTGATTTAAAACATTTCTGCCCAGGAATTGCCAATTTCTGCTGAACTAAAGGTAATAAACTGGTAGCGGTCAACTCGAAAACTACCGTGTCATGACATTACAAGGTGGAACAGAGCATTTTGAGGAAATAACAGACTAACAGACTTATAACAAAGAATTCTCAAACATGTGTGAATCAAACAAAACAACCCCAGGTATGTTTTTGAAGAGGTAACAACATTATAACATGGCTTATAGCACACAAAAAATTATAGATACTTCCATTATACTGAATTATAATTGACAATAATAATGGATTTAACTATATACAATTGCAAGACACATTAAAATATATATATTGTCATGTTCAGTGCTTCTAAATCATGAGAACAAATGAGATGTACTGCTGTGTGTGTCCTGCAGATGGCGCCTCACCTCCTGCTCTGTGATCTGGACGGTGTTCTCTGAGGGGTCTGTGGACAGCAGACTGGGCAGAGGGGTCTGGATGCTCCTCATCAGCCTCTGTTCTGCCTCGGTCAGACGCAGGGTGATGTCCTGCAGCTCGGACAGATACGAGCGTGACACAGACTCGTCCTTCTCCACTGCACCGAGAGAAGAAGAAGCATTTTTACAACAAATCGAGGTCAATAATTTTTGACTGCGTATTTTTATGAGTAGCCAAATCATGCATCCCTTCTCGAGAAGCACTATTTCTTCCCAAATCGGCAACGAAAGAACATTTTAGCTAATGACTCATGATTTTTAAACATAGGCGCATTTTAGTTTACATTATAAATCTCTCAAACATTTACAAAAGACTAAAGAAACGTTACTGTTGATCTGTTACAAGAACATCATGACCATTATCTTACTAAATCAACAGTTGTTTTTTTTTTTTATTGCATGATATTGTTGATTTAAAGGGGAACTCCAGCACGTTTGAAGCTAAAGTCCATTGCTAAAGGTGCTCAAATACTATCTAACCCATCTTACAACAGACACGAGTCTAACAAACAAAATGCTCTGCCTGACTCATTCATTAGTGTCTGGAAACGTTAGAAAACAATTTTATAAGCAGCCTTAGCCTTACCTTTGTTGATTTCCCACTGCGCATGTGAAAGCCCAAAAGACTCAGTCGCCACTGTTGTTTCTAAACCCTTTTATTTACGAGCAAATTATATTTTTAAAAACGCTAAAAAATACACTCCCGAACCATTTTCTTTCAACAACTTTCAGTTTCTCTTCTTCTTCACCATCAGTAGTCGATCCTCACTTGTTGCTTCTGGAGTCGGCAGTCGAGTCTTTTGGGCTTTCGCATGCGCAGTGGGAAATCGACAAAGGTAAGTCTAAGGCCCATTTATTCAAGTGCATTTTTTGTTAACAAGTCGTTGCTGTACCCCAGACTACATTATGTGAACAAGTCCATTTTCTTTTGACCTCTAGTTTTTGGTTGTCTTGCAGTTCCTGTGTTAAATGTTCTTTAGAAAGTTTATTGATCTTTGAAAGGACGTCTTTGCTTTTGTATTCCACTGTCATTACATTAGTTGAAAATGGACCCAAAATGTCAATATTATCGTTTATCGTAATAACGTCTTGGTCAGTTAATCGTTATGGGCCTCGGTGTATGTGTGTCTCACCAGTCTCCATGTTGAGCAGCAGGTCCTGGCAGTGCTGCTGAGCTTGGAGCACCTCCGTCTCCAGCTCCTGCGTCTCGGCCGCGGTGAACAGAGCGCTCTCTTTACTGTCACTCACAAAGTCCGACCAGTGAGAATCCAGCTGGTCTAAGGTCTGCTGTCGCTCCGAGGGTGACTGGCAACGCACCTGAGCAAGAGGAGGACGATGAGGAGTTAGGACTGTTGGCATAGCGATTAAATATTTAAAACTATATATTTTATCTTCTGAATGGTCCTCAGGTGAAATGTGGAGATAGATAATGACCAGATCCAACAGAAACAAGAACAGTGCATGAAAATGATTGATTGAATGCTGATTTATTCCTTTCCTATACTTATTTCCCATTTCGTCTTTTATTTTTTAAATTATAAATGTGAAATGCCAACCTTAGATGGCTAAGTGTACTTTAAAAAGGTTAATGCATGCGTGATATTGAACCTTTAAATGAACTAAATGCATTATGAATCATTATGAAGCATCTCTGTCTCCTGAGGCAATGTCTAGAGGATCCACTGGCTAAAAAAGGAAACAGCTAAATTTATTGGGTGGAAGGGTCAAAAAGTCTACAAAACTAGTTAGTTAAAGCATAGCCTAGTCTAGTCTAGTCGAGTCTAGTCTGGTCTGGTCTGGTCTGGTCTAGTCTGATCAAGTCTTTATTTGAAGGCACAATGTACAGACACAAGTTCATAAAACCTAGATGTTTGAACCAGATTATAGCTAAATAACTAAGGAGTTTTAACTTAACCATAACTTCTACAAAAAATGCCAAATTAAGTGGAGTATAAGGTATTATATACTGATCAAATAAGATAAATTAGGTCTGCAAAAAAGTAATCACTATTTTCTTCCTCATATTGATCAGTCTAGACCTTTTATTTAATATTTATGTCTTATTATAATGATTTCCAATATTCATTTCCTTTACACAAACAATATACTTTTAATCATCGCCACTAAACACAAAAATAAATAAGAATTTCTTCTTCCAAAGTCTGAACTACTACTCCTACTCCAAACCACATGATTGGCTATAGGCTTCTCCATAAAAAAAGACTCAAAAAAGACATTTCAAACTGGCGGAGTCTTGATTAAAATGTGACAAAATACATAAAATAAAATGGTATTCTGCGTGTTTGAATGAGAGTGTGTGGTACTGACGGTGTCCAGGGTCCAGGCTGAGACTGTCCTGACATCTTTGAGCAGGTAATGCCACGATACGACACTCTTCATGTTCACATGGAGGTGGTGCCAAAGAGACATCACCTTCTGGTACAGCTGCTCCGCCCTGGAGAGAAAATAAGAATAATACACAAGGGTTTGACACTGTTTTGGTCCTGGTTTAAGCCCATTTTAGTCTGACTAGTCTACTTCTGGTCTAGTCCAGGGTTAGTTCTAGGTCTGGGAATCTCTGGGTCCCTCGTGATTCGATACAATACACAATATATCGTTCACAATATGACATAGACTTAGGGAAATTAGTAGCTCACTCATCACAATATAATACAATAACAAACAATAAAATAAAAATATAAACAGTAATCATAAATTATGAATAATTAGCAAAAAAAAATGGAAATGTATGTGATAATCCATGTACTGTACTGCTCATGATACTCTGTGATATAATTAACAAAATTGTAGTGTAGTCACACAAAAAATGCTGAAAGATACCAAACAATACTAATGTACTAATTGTACTAATACTAATATATTTATTTATTTATTTATCGAATTCGAATAGTAATTTTTAATGCAGTTTTAGCCATATCTCACTTAAGGAGCTCGCTGTCCTTTTTGGAGAGGATTACAGCGAAAAGAGGGGAACATACACATCTGAACTGGCTCAGTGCTGCCAGGACCCCATGACATGATAAAAACAAACCAACAGAAATACCCCTCATCTGTCATCGTGTCACATTCAAATAGTTGTCATAGATTTTCTAATACCGTTTTTGCCAAAAATTCACATCCCTATTATGTATGCCTATTATGCAAGTCAAAAGTGAAATTATAAATGAAAGCCTGCTGATCATACGCTGCTTTTCTTTCTTGGAATTCTGTCATTGTTTAATAGAGTGTGGCGTTATACTTTTCTTGAGGCTAAACCCTTTCATTCATGTTCCATGGGGGTGTAGTCTATTTTTGTTTTTGTTTTGTAGTGCTGCAAAATGACTGCATAAACTACTACTAGTATGATATATCAATATAACAATATGGAAACATAGTATTACTTAAATTGTTAACATAGTAGGATTTTCAAGATACTTAATACAACTACAGCTGGATACTAACATGAGTATCTTTTAAGTATTGAGTGAAAAAGCATGAATAATACATACACTGCATTATCATTATAAAAGGTACGATTCATATATTTTGCTGTTAAAGGTGCACTATGTAACTTTGGTTGGGGGTCCGTCACCTGCTTGTTTCAGTGGATATGTCATCACTCTGCCTGGAATGTTCCATAGTATAGCATTAAACAGCTGTACTTTACATTAATTATTGTTAGAAAAACAGGCATTCTGACTGTGAATATAATATCTAAATCTAATATATTTCTATGTCTTGTGAAGGGTGATCTTAAACATTTTGTTCTCTTTTCCACGATTTTAATAGATTTCAAAATATGTCACGAAAGCCCACTCCATCTGTTTGCTGGGGCATGTGGGAATATCAGGTATAATTTTAGCTCTTATCGGGTGATCTCGGCGCCCTCACCTGGCAGCAGTGTCCATCGCGTCCTGGTTGGGAGGAGGGATGGTGAAGCACACGGACGGGACCATAGCCTCGTTTCCCGTTGGGCTGATCACTTTCCACTTGGTCCGGTGTGAGCTGTCCTCCAACACGCACTCCTCGCCACTGTTTATGGTGATCTGAGAGGTGAAGGATGCAAGGAGGCAAGGAGGGAGGAGGGAGGACACAGGAAGTAGGACAGAGGAGACAGGAAAGGAGGACGGAGCAGAGACAGGGGCAAGACCAGATGTAGCATGAGGATAAATTAGGTTGGAAAACAAGCAATGAATGTTAGAGATGATGGAGAGAAGATGGTGAGATGTAGAAGGGGAGATAAAAAAATATATATATATATAATATTAATAAAGTAAAAGGAAAGTATGAGGAAAAAGAAAAAAATAATAGAAAGAATAATAGAAAGAAAAAAGATGAAACAGATAAATTAATAAGATAAATCAATCGCAACAAAATAAGATGCAACATAAAATGCCAACATACATGGATTTTAAGAAATTACAGCAAAACCTAAAGGCGCACTATGTAACTTTCTGGGTGGAGGGTCTATTACCATGGAAATGTTGCTGTTTTTTTTTTTTTTTTTTTTTGTATTGTTTTATTGTAAAAACACCTATAATTAAATAAAAGGAAAGTTTAATGCCATACTGTGGTACATTCCAGGGAAAGCAATCTACCATGGACACAACCAGGTGCTAGACTTGTCCCAGAAAAGTTACATGATGCACTTTTAAATATTAATAAGGTTTAAACTCAAACTTAAAGGGGATCTGCTTTGCTGCGCACAAAAAGTTTGTTGAGCAAAAGCAGCGTTTTTCTCCGTCACTTAAAGTCACAGAAGCGCCAAAACGGGATAATTACAAAGCGCGATTACATAACCAGTTAGCTCAGGGGAGGGCGGATAGAGTTACAAGTTTAAGGCTCAGAAATACATACAGTGGGAGATTTTAGCTGCACATAGAAGACTAAGGCGGCACTAGACCAAGCCTCCCACTCGCGCCCTCTCTCACCCCCCACTACACACACGTCAATACAATAAATACCACAGGAACAGACGAAAACAGGTACAGGGAAGCTACGGCTGAATGAACTGAATACAGAGATTATTTCAACGCCATCTGCCCCCGTCTGCTGATTTCAACATGTACATGCTTTACAGATGTGGTTTTCTTTTCACAACATGGATAATGTGACTTTTTAGAATCAAAATATTATATAATCGGGTGACCAGAATTTCAAAATCAAAAACTGGGACACTCTCGGTTTGGGACAGTTGGTAATAATTAAAAAAGGAGAATTAACATGAGAACTAACATGAGTCAGTTTAGTCACATTTTCTTTGCGTTTTGGTCATTTTTAAGCAGCTTTTCTGTATTTTTCATCAACAAATCTCAATTTATGGCTCTCTTTACTGTTGGCAGGTGTCAGATTGGTCAAAAATAGGGACTCCTGGGACATTTCTTGTGTAAAACTGGGACAAATCACTGGTTTTGAATAAATCTGCTGGGACAGGGGACACAAGGCTCAAAACCGGGACTGTCCCGGGTAAATAGGGACATGTGGTAACCCTAAATTAGATGCAAACAGTCTCATTTTGACCCTAATAGCTGTTTTTACAATACAACTATACTGGGGCAAGACAAATTTAACTTTTTCTACAGCTTCTTTAATAGTTTACAAAATAATCCTACTGAACATGTAGCAGTAAGTAGCTCCTATAGTTTATGGCGTAATGTAAGTCTAAGTTTGTAAGGACTTTCCAGAACTTTTAGAGGTCAGAGTTTTGCTGGCAAACAACAACCAGCATGCTAACAGTGCAACAGCATTACATCGTGGTCTGTAGACAATGAAAATGCTTTATAATTTGATGCAAACAGTATGCTGCGGTCTCATTTTGACCCTAAGAATTGGTTTTACGATACAAAAATTGACTCCTGGTACAGCCCCTTTAACAGTTTACAAATCTGGAAATTCCTACTGAACATGTAAGCGTGAATAACTCCTATAATTTATGATGTAATGTGAATTTCAGAATAAAATGACAATATTGACCCAGTATCACGACCAATACATGTGAAAGCAGCTGTGAGCAGTAGAGGGCAGTAGAGTGTGTGTGAGTCTGAGGCGAGAGAGGCAGAGTATAGCAGCTATACCTGAGCGTTTGTCTTGCCAACCGGGCCGACAGACGAGAGGAAAAGTGTCGGGAACGAGGGAGGGGGTGAACGGATGAGGCAAAAACAAGATGGAGGAGGAGGAGGAGGGAGAGAGAGACAGAAGGAGGTGAAGGAGAGAGATTTAAAGTTACAAAAGCAGCAGGTCCAGTGGAGAGTGCACGGTTTGGCTGTAAAGTGGAAGGTACAGTCCTGATGTTTAATTTATGAGGTTTTAGACCAGACTGAGAGCTCTGCATAAAAGTACAGCATAAATAGAACAATGTACAGTAGAGCTACTTTCATAAGCTATTTTTGGAGTTTTTATATGAATCTTTGAACAGATTTGGACAGTGACCACATACAAGAGATTTTGGTTTCATTTACACATGTTTAACACACAGTTCTTCTCGCTGATAACTGAAAACACGCTGTTCCAACTTATGATGTCATGTGGTAATACAGGAAGTGTGTTTTTAAACTCCACACACCTTCACTAGAGTCATTTGGATTATCTCAGACCGGGAATTGCCAAACTCTACTGAACAAAAGGTAAAAGGAGCTGTTAACTTAACCGGCACAGAATTGTAATTTTGCAATATTTTGTCCCGCACCTGTCCGCAAATCCCACAAAACAGGGACGATTGGGATTTTTTGAGGGTAAATGTACCTCTCTTTAAAGAAGAACTCTGTTCTTCTGCTGTGTCTTCAAAGCTCCATCAAACTCGGAGAAGTGCCAAGGAGGAGTCGAAAACTTGCGCGAGATTAGACCACATCCACAAGTTTAGGCTGCTTAAATTGTTTACCCTGCTCTATGACATCACAAGGTGGAACAGAGCATTTTTAGCTTTGGAGATACTGAAAGACTGACAATAAAGGATGGCTTAAACATGTGTGAATGAAACAAAACACAACTCCAGGTGTGTTTTTGAGGAGGTAACATTATAACATGGCTTAAAGCATTCATCACCTACGTCACAATAATAAACGGACAGTTGTTATCAATACAGAGGAGACTTGAAAGTGATTTTGTGGCAGGGTTTGTAGAGGAATTTGGTACAGTGAGGTTAAGTGGAAGGTGCATAGGCTGGTCAAGAATGCACTGATTTAAAATAGGATCAAAGACGATATAAAGAAGTGGACAAAGTGAGTGTGACATTACCCCAGGCAAATGAAGCTCACAGAGTTTGGAGAGAAGGAATTAATTTACGGACAAAATAGCAGAGTAAAAACACCAGGATAAAGATGCAAAGAGGGTTAATACAAATGTTTTAAGACCAAACTGATGAGCCTGGCAGACGCAGTTACAGCGCGAGGGGTGACGTTTTCAATACAACGTGAATTAGAACGGGAAGTGTGCCCAAGCTCACTTCAAATTCACTTATATCCACTTAAATATACAGTCTACAGAGTTGATGTTGTGTATTGGTAATGTGTGGTAAATGTACATGGTTTACCTCTATCTGCCTGTAGTCACATATGGCTCTGATGGGGGTGGTGGAGCCGAGGGGGGTCTCTGCACTTCGGGGTTTGAGTTGGACCACGGTTTTGGCTCGTCCCACTAGACTGGCCACGGTGCCCCGGTACTCGATCAGCTGTTCCTTCTCCTCCTGAACACACAGAATAATTACAGTTAGAAATGGTAGAATGGAGGATATTACCTATAACACTGGGAATATACATTAACTTTAAAGGTGCACCGCGTAATATTTTGAGACTTTTATCTATTATCTGAGTCTGAACAATGTTTTATTTTGAAAAATTGTCAAATTCTCTCCGTTACATCCGTCTGACTCACTCCTGTCTCAGTCACATGATACATTAACATATTAAACCCACAAGCTGCAAAATGAGTAAAAAAACATTTGGAAACATTTATTATTATACTTAGGCTGAATCCCATTTCTCCCCTTTGCCCTGCCACTTTCCCCTACCCCTCCGTTTACCACATTCACGTGTAGGGATGGGGGTGTCTCAGTTACTGTTATGGCACAGGGGTAGGCAAGATCACTGCTGCCACAACCAAAGAGACCAAAGACCAAAGAAATTCACAAATTTTCTCCATTATTTATGGTTTAAATTTGTGATAACAGCTGTATTGTCTTAAGTTTAAGGTTGTTCCAGTGTGTAATGGTCATTTTCTTCATAAAATGCACACGAAAAAATGGCTAGTACTACGTTGAGCAGCGTCACGTTATTTGTGACTTGAGTGATCGGTTGATGCATGGAAATAAAGTTGTGAATGAAATGCGATCGTAGATGCTACACAGTTATTTGGATATTGTAACCCAAGTAATTGAAAGCAATATCATTGGTTTAACCCTTAGAAAAGCTCAGGTTGTGTCCTTTCCAATGGTCTGAGTGTCATTCCTCTGACAGTAATCACAGTTATCGCTGTGCTTACGTAAACTTACATAAAAGCTGGAGGAGACTTCTGATGACGTATGTGATTGCTGGTGTTGGTGTTCCAGTTCGTAGGGCTCGACTTTCACCCCTTGTTGCTCAGTTTCAAGGGGTAGGGTAAGAGGTAGAAATTAGAAATGGGATTGGCCCTTAGAAAATACCACAGCTTTTGTGTTTGTCGTATCATTTTATTTTGTCGTATTTATCCACAGAACATTAAAGGCCGGACCGTGAACATATTGTCTGACGTTAAACCAATCTATGGAGCAAAAAGGTTTGGGACGGCTGGTCTAGAGGATTTCCTTGCTTATTGTTATTAAAGTGTAATGTGTGACCTACTGTGTCCTGGTGGATCAATACATTTTAAATCTAAAAATCCAAATTTAGATTTTGAAAGTACAAAATGTCACATTTAAAACATAATAATTACAAAATAGTACCCACAACTTATTATGAACAGTGACTATAAAAATACTGTCATCAAGGGCATAGGGATGATGGGGACATGTCCCAACCAATATCTGGGGAAGACAAAACAGTTCCTAACAATATTTGCCATTTAATTTTAATAAACAAAAATATTAATTTATTCCTATATTTTTACAAACTCTATAGTATTCATTTAATTTTCACATTTTGTTTATTAGACGTTCTGAGATATTCAGTGATATGACAACATGTGTATGATGACATGTAAGCTTAGTCATGTTAAAATAGGATATGAATAATATATTTTTCATGAATACAGTATTCAGCATAGTGTGGCTGCGGCTGTGTGTGTAATAATAATGTCCCAACCAAAGATCAATATCTACTTCCAAAATAACCTGTAACTATATAAATCTAGTACCTTTTTCACTGTACATGTGCTGCTATTGAACCTGCTTCGTGCTTGTGTGTTTGTCCCGTGGAGCGCGGCCCTCAGCGGCGCCACCATCTGTCTGAAGTCAGGTGCGCGCTAATGTGTCCGTGAACAAACGACTCAGGGGAGGATGAATCAGCAACGCTTCACTGCTCCGTGTGAGGATCAGATCGGGTGCAGTGACTCGGGCAGGGCCTAAGCAAACACTTTCACACTTTGGTTTATGGGTGTAGATGTGTGAACGGCTGGAGCCGCACTTGTGTGTGATGAGAGCGGTGCTCGGTGAGTCATAATTACAGCGTTCACACATAGGGGGCAGCAGAGGGCACGTGTGAAATGCAGAGGTCACTAAAGGTATAATTTTCAGCAATCAGACCGTTTCAGAGTTTGGAGACATTTCACAGAGACGTTCACTGACTACATAGAAAATCAAACATCTGTGTAATATTAATGATAAGAATATTTTCATTTATTTTAGGTATCACTTGTAATTATAAGTTTTAACAAGAAATATTATGCAAAAAAGGCAAACTAATGTGGACAAAAATGAAAACTAAAATAAAGAGATGTTTTTAAATTCATTGTGCTTTGTCTTCTAAATATTACTTATAAATATATTATTTAAAAAATTGTATTAAGAGTTATTATTGATAATATATTATAAACCTGTGTCTAGTAATTATGTGATTTTTTTTTCATCTTATGTAACTAATGTCAAATGTGTAAAGAGACACTATAATGTACTTTAATTACTTCATGTAGATGAACTACTGTAAATTGTAGGAGTAGGAATAAAATTAGCTACTGGTATGCTTCTTCCTACTCCTATTTTGAACAATGAATGTTTTAACAATTTTGCTCTCTTTATTTTGTTCATTTCTTTCTTTGTTAAATGTTTGAACAAATAAATTAACTCTAAATAATCAATTATAACGTTACTTCCTTATCACAAACATGCCTGAAGTGGTGTTTTGTTTCATTCACACATGTTTAACACACAAACTTTGCATATTTAAGGTGAGCTCTGGTCCACCTTATGATGTCATGTGGTAATTCAGGAAGTGCTCCATGGTGTTTTTAAACTCCACAGAGTCACTAGAGTCTTTTTTGGAAAATTTCAACCCAAGAATTGGAAAATCTCTACTGAACATGAAAACCACTGCCTCAGGTGGAACAGAGCATTTTAAGCTTTAGAGAATGAAACAAAACACAACTCCAGGTCTGTTTTTGAGGAGGTAACAGCGTTATAACATGGCTTAAAGGTCATAAAAGGCAACTTTGTGTAATATAGGACCTTTAATTGTAAAAATATTTTCATTTATTTTGGGTATCATCAGTATATAAGCACTGTTCATAGGAAATATTATGCACAAAAAGGCAAACTAAAGAAAGACAAAAATAAAAGATAAAATAAAGAGGTATTTTAAAAGTCACCATACTTTGTCTTCTAAATATTACACTTATTCTAAAAAAAATTGATTAATATATAATATCATATATTACACAAAATTAACAGTGTTGGTTAAAACCTGTTAACACCCGCCTAATTTGGTCTGTGCACAACGGTAACACATACCCAAGTGCCAAAGCTTATTAAAAGAAAATCTTAGACCCCACATGCTTGTGTGATACATCATTTGAAAGCTTAGACCTTCTAGCTTCTGTAGATGTGCATATGAAGACTGTGAGTGCAGCTAACTTACACTACAGACATTCAAAAATGTCTAAAAATTTAATTTTTTTGCCTCGGAAAAAATACAAAATAATAAAGGCTGTAACTTGGGTAAACTTTATCCTAAACATTGGTGGCTCACTACACTCACTGCTGAACTTGTTGGCAACAACTGTGTAAAATTTCAGACCTCTAGGCCTAAGGGTTTGGATGCTGTGACCCTTTTTGTAAAAATATGTCAATTCGGCACAAGTGTCCAAATATGTACCAGATGTTCCAAACTGTAATAAGATGTAATGTATAATAAATAAATCTTCTTCTGAACTTTAGGCATATTTTCTTAAGATAAATAACTAAAACAAGCCAAAAAATTTCTCTCCATATGCCTCTGGTGCCTCCACCAGTGTCTGTGCGTAAGAGGAGGAAAGAGAGAGTCCCCATACGCAGCAGGCACGGAGCTAGCCTATCACTGCCGCACCTCTGCCCCACATGGGGCCCACCGCTGAAATCGTCTTTTCATAGGCTACTCAGATCTGTCAATCATTTCCTGAAAGAACCAATGACTGAAGAGCTTTTGCCGTGGAACTGTCCCTCAGTCATGCGCAATACGCCGCTAACTGGACGCGCTCGTTTTGTTCCCTGAGCTGTAGCACGCAGCCCCGAAGGCGCACCGAAGCCTGGATACCCTTGTTTTGTAGCTAAGAGTGTGGAGAAAACAAACATACCCCACAGCGCTAACAGGAGCAAAGCGCTTAGCTATGCTAAGGACCAAGAGCGAGACTAGTAGAGAGATGCGTCGCTCATCCTTTCAGACAAACTCGGACTTTCTGGATTATTTCTCCACATGGAATTATTTTATGAAAAAAACAACTGGATATTCTTTTTCTGTGGATTGTTACGGACTAATTGAGCACAGCTAATCCTGGACTGGACCCGTTTCGGACCGACAGAACCGGCTCAAAGGTAAGAAATGCACAAATATGTTTAGAATATTTTCGGGAATTATAAGTTATGGCTCTTTGGGCTCGCTGTGTGGCATGAAATGAATGATATGGTTGTTTTACTGAGGAATTAAGCTTTCAAACGATGTACAGCATGTCAATAGTGGAAAAATAATAAAATAATATCTGGCTTGACTTTTTAATGTTGTGTAATCGCCCGCCAGCGGGCGGATGGGTGGTTTTAATATAAGACCTTTGATTTTCTAAAGTAAAAATATGAATCCATTGACAAATTGGTCTTCTAAAATAGTGTAAAACTCCTGTCTTCTCACCATAGAATCCTGCAGCAGATCCTCCAGTCTGCTGAGTCTGCTGTTCTTGTCACAGGTGTACTGCCTCTTTATGGAGTCCTGGAGCTGCTTCAGGTACGACTCACAGTCTCTGGCATCGCTCATGAACTGGACATAGGAGAAAGGAATGTGTAACGTAAAAATTGTAAAATAAATAAATAAATAAAAAAATCTAGTGTTTTATGAGTTACCTGGAAGTACGCAGTGTTGTCTTTGAGATGTTGCTCCACACAGAGGCAGAGCTGGTTCACCCACTGCCACTGAGTCTGCAGAGCCGCGCTGTAGGCCTAAAGAGGAGGATAGAACATCACAGAAGATGACATAGGAGAACATTTTTGCATATGCATTGATGGGAAAAGTATTTTTTGGTGATTTTGATTTTGGATGGAAACGTCTTGATCTCTAAACCATGTCGACCACCTTTGAAACCTTTGTTACCCATATCGAACCCATATTTAAGGTATATACAAAATAAACGTTGAACTCATTAGCAATTTCTTTTAAATCATCAATTGTTTTGCCATTTATAATAAAATTATTTTGTGAGGCTTTATCTTTTGGTACCTTTTAAATGACTTCATTGATCGTGCTCCACAGCTTTTTAATATGGGTCTTATTTTCCAACAATGTGCTATAATATTGCTTATTTGTAATATGCTTCTATATGTTTTCTGATACACTTTCACTTATCATTTAAAATTCACATCAACAGTCTGGCGTTATAATTGTTTTGCCTCAGAGCCTAAATACAAGGACTGGATGGAATATTTTAAAAAAGTGTCTCCACACATCTCCAACACTCTGGCTCACGAGGAAATGAGGCCCTATGTCCAAAATTCCGAACTGTCCTTTTAACAGAACCCTGTAGTTGCGTTAAAAAGATATTAAAATTCCATGACTTTTCATTTAATTTACAAATTTCCATGACTTTTCCAGGACTGTGGGAACCCTGTTCAATAAGTCAATGTCCCACAGTAATAATCACGTTCAGGTTAGTTGTGTAGTTATTCTTTTGCGTTCCCATATTTTATTTGTGTGCTAAATAAATGAATATAATGTACACATGTTTCTGTATTTTTCTCAACGTTACCTCTACGGTTTGTTTGGCGGGATGGTTCTCCTGACACAGGCGACCGGCCGTTTCCTGTAGTGACCGCATCACTTCCTGTTTCTCCTCCAGCTCTAACCTCATTTCCTACGAACAGAACAGGAAATTATACAGGTTTATCAAAGGAACGACATCCACATATTTACATGAAGGAAATACTGCGTTCTCCGTTAGTCTCAACAAAGGAAATTTACCCACGTCCCAGATACGAGAAGCTCATTTTAAACAATAACCTATTAGCCTATTTTCTCAACACTTTGTAACAGTCATTTACAATAACAAGTGCGAGTATTTACAAAAATATCTTTCTTTTTTTAATACACATCTTTATAATCCCATGGCCTAATGGGTACATAGTGTTTTGAGCACTTTTGTGGACTTTACACTGTATAAACATGAATCGTTTTTTTATTGATTAAAGATTTGCATTCAAAGATTTTACAGTATATTTTATTGACACTTGGCAGTGACATCATGTTGGGGGCGTTCTATGTGTATGTCTATGGTGGGATGTTCAGCAGTTACCATGGAGATGCAACGTACATATTAGAAAACACTGTCAAAATAGTTTAACAGTACAGTTGGCTCTTACGCTCATAGTTTTACTGTATTTTAATAGTATTTTTTGTATATTATAGATATGCATAGATGTTGAATGTTATTATGACTATTTTATCATATTATTTATTTAATTTCTCTTGGGATCAATAAAGTATCTATCCATGCTATCTATATTTTGTATATTTATTCCACAGTTCTCTCTTGTCGCTCATATTTGGGGCAGTCTGTACAGTGTTTGAATAGCTTTTACTGTATATTATAGATGTTGTATAGATGTATTTTCTATTTTTATTCCACACTCCGTACAGTTTCCTCTGGACGTTCATGTTGGGGTAATTTTTAACTGTACTTTCATAGTTTTCGTTGTATATTTTAGCTGTTTTCTCCGCACACAGAGAGTACAGTTCTTTCTTGGCATTCATGTTGGTGTAGTTTTTACTGTATTTTAATAATTTTTGATGTATATTTTAGCCGTTTTCTCCACACTCACAGAGTACAGTTCCCTCTTGGCGTTCATGTTGGTGTAGTTTTTACTGTATTTTAATAATTTTTGATGTATATTTTAGCTGTTTTCTCCACACTCACAGAGTACAGTTCCCTCTTGGCGTTCATGTTGGGATTGCCATGGCTCCAGTCGAAGGCGAGCTCCTCCTCCTCTCTCTCATTGAGCCAGATGAGCTCCTCGGTGCAGCGCGACACAAACCCGTGCAGACTCTCCAGACTCCGGAGGCGCCACGACGACTGTTCCTATGGCAACCAACAACAACAACACACCGTTAGGGGGGATGCTACGCTAATGTTTCCATCAGTAAGAACAGCAAGGATTGAAATATTGTAGTTGTGCAAAATAAGAACATTTCTGTAGTATTTTGGATCAGAAATTGCTTTTCAAATCTTACAAAATTGGACAAGTAGAAGGAAGAAGTAAAAAGTGCACACACATCACTAGAAGCTATGAATGGGATAAGACTCAATTTCTACAAAATGTCACGAGATTTGACTCACGAGAATGAGACAAGACAAGATTTTGACATAATTTTCAAGAAATACAGTGCTTAACAAATGTATTAGACCACCTGTCATGAAAACAAGAAAACATAAAGAACTTCATAGTAAATCAAAAACTTTTTCAAATGAACAATTTCACTGTTATTCATTAAGAAAAAGACCAATTGGAATAACAAAATGGTCCTTGTTGACAAATAAAGAAAAATGTGTGAGCGCAGATAACTTGCTGCATTGTTTTTATGTCGTTTGGCAAACTATATTAAAATAAGTTACATTTTAGCATTAAATATATGGTTTTGATCAAAGATCTTGCATATACTGGTGGATTAACCATTATAGAAACATAAAAAGATATTTTGGTCAACAGAAATACTGTTAAATTCCCTATCACAGCAGTGGCACACACTTTATACTGGGCGGTGGTCTAATAACTTTTCACTGTAACTAGTACCATTCAGTTTACTCTTATTTAATTCATAGTTTGCTGTCATTTTAGCACCGAGTTTTGATACTATAGCTTCCCAAGGAGTTACTCAGCAAAACGAACCTTTTTTTATCCAAGGCAAATGTAAAAATATGAGGGGAAAAAATCTCATGAGATCATTTCTCTCATGGGTGCACAGTCTTGTGGCAACTTTTTCTCGAGAGATCTTGTGCCATTCTTACTAGTAGCATTAGTAAGTACACTATAGTTACTACGGCAACCTCTAGCTAGGGCTACTTCTACCACTTAATGCTCTTATTACTAAAAATACAATTACTTATACTTCTTATAACTTACAACTGATATTACTGTGAAAGTGATTAGTCCCTCAGTAATTACAACAACCTCCTCTAATGTTAATATTACAGTGAATTGTGTAACTTTTCTAGCGAAGGGTCTGTCAGATGATTTTTTTCTCCATGGAGATGTTATTGCTTTGTCTGAAATGTTTCACAGTTTGGCATTAAACCTTTTTATCTTCATGGAGACCAAACCAGACCAAGTTACAGGTCAGATCTGTGGAGAGGTGACCCCATTCACAGTCAGAATGCCTGTTTTTCTAGATATTTTTGAGTTTAAACCACCTGTAATTGAATAAATGTAAAGTAGAGCTGTTTAAGGTCATATTGTGGAACATTCCAAGCAGAGCAACGACGTACTGTATCCATAGAAAGAGCTAGGTGACGGACACCCAACCAAAAAGTTACACAATGCAGCTTTATACAAAGATTCAACTTTAACAAGCAAGTGCCAGACCCTCATATGCTTTGCAACAGCCTCCCAAAAATCTCAAATATCTCAGTTTCATTTTCAAGTTTCAGTCCATAAGAAAAGGACGTCTCGGGGGTCCAGCAGATGAATAATTGAGTGAATTTAAATGAGCGATCTGTCACGCTCTGATTGGATTAAATAAAAATGAGAGTGAATGGAACAAAGAGGAGACGTAGACGGCTCGGTGGGACTGACCAGTAGTTTGCAGTATTGGTGCTCCAGCTTGGCCAGGGTTTCAGAGTAACTGCTCTTAAAATTTGGCGAGACTTTGGGCTTTGGGGAGAGAAAAAACAGTTTACAGTTACACAATGGGTTATTATGGACAAAAAAATCATTTAGTTAATGATTTCAGTAAGTAAATTCAAAGGAAAAGCTCATTATTATAGAGATACGGATCATTTATACAATAGTTTCACATTTTTAATTGATGATTATGGTTGTCATGGGTGGTTTTAATGGGTTTTATTCAGACATATCCACACACACACAACATGTAATGTTAGACAAACTATTATTTTTAGTTTAATATAATGGTTGTGGTAGGAAAATGACAAAAACTTGGTTATTTAATATAAAAATTTGAATATTAAGAGGATTTGGTAGATAATTTGATTTTAAAAAATCAATATATAGAAAACTGCATCACACTTTTTGAACTGAAATTCTACAATTCTCTTTTCCATAATAATGTAAGCTTTGCAACTCAAGTTTAAATGTAAAATGTAAGCTTTTTTGAATAAAGTTTCAAAATACCCAGAAACTATAGCTCCAAACAGGAAGTGAGCATGGGGGCACTTCTGGCTCCATCGACTCAGTTTCCAATTAACTTTAAATTAAAAAATTGTCCCTGCTCTGAGCCTCATCATTTTGGTCTTAAAATGTTTATTTTAACCTGCTCTTCATGATCCTGTTGTTTTTATTTCACTTCTTAATCAATTCCTGCTCCTAATATGGAACATGACTCCAAATTCATCCCATAACCTTTTCATTTGACGGGAGTCGAACGCTGTTAATACTTCGTTATACAGTCTATCCTACTACCCCGTACAGTATGTGGTGTACTCTTGTGTACTGTGTGTCCTGTGTACCTCGTAGCTGCGTGCCTCCTGCAGGCCGCTCATCAGATCCTCCACCGCTGTGTGGATGGAGTTTTGCTCCGTCAGGTGTTTCTCCACAGATGGGAGGTCTGCGCCCCACTCCGCCTGCTCCAACAGGTCCTGAGCAAACGGGTAAAACAAACAGAACTGCTCAAAGACTAAAATATCTCCAAAAAGTTCAAGATGGTGCAATCAGATACAAATTTTTCAGTGGCATAAGTGGTGATATGTGTATCTCTGATTGGGCAATCCACCTGTCAATCATGCCCATCATGCCCATTATTATGTTTCATTATTGCTGCTGAAAAATGAATTTCTATTCCATTTCTATTTTCTGTGTATCTATCTATGTATCTATCTATGTATCTATGTATGTATGTATCTGTCTATCTATCTATCTATCTATCTATTAATCATTTATCTATCTATCTATCTATTTATTAATCATTTATCTATCTATCAATCTATCTATCTATCTCACGAGAGTCACTTTGGTGTAATATCAAACGTTTAATCCTGTGCCTCACCTGCGTCTCTTCGACCCATCCCAGCAGCTCGTAGATGAACCTCAGACTCCCCTCGTCCTCGGATGAAGACATGGCCACTAACTGAGACCGGTCCATGGGCCTCCGGAGCAGAGCGGCGCCCATCACCCCCACGGCGCCCACGGCTCCCAGCAGAGTCTGCCCCAGAGAGAGCCCTCCGTCCTGGGAGCGCTGGGTGAGCTCTGCCCCCGTCCCGCCCAGGGTCTGTCCAAAGTGGCCCTTCCTGTAGAGGCTGGAGCACTGCAGCCGGAGGGAGACCAGCTCCTCCTGCAGGCACGACACTCTGAAGGGAGACAGGAATTTACATTTATGAGTGTAATGACAAATAACAAGTATACTAACAATTCAACTTAATATTTTCTAGTGGTATTGTATAGATAAATAGACGAGAGCACTGCAGCTGGAGAGAGACCGGCTCCTCCTGCAGGCACGACACTCTGAAGGGGGATAAAAATTAAAAATTAAAATCAAATATACCGTGGAAGAAAATGTGGGATTGTTTTGAATCACTGTAAAGCATTTTGTGTTACTTTCTGTTAATAAAAAGAGCTTTCTAAATAAAGTTTGATTGATTGATAGGTTAGAAAATTGCGTAATATGGGCCCTTTAACAAAAAACACAGACAAATACACAGTAGCTCATATTTCAGACCAGAAAGAACAAAAATGGATAGACTACAGATGTGTTCACGGGACTGGACTCACCTGAAGGCCAGCTGCTCCACCTGGTAGTACCTCTCGTCCCTCAGAACCTTGAGCTCCTGGTTCAGGTTCCTGATGAGAGCCTCACAGTCCTGAAGGTAACAGGCCATGTCCCTCTCACATTGCACCGACTCCCCACTCTCCACCCGGGACATGTCCTACACAAAAACAACACAGTTTTAGTTTTAGAGTCTTTTATTATAATCATGAATATAGGATGAAATGCGCAGGGAAATGTGAAAAACTATTTGAAATAATATGAAAACAGTGATTTGACTAATTGATTGGGACAGATTATACTGTATGCCACATACCCTCACTAAGTATACAACATATGGATTTCATTTAACATTTTTAGTTCAAACCATAAACTGGACTGAACTGGACCAGAGCATTCAGATCCAGTCAAATGAAGCTTATCGAGGCTGCAGTTACAGGAGCAAATTTAGAGCTATTTGGAATTTCGACGGCAAGTATCCACAACCAAAAGAGCCAATCCGGAGCGAGGCTATTAAAGATAACACCCCTTTTCTTTAGAAACACTGTCAATAAAACCTGTTGTTAATGTTAGCGGGAGCGAAATCGAGGAAAGAAGGCCCCTGATTTGTCTGTTAGTAATGTTCATATCTTGATTTACAGACAAAACAGTGAAATAAAAACACCAGTATCACGTAAAGCGGGTTAATGTGAACGTTTTAAGACCAAACACACTGCAGAAATAAAGGTATTTTCTTATATTTGTATTTGTCAGATAATATTAGAAGAGTTTTGCTAGGTAACAATTATGTAATTCCCTAGTGCGATGTCACCATTTCCAACCAGGACGTACAATTTTAAACCTAAAAAACGGCCAAATTGGGAAAACGAGTGTGAATGTTATTGCAAAAATCTTAAATAAAATTATCTTAATTGTGTTTTAGTCAAATGTGGAGTCTAATCTGTCATCGGCACTTTAACACCACGAGAAATTCAGTGTTCTTACCATACGCAGACAAAGTGGTGAGCAAATATTTATTGTTCGAAGCAGAGACTAGTCTTTTCAACTGTGTACTTATTAAATTAGTGGATTGTAAACCTTAAATGATCCCCCATAAACCCAAACCTTTGTGCTGCTGTGTGAGATAAATTAAAGGTGCATTGTGTAACTTTTCTGGTGAAGGGTCAGTCAAAAGCTTGCGTCTATGGAGACTAAGTTACAGGTCAGATTTGTGGAGAGGCGACCCCGCTCTCAATCAGAATTTCTATTTTTCTAGGTATTTTTGAGCTATAAAACCACCTGTAAATGAATAAATGTAAAGTAGAGCTGTTTAATGTCATACTGTGGAACATTCCAGGCAGAGCAGTGACGTAGCCATAGAAACAAGCAGGTGACGGATCCCCAACCGAAAAGTTACATACTGTAGCGTGCCTTTAAAATTAAAATAAAGGTGAAGAGGAGCACTCACAGCTTGTAGTGTGTTCTTCGCTAGCGTCAGTTTCTCCTCACAGTCTAGAGCCATGTTTTGGATCTTATTGGCTCTTTGTAGCAGCAGCTCGAGTCTAAAAAAAAAAAAAAAACAGTAATTAAATATAGTTAATGAACTATGCAAATTAGACCATATCAAACATATAGCATGACATTATAACCACTGACATATGAAGAGAAAAGGGCGGGGCAGTTATAACTGGTTTAGTTCTGGTTTAGTCCAGCTATTGTGGGGTTTATATCTCATAATGTTTGAACTTTTATTCATACAGTTGTTCAGGAGGGATTTGAGGGATTTGAAGGATAAATAACAGTTACATAACACAATTGGATCTCTTATTTAAAGGAAATAAGTACAATTTTTTGTCAATTCACTGGTATCGGTCAATATCAGGTATCGGCAAATACTTAAAGTCCAAGTATCAATCAGTATTTGAACTGAAAAAGCAGAATCGGTGCATCCCTAGTCTATATTTATCTACCAAAATGTCCAAGAAAAGAAGGGGCTGGCAAGAGTGATACACATGGCAACTGAAGGCTAAGGCCGCATCTCATTTCTCTTTCCTCGCCTCCTTCTCCTTTATTCCTCTCCTCAATCCTCCATTTTTCCGCTGTCAATCAAATGTGTCATATAAAGTGGCGTCCCAGAGAAAAACACTGAAGGAACAAGTAAACCTGAGGGAGGATTCAGGAGGCAGACGTCAGATAAAATAATCAAACTTTATTGATCTAAGTGAGGAGTTTACATCCTCTCTCCTCGCTTTGGCTCATCATTTCCTGCAAAATCGAGCAGAGGAATCAAGGAGAAGGAAGTGAGGAAGGAGAAATGAGATGTGGCCTTACATAACAGTGATTATTGTCATGCGTATTATCTCTATTGCAGTTTACACAATGCAATAGAGTTTATATTAAGGACATAGTCATAATGCAATTTCAGATTGGAGTAAATACATTGTGTGTTTTCCTCTGTCTTGTAATAAAGTCTCACCTAATTCAAAATAATATGATGTAATAATGTAAAGTATGTATTCCTCGTTACCTCTCCACAGCCGGTCTCAGAGCCTTCTCTCTCTCCAGCATCTCCAGGATGAGTTTGCCCCACTCCTCCTCCAGGTCGTTTGGATGGAGGCCCTGAGGAAGCTTAATACGACCAAACTCTATCCACACCTAAAATACAGAGAAATACAGCAATTTACCATACCAAACTAATATACAGGCTCTTCAAAAGTGCATGAATTCTGAAGTTAAAAGTCACATAGTGCAGGTTTAACGCTCTAAACATGGCGAGGACTACAGAGATGATAGAAAACAGGCCAAACTCGTCCTGCTCCTTTTGTTTTATTTATGGAGGAGGACAATCAGGTCAGAAGACTCTCTGGTCCCAGGAGCCCCAGAGCTTCACCTGCTCAGGCTCTTCACACCGTTTAATTATAGTGACCCCAAAGAGAAACTCGCATGGATGGGACTAAATCATACACCGAACATGTTTTATTCTGTGTGTGAAAGAAAGTCCAATTTAAATGGTTAATTGTCATATCTTGTCAATCTTGTTCTCATTATCATTCTATTATTGTAAGCTCCACATCTTTTAGAGGTTTTAGCCACATTTGGTAAAGATCTTATTAATATTATTAGCAACTGAAGTGTTACAACATGTTTACTACTGGCGATCATAGTCATTTAAAGGGTTCATATTACGCTATATATTATATTCTGATATATGTAATAATGTTGTTTCCTCATCACAAACATACCTGGAGTTGTGTTTTGTTTCATTCACACATGCTCAACACACAAACCCTGCATATTTAGACTTTAGAGTTCTTCTCTCAAACAAAAAACACTATGTTCCAACTTGTGATGTCATGTGGTAATACAGGAAGTGCCCCAGTGTTGTGTTTAAACTGTGTTTAACTGTGTTTAAAGTGTTTAAACTCCATAAATTAGAATCAGTTGGATAATTTCAGCCGTGGAATTGCCAATCTCTACTGAAGTAAAAGGTAAATATGAGCAGGAAAACTGGAAAACTATCACTACATGACATCACGAGGTGGAACGGAGCATTTTGAGCATTGGACATACAAACAGACTAATAATAAAGAAACAAAACACAACTCCAGGCCTATTTTTGATTAGAAAACAACATTATAACACGGCTTAAAACTCACAAGAGTCAATTTAACATAATATAATGCTCTGTAAAGCATTTTTGGGGACGGACACTTGCGTACTTACTTAATATAGGACCTTTAATGAAAAAAATAACATAATAAAACATTTAATCATCTTAAATGGTTAACATTTCTCAAAATGGGGCTCATAAACAAGAAGCCGAAGCATTTCCTATACCCAGCAGCAGGTCAATAAAATTTAAATATGCAAAACAAATAAGATAGAACCCAGCAGCGTTTTTGTAGATTGTCTCAGAATATTAATAATGTTATAAAAAATAAGAACAAGACATGTTTTTCAATTGCAAACACAAGTACAGGGACAAACAAAGCTATAGGGGGATTACAGTGTTTAATTTATGTGCCATCATTGAGTAAAATGAATAGCTGTTCCCCGTCAGCTCATCGCATTATGCCAGCCCCGGGTGCATGTCTCTGTGAATTACACGTGTTCCAATTATCCTGAACAACACCTAGATTAAAACTCAATTACATCTGTGTTTTTGTCCTTATGTGAGATCACACTTCGGCCTCATCAGCTGATCAAAACAAACAAGTCCGTCCTGAGTCCGCTCTCATGTGATTCCTTTAAGACAGTATCACTCTTTGATAACGTCACATCACAGAGGGGTGTTTGGGTCTTTGACAACAGCTTTGACATAATTACAGCGCCTCTGAGCTAAACCCATGATATGTAACGGGACCTGCACATGGGAGAATCAGGAACCGCAGTTTTTCATGGGAATTGACAATAATTTCCATGCAAATATCAATCTAGTCTGTTATGTAAATTGTTTTTCCTATAAAATTTGCACATTTGTCTTTCCAAAATGTATCACGGATTTTTGTTTTTTCTAACCAGCTCCTCTCTCTAGGTGCCCATGTTTTTTATTAGTCTTATTAAAATGCATGAGTCTTTTTAATGGTCCGATATTACACAAAATTGACTCTTTTGAGGTTTTAGCAATGATAAAATGTTGTTACGTCTATGTCTCCAAAGCTCAAAATGCTCCGCTCCAGTTTGTAATGTCATGTGGTGGTGGTGGTTTTCATGTTTACAGCTAATTTTGTATTTATTTCAGTAAAAATGGGCAATTCCAGGGCTGAAATTATCCAAATGATTCTAGTGAATGCGTAGGGAACAATATTAGAACATAGATCACAAAATAGCGTAAGAGGGACGCTTTAACCAGACAACTGAGTTACAATTGAAACAGTGGGGTATGTTTGCTGTATTACAATAAAAATACAACACACTGCATTTAATTCCACATAAATATACATACATTTTTGTAATTATTCTTACAAAAGTGAATCATATCTCAAAATCCGACTGGTATCGTGTGACAAACTCCATATCGTACCATCATAGACATTCCTCGTTGACTCACCTCCAGTAGTTTGTAGAGATGTTCGATGTGACCTTTTTCTTTCTCCCTTGAGGGGATTTCTGTCTCTTTGAAATGGACGTACTCGTTGTAAAGTGCCTGCACACAAATACACACGCACACAGAGGAATAAAGGGGTTGTGGTCAGTAACAGTGTAAAAAATGAGGTTTGTGATAATGAATCGGTGCATTTTATAACACTGGGTTTACTAACAGTAGATTTACATCCACATATTGACTGGGCAAAACGTAAATAAATACAATAAAATAAAAAATAAACAGTTAAATAAATGAGTTTGACATGTATGGTGTGAGTTCAGTGAGGCAATTTGTGTTTCATGTTTAATTAGTATTACAGTGTATTGCCAAATGACCCAAGAAATTAAACTAGTGATGTGTATAGAGGTAACAGAGATAAACTTGCAGCCGTAGACTGTATAAAGAAGAGGACGAAGGGAGTGTGACATCTCCCATTGCGTTTGGCTCCAGTCAAATGAATTTATTTACAGACAAAATAGTGAAATAAAAACACCATGATCATGTAGAGCTGGTTAATACAAACATTTTAAGACCAAAACGACGAGTCTCACAGCGGTAGTTACAGAGAAAGGGGTGATAATTTTTCAATGTAAAGTCAATTGGAGCCAGAGTTGATGGAGTTGGAAGTGCCCCCATGATCATTTTCTATGTGCTACGCAGTGACTAGCAGGTTAGCTATGTCCATTTATATACAGCTCTGGGAAAAAAATAAGAGACCACTGCATTTTTTTTTCTGAAATCAGCATCTGTACATGTGTGACAGCTGTTTTATTCCAGCATCTGTTGAATTCGACACAAACACACCTCATTCTGCTTCATGAGGCACTGATGAGGAGATCACCTGAACCAAACCTGATTTAAGGAGGAAAAGGAGAAAAACCACTGCTGTGTTCATCATTATTATTATTTCACCAAATATTGATTTCTGAACTCTTCCTAAGTTAAAACATTAGTATTGTGTTGTTTTAAAATGAATATGATCTTGTTTTCTGAAAACATTTAATGTTTTTTGTTATTTTGACCATTTGTCATTTTCTGCAAATAAATGATCTAAATGACAATATTTTTATTTAGAATTTGGGAGAAATGTTGTCAGTAGTTTATAGAATGAAACAAAAATGTTCATTTTACTCAAACACAAACCTTAGTAAAATCAGAGAAACTGATCATTTTGCAGAGGTCTCTTATTTTTTTCCAGAGCTGTATATATACAGTAGTCTATGATGTTATGTTTATTATGTTCAGTATTTCAAAGACATTTTTGTTTCAGGTATGAAAAAATGACTTAGTACCTGAGGTGGACAAATAAGATCAAGAATTTTCGTTGAAATGAGCAAAATAAATCAGGTGTTACATATTTGAATAACTCATGCTCTTCACCTTGAGTTCCACAGGGTTTTGTGGGAAGTTCTTGTTGGCCATGAGGCCTGTGTGCTGTCGGCTCCACTGGAGCAGAGAGGAGAACCGGGCCTGGTACTCAGCCCACCGCTGCTCCACCTCCTGGACACCACAGACGACGGACAGAATATTAAAACAGAAATAGTGTTCAGCATGTGGGTTTTTTATGTCGTCTTTGTGAGCTACTGGGTCTAAACAAATTCCATTGTGGCTTAATAATGTCTGAAGTCAACACTGCAGCATATCAGAGGTTTTCAGATTGTACAATGTGATGTCATTCTCCCAGATGGAGGCAAGACTCAGTTTTTCCTTTTGGCCACATTTTACTTTGCCATGAAATAGCTACAAGGTGAAATCACAAATGTTGACTCAAATCATTCCATTATTCACTTAAGAACTCACTATATTACAACAAAAATCTGCAGTTTAGCTTCCCTACATCTGTATTAAATATTACAGGCCTATAGAATATTGTGACATAATCTGAAACCAGCTGCTTTAGTGCATACTTTTATACATATGTTTTTTCTCTCAGCACCTGACAAGGGGAGTAGCTATAGATTTACAGTCAAATCCCCTGCACAGCCTCGTCTAGAGCTGCTTCTTCAATGTCCGCTTTAATATTACATTTAATACTTCAAACACGATCATATGTACTTTTGGCTTTAATGTAATTGTGAGTCTTGGCAGGACTGCATTTGCTACTGGACACTAAGAGGAGGCTTTGACACTGATTTCCAGCAGTACAAACTCAGCATAAACCAGTGGGTCTGACCAAGGATAAGTGACGGACAGAGAGGAGGGAAAAGCATTAAAGCTCCACTGTGGAACATACGTGTGCGGCGACGCCCTCTCCTCCCTCGGGGATCTTTGGGAAAGCGTCGTAGATGGAGGCGACGTAGGTGATGACGGACTTCTCATCTGGAGAGGGCACGTCCACATCTGCCACAGAACAAGGTCAGAGAAGGAAAGTACTGTGAGATATGTGCAGTAGAAGTATTATAAATTACAAGAGTAGATTGCAATATTGAGATGGAATTGCTTTCTGTTAATGGTTTCTACTTTTCCCCACCTACACCTCGCATTGGTTAATTTACATCATATTTTGGGAGTGAAATTTGTATTTAAAGGGTCTATATTACACCATTTTCTGCTAGATGTTTCTTGACCAAGTCTAGCAACAAAATCAGAAATGGGACAATACGGTGCACCCTTGACCCCCTTGACTTTTACCCTGCATATTTAGGTTACAAGCAAACAGATACACTCATGTTAAGTTGTAATAAAGTAAACGTTCCACTGTGTTTTTAAACTTCTACATCTTCACTAGAATAATTTGGATAATTTCAAATTAGACTTTTGAAATTGAGGAATGGGTGATATATCAGGTCCAGTATCCGTATCGGGAGATATCGATGCAGGTTTGTTGGTACTCATGAGTTTAGAGAAAAAAATCCTGCACACAGTCTTACTTGCAAATTATGAGATTTATTAGGACCTACTGCAACGTTTCAGCACTAAATCAACATTTTTACCTGATGAAGGCCTAATAGGTTGCCGCCTATCTCTGACAAAAAAAACTGGACTTTTCGGCACCCTAATTAACCGTTTTGCTTACAAGCAGCGACGCCCTTCACACATCTAACCCATGACAAAAATTGCCCTTCCACAGCGAAAATTAACATAACTTTGCAGCCTTAACATTAACATTAACATAACTGCAGCCAAGATTGTGCTACAATATTATGCTACATTTTTTTTCTACCAACTTTACTCCTGCCCCTAACCTTCAACTTGGATAATTCCTAATTTATTTCCATTAATTCCATTTTTTATTTTTTTATTTTATTATTATTATTATTTTTTTTTTTTACAAAAGTTCATCCTTTGTGAATGTATTTATTCAGATATTGTAAAAATAAACCGTATTTGTGGTCGTTGGTGGGTCCTCACCTTCAGCGTCGAGCAGTCGTGTGACTCCTAAAGACTCTGCAATCTCAAAGGCCTGCTCCAGGTTCTCTCTGTTATCCTGTCGCTCCACCACCTTCATGTCGATCAGATCAGGCCTGAGCACAGAGGAACAGAGGACAGGGGTCAGGAGGGCTCACACTGACCGGGCTCAGGGCTATGTTAACCAGCTTATGCCAGAAATATGCTGCAAAACTGACATTTCAGAGCTTTTAACCATGAATAAAATAATACCGGAGAATGTAAGTACAAAGCAATGGGATGTGCCTGTGGCAGTGAAAACACGAGTTGATCTAAATGGCATCTTGGATACAAGTGATTAAAGCTTGCTCAAACATGCATGAATCAATACAAATACAACTTCAGGCGAGTAAATGAGAAGAGAAAACAACTATAACATTTTTAAAAGCTCTATTCAGTCCATTTTGCATAACAGGTCTGCTTTAAGCACTGTTCAGATACCAATGTTTCATCTTCACATGAGCTATAGCTTTGTGTAACTGCAGACAGCATTAACATTTCTCTCATGTCTCTCTGCTCCACTGTCCTTGTGCCAGTGTTTATTTAAGCCTCTCTCTGATTCTTAAGTAGCCGCTACAGTCACAGAACTTCAGTCCTAGAAGGCAGAATAACGTTTTTAAATGAAATCTTTTTGTGTAAGAAAACCGGCCAATGCCCAATGAGAGCTGATGTCGCCGCAAACGTCGTCACAACAAACTGACTACACATAATAGGTCTGTTTTATTTAGTTAAATGAATGAAAAATAATCCTCTAACTCTTGGTACAAACAAATATATTATAGAAAAGATAACGGACACTTTTATAGAGCATTTCCGAGCCGTTCTGTACCTGTATCGGTGCAGCAGAGCGTTGAACATGCGCCCATCGCTCCAGGATGAGCTGAAGTTGGAGCAGCGGAGCCCGGGGTACCCCTCTGTGGCCTGCTGAGTCCACAACAGCAGCTTCTCTTTGGCCGTCAGGTCTCCAGACTCTCCGCTCACGTAGATCTCTGAAATCTGAAAACGACAACACACAAGAGGTTTAATATACAAGATAGACAAGGAAGTATGTTTAAAAAGCCAATATTACGCTGTTTTTTGAGTTCATAATGTTGTTTCCTCATAATTTTGAGCTTTGGAGACGTAGACAGACTAATAATAAAGGATTACTCAAACATGTGTGAATGAAACAAAACAAAACTCCAGGTCTGTAACAACATTATAACATGGCTTAAAACTCACAGGAGTCGATTTTGCGTAATATTAGGACTTCAATCTAACCATAAGGCAGGATTATCCACCGAAAAAGGATTCTAAATGTAGACAATTGTTAAAAAAAACATGAGGTACTATAAATAAATAGCAGAATGTAACCAATAATGAGTCATAGAGGTTCATAATTCAGTCTTCTGCAGCTCAGATATTGCAAAACAAAGAAAAGTTCATGACAGGCGAGTCGTCTTCTGCACCACACACGGCTTTAAATGGAATTTCAATAATTTATTAGTTTGTGGGATTCTCGCTCGCTCTGTCAGTGCTTCCATCTCCTCCTCTCCCTCATTTCTTCTCTGATTTTTTTTAGTCTCCATCTGTTTTTTCTTCTCTCTCTCATTATCTTTCTTATTATCTCACTCTCCCTATCCCCCTCTCCTTGTCCCTTTATCTGTCATTCTTCTCTTCTTTTGTTCTGTCTCTCTGCCCCCTCTTTCTTCCTGTTTTATTCTCTCTCTGTCCCTCTTTTCTTCTCTCTCACTCTGTTCCCCTCTCTGTCCTTCTGTCCTGCTTTTCTTCTCTCTCTCTGTGTGACTCTCTCTTTCCCTTTCTCTCTCTGTTCCTCTCTCTGTCCTTCTGCCCCACTTTTCTTCTCACTCTCTGCTTTATTCTCTCGCTCTCTGTCAATCTTTTTTCCTCTTTTTCTTTACCCTCTCCTACTTTTCTTCTTTCTCTCTCTGTTCCTCTCTGTCCTTCTGCCCCACTTTTCTTCTCACTCTGCGACTCGCTCTCTCTCTCTCTATGTCCCTCTATCTTTCTCTTTCTCTCTCTCATTATCTTTCTTATTATCTCACTCTCCCTATCCCCCTCTCCTTGTCCCTTTATCTGTCATTCTTCTCTTCTTTTGTTCTGTCTCTCTGCCCCCTCTTTCTTCCTGTTTTATTCTCTCTCTGTCCCTCTTTTCTTCTCTCTCACTCTGTTCCCCTCTCTGTCCTTCTGTCCTGCTTTTCTTCTCTCTCTCTGTGTGACTCTCTCTTTCCCTTTCTCTCGCTGTCCCTCCCTCTGTACTTCTGCCCCTCTTTTCTGCTCTCTCTCTGCTTTATTCTCACTCTCTCTGTTCCTCCCACGCTCTCTGTCAATCTTTTTTCCTCTTTTTCTTTACCCTCTCCTACTTTTCTTCTTTCTCTCTCTGTTCCTCTCTCTGTCCTTCTGCCCCACTTTTCTTCTCACTCTGCGACTCGCTCTCTCTCTCTATGTCCCTCTATCTCTCTCTTTCTCTCTCTCATTATCTTTCTTATTATCTCACTCTCCCTATCCCCCTCTACTTGTCCCTCTATCTGTCATTCTTCCCTTTTTTTTCTGTCTCTCTGCCCCCTCTTTCTCCCTGTTTTATTCTCTTTCTCTGTCCCTCTTTTCTTCTTTCTCACTCTGTCCCTCTCTCTGTCCTTCTGCCCTTCTTTTCTTCTCTCTCTCTCTCTGCGACTCTCTCTCTGTCCTTGTCCCTCTTTCTCTCTCTCTCTCTCTGTCCCTCTCTTCCTTTTGTCTCTATTCCTCCCATCCTAAACTCCCTGTCCTCCCTCTCCTCCTCCTCCAGTCTATAAACGCCTGCTCCGTTCATCAGATGTGTCTCAGGCTGTTGTGGCCTCCTGCGTCTCCAATAGTGAAGTCATTTCATTCAAAGCCATAATCACAGACCACTCCAGAGAACAGCGTGAACCTGTCTGCGAAAACGTGGACTCCATTTGGATTTGTTTCCAATGGCAACAGTAAAATAATCCTCTCCATGTGTGTGATGTGTGATGGCATTGACAAATAAAATAGTTATTAGGGCTCTGTGTTTACAAGGATGACTGCGAGATACATTGTAACTGAAATCAGAATTTTGAATAGTCTCAATTCACAATCACAAAATCACAAAAAGTGCAATTATTAAGTTGATTTCATGTCCACTGTGAGCATCAGGATGTAACGATATCCAAATCTCCATCCATCCATCCATCCATCTTCTCCCGCTTAATCCAGCTGGGTCGCGGGGGCAGCGTGCTGCCCAATACTCATAGCACCTGACCCCCCTATGAACCCCTCTGCAGGTGGTGAGCCCACAGGAGGGTGGACAACATGGTCCTTGATGTTAGTTCATAGGGGTGCGGGCATGTTTTGGGTTGATGGGGAAACCGGAGCACCCGGAGGAAACCCATCCAGACACGGGGAGGAACATGCAAACTCCACACAGAAGGGCCCGGGCGACCCGGGATCGAACCCGCAACCTTCTTGCTGTGAGGCCTGAGTGTTGCCACTCAGCCACCGTGCCGCATCCAAATCTCTCAATACGATATTTTCACAATATGCATCTCACGGTATGAAAGTCTTTGCTTTGTCATAACCCAAAGAATTAATATTTAAAAGTGCTTATAAAATTTATTTTGTCATATCAAGACGGCGCTGAGATGGGGCAAAGGATCATGGTCTATGTAGTTCCCTCTGTTTTTGCTGCATCATAACTATTAATTGGATCTTGGATCCAATTAATAGTTGGATTGGATAGGACTTGTAAGTTGATATGCAGTATTGTGATGGTCCACCATGTTATTGTGAGACTTTTGATGATACGATATCACGATATTTTGATATTGTTACTATTGTTCCTATGTAAGCCAGGATCATGTAGCGCATGATTACATTTACATTTTGTACATTTCACTTTCATTTTTGATGGTCTCCTCTCCCTTTCCTCCCCGAGTTAAGTCACTCCCCCTTTAGAGCACTATCCCAACACAATCAGTGTGCATCCCACTAAGGCACCATCCACACTTACATACGTATTCGAGTCGTATACGTACGAGTACGTTTTAGTTGCGGATGCAGTGATGCAGTGTTCATCCACACTAATCTGCTGGAAAATGGCTCCAGAGACAAAACGATCTGGTGCCGCCAGCTCCAACGTATTCACCTGAGTACAGATCTGATCCAGCACTGTGTGGACAACTGAAAACAGCGATACGCTGACTAGGAGCTCTAGTTGCCGTCCTTATTGGACCACCTCACTGTGACCTGCGCCTTCCTAATTCACTGGTTGCTGCTCAGTCATGTGACGCTTTTGCAGAAAACAGTTTATACAAACCATAGACAAACGCAAAAGACTGAACCACGTTGTCGGTCCACAAAAAGACTGTTTTCATGCTTGTTATCTTCCTCAGCTCAAAATCAGCTGCTGCAACTTCAGACACGGTGCTCCCACGTGACATCGTGAGGCCAGCCTAGTCATGTGACTAGTGTTTCAGGCAGTTTCACGGACACAGTAATGACGTGTCTGGACGCAAGTTGTTTCAGATACGATGAATCAGTAATTCGTTTCAGTGTAAACGTAACCTAAAGAAGCTACTACTGTACATTGCAACAGGTTTGTCAAGTTGCTGTGTACCGTGATTTTATGAACATCTAAAACACCTAAAATAATCTACTTCACATAATAACCCGTCTTTAAAGTAGTTTTAGATCATTATGAACCTGCCTATTGCCTATTGGTAGTTAAGATTTGAATGTTGTTTTGTTTTTGTTTTTGGATATTGGGAGCACCACGAGAGAACTGACAACAGTACAGGGAGAACATGCAAACTGTGACAAAGCACAAATCCTTTTACGACCCACTGACATTTAACCAAATCTATTTCGCCAAAACATAATGGGCCCTATAATGTCTTTATGGTCCTATTCTCCAAAGCAATATTATCATCATGTAGGAGATTTATACGATCGCAGTAGAAGAATAAAACCTGACATCCACTAAAGATCAAGGCTTTTATAGTGAAATATAAGGCCCCATACAACAGCAAAACAGGCCTGAGAATAACAGGAAAACTCCAGGACGTGTTTACAGGCAGTGTGGAAACTGTGGGCTTATTTATCCACGTATTAGACCATTTCAGTGAGATGTGAAACAAAGCTAGACAGGGTAAATTCGAGATAAATCTTGCATTTTATAGTGATTTTATTCGAGTAGATGTTTGAGAATGCAACTATAAATTTGAAGAGGCAGCTGGTAAATGTCAAAAAAAGTTGTTTTGGAGATAAAATTCAGACGGCAAGTATGTTGGAAATGATAACAAAACTATCAGCGGCAAAATATTGGACAAATATTGAATAAACTCGCAGTGAAATAGTTCCAAAAATGTTAAAAGTTATATTTCTACAGGAGTCTTGGCTCATGGCGTCATTTAAAAACCAGAGTTAGACGTTTGTACTTTTCTAGTATTGGGGAGCAGCCAGTTGTGCAGTCATTGGTATTCTGTTACCTTCTCTCTTGCCCTGACTAATGGACCAAATCACCCCTGCCCCTCTTTTTCTACCCCTCTCCCACACTCTCTGACCCCGGGACAGAGGAGGAGAAGAGGAGACTGCAGCAGAAGCCCAAAAGACACAATATATGAGGAGGAGAGGAGAGGGAGAAGAGAGAGAGAGGAGGAAGAAAAGAGGGAGAGAGAAGAGGAAGAGGAGAGAAAGAGAAATGGAGGAGGAAGGCGAGAGAGAGCGGGGTAAGAGAGGACAGCGTGAGAGAGAGAAGTAGGGAAGAAGAGGAAAGAGAGAGAGGGGAAGAGGGGGAAGAGGAGAGAGAGAGGTAGGGAAGAAGAGCAGAGAGCGAAGAGAGGAGGAAGAGGGGAAAGAGAGTAAGAGAGAGAGGAGGACATGGAGGAAGAGGAGAGAGAGAACTGGAGGAGGAAGGTGAGACTGAAAGAGAGAGAGGGGAGAGGGGGAAGAGGAGAGAGACACAAGAAAGGAAGGAGAGAGAGAGAGGAGAGGAGGAAGAAAGGAGAGAGAGGAGAAAGTGGAGGAAGAGAAATGGAGGAGGAAGGCAAGACTGAGAAAAAGAGAGAGTAGAGGCAAGGGCTGAGAAAAGAAGGAAAGAGAGGAGGAAGGGGAGACTGAGAGAGAGAGGAGGGGGAAGAGGAGAATGAGAGAAGAGAGGAAGGAGAGTAGAAGGGAAGAAGAGGAGAGAGAGAGGGGAAGAGGGGGAAGAGGAGAGAGAGAGGTAGGGAAGAAGAGCAGAGAGCGAAGAGAGGAGGAAGAGGGGAAGAGAGTAAGAGAGAGGAGGACGTGGAGGAAGAGGAGAGAGAGAACTGGACGAGGAAGGTGAGACTGAAAGAGACAGAGGGGAGAGGGGGAAGAGGAGAGAGACAGAAGAGAGGAAGGAGAGAGAGAGAGGAGAGGAGGAAGAAAGGAGAGAGAGGAGAAAGTGGAGGAAGAGAAATGGAGGAGGAAGGCAAGACTGAGAAAGAGAGAGAGAGTAGAGGCAAGGGCTGAGAAAAAAGGGAAAGAGAGGAGAGGAGGCAGGGGAGACTGAGAGAGAGAGGAGGGGGGAGAGGAGAACGAGAGAAAAGAGGAAGGAGAGAGAAGAGAGGGAGAGAAGAGAGGAAGGATAGAGAGAGGAAGGGAAGAAGAGGAGAGAGCACATGAAAGAGAGATAGAGAAAGAGGAGGAAAAGAGAAAGAAGAGAGGAAGGAGAGAGCAAGAGAGACAGATACGGGAGAGGATGAGAGGAGGAAGAGGAGGAAGAGGAGAGAGAGGAGAGGAGGAAGAGAAAGAAGAGGAGAAAGAAAGAGAAGAAGAGGAGTGAGCAGACGACCAAGGCTAGTGCAGGACATTGGGCATTTATTCAAGTTAGAAGTGTCTTGGAAAACCCCAGTGACCTCCCTCCACGGTGAGTAAAGAAGTGAGATTTATAGTTTGACGAAAGGAAAGTGCAGCTCAGATTTCACTTCATTTATCACGATTAGACCAATGTTTATATGAACATTTTCAAACTGATCCAAGAAAACATGCATCTGTCATCGTTAGTTTTAGCATAAGAAGCGGAGAAAACCATTACTGCTACTGCCTCTTACAGTCTGTCCATCAAGTATCAAACTAGTGACATTCTTATAACTTTCTTTAATCCGATACCAATACTTGGCCTTGGTGTACTTGCCGATACTGATACCAATCCAATAAAACATAGTGTGAAGAGGTAGCAGAAGAAAGCCACTCAATTTTAAGCAAAAATACAAGGTTATCTCTAGAAAACCTACAAAGAGAAGTTTTTTAGGACTGTATAAAAAAATGTGTGGTATGACAGGTTTTACCGATACCAGTATCTGTATTGGAACAACCCTAATTTAAACACAACACATTTTATTCATGATTATTTTGTTGTGAATGATGTAAAATGACCAGTCACCAGGGAAAGCTTAAGTGACCTCAAAATGTATATCTTTATACGTTAAAACTATGTAGAAATAGGGTTCTCTTCTACCTAATTAGTAAAAAAAAAGAAATAAAAAAACTGAAAAATGTAAACAGATTTAGGAAGCTTATATTGGGATAAATCATGCTGTGACCTGCTAACGACATGTAGAAATCGTTATTGACTTGTCCAAAATACATTCCAACAGCATCAATACTTGAATAAGATTAGCATGTTATCATTGGGCTACAAAAAGAAAGCTATACTTTCATTTCCATTCATCCATAAATATGCTTTACATCAAACACTACACCAGATCTACAGGAGAATCAAAGAAGCAGTCGTGGAATCATCTCTGCATACATCTACATAAACACTGGGAGTATGGTGTTACACTTAACTGCACATGTTCAGAACAGGCTGTCCTGATATTCATTCATTTCATCTTCAAACACTTATTAAAGAAAAACCTACCAGAGTTTCCAGACAATATCCTCAAATAAACAAGATAACGTAATAGTGAAGCTATAAATCAACATACACTCGTCTATTCAGTTATACTAAGAAAAATTGTAATACACTATAGTCAAAAAGATACGGTTTGCTTAGAGATATGAATCTTTACATCAGGATCAGGTTGTCCTCTATACTCATTTAATACATCTTCAAATACTGAAGAAAAAACTACCAGTGTTTCCAGACAATATCCTCAAACAAACAAGATGCCATGTTAGTAAATCGACATACTGTACATTAGTCTATTCTGTCGAAGAGGCACTAACTTTAACTGTAACTTTTTGGTTGGGATCCGTCACCTGCTTATTTTTATGCATATGTCACTGCTCTGCCTGGAATGTCCCACAGTGTGACATTAAACAGCTCTACCTTAAATTTGGTCGATTACAGGTGGTTTTATAAATACCTTAAAAACAGGCATTCTGCCTGTGAGCTGGTTCCCTCTCCACAGATTTGACCTGTAACTTAGGTTACGTTTACACTGACACAAATCACTGTATCACCATATCGGAAACTATTTGCATCCAGACACGTTGTTGCTGTGTCCCCGAAACCGCCCTAAACGACAGTCACATGACAAGGCTGGCATCACGTCATCACAACGTCATGTGGGCAATAAAAACAAGGAAGTGAAGCACCGTGTCTGAAGCTGCAGCAGCTGATTTCAAGCTGAGGAAGATGGCAAGTGTGAAAATCTTTTTGTGGACCAATGACGAGGTTCAGTTTCTAGCTACGCTGTTTCTCGTTTGTCTATAGTTTGTTTAAACTGTTTTCTGAAATAGCGTCACATGACCAATGTCACAAATCAGCAAATCAGGAAGGCGAAGTCACAGTGATGTGGTCCAATAAGGACAGCAACTAAAGCTCCTACATCAGCATCCACACGGTGCTGGATCAGATCTGAATATGTGGGAGTTGGTGTTCCGTCTCTGGAGCCGTTTTCCACCGGATTAGTGTAGACGAACACAATCCGCAACGAAAATAAGTACTAGTGTGGATGGTGCATCAGTCTAGTTAAGATAGAAAGGTTTAATGTCATACCGTGAAACGTTCTAGACAAAGCAGTAACATCTTCATGGAGAAAAGCATTTGAACAGTTACAGAATGCACCCTTAATAGAAAGCAGTATATTGCAATACACTAAAGTCACAGCTACAGTTTGCTGCATTGCTCCATATTTACTGATATATTTAAATCAGGATCAGGTTTTCCATTACACTTCACAGTCTCCAAATGTGGCCAGCCGGGACCATGAGCCTGAAATACATTTGCTCCGTATCTCTTTGAACGCTCCAACAAACTCTGCGCAGTAACAGCAGCTTTAATCCTCACAGTGAATATTTAAGAAGAGCTGTGAGAAGACGGCTCTGTCGAAGCATAATACACTTTATCTCACAATATAAGAAAGGCATCTAATTCTGCACATGTCTGTTAATACGTGGGATTGTAAACATGCGTTGCAGTGCCAAACTCAAGTTATAGGTACGGTTTTAAGAAGGCTAAAGTGTCCAACATAATACAATACAAATATCTCATTCAAATAAAATATGCAGCTGTACATGTCACTAAGAATGTGTCACAGTGTAAAAGACAAGAGACATTATCCTTCATTTAACAACTAAAACTAACGTAGAGGCAGTAAATATGTGTAAACGGATCATTTAGGAGGAAAAAGTAAAAAAATAAAGAACAATAACATTCAGCTCCAGTCAAATGAAGCTCATCTGGCCGGAAGTTATGAAATTCAACTGGAGTGGAGTTTCATATTAGGAAGAAGAATTTATTTACGGACAAAACGACGAAATAAAAACAGCAGAATCATGTAGAGCGGGTTAATAAGCACGTTTTAAGATGAAAATGACGAGGCTCACAGCAGCAATTACAGAAAAAGGAGCGACAATTTATCAGTGTAAATTTAATTGGAGTCCGAGTCGATGGAGCCAGAAGTGCCCTCATTTTCACTTCCTATTTGTAATGTGACGGTTAGTTACTATGTCGATTTATATATATGATCTATGGTTGCGCATTTATTGAATCAAACATAGTGTCTAAAATGTTTCTAAAGCCTTTAAAAGAGCATAACTTTGTCCTTAATAGGCCTTTTGACTCAGAATAAACAGTGGACAACAGTTTACAGTTTGGTCTGCTCTGTTAAAATACAGCTGTGCACAGAGCTGTTTACTTCCTGCATGTGTGAAGGAACTAGCAGGGTTAAACAGCCAAGAAAAATACCAAGAAAAACAGGCATTCTCCACAGATCTGACCTGTAACTTGGTCTGGTTTGGTCTCCATGAAGATAGAAAGGTTTAATGCTACACTGTGAACCAGGAACAATATAACAACCAGAAAAGTTAAACAATGCTCCTTTAAGTCGGTAAATATGTGACAGTCTGGTCCTTTTTTAAACGCGCCGTTAATCCAAAGCCACTTGTTGAAGTTTAGCAGCCGTTTGTTCACTAATCGTCTGTGTTTTTTTCACTCAATGCAAATACCCTCAAGGCTAATTTGGCGCACAGTGGAATCTGAGCTGACGTTTTCTCATTAGCGCCGGATCGTTAGCGCTGGTGTACGGCTAACCTCGTCTGCACGGTCTGTGTCAGTCTGCAGTGAAAAGGCTGAGTTTGAGCATTTCCTATGATGCATTGGACAGGAGGTCAGACGTCTGTGGAGACTCTGGGGTCAAAGTGCAGAGAAATCGATGTATTACAAGTAGGTCAATGTCATGTGATGGTTATTTAATAAGATAATAGACAATTTTGTCTGTCAGAATATTGACAAGTGCCTCATATGGACCAAAAAGATTTTATTTAGATCAGTATCCTTCAAGTGATGCTCAGTATATCGGACCAGTATTGTAATCAGACGATATTCGACTCTAATATCAGTATCTATATCTGTATCGACCAAAAAGCACCAATACCAGCTGACCAATATCGTGCTCCAGTTATGAAAGACATCACCATATGTAGAAACATGGATCCCCAACCAAAAAGTTACATAGTGCACCTTTATTTTTAATTCTAAGAAAATATCCCAAAAACAGTATATAATGAGGTAAGCATATTTGTTTTTATCTAAATTAAAAGTTTGTATAAGATTATGGATTAAAATAGATAGCAGTATTAGTACACTAATAGCTGCAATAGTTTTTTAGTTTTTTTTTTAATCAAGTAGCCCAGGCATGTCCAAACTATAGCCCAGGGGCCAAATGTGGCCCTCAGACCAACTGCTTTGGCCCTCAGGCTTCCAGGTGAATTGGCCCATACTACTGCAAGTAGTACTTTTTACTGCATGTTTTTGAACTCTACCTTGATCAAGCAAATTTTGTGAGTCCTATGGAGGATCTGAGCATGAAAAAAGGTCTAGCGAGTCATTCAAACCTGTTATAAATGCACAGATTGGATTACTCACTGTTTTGACCATTAGTTTATGACCCTCGATCGGCCCTCACGCAGGTCTGTGTTTTAATATGTGGCCCTTGATGAAAAAAGTTTGGACACCCGTGAAGTAGCCTCTTTACCTCAAGTATTTTTAACAAATTTTCATAACTCCTCAAAGTATTTCTCAGTGGGTAATTATTTGTGTATTCTTGTGTGTTTAACTCAATTTGAATGGAAATCTGTTTATGAATTCTATTGTAAAAAAAAAAAAGAAAAAAAAAAAAAGACAAAACAAAATGATTTTCCTGGTCTCTGTGGCATGTTCATCCATCATCCATGTGAGTTTAAACATGTACTTGAGCGACAGAAGGAATGCACCAACACTGGTTCAAACATGGTTTTTCCCATGGTTTAAAGTCATTACAGAGAGTGGTGAGCTGTTCAGACCTGCTCCATTCTGGGGTTTACGGGTCACATAGTAAAGCTTAAAACACAATACATCTTAAGCACTATAGGGCAATTATACAGAGACCACACATGCACTTAAATCTCATGTTTTCAAAGTCTTCAATGTCGTGCACGCTATATTATACTATGGGGCAAAGTTGGCAGAGTGAGGTCAGAGTTTGCAGACCTCCAAAAATATATAGTTATAGTTTTATATACAGCTCCGGAAAAAAATAAGAGACCACTGCATTTTTTTTCTAAAATCAGCGTCTCTACATGTGTGACGACCGCTCCAGCGTCTGTTGAACACACCTCACCTGAACCAAATAAGATTTAAGGAGGAAAAGTAGAAAAAAAACACTGTGATTATTCTACCAAATACTGATTTCTGAACCCTTCCTAAGTTCAAACATTAGTATTGTGTTGTTTTAAAATGAATATGATCTTGTTTTAGTCACATTATTTGAAGTCTGAAAACATTGCATCTTTTTTGTTTTGTCCATTTGTCATTTTCTGCAAATAAATGCTCTAAATGACAATATTTTTATTTGTAATTTGGGAAAAATGTTGTCAGCAGTTTATAGAATGAAACAAAAATGTTCATTTTACTCAAACACAAACCTATAAGTAGTAAAATCAGTAATTTTGCAGTCTTATTTTTTCCTGAGCTGTAGTTGTGGTCTTAAAGTATAGACTTAAAAATTGGTATTGTAAAGTTCTTGGAATCACAAAATAAGTGCACTCACTCAAAATCCATATCACAAACTGAATATACAATATAAAAGTTCCTCATCACTCACTTGCTTACCAATTTAAATTCTGTTTTTTTATGAAGACTTTTGTACTTTGTGTTTGCTATAATGCTATAATCTAAAACATCACAATATAAATTTAAAACTTAATAAAAGAAACAAGTCAGCAGATTTCCACATTAGAAAACCGTGGTGCCCAATGAGAGCCGACGTCGCTGTAAACGTCATCATAACAAAGAGACGTGACATTGTTGACACCTCTGATGGAAAGCCGCACATCACGCTAGTAAGTAGTGGACGTTCTGTACCAAAATGACTACGTGACACTGCCAAATCCTACAAGTATCATCAAATAAGAAAATAATAATTGTAGAACGAAACAGGTACAGAGCAGTGGGCGTATACCAGTGGTGGATAAGCGATTAAAGATTATTCAAACATGTCCAGATCACTCCAAACACAACTTTAGATGAGTAAACGGTGTGGAAAAACTACTATAATAAGATAACAAACCTCTGAAATGTCGATTTAGCATTTGCATAGGTCCGCTTTAACACTGTATTATGAAATATGCAAAAGGTAAATTCACAAATGTTTAATGAGATCATTTCTATTTGTGGCTAGATCCAAAAACGTCAGCATTTTATAATATTAATTTTAGTTGCAGTGTATGATATTGGCCTATGGAATATTATGATGTAATGCGAATCCACCACTACCATTATCACAGTATTAGCAAACAAATATAATAACTTTTCCCATGGTGCAACTGCTATTGACAACAGTGTCCAGCCCCATGATTCAGGAAGCTGCTCCAGAGGCTATGACCGCATCCCTTTTTAGAAACACGACCTCTTTGAAGTCCGTTTAAAAGGGCAGGATAGAGGAGGGAGTGTCCACCGTGATCGAAACCAGACAGACATATGTTTGATGTCGATAACGTCACGATACAAAGCATCTCTGTGCACTTTTGAGCGTGAAGACAAAGCAGAGCGGGTACTAAGCAGGGGGTATAACACAGTATGGTGGCTGGGTCGGACAAATTAGAGATTGCGACATCCCCGGAGGGCACGTGATGAATCCTAAATCCTTTTTTATGCAAATCAGGGCATCATGGAGGACAAGGGAAAATGTTGAGCTTGGCCTGGAGTGAAAAGCGGCTCTAATGTACAGGGAGAGTGAGCGATTGATCCGAGCGGCAGTGAAAGTGCGATTAGAGAAGTCTGAGAGCTGCACCAAGCTCTACAGTGTGTGTGAGGGTATGTCTTTGTGTGTATTTATTTGTGTGTGGGTGTATGTGCGTGCGTGTCTCTGTGTGTATATAAATGTGTAGGTGTGTGTGCGTATGTGTATATGTGCGTGTATGTCTATATGTGTCTCCATGTGTGCGGAGGTGTGTGTGTGCGTTTGTGTGCACGTGCGTATATATGCGTGTGTCTGCGTTTGTGTGTATTAGCATGCGTGTGTATGTGTGTGCGTATGTGTGTGTGCATATGTGTGTGCTTATGTTTATATGTGCGTGTGTGTGTGTATATGCGTGTACGTCTCCATGCGTGCAGAGGTGTGTGTGTGTGAATGTGTGTTTGTGTGTGTGTGTATATATATGCATATACCGGTATGTCTCTATGTGTATATATATGTGTGTGTGTGTGTGTGTGTGTGCGCATATGTGTATGTGCGTGTATGTCTCTATGTGTAGTTATGTATGTGTGTGTCTTTGTGTGAGCGTGTGTGTTTGTGTATATGTGTGTATGTCTCTGTGTATGTATGTGTGTCTCTGTGAGCGTGTGTGTGTTTGTGTGGATTTGTGTGCGTGTGTATATGCATGTATGTCTCTATGTGTATATAAGTATGTGTAGGTGTGTGTGTGTGTGTGTGCCTCTACTGTATGGATGTGTGTATGTACATGTGTATATGCATGTGTGTACCTGTATGTTTGTGTGCGTGTGTGTATGCGTGTCTATGTGTGTGTACTAATATGTGTGTGTGTGTGTGTATATGTGCATGTGTTTGTATATATATATGCCTGTGTGTATATATATATATGTCTCTGTGTGTGCATGTGTGTGTGTGTTTAAGTCTGTGTACATGTGTGTGCATGTATATACAAGTGTGTGTGTATATACATGTGTATCTGCGTGCAGTAGAACAGAGTGAGCTATAGTGACTCAGCAGGTTTAGCCCCTGTATTAAAGTGATTGGAGCTATGCAGCGTTCAACGCTCCCACAAAAGCCCCTGTTAGAGTAAAATGCAGCTGATGATACAAAAGCCCATGAAAAACCCAACGCATTTTTTCAATCGCATCCTGGGCATTTGCCAAATTACTGAATAAAAAACAGAACTAATTAAAGCATCAACTAGGAATATGATGTGGGACAGTAACAGAGCAAAGACAAGTTATTTTATATACTACAGCAGCTAACATGTTATAATTAGGGTAACAGCATTCTTGCTTTTTTATTTGCTGGCAATATAGTTCCTTGATGCATGATTCAATCCAATTTATTGATAACCCAAATGATTAAATATGAAAAATTAACCAGAAAACCATTAATTATTAAAGGGCCCATATTACGCTATGTTATGATGTTTTTCCTCATCACAAACAGACCTGGAGTTTAGTTTTGTTTCATTCATGTTTAACACACAAACCCTGCATATTTAGGCTTTTCTCAGACACAAAGCACTTCATTTCCACCTTGTGATGTCATGTGCATGTGATGAACACAGGAATTGCTCCACCGTGTTTTTAAATTGCATACATGCATACATCACTAGAATCATTTGGATCATTTCAGACCTGGAATTGCCAATCTCTTCCGCACTGTATTTGAGCTAAATACTTGTATGTCTAGCCCCAATACAGATGCAGCTCAATTGTGTTAGCATGTTAGTTGTTGTGGGCTTTACCGTGCTCTGAAAAGTGCTTGGTTATAAATAATTAGGATGCTCTGAACGTATAAAGTAAGTGAGGAATAACTTTGGGCCACTGGAAACTGTTTAAAATCATCTACTTGTGTTTTTCACATTTTTAAGACATAAAAATCAAGAACACCTTGAGTAATTTTACATATTATAATAACTTTGCAGTATGGTCAACAAATAAAATGTATGGTATAAACTGACACATATTCCTTTACTTTGATAGTCTAATCATGATTATATAACTTAATAAAATCCTGATACAGCAGGGCCTATTGTTATGATTTGTGTACACTTATGCACAAAAGGACACGGCATCTCTTTGTTCGAGTTTGCACTGTCACTATTTAGCATAACAATGAGATCAAGACCTCCTCTGATACTGTAATTTTTAACAAAGGAACAATATGCATCCAACAAAATATACGTAGAGCTATGGCAAAGCAACACAACTGTTTTTAGAGGGTCCATATTACGCTATTTTCTGATCTACACTATGGTATAATGTTGTTTCCTCATCAAAACAGACCTGGAGTTGTGTTTTGCTTCATTCACACATGTTTAACACACACATCCTGTGTATTTACTCTTCTCTCAAACTGTAAGCACTCTTTTCCACATTGTGATGTCATGGCGTAATACAGGAAGTGCTCCACAGTGTTTTTAAACTCCACACACCTTCATTAGAATCAGTTCAATCATTTGAGACCTGGATTTGCCATTCTCTATTGAACTAAAGGTAAAAGGAGCTGTTAACATGAAAACTACCACTTCATGATGTCACAAGCAGCATTTTGAGCTTTGGAAATGTAGACAGACATAATAAAGGATTACTCAAAGATGTGTGAAGGAAACAAGTAAATTTTGCATAATATGGGACCTTTAGAGGCACTACACCTAATTTTTCGTGTTTTTAGCAAACAATAAACATTCTTCCATGAAGAATTTATCCACAGCTATCAAGGTAAGAAAGACGAAAGCTTAAAGGAGAACGACAACGAGCATCAGTGAACTACTGAGCAAAACTAACGTTATGGTCATGAATAAAACATAAGTAACTTATTCACTCAGACTGATTCCACAATTGAAATTAAAATCCATTGCATGATGTCGATATTAGCATAGACAGATAAGCACTTTGTGTTGCATTTTTTGTATGAAAAGTTTCATGATTGATTGATAGATTTGTGCAGTTCAAATGCCAGACATTTTTAGGATACCATAACGTTAGTTTTGCTCAGTAGTTCACTAATGCTCGTCGTCATTCTCCTTTAAGCTTTCGTCTTTCTTACCTTGATAGTTGTGGATAAATTCTTCATGGAAGAATGTTTATCCTTTGTTGACCTTGTTGGTTGAAGATTTGGAGACGACTTCGCCGTTGTGAAAAAGGTCTATTGGGCTGGGAATTGGTATCCTGATGCGATAACAAACCTACATATAGTCTAGTCTACATTACTCACATTATTTATTTATAACTTTGGAATTAAAACGGTTTAGAGTAAATGAAATCATAATTAATACTACACCAGCCCCTCACAGAACAGCTTCTCCTCACAGTCTGCTGTCACTACGGAGAATCTGGCAACACTCCATCTTTGTTTATTGTACTCACTAAAACATGCACAAATCTGTCATTTTCTTTGTAATTTTTGTATTTTTGTTTATAATTAGTTCCTGAACAGCACAACAGTCAGCGAGCACATTGAATTTAAGTGGATTCCCCAAAACCAAACCAGTGTTGGCAGGTTAAATGATGCATATGTGGACGAGTATTTATCATATTTGTGAAGACTTAAAAATCTGTACACTAAATACACGGTTGCCTCTCATATGGAGACAAAATATATGACACGTTTTCTTATTATTAGATCAACAAAATGGTTTAAAGTTCAGATATGGGTTCATTTAGGTCAAAAATTGTGTTTAGGTAGTGATTATGGTTATGTTTTTCTCCATGGAGATGTTTTGCCTGGAATGTTCCATGGTATGACTTTAAGCATTTTCTTGTAGCATCTTCATCATTATGGGTATTTCTATTGCTTAGAAATATAATAATTCCTCTTAGTGACTCTCCATAGATCTGAACTGTAATATATACAGGTTATAACAGGTTTCATCTATACTGTGGAACATTCTAGGCAATAACACTAGAAATGAGACGCAGTGCACCTTTAAGGAAATGTGCGTATTACAGATCGCAATGGCTGTAGCTAATTTAGACATCTACCCAAAAATGCACAAACGAAAGCAAACCAAACCTGATGCAACACAAAACTGACGCAACAAAATGCAAGAAAATCGCAACCTGAGAGTTTAACCCACAACCTCTCACAATAACCAGACAAGTATGACACACACTCCTCAACTTTTCACTGAATCCATGAGAAATAAAGTCAATGTTGGCTTTCTCGCTCTTGTTTGGCCTGTCAGTCTGTTGTCAGGTCTGGAGCAGGAGGTGGTTTGAAAGGACGGCGAGTGTTTGGTGTTGATTAGACTCCAGGAAAAAACAGAGCAGGCTTTTCTACCGCTGATAACAACACACAGAGACCCTTACAAAAACATGGACTATAAAATGAAACTAAGCTGCGAACACCTTCTGTACGGCTGATTAAGAAGAAAGAAAATACACTACTAGAACTACAACAACTAGTACTACTACAAATACTACAACTACAGCTTCATACTATTAAGCAAATAATAGAGGTACAACTTTATATAATATGATAACAACACCGTAAAGGTTCTATATTAGACAAAATTGATTCTCGTGAGCTTTAAGACATGTTATAATGTTTGGTCAAAAATGAGTTAATGTTATTTTGGGGGTATTTGAGACCTACTTTACCATGTGAATAAATATCGTGATTGTTTTAACGAGAAAACATAGGATGATGACAACCGTAACATCCAAAACCATACGAGAAATGACAGCTTTGAAACTCTGAAGTCATGTTTCTCAGTTTCACATTTGAGTTAATGTCTTTTGCTTCATTCACACATCTAAGTAACCCTTTATTATTAGTCTGTCTGCATCTCCAAAGCTCAAGATGCTCTGTTCCACCTTGTGATGTCATGAAGCTGTAGTTTTCAAGCTACGTTTTTAACTTTTGTTCTGTAGAGATTGGCAATTCCAGGGCTGAAGCTATCCAAATGATAGTGGTGAAAGTGTGTAGAGTTTAAAAACACAGTGGAACACTTCCTGTATTACATGACATCACAAGGTGGAACAGAGCATTTTTGGTTTGAGAGAAGAACACAACCTAAATATGCAGGGTTTGTGTGTTAAACATGTGTGAATGAAACAAAAACAAAACTCCAGCTATGTTTGTGATGCGGAAACAACATTAGAACATAGATTGGGAAATAGCGTAATATGGGCCCTTTAATATATAGTTACAGTGTTTTCAAATTTGATTAAAAGTCCATAATGAATCTCAGTTTCAATTTCATTTGCAGCTTTTTATTCAACTATTCAGATGTTGCCCATTAAATTTCAGTTCTGTGTGATTTCTAGAGAGGTAGGATTCAAGCTCTTCATGACTCACCTAATTTAATTTAATTTAATAGTAGGTCCTTACTGAGCGAGTAAAATGAATAACATTGACAGTGGCATATCAGCAGTTTCCTTTTGAGGTTTGAGAGCTGATTCATTTCGAAGGTGAGTGTGCAAATGCGTCCAGGTAAGCCCCAGTGTCAGACCTGGTTTAGTTCATACAGTATTCCTGTTTTCTATTGACTGTCTCAAGTTATAATTTACACCATTTTAGTTTAATCTCAGCTTTGACAAATGACTTCAAAACCTTATAAGAAATGAATGTTCGAGTGTAAATCAAAATTTGTTCATATATTTAGTTTGCTTATGTGGTGATAAAAGTCATTAGTGCTGGTTTAAGTCTTAAGTTTATTCCTGGTTTATTTCTAGTTTTAGGTTTACTTTAATTTACACCCATTGAAGTCCTTTTTCCACAAATTCGGTGTGGTCCTGTTTCAGATATGTGGTAAGAAATTAATAAGTGTATAATTCTGTCTTTCACGTAGACTGTATAAAAACAGAAAAAGGAAGTGATGTGTGATGCGTTTGGCTCCAGTCAAATGAAGCTCATCGAGGCCTTCAGTTATAGGGGTGAATTTGGAGCAGACTTCCTATTTGGAACGTGGCGGCTAGCGGGTTATCTATGCCCATTTATAGATACAGTCTATGATCTTGCATATATTGAACAGAACTTGTACAATAACAAATGAGGTAGCATTGGTAAAAGTGTATGCACGTTCAAGTTCTCCTACTGTATAGACAGGTACTTGAAATTTTGCATTTCTTGCTATAACACTGGAAACAATGCATCTGGATCATCCAGTGTGATTGCTATGTCCATAATAAATAAATAAATATTTAAAAAAGAAAAACAGTGAAGATGACCATGACAGTAAAAAAAGTGGTAAAAAGCTCAACTCCTCACTGGTTTGAACAGACATCAACACATTACCCCTGTTTTAACTTCCCTTCACTGGCTCCTGTGTGTTTTAGAATTTTAAGATTTTACTGATCACTTTTAAAGCTCGTTTAGATTTTGCAGCAAGTTACATTTCAGAACTTTTAACTCTGTAAACCCCTCCCGCGGCCTTAGATCCTCAGGCAGGTCCCTGTGGCTGTTCCAAAGTCCAGGTTCCGGACAAAGGCCGATCGAGCCTTTTTGGTCCGGGTGCCTCAACTTTGGAACTACCTGCCTGAGGAGATAAGGCTGCACCTTCAGTATCATCTTTTGAATCACTTCTTAAAAACCATTTTTATCGGTTGGCCTTCCTTTAACTGGTTTTAGTTCTTTTTATTCCCTACTTCTTTTTATTCTATCTCTTTTATTTATTTATTAGAATTAATCTGATTTGTTGCATCATTGACTGTTTTTATTGTTTTGTTTTATGCGCTATTTTTATGCGTTTTGTATTGTTCATTGCTGCTTGTACAGCACTTTGGAAACCTTGTTTTTAAAAGTGCTTTATAAATAAAGATGTATTATTATTATTATTATAAAAAAGTAAAAAATATAAAAACATGATCTGCCAATTATCAGCCAAAAGCTTACATCAAGGAACATGCGATCCATTAATGAAGACGTCGAGAATCTATCCATAGACGCACCCAAAATATATGATTCACAGTGTTGCTAATCATATAGTGAGTAAACTCAAACCTCTGGCAGGGGTGTGGCTTGCTGCTGCGGTGATTGACAGCTGTCCATCACCGAGTCCAGCCTCTCAGAGGAGCTCGTTTCTGGGATGACCCACTCCGTTTGACTGGGCGTGGTCCCCGTTGTCCCCGGCGATGTCAGCGGCAGGTCGCTGGTGTACCCCGACTCCAAAAGAGACGGGGAGCGTTGAGGTCCACGTACGGGGGTTTCCAAAAACATTCCCTTTGTAGTAATATCCAGTTTTGGGACAGCAGGTGCTCCTGTGGGTGTGAGGGTTGTGTCCGGATTCAAAACTTTTACAACATCTCCGGGGGTCTCTGTGTCACCCTTCCAAACTGGTGAACCGTAGTCACTTGGATAAACCGTCCTAACTACGCAAAGTTTCCCATCTACTTCCCGGATATGAACCACACCTTTGCGCTCTTTTTCCGACAGTGTTTTAACGTGAGAAGTCCGATCTGACCTTCGTTTCGTCTTAGCCTCCTTCTTTTCACTTTCGCCGTCCTTTTTCTCCTTCGCTCGCAAAATCCACGGTTTTTCCACCACGCCTTGCACTTTCCCCTTGATCCGGAGCACCCTGCCCCCGCCTGGAGTCGTGCTACCCAGCGGAGGAGCAGTGTTGGCTGGGGAAGTGGTGGTGGTTTGACTGGGAATACTGGAAACATCCACAATCGCACTAACTGAATCCTCCTCACCGGGATAGCAGAAGACGCCTTTCCACGCTGGGCTAGGTTTAGGAGACAATTCAAGAGTCCTGCTACCGTAAACCACCGGCAAAAGAGTATTGCTTTGCGAATGGGCAGGCACTGTTAAAAGACTAGGTTTACCAACTTCAAATTCAGTTGCTTTTTGGTCTATACGTTCTTCATTCCTTTCCTCATCCGGTTCCTGATTGGTTTTGTACTCCTCTACGTCAACGTCTCCCTTTTTGGATTTATTGTTTTTATGTTTTCGTCGAAATCGCAGTCGTCTCTTTGGGGAATGGGGGGCCGCTCCAGGATGCTGCCCCTCGGAAGGTGGAGGCCTTACACAACCAATGGAGTTGCCCATGGTTTTGACACAGGAGCAGGGCATACAAGCTTCAATGGTTACGCCAACAGGTTTAGATCAATGAAATCCTGGTTTAGACTTGGTTCGGTTCAGCTATAAGACCCGGTTTAGTCCATGGTTTAACCCGGTTTAGTTCTAATGCTGCTACAACGTGGGAGTTTAGATAGAGGAGCAGGAAATACAAGCTTCAATGGTTACGCCAACAGCTTTAAATCAATGAAATCCTGGTTTAGACTTGGTTCAGTTCAGCTTTAAATCCTTTAGATCAATGAAATCCTGGTTTAGATTTGGTTCAGTTCATCTTTAAGTCCTGGTTTAGTCCATGGTTTAGTCCCGCAAGTTAAGGTCTTGACTTGCTTGGATCTGGCAACCATGTCTTCTTCTAAAGATGACTACAACTCTTTTTTAGATCAATAAAATCCTGGTTTAGACTTGGTTTAAGATCTGTTCAGCTTTAAGTCCTGGTTTAGTCCATAGTCTAATCCTGGTTTAATTATAATGCTGCTACAACTTTCAATCAGAGGACTATTTAGGCCTGTCCCAAGCCTAGAAAAATATAAAGCAATGTCTCAAGACAAAGTGGTTTTTAGTTTTAGTTAAGTTAAGGTCTTGACTAGTTTGGATCTGGCAACCATCTGTTCTTCTAATAACACTAAAACTCTATCTTAATTGATGGACAGAAAGCGTACAAAAATGCAGACTCAACCAAATTTCTGCATGCATTCGTTGTTTACAATTTATCCTGGCGTTACTAGAAAAATAAATGTCCGCGTACACTGACAGATGACCGAGAGCTCTTCATTTAGCTGACAGGTTTGATTAATATGAAAATATGCACAGCAGACTAAACCCCATTCTAGGATTAAACTCTGCGAATGGGGAAAAGGAATGAGCTGAGGGCATTTTTAGTAAGGCAGGTGTATAGCTGACATGTCATAACATTTTACTGCTAACTTCCTCTCATAATTTAAACAAAACATGCACAGTCTGTTATTTCTAGGGCTAGTATCGATACTTAGATACTAACATCTACTCATTTCATTTTCACTTATACTCACGTTGATACTGAAAAATATCACATAAACAACACAAAATTAGATTTTTCCTGAATGATTTTGATCTATATTAGTATTAGTGTAAGACCATATAGTTGTATTAAAGAAAATACTGCCATTTTTGTGTTGAAAATGGCATTGTGTTGTTTATCAAGCCTTTTGCAACCATGATAATATTCTAGCAAGACACTACTGACCATGAACCAAACTCAAGAGCTGGAGGTCACGTGACTATGGTTTAATCCAGGTTTATGGGTCAAATGCAGAGGACAAATATCCACAAGAGGACACTACAAGATACCTTACTTATCTTGGTATTTACTCTCTAGACGTGTGGTTGCAGTCCATGAACCTAGCTCAAGATCTGGAAATGGGTGGCTAGGTTGTGCCCTGTGATCGCCCACTGCTTCTGACTGGTTTAATCCAGGTTTATTGAAGAATGGGTCAAATGCTACTAATTTCCCTATAAGGACACTAAAGTATATCTAACCTGTCTTGGTAGTAGCCCTCTAGACTTGTAGTTAGAGTCCATGAACCGAGCTCAAGATCTGGAAAAGAGGCCCTAGGTTATTTACAGCAATCACCTACAAGTTTAATCCAGGTTTGCTGAAGAATGGGTCAAATGCAGAGGATAAATATCCCCAAGACACTACAGGATACCTTACTTATGTTGGTATTTGCCCTCTAGACTTGTGGTTGCAGTCCATGAATCTAGCTCAAGATCTGGAAAAGGGGTCCTGGGTTGTTTACAGCGATCGTTCACACGTTTAACCCAGGTTTATTGAAGAATGGGTCAAATGCAGAGGACAAATTTCCCTATAACGACACTAAAGATGAGTCCCTGGGTTAGTTAGTGCAGTTCATCACTACTCCTGACAGGTTTAAAACAAGTTTACTGAAAAATGGGTCAAATTCAGAAGAGAAATTTCCTTGCAACCTAACCTATCTTTGTATTGGCCTCCATGTTACATTACAGCCATATGGTTCTGCTTCATATGATCCCAGTAGACTTGTGGTTGGATTCAAGGACACACGGACATAACAATGGACAATATCCGTGCATAAGTCCAGGTTCAGGTGGTTTGATTTATCTCCAAGATTTGAGCAGGTACAATAGGGACAGGTAGGATGTTATCTCTACGAGCCAATCCATCAACCAAAATGATAACTGCAGCCGAGAAAGATGGACTCTTGTACAATGTTATTCAGCCTATTAGAGTGGCTCCGTGAACCGTGGCGTAGAGTGTGTGAGTGTGCGCTACGTGACCTCAATGTGTGAGAATATGGCAGGAATCTTACACTAACACAGAATCAATAATTACATCGCATCCTGGCTATAAAATAATAAAAAACACAAGCTTAGATTCGTAAATCATTCCCACATTTGCGCTAGTTTCTCTGCTAAGTGTGGCGTGCCTTTGGGGCCAGCAGCAAGATCTCAAACTCATGAATTATCAATGCTCCCGTCCGACTTCGCCGGTGTTATGACATGATCGGGTGGGACCAATAAAGAACTCTAACAAAAGTCGAGTTGAAATCTTATCTGGCTGTAGTGGAAGTGGCGTTAATGTCCTTGTCGATACAGTTTGTAGTAAAACATGAGAAGGGGGGCATTCTGCAGAGCAAGCACACAGGTGGGGAGATAGTGTGCAGTCAGCCAATGGGATGACAGATTACTGGTTGGTGAAGCCAATGGTCAATCTTCGCATCCAAGTCATTGACAAGAGCTAATTTCAGGCATATGTTCAATGTTCTGGTCTATAGTTATATTGTTGTTTATGCATAGACTCCCAATATTGTCATTAGGTAAACTGTAATGCATTTATTATAGGTTTTAATAGATAATCCAGTTGGAAGACACTATAAACCAACCAAAGTGTTCTTTTTATTCCACTTTCAGGAAGATTATCTGGTTTAAAATGACAAATCCAAGCTCAAATCGCTCCACGTTTGAGTTATTTATCCACTTGTCAAGGCTGATAAATCCACAACAGTATAATAAGTCTGTTCAGTATCAGTCTTAAGCCTGTTTTAACGGCCTTCAAGAGAGCATTAGAGGGTATAAAATGTCCACACGAAAGATGTTTATCCACTTGTCAATATGTAATCCTTTCACAATCTCACTGTTTCAAACTAGTGATCGATTTCTGTCAATCCAAAGTAAGGATAAACGGTATCTGGCATAAAACCTACGCCAAATTGGTATTCTGAAAGGGTTGTAGCAGACCTGTGGAGCGCTTTAATGCACTCTGCAACATCTCTGACCTTTCCTGCAGGATCTGGGGGACTTAATCTGTGTGGACGTCTTTACCTTCCTATCTACGAAAAAAAAAAAACTCAGATATTTTCATTATTTTTTCCAATGCCAGGCTCCCTACGATGTCTTGGCATGCTCCGGTACACTGCAATTCATAAAGCTCCTGGCGTGCTCCTGTCACTCTGCCAGCTCTATTTCCCCTTCATCAGGTGGTGCAGTGCGACGATGCCAACCAAAAAATCCAACGTTTTTCGGGGGGGTGCGGGTGGGTACCAAGTCTGTGACACCAACTCCCGAATCGCTCGAGATTCTAGTGCAAATGAGTACAATTTCAGTACAATTTCCGCCTGGATCTGGAGCTCTGTGCTGCTCCTAATAGCTAGTCTTGTCACTGGAATCCAATTTGGAAAAAGACATTCAGATTGACAGCATCCTAAGCAAACAAGAAACCAAAAACAGAAGATTACGGCGTATTTACAGCCATTCTTCACTCAAAAAACATGTCCAGGTTGAATTATAGGTATGGTTGGAGAGAAGCCAGAAAGCAGTACTTATTGTCCAGGAAAAGGGGCAATCCTGAAGTTAAGTCTATTGCAACAGACTACAGAACGAGGGGTTCCCAAATTTGGCTATCCTCAGTTAACCTTGCAGTATTTTCGGTGGCGTCCGTGTTTAAAAAAAGGAAATCCATTTGAATCAGTGGAGTGACAGTGTGTAAAAAGGCAGGGCGGTTCGTCAAATCAGCTGTTCCATGCACTTCCATACAGAACACAAACCCAGTGAATCCGAGGTGTTTATCTGAAAAGCTACTCCGAAAAACACTGCTATTCCGGGATTAGCTCATTCCTGCGTGCGTTGCCGATTGCTCGGTGTCATCCCTCGCTCGTAAACGCCGGTAAAAAAGAGAGAAAAGGAGGAGAGGAGAGGAAAAGGGTTACGTCTCCTGCTCGATGCTGCTGCTGCTCTGCCGAGCTCTCGCCCCCTCCCCGGCTCCAGCGATCGCAAACTCCTCCCACCGTCTTTGCTCTGTTCTCATGATCTCTCCTCTCTCTCCTCCGCCTTTTCTCTCACTCGTTTTCGCTCTCCACACTCTCTCACTGGTGTCCCTCCAGACCCTCTCCTCTCTCTCTCTCCTCTACCTCTTCTCTCACTCATGTTCCCTCTCCGCTCTGTCTTCGAGCTCTTCTCTCATTTGTTTTCCCTGTCCAGTCTCTCCCCTCTCTCTATCCCACTCATTTATTTATTCCCCTCTCTCTCCTCTACCTCTTCTCTCATTCGTTTTCCCTGTTGACTCTCTCTCCTCTCTCTTCTACCTCTTCTCTCATTTGTTTTCCCTGTCCAGTCTCTCTCACTCATTTTTCTTCTCTCTCTCTTCTACCTCTTCTCTCACTCGTTTTCCCTCTCCACTCCCTCTCCTCTCTCTTCTATCTCTTCTCTCATTTATTTTCCCTGTACAGTCTCCCTCCTCTTTCTCTCACTCATTTTCCTTCTCCTTTTTCTTTTCTACCTCTTATCTCACTCGTTTCTTCCTCTTCACTCCCTCTCCTTTCTCTCTTCTACCTCGTTTCACTTGTTTTTTCATCTCCACACTCCCTCCTCTCTTACTCATTTCCTTCTCCTCTTTCTCCTCTATCTCTTCTCCTATTTGTTTTCCCTGTCCACAGTCTCTCTCCTCTCTCTCACTCATTTTCTTTCTACTCTACCTCTCCTCTCTCTCTTCTACCTCTTCTCTCTCTCATTTTCCCTTTCCTCTCTCTCATCTACCTCTTCTCTCATTCGTTTCCCTGTCAACTCTCTCTCTCCCCTCTCTCTTCTACCTCTTCTCTCATTCATTTTTTCGTCTCCACACACTCTCCTCTCTCTCACTCATTTCCTTCTTTCTCTCCTCTTTCTTTCTTCTCTCTCTCACTCGGTTTCCCTCTCCAGTCTCTCTCCTCTCTCTCTTACTCATTTTATTCTTCTCTCTCTCTTCTACCTATTGTCTCATTTGTTTTTTCCTCTCCACAGTCTCTCCTCTCTCTTTTCTAATATTGAAAGTAGTTTCATTATTATCGTTTATCGCAATATTTCTCTGTAGCTCTATATTGTGCCCCTCTCTCTCTTTCCCTTCCTTTCTCTCCCTCTATCCATCACTTCAATCTCATCCTCCTTTTCCAGTCTCTTCCCTCTCCATCTCTTCTTCACCCTCCCTCTCCCTCTCTATTGCGCTCTCTCTCTGTTTTCGACGCACCTTTTTCTCTCTCCCCTTCTCTCTTCTTCTTCTACCCATCCCTCCGTACGCCTCTCAGATTTTGCCCTCCCTCTATCTCCTTTCTATCCATATTTTTCCATCTCTCCTACTCTCTTCCTCCGTCCATCCACCCCACTGTATGTCACTCCTATCTTGCCCTCTCTCTCTTTCTCCATCCATCCATCCCTCTGTATGTCACTCCTATCTTGTAATCTCTCTTTCTCTTTCTTCATCCATTCATCCATCCATCCCACTGTATGTCACTCTTATCTTGTACACTCTCTTTCTTTCTCTTCCTCCAACCATCCATCCCTCTCTCTTTATGCCACTCCTCCCTCCTTCTTTCTCGTTAAAACGACATCATCCTGCCACACTCCCGCACTCACACACACACTTGACCCAGCGGCGTAACACACAACAACGGCTCCGACAGGACTTTAAAAAAAAAAGCAAAACAACAAAAAACACAGTGAAATCCAATTTAAAACGAGGACAGTTTCATCACAGCTGCAAAATGAGAATCAGGTGCTCCCGAAATCCACTGAAATACTCGTTTTTTTCTACATCAACATCATCCGCCCATCATCAGAAAGGCTCAGAGGTCACGGAAACGGATGGAAGTGGAGATTGCAAAAAGATGGTTGATGAGTTTTAACTTTGATATTTTTGCCCCTAATGTAAATGTAAAAGGAGGATCATTTAAATACAATAAGGTGGATAAAGATGCAAATTGTGACCTTAACAATCAGGAATAAACGTGAACTTTTGGACGAGCAAATCAAAATAAACATGAATCATTGCGTGTTTTGCTGTAGCTTTTATACTGATTGATTCGTTTTTATTTTGAGTTTGTGCCAAAAGAGATCACACATTCTACATACACATTGTAAACAACAGAAAAGCACATTTCTCAAAAAGGAGTGGGAAGAAGGAAAAAAAGTGTATTAACCCACCCCTGTTCATGACATAGTTTTAAAAATGAAGTGGTTTCTTATGTACATGGATCACGGAACTTTACAAATATTTATCTAAAGCAAAATAAATGACATAGTCTGGTCGTACAAACTAATAATAATACTAAAGAAAGCACGGAAGTTTATCATTTATGTTCGCATCAAAATAAGCAAAATGAGAATGAAGAATGTAAGGACTTTTTTCCATTTATGGTCGTACAAACTAATAATAATGTTAAAGGCGGCACAAAAGTTTACTGTTTATGATTGTACAAAATAAACCATAACGAGAATGAAAAAATGTAAGGATATTCATTTATTGGCTAGTATTAAAGGGCAAATATAACACCATTTTCTGATCTATGTTCTGTTCCACCTTGTGATGTCACATGGTGATACAGGAAGTGCTCCACTGTGTTTTGAAACGGCATACACCTTCACTAGAATCATTTGCAGAATTTTAGCCCTGGAATTGCCAAGCTCTACTGAAATTGGTAACTTGAAAAGTACCACGACATGACATCACAAGGTGGGAAAGAGCATTTTGAGCTTTGGAGATGCAGACAGACTAATAAAGGGATACTCAAACATGTGACATGACTTAAAATCAATTTTGTGTAATATAGGACCTCAAAGCTTTAGTCACCTATAGATTTTAGTGGTAAAATTATGCAAAAGTGTCATTTCAAATACAAATAAGTACAAGTACAAATAAGATTTACAAACTGTTGCTAGAAGAGAAAAGATAAAGGGACTGGGTAAATGTAATTCTTTGGTAGACAGATTAATAAAAAAAAAGGCTTCTCTCTCTCCTTTACCTCTTCTCTCACTCATTTTCCTTCTCCAGACTCTCTCTCGGTTTCAATATTTTTGCTTTTATCGCAATATTTCTTTGTAGCAATATATCGTGCATCTTTCTCTCTATTCTCAATCTCCCTTCCTCTATCAGTCACTTATTTCTTCCTCCTTTTCAATCTCAAAGGAGCTGTTAACTTGAAAACTACCACTTCATCCTATCACAAGGTGGAACAGAGCATTTTGAGCTTTAAATATGGACAGACTAATAAGAAAAGGTCACTCAAACCTGTGTGAATGAAACAAAACACAACTCCAGGTCTGTTTTTGAGGAGGTAACAACATTATAACATGATGTAGAGCTCCAAAGAGTGCATTTGGTGTAATATACGACCTTTAAATAGTCTCTATCATAATAAACATGAAGCTATTATTAACAAATGTTAGAATAATCCCCCTATAATTACCTCTACAGTATAAGAAGACTGAAAACACAATGTAAATGAAATGCACAGGGAACAGTCAGTCACCAGTAATGACCTTTATGATCTGATTATAATGACATCCTGTATATTTTGCATATATTGTGATTGTGTAAACGCGTGTGCCCTTTTTGCTGAAAAGGTTGAGGCTCGGAAATCCAAATTATGCACAGACGTTCCAAACAAGCTTGTGGTAATTGTATTCTTTTGCATACCGCAGTCTCTTTCTTGGAATTTTTTCAATCAAAACTCAATATTCAGACCAAAACATAACAATAAAGGTCCTATATTATGCAAACTTTACTCTCGTGAGCTTAAACTTGGTCTTTTATTAGTAGTTTCGGTTACTTTTTACCTTTTGTTTAGAAGAGATTGTCAATCTGAGAGCTGAAAATATCCTAGTGAAGGTATATGGAGTTTAAAAACATAATGTAGCTTAGGTTTGAGCCAAGAACACAGCCTAAATATTTACCCTAAATAATTTGTGTGTTAAACGTATGAAAGAGACAAAACACAACTCCAGGTCTGTTTTCGGATGAAGAAACCTTATAACATAGGTCAGACAACGCAGATAACGCTTTAAAGATCTCATTTCAACATGTAATTTTATATATAATTTAAAAAACAATAAATTCACTAAGCAAACTGCTCCTACACATTACACTGGGATTTCCTGTGCCATCATGGGTCACTGCGGGCCTGCTCCACTTTCCATACAACCAGCTTTAATGATGATAATAATATTTGTGGATAATTTACTGGGACAGATATGAATGGGCCCAGTCACGTCGGGGGAGCTCCTGTGCGTCGGTAACTGCAGCGATCCATCTTTTCTCATTAGAGGCAAAGCGTCTGAGACCAAAACGCCAAGACAAAGCAGATTGGCCAATCGGAAACCGGCGCTAACAAACTCCCAGAGGTATTTGGATCCGTCTGCATTCATATACAAAGGAGAAAATCTGTATTTGAGCCTGATTCAAAACTAGAGATGTAACAATATCGAAACCCCTCAGTATTTTCAGGATACGCATCTCACAGTTCGATATTTATTGCGTTATTTTGTGGAGGCGAACACAACTGTGAATATGCTACTTTTCCTCTTTTAAAAGCCTTGGAAAAGCCTTGAAAAGCTTTCGGTACTGTTATAATATAAAGAATTAAGGATTAAAAGTGTTTAATAACAGTTATTTCTTCATGTAGTCTTCACTGACAGCACCAAAGGATCATGGTCTATGTAGTTCCCTGTGTTTTTTAGCTATTGCTGCCTCAAGGGAAGGCACAATTCATACATAAAGTGATTGAAAATGCTTTACAGAATAAGAAAGACATTAAAATCACCATAACTATTCATTTAAACAAAGAAACTTGTGATTTGGTGTTATAAAATGAATAATATTGTGACACATTTGACGATACGATATCACAAGATTTCAGTTATTATTACATCAAAACAGACTTCAAGTGCAAAAATATTTGAGCATTCATTAAGTTTAGACTGAATTAATAATTTAGACATTTATCCATTAAAGATTTATAAGCGTGAGCAAAAATATGCGTTCATTTCCATCAGTAACTCAATTTCTTTATATAATACTGTAAAAACGCTGCATATTTAGGCTGGGTTCTTGTCTCAAACAGAAAAAAAAACACTCTGTTCCACCTTGTGATGTCATGTGGTAATACAGGAAGTGCTCCACTGTGTTTTTAAACTCCATACACCTTCAGTAGAATCATTTGGATCATTTCAGGAATTGCCAACAACTAAAGATAAAGAGTAGCTGATAACTTGAACAATACAGCATCATGACATCACAAGGTGGAACAGAGCATTTTGAGCTTTGCAGATGTAGACTAATAATAAATCATGACTCAAACATGTGCGAATGAACTAAAACACAACCCCAGGTATGTTTTTGATGAGGTAAAAACATTATAACATGTCTTTTTGTGTAATATAGGACCTTTGACAAGAGAAGACAGTGGTTTAAGGTCTATTAAGATATTGTTTTTTGTAATACAGCCTCACCAAAGACAAAGTATAGCACCAAGGAGATGTTACTACTTTAACTGGAATGTTCCGCAGTATGCTACTGAACTTATTTAAATGTATTAATTTATTTTTTTAAATTAAATTACATGTATTATTTTATTATAATTTCTTCATTTAAAGGTGTTATCCTGCTCAAACATACCATGAACTTGTGCATGTTAAGATATTGTTTTTTCATAATACAGTCCACAGCAAAGACCAAAATATATCTTTGAGTAATGGGGTGGAAATTTCAGTATTGGATGCCATTTTTTTCATTGTCCAACATTGTAAGAAGTATTAAAAGCCGCACTATTCTTTGACTAATCCTTTAGTTTTACAGAAAGGCAACAGGTACATTTAGGTTTCCCATTTACATGTCCACTGTTTATTCCACATGTTAAGTGTTTGAGCGTCCTGATCTGTACTTTTTAAGGTTTTCATTTCTCATTCCACACACTACTCTCTAATTCTATCTAATTTAATGTCTCTCTCTATTTATAAATTGCATTAATTATGTTTTCATGTGTTTGTATTGTGATTTTTAATGTATTTCTTATTCTGTAAAACACTTTGAATTACTTTGTGTACAAATTGTGCTATACAAATAAACTTGCCTTGCCTTACTCAGATACTAAAGATATTACCTGTCTGAGCTACGAAACCCAAATGGCCAGACTGACCTAAATGCAAACTGTCCCTGGGAAAAGGCTTAGACCCCAGGGAAGTATTTAAGTCTTTTTACCCATTTGCTCTAGGCTCACTGCAGCAGAAAGTCTGTCTTGTATGGAGTTTTCTTGTATGTTTTGTGTTTTATTTCACAGATAACTTCCACGACAGTACTAAGCACTGACAGTAACTGAGTCTCTATAGACCCTCAGCAATACTTAAATACTTATAAAGCCACTCTAACCTGACATCACCTGAGATTAACTGGAGTAATACAGAGGAGACTAGTGAAGTGACTGTGATAATAAAGTGATCGCGTTGGCCTGAAGCAGATGGGAGAGACACACTGGCTTCTCCTCACTCCCCTTTAACGGCACGGCGCTTTATCAATGATGCACAAGCCCGGGAGAGCCAATCAGGAGAGGACACCGTGGAGAAAGGGGTGGAGCTAAAGACAGATCTGCGGTGCTGAATTCACTGCTGACACCTAGTGGATTAACCAGCTACTGACAACAATAATGGTGAGGGGAAAAAGATTAAATAGTCCAAAATAAACAATATAAGCAATTTTACTTGAGTTTCAAATATTACTATGGCTACTGCTACTGTTAATACTACTATTACTACTACTTCAACTCCTACTGCTAGTCCTACTGCAGCTGATACTACTACTACATCTATTGCTACTACTGCTACTACTACTGCTACTAATACTACTACTGCTACTATAGCTACTACTACTACTACTGCTGCTGCTACTACTACTACTGCTACTATAGCTACTACTACTACCGCTACTATAGCTACTACTACTGCTACTACTACTGCTACTACTACTAATAATAATACTACTGCTACTAATACTACTACTGCTACTATAGCTACTACTACTACTGCTGCTGCTGCTACTACTACTACTGCTACTACTGCTACTACTACTACTGCTACCGCTACTATAGCTACTACTACTGCTACTACTACTGCTACTATAGCTACTACTACTGCTACTACTACTACTAATAATACTACTGCAGTACCGATACTGCTACTGCTACTACAGTATAGCTACTACTGCTACTATAGTACTCATACTACTACTACTGCTACTACTACTACTGCAGTACTGATACTGCTACTACTGCTACTACAGTACAGCTACTACTGCTACTACAGTACTCATACTACTACTACTGCTACTGCTACTACTGCTACTACTATAGCTACTACTACTAATACTACTGCAGTACTGATACTGCTACTACTGCTACTACAGTACAGCTACTACTGCTATTACAATACTCATACTAAAACTACTGCTACTCCTGCTACTACTTCTACAATACTGATACTACTGCTACTACTACTACAGTATCAGTCTGAGCCCTATTACAGCTATAAAGAGCCCATATTCGCTATTTTCTGATCTGTTATAATGTTGTTTCCTCATCAAAAACATATCTGGAGTTATGTTTTGTTTCATTCACACACGTTTAACACACAAACCCTAAAATTTGTATGATTTTGAGGTTTGGAGATGTAGACAGACTAATAATAAAGGTTTACTCAAACATGTGTGAATAAAACAAAACTCATCTCCAGGTTTTTGGGGAGGTAACAACATTATAACATGGCTTAAATCTTAAAGAGTTGTCCCCAAATTTGTCCCATAACGGCAAGTCTCCATGAGCTTCATTTGACTGGAGCCACTGTCTTATTCCATCCATCCATCCTCTTCTCCCGCTTAATCCAGCTGGGTCGCGGGGGCAGTTTACTGGCCAATCCTCATAGCACCTGACCCCCCCTATGAACCCCTCTGCAGGTGGTGAGCCCACACAGGAGGGTTTTTTTTTTGGTTCCCTGTCTTATTCCACTTCTTTATATAGTCTGTGGTGGGTAATATCAAAACGTGTGCCTGCCAGCTACAATTTCTTCTTGTAATGTGATATTTGGAGCTCTCGTCATAATATTTCTCTCATGTTGTAAAGCTCCGTCCTGTATCTCAGTGCTTGAATTTATCTTAATCCTCTCAACAGACACAGTGCAGCGGTGCTACGTGACTGGACTTCCTCAGTACGACTCCTCAACTTGGTGTCACTTTAAACCCATTGAACTCTCCTCCTCCTTCTTTCCTTCTCTCTCTCTTTCTTTCTTTCCCTCTCTTTTTCCTTCTCCACCTCTCTCTTCTCTCACCATCTCCCCCGTCTTTCTCTCTCTCCTGTCTTTGCACCGCCTCTTTCTTTCTCTCTCTCCCTCTCTTTTGCTCTCTTTCTCCCTTCCTCCTTCATTCCCTCTCTACCTCCTGTATCTCCTACCCCCATTTCTCTCTTTCCTTCTTTCTTTGCCCCCTCTCTTTTGCACTCTCTCTCCCATTCTCCTTCATTCCCGTTCTCTTCTCTCCTCTCTTTTTTAACACCCCCTTTCTCTCCCTCTCTCTCCCTCGCTCTCTCTCCTTCTCTCTTTGCTACCCCTCTCTTTCGCTCCCTCTCCCTTCCTCCTTCATTCCCTCTCATTTCTCTCTCCTACTCCCATCTTTCTCTCTCCTTCTTTCTTTGCCCCCTCTTCCTCTCTCTTCCCCCTTGTCCTTCATTCCCTCTCTCCCTGCTCTCCTACCCCCTCTCTCTCCCTCTCTCCATCTCCCCAGTCTCTCTTTCCTTCTCCCTTTGCCCCCTCTCTTTTGGTCTCTCTCTCTCCTCCTTCATTCCCTCTCTCTCTTCTCTCATCTCTCTCATAACCCCTTCTTTCCTTCTCTCTTTCCTCTCCCTCTTTTGCTCTCTCTCCTTGGCCTTCATTCCATCTCTCCCCTCTCTCTCTCCATCTCTCCATCTCCCTCTTTCCTTCTCTCTTTACCTTCTCTCTTTTGCGTGCTCTCTCTCCCTTCCTCCTTCATTCCCTTTCTCCCTCCTCTCTCTCTCCTTCTCTCTTTGCCCCACCCTCCCTTTTTCACACTCTCTCTCTCCACTTGTCCTTCCTCTCTCTCTCCTTTCCTGTATCTATCGTTTCCTTTTATTAAATCTCGGCCTCCCTCTCCTCTGGCTGTCCATCACTGCCGGGTTAGTCCCTGCTCCTGCGTCACTTCTCCTCTCCTCTTCCTCTCATCTTTCTGCTGAATCACGCTCTCATCGGGACGTCCTGCACTGCGCCGGCATCACCGTGGAAACCAGGAGGGTGATGTCACCTTGGCGATGGGGCTGGAGTTCATCTGTGCAAAGTCCTACGCTTTTATTAAATCTGTGGATGTTTTTGGCACCAAAGCACAGACGGGTTTGTACTGTATTTGGCTCAGTCAAGAACTGTCATTATTTAGGTCACTTTATAGAATCGTAAGAGGGAAAAAATAGAAGTAAAGAAAATATTTTCTACTTGAGTACTACGCATATTTGAGTGATGTTGGTTTTACTCCTAGAGTCATACAAGAAAAGAAGCTCTTCCTGTCAAAGTGAGACTACTTTCTGTGCTTTGTGCAATTTTATATCTTTATCAGCTACAAATCAAGAATAGTTTGCTAGTTGTTGTCAGCACGCCACTTGTAAACTCATTGCAGTGCATAATTTGGTAGGGAGGTCCCAATCCGATATTAAGTATTGCTATCTGCTCCCGATCCGGCTCTTTTATGAGTATCGAACAGTATCTGATTCAGTCACATGATTGAACCGATCCAGTTTCACGTGTTTTTGCAGCATCGAGGCGCTTTACGGCAGCTGTAAATCAAAACCACCATGTCGCTGTGTGGGACTTTTCACTACAACAAAACGAGAGTCAAAGAGCGACGCAATCGCTGCAAACAAACAGTTTCTCCTAGAGGAACCAGCAGAGCCACTTTAACACTACCAATTTGATTCGTCACTTACAAAAGAATCATCCGGACGAGTTTGAGATTTACAAGCGCAAGATGGCAAAGCCACAGCAGCAAACACTGGCGGAGGCATTTCAAAGAAGAGAAAAGCTACGTGAAAATGGCAACAAGTCCAAGAAAATAACAGAGGATTGTTGGATTCATTGCTGTAGACGATCAACCGCTGTCTGTCGTGGAAAACATAGGCTTTTGTTGTCTAATGGACTTTTTGGAGCCAAGGTACGAACTTCCTACACGACACTACATTACAGAGACAGCATTACCAGATCGGATCTGTATCGGATCCGTATCAGAAAGAGCACTCCTTAAAAAATCAGATCGGATCAGAAGACAAAAAATCTTGATCGAGACATCTCTACAATTTAGTGCTAGAAATGGGCACTATTATTGCTTTGTCTCACAGTGTGGCATTAAACTCGTCTGACTCCAAGGGGAAAAGAAGGTGATTTATCTTGGCTAAGTTACATGTCAGATCAGTGGAGAGGTGATGCAATTTACAATTAAAAAAACATATCTTTGAAAGAATAAATGCATTTTAGATCAGTTTAATCGTGTACCGTGGAACATTGCAGGCAAAACAATAACATCTCCATTGTGACAGACTCTCAGATGACCCAGAAAAGTTGCACACAGTAACTTTAACAAGGTCAAGTACAATTCCTTCGGTATGAACTATATTACTGTAGCTGATCTGCTATTGTCACCCTACAGCAACAGAATGACCCATTGTACATCACTATCTTCAGTTCACTATTTAAGGACAGCAGATGTACTCATAAAACAGCAAACAGTGGCCCCTTGTGGTGGGACACTGCGACAACACAATTAAGTCTATTACTATTAAACAACCACTATGCAAAGCTACGAAACACCACATTGGGGTAAACTATAGTGTATATCTTAACACTATTTCTATTAACATATCCTAAACACAAAAACTACTTCTTACATAAGTTAACATCCACTTTACTCCAATGAAAAACAACATCATTTAAATTCTAATTACATCAACGCTACTGGTCAATAACAGAAGCTTAATGGTGCACTGTGTGACTTTTCTACCTACAATTGTCTCTATGGAGATGTTGCTTACTTTTTAATTTTTTAAATTTTAATTCAACCTTTATTTACCCAGGAAAGTCCCACATATATAATGACATATAACCATGGATTTCATTTTCAAACCTTTGAGCAATAGTTTAAACTGTCCTACTGGGAACAAGGTCTTTTAATTTCCAGTTTTATTGTAAATTGTTCCATGTTGTGGGGGCAGAATATGTAAACACTTTAAAATCCTTAAGTGTGGCAATAAACTTTAATCTTCACAAGGAGAAACAAGGAGATCCCACCAGGTCAAGTTAGAGGTCAGATCTGTGGAGAGGATACCCCGCACATAGTTTTTCAAGGTATTATTTTAACGATAAAACAACCTGTATTTGAATGAATGTTATTAGATTTAATTGAATACCATACCGAGATATATTCCATGCAATCTCATTTAAAGACTTCTCAGGTAGCAGGTCCCCATTAGAAAAGTTACACAGTGCACCTTTAAAACCACATTTAAACTTTTTTTTTTGGCAGAATCACCTTAGATTGACTCAAATCGGGAATTATCTCACAATATTATTATCATTATTACCTGCTACAAAATTTTAAATCACAACTCCAAATATATGTCAGCCCATTATACCACAAACATAGCTGTTTATTATCCGATATGTAGCCAAAAATAAAAATGCAGTCCCCAAAAGCGCAGAGAGGGGGCAGTAGTGAGAGGACACAGACCTGGAAGTGGAGGATGATGGTCCAGATGAGGCCCAAGGTGAGTTTGGGGTTTCCGTCGGTGATGTCATCGTTCCTAATGTTCACAAGCTTGACCTGTAACCACAAAATCAGAGTTATTTTCATGACAAAATATATGACACTTTTATTGCGTTAAAGGTGCATTGTGTAACTTTTCAGGTACTTTTTTCGAATCAGCTACTACTTTATCTTTTTACTGTTTACAACTACTAAACTTTATGTTTTTAGACTGTTTACAGCTACTGCACTTTAACTTTTTAGACTGTTACAGCAGCTGCACTTTTGAAATATTTTTACATTCATTGCACTTTACCTTCATAATTGATGTTTATCTTCATTGACTGTTGTTTTCTTGTTTTTTTTTATTTTAATTGACTGTTTTTTTTTTAATCTTAATTGATTATTGTTATCTTAATTGATTGTTGTTTTCTGCTCTTGACGTGTGCTGCTGACCACTTGGCCAGGTCACCCTTGTAAATGAGATCTGGATCTCAATGGGTCTTTACTTGGTTAAATCAGGTTAAATAAAAAATGGACGTGTTATTGCTTTGTCTGGAATGTTTCACAGTACGGTATTAAACCTTTCTATCTTCACGGAGACCAACCGAGACCAAGTTACAGGCCAGATCTGTGGAGAGGCGACCCCGCTCACAGTCAGAACACCTGTTTTTCAAGGTATTTTTGAGCTATAAAGCCATCTATAATTGAATAAATGTAAAGCAGAGCTGTCTAATGTGATACTGTGGGACATTCCAGGCAGAGCAATGACGTGTCCATAAAAATAAGCAGCAAACAAATGTTACACAGTGTACCCTTAAGTACAGTTATACTATTCCCTATTATAATACACTGCAGTAGATATATATTCGTATTGTGCATAATTCGCCTTCGCCTTAGTCTTCTCCACACAGAAAAGGTTAAGATGAAGAGTTTGAGGCTCTGGGGACCTTGTTAAACGTGGTGTGGTAGAACAGAGCTGACCACTCTGTGTAATGAGAAAACAGACTGAAGAAAAGGTCAGCGCTTTAAACACTTCTGTCTACAGACCTGTCTCTGCTTCAAGAAGTCCAACGCAATCTGAACATTCTGTAGTCTGTGAAACCTCATCCGGCCTTTTTCTCTCGGCTGGAAAAAACAAAACAAAGAAAAACAATGAGATGAAGATGTACTTTTGGTCATTTTGAGTGGATATTGTATCAGCGTGTGTTGTCCTCCAGGGGGCACTGTCTTCATCTCAGCAAACCAAACTGTGGAGTCTCAAACCATGCTTGTTAGAACAGAAACAGCACATCAAAACATTACCTTTTTTCTAGGTTTTTCAAGTTTTTCACATCACATCATAAGAGACTGGTTAGTTTAGTGTGCAACCCTACAACATGCTGTGGGAGGAAGAATACTGTATTTATTTTGAGGTACATTTCATTCAGTTATGGTGCGATAAAAGTGAGGGAAAAGCCATAGTAACACAAATGTAGATTACAGTCAACCTGCTCAATATCAACACTGTGGACATTGTATGTGAACTGATCTGAATTAGTAAAAAAAAAAAAAAAAAAAATTATCCAGTGTTTCTCGTACTTGTTTTGCTTTATTTGCTTCTTCTGCGGTTGCTGTTCACTTTAAACAAACTAAAAAAGTTGCGAAGCCTATTGGATCTTCACTTTACAAACTCTCAGTCCTAAAGGCTTAAATGATGAACTGCTGTTTAATGTAATGTTATGAAAAGGGGGAAAAGTGTTATAATGAACAGTGACAAACGCCCTCCCTCTGAGCCATGAGGGAAGTTCATATTCATTTTTGTCTGTATAATGAAACATAACTTTTTAATGCTGATAATTCTCTTTGTATTTTTCTAATTGTTATTTCACAAGAAATTGGTGTCTAGCTTACTGGGGTCTAATTGTAAATGTATTATTTTTCACTGTTATGACTGGATGATGACTCTTGAGGGGGCAGTCCCTTAGCTTAGGAAGGTCTGGAGGGACTGAAACGTCGTATTAATAAAAGAAAAACTGGGAGTGAGACAGTGTGCGGGAGTTTTCTTGAAATACAGCTCAGTGCCTCTCCTCCAACGCCCCTGTCGTCCAGTCATGTGTCAGATTCTTTACCTTATTATTATACAAATTTCAAAAAGGGGGTGCGCATGTAGCGATACAGTCAAACCTGTTATATAATGAAATAATTTATTCAGAAATGTCTTATGTAAAGATTTAAAACTACTTTTTTTTCTTGATTGTTGTGTGGACATTTGGGGGCCACACTGCGATGTTTCTGAGGACCCTGCATTGGGAATTTCTGGTCTGGTCACTATTCAGGGCTAATCAAAGCAAACATTTGTAAATAATCTTCCTTTCTAATCCTCTAATCTAATTCCTAATCTTTCTTTTCTTTCTTCTTCTTGTATAGATGTACTTTATTACCTTTTTATATCATGGCTTTTTTAACCGTGTGTAATCATGTGTTTTATGAAATTGCAATGTCCCCGTTCAAATGAACTAAACTTAAACTTAATACTTTTGGATAGGGGAAGCTGGCTCCAGTGCCCCCATGAGGTAGTGTCCTCAGTGTCCTCATTGTAGAAAGCACTCATTGTCTTGCTACACCGTGCTGCTCTCAATGTTAAATTATTACACAGGATTTTTAAGAAAAGGAACAAAGTTATCATAACCCAGCTGAGTGCACAGTTTATATAACTCTTGCCTGGGGCCCTGCCTGGTGCGGCGGGGTCTTGGTTCTGCTCTCCGTGATTCATTGCTCAGATAGGAGGGGTGAAATACCAAGGACAAATTTCCATAAGAGACAAAGTGCATATCTTAACCTTTTCCAGTATTAGAGTGAGTGTCCCATTAATCTATGACACCAAGAATTCCAATGCAGTAAGTTCTTCAGGTGCAAACAGTGATGACACAGCACTCCCATGCAGTGTCCAAACAACACACAATGAGTTTACAGGTCAAAGGTGACAGTAGTTTCAAATGTGAGTGCTGTTGTTATTGGGAGAGCGCTGTGCTGTGCTGTAAACATACTCCCTCCGATCCGTCCTCCTCCTCTTCCTCCTCTGTCCCGAGCAGGATCAGAGGAGGGGCCAGGAACACTGAGGCACGTCTGGACACGGGGCCCGTCTTCTGCTGCTACAGTCACAGGATGGGGAACAATATTAAACCAAATGTACAAGAAATCATGAAAAAAAACAAAAAACCTGTACATTTACATAATTAAACATTCCTTAATTGCCGGTATGATGACAAATTAGGATAGTTGCCATAGCAATTAACAAGTCATATCAAAATATCTTATAGTTTGAATAGAGAAAAGTCCTCAAAATGGCACCTATAAACAAGAAGCTGAAAACCAGGAATGAACAAAATACAGTCAATTTTTGAATTTTGTTCACATTTTACCTGATTACACAGGGCATGATTTGAGGGACATTTATTGTGGATCAATAAAATTAAGTTGTTCATCGCTACAGCAACAGTATCAATTATTTATCATTTATATAGAGAAAGTTAGTGACAGGTCAGTATCATTTTTACCAGCAGCTGTGTCTTCAAATCCGCCTGAAATCCTACAGACGTAATCTATATTATGCGTTTTGTGAGACGTAGAGCGGTACGTACCAGCGTGACTCCAGAGAGCACTTCTAATAATGAGATGAGGTTGTGTCCGTCCCTCAGGTCCTCGTACAGGTCGGTGATGTGCTTCCTCACCTGGGACGCAGCCGGCCAATCAGACGAGAGGGAGCGGAGACAGGAAATGCCATAAAAGGACAAAGAGAAAAACAACAACACAAGTTAGTGAAAAACAAAGTGTAAGAAGTCTGTGATATGGTGGGAATAAGGAATCAGGAGTTAGTTTGGGTCTCAACAAACAAGTACAAAGGTTGGAATGCATTGGGTTCTGCATTGGGTCTTGCAAAACTCAAATAATATAAATTTTAAAATACATTGAGAACTTAATCCTATCAAAATGTTTCTATTAAACTTTTTTACATATTTATAGTGTCAGGTGCAGAAATATATGTTTAACATTTATATTAAGCATTTTTAGTGTTTTTTATGTACATGAATTGGCTACGATCCAGAATAACATTAAAACTGTTTTATTTTCTAAAACATGGTTGGGACATTAATTTAAGTTCTGAGTCATATGAAGCGTATAGAAACAAACTGTTGCATTTCTTTAGATTTTTAATGCATATTGATATTTTCTTTTGCTGTCCAATATGACAGTCACCTGCTTGTGTTTAATGAACAAACTACTGCCCTGTAAAATGCATCAAATGAATAAAAATGCCTAAAGAACCATTCACCCAAGTAAACTTTGTCTGTTATTAAAACTCCAGCCATAGATTTCCTGCTGTTATTATTCGCACCACATGATGCACGGTCACACCACATGACATTTTAACACCTTAAGGACAAAAAACATGCAGAATAACTTAGGATTTCTGAAAAAAATGATTTGGTTCCATGGAATTCAGAGGTACTACACAAATGTGCTGAATTATTATGAAATTTGAACTTTTTAACTGAAAAAATTGCAATTGGGCGGAAAACCTGTATAGCAAACCTTTTCATGACTTCATATTTTCCATAATTTGTTTAAATCTAATCCATGTTGACATTTGCTCCCGTTAAACTGCTGACTGATCTGGTGTCAGGCGTTTCCATGCCGACGGAACAGGAAGTACCAGCTGTGTTCTGACTCTGTTGCCATGACAGTGCCACGGCGACAGGGTGATGAGGTTACCGGGGCAATGCTTACAGACACTTGGGCAGTCTGAGCAGGGATTTATACCGAAAAAAGAATAAAAAACTAAAACTACAAAAAACTAGTTTTATTTTGAGTTGAAACTTGTGTTATGTTGAGGAAGGGCAATTTGTTTATCATTGTGGTTTGAGATCAGTGTCAAGTAGTGAGCCTTTTTTAATTTTGTGACATTTTTATGATAAATAAACCTCAAAATCTGATGTGAAAAAGAATAGAAAATAGAATTTGTTAATTTAGCCGTTTACATTGTTCCTGTAATTTTAATGATCTTATTTTGAGTGTGCTTTACCTTAATTTAATTTTTGAGTGCCTTTTTCTACTCTCTTATATTGTGCAGTTTTGTGGTCTATTTTACAAAGCTTCCTAATCAAAAACATACCTGGAGTTGTGTTTTGTGTCATTCACACAAGTTTAACACACAAATCCTGCATATTTATGCTGAGAAAACACTCTGTTCCACCTTGTGATGTCATGTGATGATACAGGAAGTGCTCCACTGTTTTTCACTAGAATCATTTGGATCATTTCAGCCCTGGAATCTACTGAACAAAAGGTGAAAGGTGCTTGAAAACTACCACTACATGACATCACAAGGTGGAATAGAGCATTTTCAGCTTTCGTGATGTAGACAGACTAATAATAAAGGATTACTCAAACATGTGAATGATACAAAACACAACTTGAGGTCTGTTTTTGATGAGGAGACAACAGTATAACATGACTAAAAGCTCACCAGAGTACATTTTGCATAATATAGGACTTTTAAACTTCATGCTGCAACACTAGAATTTCCTACAACATAAATGTTCTCTTATCTTGTAAACGGGGCCCCTGCAAGTAATATAATGCAATGATTATATTAGTTTCATTCAGCAGTGAGCAATTGAAACTGGAAATGCACAATATCTGTTGTCATAATTCAAATCTCAACTCTTACTTACGCCTGTGGAATGCCCTCCCAGAGTCCCTGAGGATGCCTCAGAGTCTGGAGGCTTTTAAGAAAGGACTTAAGACATTTCTGTTTAAAAAGGCCTACTAGGTTTTTGCCTTGTTTACCTTGTGCTAGGATGTTTTAAATGTACTTTGTAAGTGGTTTTTTTTATCATCTTTTTATGCTTTCACTGTAGCACTTTGAGATTTCATTGAAATGTAAAGTGCATTACAAATAAAATTTATTATTATTATTATTATTATTATTATTACTTCTGTAGAAATCAAAATAGAAGATAGGGACTATTTTTGGAATACTGAAATGACTTTAATTGTAAATCTAACACTTATAATACTTAATACTAAAACCACTGCAGATGTCACAGACTGTTCCAGCTTTGGGCACAAACAGAACACTAGTATCTGCACCTCCTCTCCAGTCTGCACCTGCTCTGTTCTGTACTTTCTACTGCACTTTCTACTGCAGTCCTGGACCTGGGACAACACGCACTGCCCTCATCCACCAGCAGAGGGCAGGATCACCACAGCAACTCAATCCGTCTTTCACCATAAATCACCAACTCTGATCACTCAATAAAACTACATTATGTAAACAAGTTAACTAGATTATCTACAGAGGGTTATCGCGGGTTTACACAGCCTCACTGCTTTCATTTTCAAATCTGTAAAACATTCAAGTTGATTGATGAGTTACGAGATTATAACAAGATGATAACCTGGATTTAAGTATTATTGAGGTGAAAAAGATGGTTTTATTGGGACAGTTTCAAACACAGCTTAAAGGTCTTATATTTTGTGAGCTTTACGCCGTGTTGTAATGTTTCCTTCTCAAAAACAAACCTGTGTGTTTTTTGTTTCATTCACACAGATGAGTAATCCTGTATTATTAGTTTGTTTACATCTTCAAAGATCAAAATGCTCTGTCCCACCTTGTCATGAAGTGGTAGTTTTCAAGTTAACAAGTACTTTCTACATTTTGTTCAGTAGAGATTAGAAATTCCAGGGCTGAAATGATCCAAATGATTCTAGTGAAGGTGTATGGAGTTTAAAAACATAGTGGAGCATTTCCTGTAGGACATAACACAAGGTGGAGCAGAGTGTTTTCAGTTTGAACTCAGCCTAAATATGCAGGATTTGTGTGTTAAACATGTAAAAACACAACTCTGAGTATGTTTGTGATGAGAAAACAGCCTTATAACATGCAGTAGATATGAAAATAGAGTAATATGGGCCCACAGTTTGCCTTTTCTGATCTAAATCTCTGTTCCACCTTGTGATGTCATGAAGGAGTAGTTTTCAACTTAACCATTACCTTTAGTTAGATTTGAAATGTCAGAGCTGAAATGATCTAAATATGTAGAACTTGTATCTTAAATATGTAAAAACACACAAAAAACATTATAACATATGCTACAGTTACAAGAGATGTTTCTGAAAAAAAAAAATCTGAATAAAAATGAATTCCATTTTAAAAAAAGACCATGTAAACACTTTATTCCTAAAGAAAATGATTATTCCGAATTAAACTTATTTCTGAAGTAAATGGCTGGTTTATTCTCATTTTAAAGCCAAATTAATTTATTCCTCAATCACATAAATGTTTATTCTTCATGAAAATAATTCCGGTCGTTTAGCTCATGCTCGGATGATTGTGTCTTGTGTCGCTGTCCAATCAGAACCTTTCCCGACCCCCAGACATTGAGCGGAATTAAATAAAGGCGATTTAACGTGTTTTCCACGTAAAACTCAATTCTGAATTATTATTTCCATGTAAACTCAAAGGAGAATATTTTAATTCCGAACGATTTAATTCAGAACTATTAACTCAAAATTAAAAAACATCATGTAAACGTGGCCACAGATCAGAACATTGAGCCTGGGCACATATTACTCTCAGTACGTCCTTTCTATTAAATGTAACGGTGCCAGTTGTCTGCGGCCTCAGCTGCCTCAGTGAGTGACAGGTGTAAATGAGTTCACAAAGACTTGCTGTATTCAGCACTGACAAGAAACATACACAAATATACCTCTATATCAGACCAGACCATCGCATCAGCTCAAGTCAATGCACATGACTAAACACTGAGAGTTACTGGAAGCATTTTGTCACAGGGACTAAAGTATGACAGCCCGGTTATTATTAAGAATATGACACAGAGGGTTGGTTAAACTGTCACATTTATGGAGAGCTTTTCTTCCTCCCAGTAACTCGAAGCTCATTATGTTAAATTAGAAGATCCCACTCCTTTTTGGGCATTTTTTTGGTTATTTTGTTGTTTCTGGGATGGGTCCTCTGAAAAAGTGACCATCAAACCGCTATGTTTGACACCCCAGTGGGATGCGTCTATTGTCAACTATTGTCACTTTTCAAGTCTTCGGAACCATTTCACTTTTGTTTCTGGCTCTGATATTGTCATATTTTAGTCATGGGATTCGGACATTGTAATTGTGTGGTTGTTGGACGTCCCAACAGTGGAAAACGGCTCAAGAAATGGGCTCATACTCCATAACTGCAAAAGGGAATCAGATATGTGTGACTGCAAATCTCCGTTCAAACTGTTTCCCTTCCCAAAGGAATTATATATCAGCAGCCAGGATGTCAAACCATCATTTTCTTTCAGCCATCCACTCTCTAACGCAAACGGATCTGGCAAAATGTTGTCTGGCATTTCCAGCAGTTTTGACTTGTCAACTTTTGCAAGACAAATTTCAAAAGTACATGTAAGAACAAAATATGAGCATTATTTAAGAGCCAAGTATATAAGTAAAGTTTTTTTTAACGAACCATGACCATAAACTAATTATGGTCCTGGTAGGGGGTCTCTAACCTTTTTCCTCCAATGAGCTCCTTTACAAAACAAAAATACCAGAGAGCTGCTCGTTTTAGTGGAAGCAAGAAATTGAGACGATTATAAGAAACGAGGGGAAGAGTTAGATGCCTCGAAAACAGGGGGTCACTAATCTTTATGAAACTGAGAGCTACTTCATGGATACTGGGTCATATGAAGGGCACCAGTTTGATACGCTCTTCTGAAATAATAAAGTTGCGCAGTTAAGCTTCATGTATGAAGAACATATTTTTAAGATATTACGGTATCTTTTTTTTTTTTTTAATGCAAGAATGATTAAGAAATAATAGCAACAGAAAGAATAAAATTTGATTTTAGATGCAGCTCACTAGTGATTTGTGCCATTTTTAGAACCAGCCAACCACTGTGCCGAATAACACAAAATTGGTTACATGCCTATTACCATTGTAAATGAATCATTTATAAGCATAATTTTGTGCACTACTAAATGGACAATGGTTTATGTCGCCCCCCCAAGGATGACATGACTCCGTGTTGTGACCCCTGTTCTAAAACATAAACCATAGTCCATTTATTAGTGCATAAAATTGAGGCATGTAATTAACCAAATTTGTGTTATTCAGCACAATGGTTTAATTCAGAAATCTCTTGGCGAGCTACTTGGAAGGAGGTGGAGAGCGAATGGGGGCTCCCGAGCTCCAGGTTGGAGACCCCTGCATTACACTGTGTATGAATTATACAAGATAGTGAATACAAATATATTACTATGAAGCAGTGTGAGTCTGTCAGCAGTTACACGTGTAAGCCTATAATGATTATTGGTCTGACCTGTGTCGTAGCTCAAACCTGTCATTAGCAGCTGTTCTTCTAAACAGGAAGTGTCTGTGTGGGCTGGCCAGCTGCCACAGAGGGGCACATGGGCCCAGCCTGCCCCTTAACACTCTGTGGGTACACTGGTCATACAATGGACACACACAGGACACACACAAGACACACACAGGACACACTCTGGACACACACTGGACACACACTGGACACACACTGGACACACTCTGGACACACACTGGACACACACTGGACACACACTGGACACACACTGGACACACACTGGACACACACTGGACACACACAGGACACACACTGGACACACACTGGACACACACAGGACACACTCTGGACACACTCTGGACACACACTGGACACACACAGGACACACTCTGGACACACACTGGACACACACAGGACACACACAGGACACACTCTGGACACACTGTCACAGTTATGAGGGCGCGCGCTGTGACATGTGTTTGGACAGAGACGTCAGCTGTAAAAATATTTAAGTTGCAGTTGTTAATGTGCGGACAGTCCCTAAACGTGACCCTCCGCAGATCTTAAACGTGAAGGGAACTCAGGACTGAAGCCTGGAGAAAATCTGGTCTAGAGCCAGATTAAAATGAAGTCATTTGAGGTTTTAGCTGTTCATATATTGCCAGAAGAAACTCAAATCATAAAGGGTCAGAATTATTTTTTCAAAGTAATTTAACTTGATTTACTCTCCTTGTGTGATGCAGAAGAATGATTCAATTACTGCGACTATTCGCCATCTGGTCTAAAGCAATAAAAAGAAGTCAGGTTTTAGCTATGCATATTTTGCCCGAAGAAACTCAACTTGTCTACAGGCAATTTTATAGATAGTGAGAATTATTATCTGATAGCAATTTACCTTTATGTGCTCTTACCTATATTTTCTGATATATTACTGACTGTTGGCCATCAATACAAATAATAGCTTCAGTAGTTTTCTTCAATAATATACCACTGCTATGCTTAAATAAACTCTCCCATATGAGGCTCTTTTTATTTTAGCCAAAAGACTAATTCAAATCATCTCAAATCGCTTCTTCCACAGTCAAATCTTCACCTTGTATAAGTTTGCTGTATATAACATATAAATCAGGAAAAGACTGCATTATGACATAAATAAAGGCCCTATATTACGCTAAATTGACTCGTGTGAGCTTTAAATCATGTTAAAATGTTGTTTCCTCCTCAAAACCAGACCTGGAGTGCGTGTTTCACTCACACATGTTTGAGTCATCCTTTATTATTAATCTGTCTACATTTCTAAAATTAAATGCTTAACGCAGAGTGTCACAAACATGAGACTAACCGTTTGAATCAAAATACCGAGATAGCGGCTGCATTCCCCCAATGCGGATTAGTGCAGTTTCTAGTTGTCACAAATTTGCAACATACCCAAATTTTTATTTATTTATTTATTTTTTGCTATAGTCAAATTAATAATCTCAATTTAATTTACCATCTATTTAAAGGCAAAAAACACACATCTGTATATCTTTTATATGTACATCTATATAAATTCATGCGTTAAGGGGTTAAAAATGCTCTGTACCATGTTGTGATGTCATGAAGTGGTAGTTTTCAAGTTAACATCTCCTTTTACCTTTAGTTCAGTTGAGATTGGAAACTCCAGGATTGAAATCATCCGACTGATTCTAGTGACGTGTATGGAGTTTAGAAACACAGTGGAGCACTTCCTGTATACCACATGACATCACAAGGTGGAAAAGAGTTGGTTTTGAGAGAAAAACTCAGCCTAAATATACAGTTAAACATGTGAATGAAACAAAACACAACTCCAGGTCTGTGATGAGGAAACGACATTATAACATAGATTAGAAAGCAGCATAACATGGGCCTTTTAAATAATCCCTAAATGATAACGTAATCTATAATTTTGTAATGTTTTAACCACAAATTTCCATTCACAAATCTTATGCAATAAAACCTATAAAATCCAGTGTTTCTAGGTGCCCAAATGCTGCCCTATATTAACCTAAGTAATCAGAGCTGTGGCTAAACTTAACAGAAAGTGAAAGCTTCCTGTCTCCTCCTCCTGAAGTCTTAATCCAAACCAAATTTAAGGAACCCATAAGCCAGGTTCAGACCGAGTACCACATGCCAAAAGTACTTGAGTGACTGCAGTAGTGGCCTATATTTGTACTGTATGTATAAACAGTGGTGTTATGGTGACCGCCCTAAATACCAACACACAAAGGACTAACCACACTCAAATATGACTCAATAAATACACAGAGGTGATGTCACAGGAAAAGAAGCTGTTTGCAATGTACTCAGATTGTGCTTCAACATATTAGAACTATAGACTGGAAAACTACAGTATCATGATAAGACATTGGGTTTATTTACTTTCAAGAAACCCAAAGGTCTTCAAAGGTGCATTGTGTAACTTTCCGTCTGTCAAATGCTTTTCTCCAAGGAAATGTTACTGCTTTTTCCTGGATTGTCTCACAGTATGGTATTAAATAAAGCCTTATGTCCTCATGGAGACCAAACCAGACCAAGTTACAGGTCAAATCCGTGGAGAGGCGACCCCACTCACAGTCAGAATGTCTGTTTTTGTAGGTATTTTTGAGCTGTAAAACCACCTGTAATTCAATTCAATTTCAATTCATCTTTATTCCAGACTCATGGTCCATTTTTAAAACAGACGAGGACAGTGAAAATAGACTCATTTAGGGCGGAAGTGATTTTTAAAAAAGCTGTGTGTGGATTTTGGTAATGGAAGTGTCATTGTTCCCCATTCATTCTGATTCATTCAGACTGAACACAGACAGAAGACAGAGATAAAAACATTTCCAGCACCAAAACATCTGGTTGTTCTGTGTGTGGTTGTCAGAATCGATATTCTACAGTACAGGCGGACTAAAGTTTGAAAGTTTTACTCACTGTTCGCACAAGGATCTGGCAGTCGGACACTATTTGTCAAAGTCGGCTTGTTGAGGAAATATTCACAATCTTTTGACGATAATCCTTTTGCAGAGCTTGACAAGCTGCTGAGTGCAGCCACACTTTTTTTTTAACCAAAATGAGCAACCGCGCCTACGTCATCACTGTTTACTGACACTAAAAGGGTCTATACAACACAATAAACATTTATGTTTTTAAAAGACCATATTACTGTCTCCACATTTTGGACTGATATCGTATTGCACTGAATCTCATATTTGTGAGTGATATTATTATCTGATTTGCTCAGTCTGCAGATAAAACTGTACATTAAAGTTCTGCAGAGTGTTCACGTGTGCAGTAACAAACATCTCAGTCGCACTCATCCATCGTCATTGTAGGCCACCTGCAGTCTTTACAAACTGGCTTTTTTTAAAGAAATGTAAGGTAGAGCTTTTTAAAGTCATACTGTGGAACATTCCAGGCAGAGCATTGACTTATCCATAGAAACAAGCAGGTGACGGACCCTCAGTAACCAGAAAAGTTACACAATGCATCCTTAAATTGCATCATTCATTCACTCTATATTCAGTGGTGGTAAGATACTGTAGCCAATCTACAACATCTGCCCCTCTGTCACCACCAACACACACTCTCTCTCACACACACTCACACACACACACACACACACACACACACACACACTCACACTCACACTCACACTCACACTCACACTCACCCCATTCATATTAGGGTGAAGTGACACATTTAAAAAAAAACAAAAAAAAATCTGTTACTATTTGGTGTCCATGCTACCAATGTGATTTGTTATTTCAGAATATTTAAAGAGGGGACATTTTATGCACCCCAATAATGTAGATTTATATTTTGACATGTAATATTTGCTTATTTCATGATCATTATTTAGAATTTTCAGTTCTATTTTAAAGCCTGTCACTGTGAGGAAGCAGTAAACATGACAAGAATAGGGGAGTTTTGCATGCAGAGAGAAGCAGTGCAAGAGGAAGTTCAAATCTAAAACATGATAAGGCCAATCCCTTTAACACATGTCTGAAATGTCTAAAGAAACACCGACATAAGTGCGCTGTAACTCCTCTTTTTGTTAATTGATTAGTTCGTAGTTGACCTTAAACCTCTCTCCTCTGGGACTGTGGCCTACATAGACCCGGCACTGCCCCGGTCCTGGTCCTGCTCCTGTTCCTGTCCTTGATCCTGGTTCAGTTCTGGCTCAGGTCGCTGTGACGACAGTTGCTGTGCAGTTATGGGGTCAGACCTGCTGCTGTCATGTGACACAAATACCCAGCATTCCCTGCTCCCCACAAGTGTTTATAAAGCGACAGGCGAACATGTGGTGCTGAAATGCCCAGTGTGCTTTGTGCAGGGAGACAAGTGAGACGTCTAGGGCCATTCTTGTTATTTAACTTAGATTATTTTCAATCAGATCTTGAGCCCTCCTAATCCCTGATATTTAAAAAAATTCTCAGTGTCCAAAATTCCCAATAGGCTCAAATTAGCAAATCCACAGGCATTAAAGGAGTTTTGTCATGCAATTCAATAGGCTAGATACTTCTGGCGGTGTTTTACATGCATCTTTATCGTGGCATGTTCAGCAGTTTCCATGGTAACACAAAGCACCTATTAGCAAACACTGCCAAATAAGTTTTAAAATAGTCTGCAAAGCACATTTTGAGGAGGCTGTGATCAATACAAGCATTTATTCTGCTGTTTAGGAGTTTAATTTTCACCAATAAAGTAACACAAGCTTGTTTATTACTGTAATTTTATGTGAGAGACTTGTTTAACAGCACAAATCCTCTCACTTGTCAGCTCTTTCTGGCCAGACTGTGTTAAAATAAAACTCGGATTAAACTCTAACTTGAGTAACAGAGCAGTGCCTACAGTTAGTTGCAAAGTATCAATAAATAAATAAAACTTTACCTTGATGAGATGTTTGTTGACCCATTTCGTGAACGTTTTCTTCTGCACTCTGTCCCGCTCATCTGCAAAGACACACAGAAAAATACACAGGTTTAAATCTCAGTTAAACGTGACTAAAACAATTCATAATTCAGTAACAGGTATATTTTAAACAGACCATAATATGCAATAAATCAAGACAACATTCGTCAGAACTAGACCTGTCACAAAAACAAATTCTGAAGAATGAAATATTGCTAGTAAAAAGACGATAGTATTGAAACTAATGTATGCCACTGATACAAAAACCCAAAACAGCAGATTTGAAACACAAAAATTATTCTAAATCTACAACAGGGTTAAAAAAAACCATGAGCTGGAATAAATTAACAGAATGAAACACTTTAGGGTTTTACATCTACATCTGTAATGAGTTCTTAATTCAAAATTCTATAGCCGGGAGAGTTCATAACAAATGCAAATGCTACCACACAACAAAAAAGCCATAATGCACCAAAAAAGGCACAACACACCGGGAAAAAAGCCACAACACAATAAAAAAGCCATAACACACCAATAAAAAGCCACAACAGAAGTGACTGCAGGACTCTATTTTCCGACACGGGAAGCCTCACAACAAATGCAAACGCCACAACACAAATGCAAACACTGCAACACAATAAAAAAAGCCACAACACACAAAAAGAAGCCACAACGGAAGTGATCACAGAACTCTATTTTCTGACAGAGGATCAAGTGGGCAGTGAATAGGAAAAGTTGAACAAGAAGAACATGAAAAGTAAAGGAACGGAGATGTGAATGAAGTTGGAAATGTGAGTAAAAGTAATTTATTGTTTTGTGGCCAGGATCGATCCCTGCCTGACCGTCGTAAATCATTCCCGCTTGATCCTCCTCATTTGGGCTGTCAGAAAATAGAGTCCTGCAGTCACTTTTGTGTTGCAGCTTTTTGTTGTGTTGTGGCAGTTGCATTTGTGTTGTGGCTTTTTGTTGTATTGTGGCTTTTGTATTTGTGTTGTGGCTTTTGTATTTGTGTTGTGGCTTTTGTATTTGTGTTGTGGCTTTTGTATTTGTGTTGTGGCTTTTGTATTTGTGTTGTGGCTTTTGTATTTGTGTTGTGGCATTCGTATTTGTGTTGTGGCTTTTGTATTTGTGTTGTGGCGTTCGTATTTGTGTTGTGATGTTTGTATTTGTTGTGAGCCCTCCCAGCTTCCATACAAATCTCATCGTACAGCCAAAAAAATGTCTACAGATTTCTCAGTAGTGCAAAGACACGATACACGATAAAGATTGACCCCTAAAAATATTGCTCCAGTTTGCATATATTGAATTTGAAATAGTGAATATAATGAGAGGCCTAGGATGAGATAAAGGAGTATGAGAACGAGAGACCACTCCCTTTAGTAACTCATAAAATTAAATCATTGCACCACATAAATTAACTTCCCACTGACATATGGGCCCACCCAGTCCTATTATTAAGTTATATTACACTGTGTGAACTCCAGAAAAGTTGGGTCCAAGTCATGACCCCGGCTGAAACGTGGTCAAATCACTACAGACGTGTTGTCAACAAACCCTATCTTTATCACTGTTTGCTTTTGAGTTTTAAGCCTGTTTTGCAACGTGTACTAAAATGGTCCGATAAGTGAACAACTAGAGCTGCAAAATGGAAGAAAAAAATGTGAAATACAATATAATAGGTAAAAAAGAGGAAGTACTTTACTTTTATGGGGTATTTACTGCAAACACATAATATATATTTTTTTAGATCATTATGTTTCCTTTTACTGCTTTGAAAATGCTATATTTAGAGAAAACAATGCATTAACTTGTTTTATAAGTTTCATTTTCGTTCTGAGCAGCGGGTTCGTCAAGTTTCTGTGTACAGATTTGCATCATGTTTTTGTTTATTTACAAAGAATTGTCATGTGGGAGCATGGGTGACGCAGGCTTGTGAGCAGAGCCTTGCACATAATCTTACGGCTAAATTACTCAAACTTGCAAGGATGACATCTAAAACCTCTTGAGGCATGTTTGTGATGGGGAAACAAGGTTATAACATGGTAGAAAGCCAAAAAGATAATAATAAAATAAAAAACGGATACCCTCACATTGAAACATTGCATGGTTATGGTACAAACTGTTCTCTAAAAACAGATTATAATTGCCATTTTTATCCATTGAAACTTTTTGAAGGTGGTTTTATAGCTACAGTATGTATATAAGGCTATTACAGACGAAGTAGCTCTCCAATCGGAAAAGCCCTTTAATAAACTACTATACCTCTGTAGGCAATGAAAAACTAAGCATGGGTTTCAGTTTCTGGTTACAGGAGACATTTTGGGGACTTTTTACTATAAAAATGTAACAATAACCGAAATATGGTGATATCGTATCGTTAAAGGTCTCAAAATAATATCGTGGACCATCACAATATATCGAATCTCAAGTCTCGTTGCTTAAATGAACAGATGCAGAAATAGCTAAAAAAAAACAGAGGGAACTACATAGACCATGATCCTTTGCTCCGTTTCAGTGCAGACTACATGAAGAAATAACTGTTCTAAGCACTTTGAAATCTTCATTCTTTGGATTAAGTCTTGTGAAGGCATTTTTAGAGGAAAAAGGAGCAGATTCACAGTTTTGTGCCTCCACAAAATATTGCAATAAATCTGGTACGGTGAGATGTTTATGGTGAAAATATCGTACAGAGAGATTTGGATATCGTTCCATCCCTAATGACAATAAATGTTGCACCAAATGACTGGTCAAAGCATTTTAGAATGTCAGTCTTGTTATTATGTAGAATATCGTAATATCGTGAGCCTCCCCACCATATCATGAGCTTTCCCACGATTTTATACCATGACGACATCATATCGTGGGACTTGAATATTGTTACACCCCTAATTTTTACCATTCAAAAGGTATAATTTTAAGTTTTTTATGTGTTTCCATACCAGCCGTTTGCATCAGCGCTGAGGAGTGGACAGGGTCAGAAATAACTTCAACAATCTTATCTACAGACCCCCACTCGTTCCAACTCCTACAACACTAACAGACCATTACTGCATATTTTAAGGACTGCTGATAGATAATTTAATATTATCTATGAAATTTATTTTATTTTTATTGCTATACTAGTCAACTCTTCTATTTAATCTGGTTTTAAAGACCTATTGTGTTTGTGTCTGCTTTATAGTTATAATTTGGACATTTTGAATCATAATATTCATCTAAAACAATTTAATAAAAGAAAAAGTCTGCTGAATTCAGAGTTAGAAAACTGTGGTGCCCAATGGGAGCTGACACTGCCATAAATGCATTCCAACAACGAGTCAGCACCTCTGATGGATCGCTGGACCTCATGCTAGCGAGTTAAGAAAATTGGAGAACGGAAGAATTGGAAGTATAAAGTGACGGTGAACATGAGGGTTGATCTACAATATTGTGTCTTGAAAATAAGCCATAAAAGATTGCTTAAACATGCACAAATCACTCCAAAGCTCTGAAAAGTCAATTTTGCAGAATAGATTTGCTTTAAAGCCTTATAACTTACTTTTATTCATCGGCTGATGAGCTGCGAAAACATACTAGACCAAATAAACTTTTGTCCAGTTGACAAATTGATTTTCTGCTTTTGCCATAGACCTACCTGGACGATGGAAGAATTTTACACACATTTAAAGGTAACTTTTTGGTTGTTTCTATGGAAATGTTATTGCTCTACTTGGGATGTTCCAAAGTATGACATTAAACAGCTCTACCTTACATTCATTCAATCACAGATGGGTTTATTGATCAAAAATACATAGAAAAACAGACATTCTGACTGTGAGCAGGGTCGCCTCTCCACAGATCTGACCTGTAACTCAGTCTGGTTTGGTCTCCATGAAGATGGAAAAATTTAATACCAAACTGTGAAACATTCCAGCCAAAGCAATAACATCTCCATGGACAGAATCATTTGACAGAGCCTCCACCAGAATAGTTACACTTTAACACTGTTTGAGCAAAACCTTGGATTTAAAATGTGATAAATAATTAAATGTGTTTGACAGATCTAAGGGCACTAGACAAAACAACAGGTAGCTCTTAAACTATGTGATCCAAAACAGCATTTTAATACTGACATGAAAAACAGTCCATTTTGCAAGTTTCTAAAGAGGAAATCGATGTTTGCTTAGTTGAATAAACATTGTGAGAAGCCTGTTCAGCTTTAGGGATGATGTCACTGTAAGGCCTTGCGGTTCATGATTAGATAGACTATGTTTAGGCTTTGCATTACACTCAAGTGGCCTTTCCCTCCAGATTCAGTCTCAGCCAATCAGAGCACAGCCTGCTTTGGGCACTTCCTGCTTGGATTGTTTATTTGTTGCCCTGGAGCTGACACACGTCCACTACTGTTACATCCTTTTTCCTCCTCACAGTTTTCCAAATCTCTGCTGAATCTAAAAGCTGGAACAGGACCACATCACATCACAGAGGACAATGTTTTAGTTATACAAGGTTCCCACTCTTTTTCAATGACAAAATTTCAAAACTTTTCCATGACTTTTTCATGACCTAAAGTGAATTTTCCATGACTTTACAGCACCCTACATGTGTAGAATTGATCATAATTTTAGGGCTAAATATGACAAGTTAACCTTTTCCACTCACCTTATGGCTTGGTATTATAGTTTTTTAACATTCAAAATCCTGTCACTGCATTTATCTTTTATTTATTATATTTATTGTGCATTGTCCTGCTGGAGCAGCTGGTGCATACGTTCAGAAATAATCATAATAGCCTAATGATAATATAGTTGCGTGAAAGAGATGCTAAAATTTCATGACTTTTCCAAAACTTTCATTGAATTTACAAAATCCATGATTTTTCCAGGCCTGGCAAATGACATTTTCAATTTCCATGACTTTTCCCGGATTTCCATGATCGTGGAAATCCTGTTTATAGAATGCTGGTTTTGGTTGTAGGATCTGGCAACCTAAAGTCATGAGCTTATTTTCCTTTATAATTGATAATCGGCACAAGAACTGACGCAAAAAACAAGTGATGGTGGCTCAGTGGTTATAGCAGTGAACCCCCAACCTAAAGTTTGAAGGATTGATTTCCACTCAGACCAAGTTCTGGCACTGTGTCCTTGGGCAAGACACTTCACTCACATTGCCTAGTGGTGCAAAAAGTGGTGTGCAAATGATTGGTGATGGTCAAATTGGCACAGATTGGCAACCTTGTGTCCGTCAGTCCTCTCCAGGGTACCTTGGGCTACAATAGTATTTTACCACCAGCCTGTACAGTATTACTGAGTACGACTTCAGTGTCACTAGCGCCTTAAATAGAATGGATTTTGATTCAGGATTAAGTTGCTGGATCAAAGTCAGTGTCAGATGGCGCAGAGCCAGAGGAGAGGAGGTTTACTCAAGAGGGCGAGTCGTCAGCGTGCGCATATTTCAACATACTGTTACAAAATAGTTTCAGGAGCACGCCTTGTTTCTCGTCCGGAGTAGCCAAGCGAGTTACCCTGGCAGGAAGTATGAGCTATTTGTAGGTCATAGTACAGATACCGGCACAAAAATACTACAAATAGCAAAAGTACCACATGAAAACATCTACTTAAAGGTGCGTAGTGTAACTTTTGTGGTGGAGGCTCCGTCAAATGCTTTTCTCCATGAAGATGTTATTTTTTTGGCTTAAATGTTCCACAGTCTGGTGTTAAACGTTTCTATCTTCAAAAAGACCCAACTAGACCAAGTTACAGGTCAGATCTGTGGAGAGGCGACCCTGCTCACAGTCAAAATGCCTGTTTTTCAAAGTATTTTTGAGCTATAAAACCACTTGTAATTGAATACATGTAAAGTAGAGCTGTTTAATGTCACACTGTGGAACATTCCAGACAGAGCAATGACATCTCCATAGAAACAAACAAGTGACAGACTCCCAAATGAAAAGTTACATAGTGCACCATTAAGAAAAAGTATTAATGTACTGATTTTGATAAAGATTTGTGTTGAATTTTATCCACAGAAACAATTGAATCAATGTATTTTCTAGCAGTTTTAATTTGTATATTTTTGTTTCAGCAGGTCTCAAACTATCATAAAAACACTTTTATTTTTCAGTCCTGTTAAAAAAATGTCATGCAGTAGAACAGATACCTGCTCTCAAATGTAGTGAAGTAAAAGTAAAAGTATCCACTGTAAAATGTACTTAAGTGAAGCACAGATATCTAAAATCTTACTTAGGTACTGTACTTTCACTTTTTTTGCTGTCACGTTCTACCACTGCATTTAGCAAACCAGACGTGCATCTGTTAAGCTATTAAACACAATTTTAATTTATTATATTTAGTTTATTATTTCCATTTCTTCGTTTTGACTCAACTTCACATGTGAGTGACGAGCAGAGACAGCTCCGTTCATTCACACAGGAGCCCATTGTTAGTCCGTCCACGCCAATACAACCTCGAAAAACAAGGATATTCAACGTGCAATAGGAAACCACGATGTTGTCACTGTTCAGTAGGAAGTGCTCGGACACGTGCTAACTGTAGCCGCTAACGTAAACAAAACAAGAGCCTTATGGGAACTGACCTGCGCAGCACATGAGAGAATACAGGTGAGCGTTCAGGTGGCTTTCGTTCAGATAGTCCGGCCACATGGTCGTCAGTGTCACGATTTCGAACAAAACATAATCCAATCTTGAAAATGCAGAGTTAATTTTGAGTTTTTATAGTAGCAAAAGTAATAGAAGTATCCATGGGTAAAACAAACAAAACTACATATTCATCCTTTAATATCCTCAGTTCATGTTGGATAAAAAATTATGCTTAAAATAAAAATAAAAAATGCTTAAAATGTGTAAAAAAAAACACAGTAGCAGCGTAACTTTCCAACACAATGCAAAAAATGTAAATTACTCAATCAAAAATGTAATTCTCAAACGTTGTAGTTCACTCAAACACGCAGAAACTAAGGTACAAAAGCGATTTCAACTTTCATTTTCCGAAAACGGAGTAAAATAAATCCTGACAATCAAAACACAGCTTCAAACATGCTTGTAATCCAAACAGCATGAATGATCAAAAATAGAGCTGCAAGAATAGAAGCTGTAACACAAATCCCACAGTGAAATGTGTAAATCCTGGTTGTGAATCGTCGGTTAGAAACTGAAATCTCCTTTTGGTTTCCTCGTGTCGAGCCGGGTCTGCGCTGTGCTCCGGCCGGCTTCTTCTAACCCTCGCAGCAGTTGTTCTGGTTCCACGTGTGTCAAAGTCAAACCGGCTCCTCCCACTTTCGCTTCTAAAAATCCGATTGCGTCCTCTCCCTCCCTCCCTCCCTCTCGCTCTTTCTTTCTCTCCTGTATCTGCACCTCTCCTCCGCTGTTCTGCTGTCTCATGCTAAACACATCGCTCTGTGCAGCTCGTTTTGCAGAGACGTCGCAGCCTTCGGTGGGAATTGGTTCACGGTATTGAAATCTTGTTGACAAAAGTGAGATTTACGGCAGATGAGGTGATGTATTAACAAGTAAAGGCAAGTATAATGAGCTAATTAACATGATTTGATCTGCGTTGTGTCAAATAAACAAACAAAAACAGCATTTGCTCAGAGACTGTCCTCGAAAATGACAAAATGACAAGGCTTTTTGGCATTTCTGCTATATGCCAATCGTATCTTTCAACATTAGCTACCCCTTAGGCGAGCTTTCGGAGGGAAAACTTGACAACATAATTGAGTCTTTCGAGAATAAAAAAGACAAGGTTGCAAAGCTGGTTCATGCATCACCCTTTCGCGACAAATACCTAACGAAAAAAACGAAACACACGTTAAAATCCTCCTTCATTTGTATTCAGAAATGGCTCTGGCCGTCACTGTTCACTTTCTGCTTCATCACAGTTTCGAGTCTGGCATTGAACGACCCCCTCCCCGGCTCGTCACGTAACCGGCGACGTAATTTGAGTGAGCGGGCGTTACCGTGGCAACGCTTTCGAAGCCAGTTAGCCATAAAAACATAAAACCGAGCAACAAAAACAGAAGAAACACAAGAAATGTCCATTGGTTTTGTTGCGTTCAAGTGTCCCTTTCACCCAGACGGCGCTGCCCTCTAAAAATACCAGACCAGAGGCTTATGTTGTTAATACTGTTGTGAGCTAATCTGTTCTGTCTCCCTGGCTATGTATGTGTGTGTGTGTGTGTGTGTGTGTGTGTGTGTGTGTGTGTGTGTGTGTGTGTGTGTGTGTGTGTGTGTGTGTGTGTGTGGTCTGTGTGGACGGAGCCGTGTTTTCCGGTCATCTGGCTTTCCCTGATTTCATTATAAAATATAATTGGTACAAAAAGGATGTTTCCAAGTCCCTCCTCTTCCAAGATTCATTTTATGGTCAAGAACACAGCAAAAACATGACGCATATCTGTTAAAATAAGCTGTAAACTATTGGTATTTTGCAGTGATGCTGGGGGGTATGTGCATGTATGTGTAGGGTGGAATGTTCATAAATTAGCAAACACTAAAAAAAATTTTTAAAATAGTTTGAATCTCAAGAAAATGTACAAAATGGACTTAAACAACAATACAAAGGATAATGATGACAATGAAATGTTTAGAAGATAATGATGAATTTGAAATTTTGCATTTAATTTCGATTGTTTTAAATGTTTAATGATGAAATGGATAGTGGTTATTTTACGGAGACACTGTTGATGATGAAATGTTGTTAGAGTTGGTTTTATATAAACAGTTTTTGTACCTGCCCAAGGACTGCAGATGGAAAGCAGCTTGTTTCTAAATCTGGTGCAGAACATCTTTTCTCTCTGAGTTTAATGTTTTCTGTGCACTGTCCTTGTTTTAAATAAATAAATTTGTTCAAAACAAGAGTTCATAGTCCTGTTTAGGAGTTCGATTTTCCACAAAAAGCTGAGCGTAACAACCTGAAAAACTGTTGGCCAACTGTAATGTTCTGTAAGGTTCTTTCTGGCCAAAAAACAAAACTCAGATTAAACTCTTAACTTGAGTAACAAAACTTCAAGACAGCAGTGCCTCCAGTTACCATCACACCCCCAGGAAATGTTAGTTAAAAGACATCAGCTGAAAAATACCAACAGTAAATAAAGTCTACTGTAAAGATGCATGAACTAATAGCGATTATGTAAGAATTTCTTATTTTTTTCATATTTCAGACCTCGATTTTGAATAGTTTGAATAATAAAATCTCGTTTTTACTGTTTATTCCTTGTTATTTCCCCCAATTTCACTTTCTCTTTCTTCTATAGTTCATTCACCTAGTCCACTGGTATCAAAACACACTGGTAGGACCTCATTCTTTTGTCTAGCCATTGTTTACACGTCCAGTTCCCCTCGATCAAACATCTACACATGCTGCATATAAAGTGACGGGACAGACTCAATACTAACTTCACTAAACAGCTTGATTCTCTGCTTCTCTCTACGTAGCTGATGTTAAACGCCACTTACAGCTAATCTGAGTGCTGTCGAATACATTTAAAAGTACAGGCTGTTTGGCAGATTAGCTTCAGCTCCAACTGGCCTCCTGTGGTCAGAGAAGAGAGACCCCTGATGGTCAAACGAGGACATGACCTGGTTTGAAGCCACGGTGGAAAAAGACTTGGCTTTTCTTAGATCAACAACAAAATGTAACTTTAACAGACAAAACTTTTATTTAAAGAGCCCATTTTACACTATTTCCTGATCTACTGTACGCTATAATGTTGCTTCCTCATCACAAACATACCTGGAGCTGTTCAAGAAATGAAGAATTACTTGTTTGTTGGAGCAAACTGCATGATATAACTTGACTGATAACCTCATTTTGTACCTGGAATGTTCCACAGTATGGCATTAAACTTATCTAGTTCTGTAAAGACAAGCAGGCGTGGTTCCTTCCCCCCAAAAAAGTTACGTAGTTTAAAGGTCTTTAAAGGTCCTACATTATGCAAAATTGACTCTTGTGAGCTTTAAACCCTGTTATAATGTTGTTTCCTCCTCAAAAACAGACCTGGAGTTGTGTTTTGGTTCATTCCTTTAACACAATTGTTCTCTCAAACTCATGTGGTAATACAGGAAGTGCTCCACTGTGTTTTTAAATTCCATACAGCTTCAAATCAGTCTGTACTTGGACAAAATTTGGATGATTGCAGACCTGGAATTGCCCATTTCTACAGGTAAAAGGAGCTGTTAACCTGAAAACTACCGCTTCATGACATCACAAGGTGGAGCAGAGCATTTTGCGCTTTGGAGATTTACACAGACTAATAATAAAGTGTTACTCAAATGTGCGAATGAAACAAAACAAAATTCCAGGTCTGTTTTTTAAGAAAGTAACAACATTATAACACGGTTTAAAGCTCATAAGAGTCTATTTTGCACAATGTAGAACCTTTAAAGACAAACTACAAAGGTACAACACCTTCTTGTCTCCATGGAACTAGACACATTTAATGCTATACTGTGGAACATTCCAGACAAAGTGAGAACATCCATCAAGTTATATAGTGTACTGTAGATTGCTCTAAAAACAACTGGTAATTCTTCACTTCTTGAACCAGGTTAAATCTAATTTTGCAGCAACCATGTCAAACTAGAATTCTGTCATTTATTAAAAATAGTAGTAGTTTTTTGCTTTGTGTTGGATTTTTTGTATGAAAAGCGCTCTATAAATAAAGTTTGATTGATTGATTTGATTTCATGTCATAGATAAGAGTCGAGGTGAGCTCTGATCGTAACAACAAAATTCAATCTGACCAGAACCTGTGTCCAGTGCCCTTTTGGTGACAACAGGCTGAACGTCTGTGTCGATACAACACCAGAGGAGAGCTCAGGGTCAGAGAGGTCGGTCTGCCCCAGGTCTAAACGAACACGCCACACGATCTCCTCACGGGGCATCAAATCAATGACAAATCAATCTGTACGTGGACAACTGCTGCTATAGAGAAATTTACAGCCTTAACACAAAAAGCTAATGAAGATCTCTAAAGAAGGCACAGAGTCATTTGGTCGGTTAATCAGACGACGGCGTGTTAGTCGACCAAAACTTGCAAAATCAACTTTTTAGAGCTTTTAACTACTGAAGTTGTATTTAGTGTCATTCATGATTGCTTAAGTAATCTTTAAACTCCTGTATTCAAGACATCATTTCTCCGATCACCCCCATTTTGTAGGGATGCACCGATACCACTTTTTTGAAAACCGATACAAGTACGAATACAATCATTTTCATTTCTGTACTTGCTGATACCGAGTACCAAAACTGATACTTTACCAATCTTAGAAATGCACAAGCGCAAAAAATATATATTTAATAAACAAGGGAAAAAATACAAACAACCATGATATTCCCTCTCTACACACCAGGCTGTGTCCCTAAGAAGAACTCTGAACTTTTCTTTCATTTTATTATTTAATTTAGATTTGATTGAGAGTGAGAAACCCAATTTCATTTTTTCATATGTGAATATGAAAATATGGCAATAAACTTTCTGAACCTCTGAATCTTGATTATAATGTGTTTAATGCAGATTTGCGCACATTTGTTTACATTTTACTGAAACAACTTAATTTGCATACAGTACAGTATAAGTGCTGGAAGAAAAAAAAACTGCTCGTGCGCTGATGTGTTCAGCTTCTGTCGGACTAAAGGACATGACTCAGTGGAATATGAGTGTTCTTTCTGTGACAGAGGGATGTTCTGCTGATGGTGAGTCTGTTCTGTACGTATGTCGCGTTGGAGATGGTTCATGTTAATCTTTGCAGCAGCTCTTTCACTGATGTCGCTACAGTCACTTTATTTATGTTTCCACTGTTTTCTCATAACCGGGATACTGGCTGATTCGGGCTACAGAAACCGGGATACTGCAGAATGTGTCGTGTAATAGTGGTATCGATGCGTGGTATCAGCAAATGTTTAATGAGTACAAGTATATTATGGAAGTATCGGTATCGGTGCATCCTTACATTTTAGTTATCACCAGCAGTTTCATTTTCTTAAATCAGCAGTGTTGCACAGCCATTTCTGCACAATGAAATAAAACTCCACAACTCGCAAGCGTGACCCTGCTGCTATCCATCACAGGTGCCTATAACTTCATAGCTCTTTGTTGTGATGATGTTTACGGCAACATCAGCTCCTATTGGGCAGTTTTCTAACACGAAAGTCAGTGGAGTTAGATCTTTAAGTCGTTTTAGATGAATATTGTGATTTAAAATATCCAAATTATAACACAATGATTCACGGGTGTCATAGATTATAACTATAAAATAAACAAAGAATAAATAATAATTACTCAGACATCAGTGCATAAATGAGAAGGGAACATAATGTAAACTTGTATAAAAAATGATTCTGCCTACACTATTTTCTTTGATATATATAGGGACATAATGTTGATTAGTCGTTCGAATATTAACATAGTACGAGTTGTTAGCTGTTGCTGATTTCCACCATAATTTATTCTCTGTATTTTTAGGGGGTCAGAGGCGTGAAAAGCCACTCCCAGAAATTCCCCTTAATCTCCAGTTCATAGAAAAGTGTGAAGTCCCTCTATTTGCATACAGTATTTCTCAGTTTTACTTGACACACGCCCAAGATCTGTTTTTAAACTCAGTGAATTAAGAAAGCAACTAACTGATGACTTCCAATAATTATCATGCATTTAATTCATTTGTATTTAGATTTAGATTTGAAGGCTTTTTCAAATATAGATCAAGTGTCAAAAAGATAACTCTGTAGGTTGACATTAAAATGGTTAATTTCCTGAATGTCAAATGATTCTGACTAAGTTTAGGGAAAGTCCCATTCAGTTCTAATGAGTCAGAGGCAGTGAAACAAGCCCAGTGCAGTTCATACACCTCACAGCATTTAGATCAGGGCTTCCCAAACTTTTCACACTAGGATCCTTAAAATAACCACGTAACTGCCCCCAGACCCCCTCTGCATTTAAAACAGATGTTAGCAGCTTGTTGTATTATTTGACAAAGTTCTTATAAAACAAAACAAACAAAAAATATTAAGTACAGTGTCATAATTTTAAAATGACATTTTAAAACCCTCGCGCCATCTCCAGTTCAGGCTTCATAAACTTCCCCCCGGGGATTCCCAACCATCACCACTTTGGGAGCCTCCGATTTAGACTGTTCTGGAAATCATACAACAGCTGTTATTGATGCTATAACTGAATTTTCCTGGTTAAATATTTTTCCTGTTGAGTAAATTTCACCCCCCAGAACATGTTTTATTTAATACAATAATCACTTTCACTTTACATTTCCCATTTTTTCCGCCATATTCCCTCTAATTTTATTGATTTTGCACCTAAAATATTTGTCAAAAGTGCATACACTTGTGTGTGTGTACACGCTCACACACACATGCATGTATTTTATGTTACATTTTTTATGTTATTTTTGTTGTTTGTTTTGTTTGTTTTTATGTTGTTGGATATCATTTATTTATTTATTTATTTATTTATTTCATGTATTTATTTATTTTTGTTTTTTGGAGAATGGTCGGAAAAATGTCATTTGATTTTGTTTGATTACAAATTTTAAAAAATGATCGCAAAAAATAATAATATTTTCCATAATCTAATCAAATCAAGTGATGCTGAGTTACCACAGTGACACCACGCTCACATTAGCAAACACTGCCAAAAAGGTTTAAAGAAACTTGAAAATATGTATTTAAACACACATTTTCAGGAGCCTGTGATCAATACGAGCGTTCATGGTCCTATTTAGATGTTTGAGTTTCAATAAAAAGGTGACAATTTTATTTGATCACAGTTTTATGCAGCGCTTTTCACAACAAGAAACCACTCGCCCATTCACACCCGTTTACACACATATTCATACACCAGTGTACGCCGACACTGGGGGCGAGGTGGGTTAAGTGTCTTAGATCTGACAGCTCAACCAAAGATGTTTATGTCAAGAGCAGGACTCGAACCGCCAACCTTCAGATCGGTGGACAAACACTCTACCGACTGAGCGAGTTATTTGAGACTTGAACAAATCATCTGTCCTGTTGTAGTTTCAGGCAATTCAGTTCTTTATGGTCAAACTGTGTTAAAATAAAGCGCAGATTAACGTCTTAACAAATCTCAGACAGAGCAGTGTTTAAGGTTAGCATGTCAGCTGCAAAGTATGAACAGCAGTAAGAATCGAATCCCTCGGCAATAACACTTCAACATAATTAGCACAGGCCTGTCTCCTCAATGCCTCACAGTGGTGTTTATTAAAGCGGATTACAGCACAGAGCTCATTTGTTTGTTATGGAGGCTGAAGTTGCAGTTGAGTTTGAAACATGAATTATACCAGAGGCTTTACGCACACAAAGCCTAATAAGGACAAGTCTGACTCTGGCACGAGCAACAAAACCTGGACCACAAGAACACTGGAGACGAGGCGCTGAGAAAATGCCAAGAGTGAATTCAAGAACATTTTTGTCTGTTACAGGGTTGTCAAGTCAAGAAAATCAGACACTAATTGATATTAAAACAAGTATCAAAACTAGATACTCATTTGAGCAGGTATCGATACTAAAAAAAGTCATTCTCAGGACCAAAATGAAGCTTTTCTGAATAGTTTTAGAATGATCTTGAGCTGTATCAGAGCACATAGACGACCTGAATGAAGTACCGGTACCGTGATTTAATGCTGTAAATGACATTCTACTGTCTAAATACATTTTTTAAATTAACACTGTGGTATAGACCTTTTAGTGTTGGTAAACAGTGATGATGTAGGCTCGGTTGCGCATTTTGGCAACAGAAGTACGGCAGAACTCAGCAGCTTGTCGAGCTCTGTGAAAGGATTATCGTCAAAAGATCGTGAATATTTCCTCGACAAGCCGACTTTGACAAATGGTCAGTGAGTAAAACTTTAAAACTTTAGAATATCGATTCTGATAACAACCAAACATTTTGGTGCTGGAAATGTTTTTATCTCCGTCTTCTTCTGTTCATATTTAGTCTGAATGAATCGGAATGAATGGGGAACAAAGCCACTTCCGATGCCAAAATGTGCACGTAGCTTTTTTAAAAAATCACTTCTGAGAGTCTATTGTAATCAGTATGGATTATCAAGTCTATTCTTAGGAAATACTCTCTCTGTATTGAGGGAAATGTAGACACTAAATTTGTCTTAAAGGTCCTATATTACGCAAAATTGACTTAAAGGTCCTATATTACTATCTTTAGCCATGTTATAATGCTGTTACCTCCTCAAAAACATACCTGGAAATGTGTTTTGTTTCACACATGTTTGAGTAACTTTATTATTAGTCCATCTACATCTCTAAAGCTCAAAATGCTCTGTTCCACCTTGTGATGCCATGAAGAATTTTACGTTTCGTTCAGTCAAAATGGGCAAATCCGTGACTGAAATGACCCAAATGATTCTAGTGACGTTGGATGGAGTTTAAAAATACGAAGGAGCACCTCCTGTATACCTCCTGAGGTGGAACGGAGTGTTTTCTGAGAAGAACTCAGCCTAAATATGCAGGATTTGTGTATTAATTATGTGTGAATGAAACAAAACACAACTCCAGGTATGTTTATGATGAGGAAACAACATCATAACACATCAGAAAATAGTCTAATATCCGTCTTTTGAGTTGCACAGATTAAGCTAAACATAAGTCATTATGTTTTATATATTGCAAACATACAAGAGGCAGGGCTTAAACAGGAAGTGCACGCATGCTGTACCTAAATTGCATAATAAGTAAAGAGGAAGTCTGCTGAGTCAACTCTATTGTTCCGGCACAAATTTGAACACTTTATACATTCACTTTGTTACCTTGCTCATAACCCCACGTGCGTCTCCGGCCGCGGCAGTAAAGCCAAAACCCTGCAGCTGTCAAAAAATGTGCAGTCACCACCAAAATGGGAGCCAGGACCGAGCGGTCAGTGAGGTAATCCAACATCGTGTTAAAATGCATGGGGAAAAAGTCCAAAAATGTTGAAATGTAAGCCAAAGTGAGCAACGTTTCAACAAATCTTTATAAAAGTTGAAAATTCTGCTTGGATTATGTTCACAGAATAGTTTTAATCTGTTGTTTAGTCCACAGATGTTTGCGGCTAGTCTGGAAAGTTCTGCAACATTGCATGAAACCAATTGGAAAAGTTGAGATGCGAGCCAAATTTAGCAAAGTTTCACCAAATTTTTATCAAAATCCAGATATTGTTGCTTGTTTTTTTTTTATACGTTTCTTGGTCCTCTATTGCCTTACTCCAGTCTGAGAGAGTTGACCCGAAATTGTATTCAGAATTTGGAGAAAATTTGCAAAAAGTCACAGAAATTACAGCCAAAAATCCGAATAGTTTTAGTATGTTTCTTTGTCCTCAATTGCCTGACTTCAGTCTGAGAGAGTTAGCCAAAATTGTATTCAATATGTTGAGAACATTTACAAAAAGTGATAGAAATTATAGCAAAAATCTGTCAAAAATCCAAATAGTTTTAGTATGTTTCTTGGTCCTCTATTGCCTTGCTCCAATCTAAGAGAATTAGCCCAAAATTGTAATAAATATTTTGAGAAAATTTGCAAAAAGTAACAGAAATTAAAGCCAAAATCTGTCAAAAATCCGTATAGCTTTAGTATGTCTCTTTGTCCTCAATTGTCTGTTGAGGAAAATTTGCCAAAAGTGGTAGAAATTCCAGCAAAAGTTCGCCACGTTTCACCAAATCTGTGTCAAAATCCAAATAGTTTTAGTATGTTTCGTTGTCCTCAGTTGCCTTACTCCAGTCTGAGAGAGTTAACCCAAAATCGTATTCAAAATGCGGAGGAAAATCTGCAAAAAGTTGTACGAATTCCAGCCAGTCACACCAAATCTCTGTCAAAATCCGCGGACAGTTTTGCGTTGAGTTGCTCGCTCTGTAGTCCAGTTTTGCTCAGCTCTTCAGTGCTGTAGCTGCGTCCATGCTGGTCTAACCCCGGTCTCTCTTTCCCCCTCTCCCTCTCCCGGATCGGGGCATCTGAATTCCTTTCCGGTGAAGCAGAGGTCCAGACTGTTGCCGTGGTGCTGCCTCTTCAGAACCAGTAAATAAATGAACACGAACTAACGGAAATGTATCTGCAGCGACGAGAGGGAAACCACAGGAGTCTGGCAAGCACTTCCTCTATCGCACCTGATAAATGTCTGCATGAAATGAATGGGCTTTGCAGTCGAAGAACGAGTCCTTTTCTTAGTCGAATAACTACTATACTTAGCGCTGGGGGGTTCTACATGTGTCTCTATGGCAGGGTGACCAGATTTTCAAAATAAAAAACTAGGACTTCCCTGGTTTGTTGTGGTTGGTAATGATAAAATTGTGAAACGAAAATTGTTATGCACTAATGTGAATCAGTATAGTCACATTTTCTTTGTGTTTTGGTCATTTTTAAGCAGTTTTTCTGTATTTTACCTAAAAAAAAGGCCAATGTATGCCTCTCTTTACTGTTGGCAGGTATAAAATAGGTCAAAAATAGGGACACATGGGACATTTTTTTGGATAAAACTGGGACAAATCAGTGGTTTTGGATAAATCTGCAGGGCTCAAAACTGGGACTGTCCCGGGTAAATCGGGACATCTGGTCACCCTGAGCTATTAGTAGAATGTTCAGAAGTTACTATAGTGACACAACACACACATTAGCAAACACATCCATAAAAAAATGGTCAAATAATGTGCAAAGAATAATGTGCTCAAGAAAAATACACAAAATGGATTTAAACAGCACATTTCCAGGAGCCTGTGATCAATAGCAGCATTCATGGTCCTGTTTAGGCGTTGGTCAACAGTAAAAATCCAGCTCCAGCTAAAACCGTTCTTTCTGGTCAGGTTGTGCTAAAATAAAGCTCAGATTGAAGTCTAACTTGAGCCTCAGACAGAGCAGTGCTTTCAGTTAGCGTCACACCCCTAGGAAACGTTGATGCCATCAGCTGCAAAATATCAATTTATAACCTTTGCTAGAGCCCAGAAAACAACATTACTGTAGGTTTATAGACGTGGGTATCTAAGGGTGCACACTGCATGCTCGTCTCCATGGAGATGTTATTCCTTCGCCTGAAATATTCCACAATATAGCATTAAAAATATCCGTGTTGTGTTTAATAAATTACAGAGGTTTTTATTGCTGAAAAACATCCATTCTGACACTGAGCGTGGTCGCCTCTCCACAGTTTCAGCTTCTAACTTTGTCGTGTAACCTGCATGCGTCCATGGAGAATAGTTTAATGCCGTACTGTGGAACATGCAGGCAACAAGGTGGTGGACTCTACCCAAAAAGTTACACGGTGCATCTTTAAAATAGCTGCAAAAAGAGTGGATTTGAAGTGATAAAAACTGCATAAAGTCATATTTTAAGCACTATTCACTCCAATTCTGACTTATTTTTGTCAATATCCTACCTGGAATATTCAAGAAATTAACTGATATTTTGCAGAAACAAAACAACATTTCTTAAGGGTGTGATGCTAACTGTAAGCACTGCTCTGTCTCATGATCTGTAACTCAAATTAGACTTTAATCTGACCAGAAAAGATGATCTAATTTGTAAAGCACACTTTAGTTTTTTAGTCACTCACTGCCACGAATTTTGTAAAACAGGACCTTGAGCACTCGTATAAATCACAGACTCCTGAAAATGTGTCAATCCATGTGCCAATTTTGCATTTTTTACTTGCGATGTCAGACAGTCCTGAACCGTTTTTCTCAGTGTTTGCTAATGTGTGCGTTGCATCACTATGGGAACTTTTGAACATTCCACCGTAGACATACATGTAGAACACCCCCGGCACGATGTAACGGCCAAGTATCAATACAAAGGGCCTATTCATCCGGTTAGGGCGCTGAAGGCGAGGGAACGAGGCGGGGATGGACTGTTGCTGGGGGTGACGTGTCTTCTGATCGGAGCCCGGATGATGCAGCAGAGTCCAACAGTGACTCAGGTCTGACTAAAGTTACCATCACCTCTCCCGCAATCTTCCCGATGTGAACGTGGGCGGGAGAGGCAGCGGGAGAGCCGAAGAGACAGGAGGGGGGCAGAAATCAGCTGCTGTTTTCGTCCTAGCAACCTCCACATAAACAGTAAACAAACTAATATCAGAGAGGCCGCGCAATCAGAGCAGTGTACAAGATTCAGGCATGAAAGTGTGAGGGAAACTGGATGAAAGACGCACTGTGCGGCTTTTCTGGTGGAGGGGAATTATATTTTATTTATTACTTATTTTTCTATATCAGGGGTATTCAACTAAAATTTGAGAAAATCATCATTAGGGCTGCAACGATACAGTTTTCCCACAATTTGATATGTATCTTGATAAATGGGTCGCAATATCGATTCGATTTCAATACATTTTAAGATGCAAATTTTAAAAAATCTCATATAATTTTTTCTGATGAGTCTAATATAATAACACTGTGATATTAATGAAACATTGCACACATTACTGTATAACTATTGTACAGCTGGAGTTCATATGTGAAGTGTTTTAGTTCATTTGGTTCAATGCCAGAATTTTAATTCAGTGAAAATAAGAACAGAGCTTTCTCAGGCTATTTTATATTTTATAAAAAAGTCAGACTACTCTTAATATAGAGTGTAGGGGAGCTACACTATCAGACTTTTCCTTCTTTGATGATGATGATCTGATGATTTCTTTTCCTCCTGAGTCACTGCATTCACACTCCTCATGCCTGTGTCAGTGCTGCTCCGCCTCCTCCAGCACAGACAGTACGTACCTACTGCCCTGCTACAGTCTGACCTCTTCCATCCTCTTTCTGGACACTAAACGTATATTATTTTACAGAGAAATGTCTCAACGGACCATTTTCTGAGTAAAACTTACGAGATAGTCAAGTGAGAGAAATAGATTGTGTATATCGCAAATCGTGGGTGCATTTGATTCAAGCTGATACTTAAGTATTTAAAAGTGAATATCTTTGTCATTTCTGGGTCTATCAACGTAAAATAAAGAATGAGTGAAAGATAAAACCCTCCTCTGTTAGAATATTTCAGCTGTAAGTCCCTATGGAGCTGTTTTCAGCTGCAGCTGAGAAGGACACTGCGATAACCGTTTCCCTTTCAGACCAAAACAAATGACAACACAGAACTCATGGAGGGACATGTGCATATCGATACTGGCCCGTATGGGAGGATGGTTATTTTGACTTGTATGTACACATTTCTATAATTATGCCTTATTTGACACCTGTCTCTTGCTATCTTTATTGCTATTATTACCATTATTGGCGGCACGGTGGCTGAGTGGCAACACTCAGGCCTCACAGCAAGAAGGTTGCGGGTTCAATCCCCGGGTCGCCCGGGCCTTTCTGTGTGGAGTTTGCATGTTCTCCCCGTGTCTGGATGGGTTTCCTCCGGGTACTCCAGTTTCCCCCATCAACCCAAAACATGCCAGCACCCCTATGAACTAACATCAAGGACCATGTTGTCCACCCTCCTGTGGGCTCACCACCTGCAGAGGGGTTCATAGGGGGGGTCAGGTGCTATGAGTATTGGGCAGTAAACTGCCCCCGTGACCCAGCCGGATTAAGCGGGAGAAGATGGATGGATATTACCATTATTATTATTATTTTATTTATTGTTGTTGTTGTTCTTCTTCTTGTTGATGTTGCTGTTATTTTATTTTATTATTATATATTTTTTTATTTTTTGTTATTATATTATATTGTGAGCTACTATCCAAATAATTTTTCTTATGTCAATAAAGTTTGTCTATGTTTAAGTCTAATGTTATCGCTTTATCTCTAGTAGTAGTAGTAGTTTGTCTCTTTGCAGTGGCATCATGCTGGGGGAGATCTACATGTATGTCTATGGCGAAAATGGTCAGCAGAACCACGGCGACCCAATGCACACATTTGATACGTTTTTAGAGAGAAAACGCAAGAAAAAAAATACTAACTGGATTTAAACAACACATTTTCAGGAGAATGTGATCTATATGTGTACATGGTTCTGTTTAGGAGTTTGATTTTTAACAAAAAATGTGAGCATGACGAACTGAAAAACTGCAGGATAATAATAATAAAAGCTAACCTGTGACTGTAATTTTATTTGAGAGGAATGTTTAACCACAAACAACAAATTATCTCGCCTGTTCTAGTTCCAAGAAAATCAGTCATTTCAGGTCAGATTGTGTCTAACAGAGCTTCAGACAGAGAGTGTCTCCAGTTAGCGTCACTTATCATTTCATCACTTCGTTTAATACAGATGTGTTTATTGCAAAAAGAAAGAAATACTTGGCTCGGAGATGTTTCCCAGGCTTGTCTGCAGTAAACACTCAATGTCTAAGCCACAAATCTCCAGTAAAACAAGCCAAAGGAGCCAAGAGTTTCAGGGCAAAATAATCTTTGAGTTGAATTGAGTTGAATTGGTATTACTGTATAATTACTACGACTATTACTGCAATTACTACATTACTGTTATTATTACAAGTTTTACAGGAACTACTGCTACTGCTGCTAAATTACTGCTATTACCATTACAACAACTACCAACACCTCTACTACTATCACCACTACTTCCACTACTGCTGCTGCTACTACTGCTACTGCTACTACTACTACTACTTTCGACAACTACAAACAACACTTCCACCACCATTACTACTATAGCCACTACTATTAGTACTACCACTACCACTTGTTACTACATCACTGTTATTATTACAAGTTTTACAGGAATGACAATTACTATTACTGCTACTGCTACTTACTACTACTACTTACGACAACTACCAACACTACCACCACCAATACCATCGCCACTACTTTCACTACTTCTGTTGCTACTACTGCTACTACTGCTACTGTTACTACTACTACTAGTACCACTACTACTGCTACTACTACTACTGCTGCTGCTAGTACTACAACTACAACTACTGCTACTGCTACTACTACTACTGCTACTGCTGCTAGTACTACAACTACAACTACTGCTACTGCTACTACTACTACAAAAACACTACCACAACTATTAGTACTATTACTATTACGACTACTACTACAGAGATTTCAGTTTTTACTAAGTACTGTTTCAAGCTCTTGACCAACTACTGCACTTGTTTGGCTCAAGAACATAAAAGTAAAATGCATCTCCAACGTACCATTTACTTTATAGTACGATAACCGCACCGGCACAGTAAATAAACAGACACTTAAGAGGAGGATGTGGTGACCGTGAGGATCTGCAGCCTCACACCGAGTTGTGGCGACAGTGACCCACGTGTCCACTGAGGGGCAGCAGAGAGCCACAGTGTAAATAAACCTTGTGTCCTTGTTCTTCTTTTGATTTCATTCAACCATGCAGAGCCTCAAACCACAGCTTCTACACCGCAGTCTGTCACATTCACCGCAAACAACACATTACAACTCAACTTTCTCACGTTATCATCAAAAGTACCTGTGTTTATGTGGTCGGTTAGTGTTATTTCCTATTTAAAGATGGGGTATTTTACTTCTCTTGGGTATTAACTGCGAACACATCACATATTTACATCACCATGTTCCCTTTTATTGTTTTGAAAATGCTATATTCGCCAAAAGCAATGTATTAACTTCACGTATTTACGTTTTGCTTTTGTTTTTGATCATCTGAGTCTCCCTCCTTTCGCTCTCAGGGTTAAGTCACTCCCCCTTCAGACGCCATCACAACACAATCAGAGTGCGACCTGCAAATTAAGTACTGCACATGGCACCAGGTTTGGCAAGTTGTTGTGTACAGTTTTGTGTCATGTTTTTTTGTATATTTATGGAGAATAGTCAAGTAAGTGAGTGGATTTTGTGGAATACTCCCTCTTATTTTTTTTTCAAATCCATAAACATTTCCTTTACATTTTCATCTATTATCAGATATCACAGCAAATAAACACCAGCTTGTCAAAAATTACAAAAATAAAGTAGTACAAAAACTGTATCTTAAGAACAGCAAATGCACAATTAAGTATTTAGAAAAAGACAAAATTTTAATTCTTCCCGTTTCCTACTGTATTTTGTGGGGGTGTAAGAAAAAAGTTGATTCTGTGATACATCATGATCGATTCAAAATGTGTCCGAAATCATATCTTTCACAAATATTCCAGAGTTACAATTACTATTCTCATATTTTAAAAATAAATAAATTCATTAATGTAATTAAAATTAAGTAATTACTGATAAATCACAATATATCCTCCTTTGTTTTAGTATCGGGATATATCATATTGTGACATGCATATCGTGATATCGTTTCACCAGACTCATGCCAATGCACGCCCCTAGTATTTTGTATTTTTTGCAATAATTGTTCAATAAACACTGGAAAATTCAAGCAACATTTGATGTTAGTTCTTATTTTAAGTGTAAAAAAGTTGTTTTTCTTATTTTAAGTGTACAAGATGTATTTTCATATTTTAAGTACAAAAATCTTACTGTACTAGCAGATAATTTTACATGTGAAATTAAATTTACTCAAATCATGGCAAAACTTTCTTAATCCAAGTCATTTTAGCTTGATTAGATTTTGGTTTTTGCAGTGAACAGTTTCTCCTGCTTGGTCTGTCATAACAAATTTCGAAGCACAATCTATCGCTACACAGAAATGCAATGTAATAAACGATAATACTGAAACTACTTTATGCCACTGACTATTATACAATATCATTAAAATGCCTGAGCTGCAACAAATAAATAGCAAAATGAAGCAATATTTAGCTATAGAAGTATTTATTCAACACTCTATCCACGTTATTCTTTTGTCTCTAAATGCTCCTGAACCGTGCTTTTTTATGGTGGCACTTTTGGTTAAACAGGAATCCCATTCGTGTCAAAAATGAGTATTTGGGAAACATCTTGCATGTTAAATATGACATAAAGCCAGTTTGTTTGTGTAAAATGTTCATGTGCACCAACAAGTCACATTTCCCTGATTCTCTGGAGGCTTTAAAATGGCTTTATCATCCGTTTTGACCTTATTTGCTGTGAAGATCGACGTCATATAAAATAAAACCCAAATGATGATATCGGTGCACAAAGCAACTTCAAGTACAAGGAGTAATCTACCATTATATACATATAAAATGGCAAAGATCTCCTCATTATTATAAAGAATTGCACCCCCAATAAGCACTGAGCCTCAAAATGTACTGATCCAGGTTTCATTTACTGAATGATAAGTTGATCTACTGATTCTCGTGACAGGCCCGGCTCCTGATATATGATAACACACATTTTGAGGTTGGGGTGAATTCATTTCCTGTGATGCTGCCAACCACAGAGAAGAATCTATACCCAGGGTCAGGTCTCAGAACGCTGACTTGAGACAAATCAGAGACAAAGATGAGATGGTGAGTGTGATACAGACCGGGTGATGTCAGACTATGAGATCAGCATTAATAAAAATACAGCTATCAGTATTTGATAGGGCTACAAGATTAATCTCAATTGAATCAAAATCGCAATCTGAACGGATACAATTAGCAAACAGTATTATAGTTTCCTTCACAAAGAAAATCTCGTGTCCTGTTGTGCATATACAAATTGCAAACCCTTGAATTTAGATCTGCACAAACATGTTCTCAAATACATTGGATTCTTGTATTAGTTTGTCAGTTCATACGCCTATTGCAGTCTTTCTGTCCATTGTAAGAACAAAATCCTATTATTAAAAGAGAAATCGCAAATCTAATCACAGTGCTTGTTGGAATATCATAACTGGATATTTTCTCCAAATAGTTCAAGTAAAAATAATTTCTATTTTTTCTTAATTGCTACTTTGCGGCAGATGTCATCAACATTCCCTGGAGGTGTGATGCTCTTGAACACTACGCTCTGCTCTTGTGATAGAAATTTATATTGTGAAAAGATTTCTCTCAATCTGTCTCTGTGTAAATGAATGTCTCCACGGTCGGGAAGTGCTTTGGTGTCTTAGCTGTCCTCAAATGTGAGTTAAGTTGATTAGGTTAGCACAACTCTGTGAACAATAGTCACTCTGCTCTGATATGAGTGTAACTTGGCTGGCGTTGGAGGGACATACTAGGCCCTGTCCATATGTGCTGTAACAACAAGAAAACTTTGTCTGTATTCTTCAAGATCTAAATCATTTTTTAATCTTTATTTTATGTATTTTTTTTAACGTGTGTGTGTGTGTAGACAGATAGACGACAGACACACAATATACATGTATATATGCACATACACACATGCGTATATTGTGTATGTCTGTATATTTGTGTGTGTATATTTGTGTTGTATTTGCCCATGAGGGAATTTTAGGGTGGGAGGTGTGGGTTTAAAAAGAAGAAAAATCTTAACTTTACGGCAACCTGTATAATTACAAATAACACTTGAAAATAAAGATTTGATCACAAAAAATCTAAATATTTTTTTCCACAACACTCTGACTGAAGCTCTGTTACTAAAGTCAGACTTAAATCTGTGCTTTAATTTAATGCAATCTGACTAAACAGAGCTGGCTTAGTTGAACCGACAAAAGGTGTGCAGATTTGTATTGTTAATTTAAAAAAACCTAACCTTTTTTGTTGGAAATTTAACACCTGACCAGGACCACGCACACTCGTATCAATCACAAAAAGTGTTTAAATCCATTTCATATTTTCCTTGAGTTTTTACAACTGCCGATGTTTACTAATGTGTGCATTCTGTCACCACTGGTAACTGCTGAACTTTACTCCATAGATATACACACAGAGCACCTCCAGCATGACGTCACTGCAAACTTTGATTGTAAAAAGCAGCAGAACGCACTCACTAACCTACTTGAATTATTCAGTTCTGTTTGGCCGGGCCTTGTCTATTGTTGTGTGTCCTGAGAGAAGCTCCAGTCAGCATCCTGCTCCAAACAGGACACGGCAAGGTCACCGCTACAAAGAACGTACCACAAGCTCCGTTATGGTTTTCTATCCGGCTAAAAACACAGTGAACCAGTGGATTATGGATTGTATTTGTAACTTTAAGTAGAAGTTAACATGGATTTGACAGTGATATAAAAATAAAACAGCCGTATAAGCAATTAACAATCAACAAAACAACAAAATATGACAAACAGCCCTCAAAATGGCGCCCATAATAAATCAAAACTTATGAATGAACCAGGGCTGTAGGCCTGTCACCATAAAAAAAATTCTGAAGTACAATTTAATGTAAAGTAAATATAGGTGATAAATTATAATAGTAAAACCAAATCACAAGGCAGAATTATCTCCCCAAAAAGTATTCTGAATGGACAATATTATTAAAAAACATGAGCTGGAATAAATAAATAAATGCACTAAGTAATTAATTATACTGTGTACTTTTAGTTCATAATTCAACCTTTGCAGCTATAATCTGATCATATTTCAGAAAAAATACCCCAAAATGTCCACTAAAACAAAGACAAAATATGATACTCAAATACTGAACCCAAAAAATGACTGTTCCCAGATGTAGTAAACGACAGGCCGATACTTTACAATACACAAATCTCTGATAGAAATACTAAATAAATACATGATCTGTCTTCGTAGTCCTGTTTAACCCAGAGGAAGCAGCTGCAGCAGAGTCAGGAGAAAGTCAGATTGTGCAGTGATGGATGAGAGAGGGACGGGAAGAGGAAAGGGACAAAAGTGTGATGGCCTTGGCTTCGGGTCTGAACAGCTGCTGCAGTGAATATGGCACCTGTCTATTCAGAGAGAGCACAGTGAAGTGGGTTTATTCAATCGTTTGGTGATCATTTCAGATATTAGACTTAGAAAATTTAGAAAAAGTATTGTAAACAGAAGAAAATCTATCTGAGCCAGCAAAAAAACAACAAAATCAGGACTTCCAGAATGAATAAAACAATGATTAAAGGTCCTATATTACACACAATTTACTCTTATGGGCTTAAAATCGTGTTTTAGTGTTGTTACCTCATCAAAAACACACCTGGAGTTGTGTTTTGCTTCATTCACACATTTGAGCAATGCTTTATTATTAGTTTGTTGAAATTCTCAAAGCTCAAAACGCTCTGTTCCACCTTGTGACGTCATGAAGTGGTAGTTTTCAAGTTAACAGTGACTTTTAGCTTTAGTTCAGCAGAGATTCTCAATTCCAAAGTGAAACTTATCCAAATGATTCTAGTGAAGGTGTGTGGAGTTTAAAAACACGGTGGAGCGCTTCCTGCATTACCACATGACATCACAAGGTGGAACAGAGTGTTTTCAGACTAAGAGAAGAACTCAGCCTAAATATGCAGGGTTTGTGTGTTAAACATTTATTATTATTATTATTATTATTATTATTATTATTATTATTATTATTATTTATTTTACTCATTTACTACTATTTTATTATTTTTCTTGTTTTGCTTTTATTTGATTTTACTGGTTTTATTGTTTTAGGACGGGTATGACCACATTTTGGCAATTTTTTTCTTCATTTTATGATCTTTGGACCTGTTTGCACCTTTTCATAGTATCTTTTTCTCATTCATTTATATATGTCATACATATTTATATTCTGTACAGCGAACCCTGTATATTTGTCATAGCATATATTGTGTGTATATATAGTATAGCAGTAAATATATAGTATATATTTTTACATGTATTGTATATATTGTGTGTATATTATACCTAATTCTCTCCTGTTCATACTGCCATATTTACTTATTTGTATATATTCACTACAAACTACAATCTACACTGTAATATATACTTTATATTTTCTGTACTGTATATACTCCACATTCTGTACATGTCGCACTTGCTCCTTGCACTTCTGATTAGACGCTAAACCACATCTCGTTATTTTGTTTAAATTTATACATGTGTAATGACAATAAAGTTGAATCTAATCTAATCTTCATGTAAAATGCGCTATAAAAATAAAGTGGATTTGTGAAACAAACCAAAAAACAGGCCAAGTGTCAATGTTCAGCCATATAAACACCTAATTCAATAAAGGCAATATAGACCAGTTTAATGCCATACTGTGGAACCTTCCTGACAAAGCAACATGCACGGACGTTAAACAGAAAACACTTTTAAGATTTCCCAAAGCTCTGTACGTCTGCAGTCTCCTGCGAGTACGATACATCCTTTTTTCTCCCACGTGTGTCCAGGCAGCTGTTTGACCTTTGACCTCTGCACAGGAAACACAGCAGAAACACTTCCTGTCTGAACGTGGACATGACCTCCACCCCGATCACTCACACAAGAGGAACTCAGCCGTGTCGAAATGTATTTTTAGCGCAACGTCCAACATGTGATTAAGGGTTATTACAAAATTCATATTATGACTGAAAGATAAGATAGTACCACTTTTCACAGATAGGGGGCGTCCTCACTCCTGCTAAAGCTTACAGCCAAAATTAGTGCAGAGTTCTGGACTTTTGCCGTTTCCAAACCAGCCAGGGGTTAATATTTTCTCTTGTAGGTAACTGGATAAATTCAAGGTTTTATTCCCTACATCCTGGATTATTATTTACTGTTTAATAAAAGAAAAACATTGAGTAACTCCGTGATAACGTCAGTCTTTTCTGGTTTTTGGGTCATATCAGCTCCTTAAAGGTTCCATATTAAACACATTTCTGATGATGATGATGACGACGATAATAATAATAATAATAATAATAATAATAATAATAATAATAATAATAATAATAATACTGTAATACATTTTGTTTATTAGGCACCTTTCTTTTGATTTTGACTCTCAAGGTCGCCTTACAACAACATAAACAAATTAAATACCATTAAAACAAAGTTAAAAACCTACAGCCAAAGTGGGACAGTATTTAATTGACTGATTGTATTCAGTGTTGTATTTTATTAGTATTTAGTATGTATTGTTTTAGTATTTAGTATAGATGTTGTGATGTTATTTCCTCATCACAAACAGACCTGGAGTTTTATTTTGTTTCATTCACACATGTTTAACAGAGCAAATCCAGCATATTTAGGCTGAGTTCTTCTCTCAAACATAAAAAAAAACCTGTGATGTGGTAATACAGGAAGTGCTCCACTGTGTTTTTAAACGCCATACTTCTTCACTAGAGTAATTTGGATGATTTCAGCTCTGGAATTTCCCATTTCTACTGAACGGAAGTTAAAAGGAGCTGAAAACTTGAAAACTACCGCTCTTTTGGAGTTACTCAAACGTGTGAGAATGAGACAAAACACAACTCCAGGTCTGTTTTTGAGGAGGTAACAACATTATAACATGACTTAAAGCTCATAAGAGTCAATTTTGTGTAATATAAGACCTTTAAACTTGATTGTTTGCGCACAGAAACCTACTCCACACAAAAAGCTTCAATAGTTAAGTCTTTAGTGACGTTTGGGGAACTTGAGGTTGCTAGTTCAAGACCAAACTCTGCCACTTTTAACTGATCTTCAGCCGTTGCACTGTCTAGTTCATTTTTTAAGTTATGGCATTGTTCGGTTAACAAGAAATATCCAAATAACAAATCAATCACTCATAATGTATTTGTAAAGCACATTCCAACAAGGTGCTTAACAGAGGAAATAAAACCACAAATCAATCAAATCACAAAGGCTGCAATTATTAAGGTAATAACAGCATTAAAAGTAGTAGAAATCCAGTCATAAATCATATCCTGAATGAAAACAATGGGTTTCTTGTAGTAGCAGTTTATATTTCAGTCTATGACATGCTTCTTATGAGCTGAATCCACATTTGAAAAACAAAAACTGAAAGCAAAAACATGTTACAAACTTGGGAACAATAAAACTGGCTTTAATTCCACACGGGAAAGTTTTAGTTTTGTTTAAAGACACTCAATCCTTTCGTGATGAGAGACGCAGAAGGAGCGATGCCCCACGGAGACGACATTAGTGGATTATCATGTCCACCGGTTAGACTAATGAGGCTGGATTAACCCGGACTAACCCTGGACTGGACTAGACCCGCACCAGAACTTGACCCAGTTTACAGTCGGCACTTGAGACGCTCCACAGCTCGGGTTTCCTCCATGAGGCTGGAAGGAACTGACGAGAAAAAGGACAAGACCGCAAACCGGATTCAAAACAGACCTGATGTTAAAGGCGCAATGCGTAACTTTTCAGGTTGGAGCTCCGTCGCCATGGAGATGCAATATAAGACGCATTTATTTATTTATATGAGCGTTCTTATTGGTCAAAAACCTTTAAAAACACAGAGTGGGGTCACCTCTTCAAAGATCTCACCTGATAGCTCCACCTGCTTGTCTCCGTGGAGATTAATACATTTATTGCCATAATTTGGAACATTGTAGGTAAAGCAAGAACATCTCCATGGAGACAAGCAACTGGTGGGCCCTCTACCAGAAAAGTTACATAGTGCACCTTTAAACAGTTAGTATAAAATATATATACGCAACAAAAACTGTACAGACTGACTCTCTGAAAATATAGTAGTAGTAACAGTAGACTTTGTAATAGTATTAATCAATCAATCAAACTTTATTTATAGAGCGCTTTTCATACAAAATATGCAACACAAAGTAGTAGAAGTAACTGAGACTCTGCAGCTGATGTCATCAACTTTCCCGGGGTTTTGACGCTAACTGTAAGTTCAGATCTCCACAGATCTGAACTGTAATGTAGCGCAGTGCTCTAAATTGAGGTTTAATCTATACTGTGGAACATTCTAGACAAAGCAACAACATTTCCATAGAGACATCAGGTGGTGAACCCTCCACTAGAAACATCACCTTATCTTATCTACCTTATTTTGTATTATTCAAAAATATCTTGAAAAACATGCTTTCCTACTGCTTCTCCACAGATCTGACCTGTAACTTGGACTGGTGGTGTCATCTGTTTAATGTCCTACAGTGGAACATAACAAAGCAAAGCAATAACATCTCCAGGGAGACAAACAGATGGAGGACCCTTCACCAGAAAACATCAATTAAATCTAAAAATCCAGTATACAAATTATTGCATTAAAATCAGAAGAGCAGTTTCCTTAACGTTCTTCACAGACTCCACAGGATTGGCCTTGAGTGACCCAACATTACCCGCACTATCACCAGCGATTAGTCAGGCCCAGATTAGATAACAGGCTCGTTATTATTATGACAGGGACAATGGTCTAAAAACACACAGAGAAACACACGAGGAGAGTGTACGATACGACTGACTGAGCCCTGACGTTTCTGAGGAGAACTGTTCAAACGTTTGGTCACGCTGGTCTTCTGCTGGTACGATCTACGACGATGTGTGTTTGGAGTTCAGCTAGAAATATGTTAAGCCTCTGGTTAATTACTGAAGAAGGAAATCTGTGACTGGTGACCCTATGTGACTTTTTGGTTGGGGGTCCAGCACCTAAACAGCTCCACTTTACTTTTATTCAATTACAGGTGGTTTTATAGCTCAGAAATACCAAGAAAAACAAGCATTCTGACTGTGAGCGGGGTCGCCTTTCCACAGATCTGACCTGTAACGTGGTTCGGTTTGGTCTCCATGAAGATAGGAAAGTTTAATCACTGTCTGACCTCACTTTGGGATCTCCTATTTGTTAGAGAGGTATATGAGCATTTTGTGTACTGTGGTCAAAAGCAAGAAAAATATCTGACAAAGCCTTTTTTTGCTGAAATGTTATTTAAAAAAATGCTTTTGGACATCGGCCGCCTGAGCGTGTTATGCATTTTTTCAATTCTATTTTGCTATTCCTTGCATTCCTTGCAACTCTTCGAGAATTTTGGTGTTTTCTGTTTCATTTGAGAAAGGTTTAATACCACACTGTGAAATATTCCAGATGAAATAATAATATGAACACAAGCAAGACAATTTGAAAAACGCTCTACCAGAAAAGTTACACAATGCACCTTTAACTTGAGAAGAGCAAAGTTAAAATCAGTCCTGTTAGCCCCAGTCTTTAATCTTAATCTGATGCTGAACTATGAGAGATAGTCTGAGATAGTCACCGACAGGGCTGTAGCAAGGTTTTTTACAATATTGTTTATGGAGTAAAGGCATTTTCAGGAAAAGGTCAAGAACGGACTCATAAAGGCACAGTTTTTTTTTTTATGTTGTTAACCTAAAACATACTTAAAAAATCAGATGGATACTTCCATGATGACTATGACACTGGAGATCTGGAAATGCCTAGTACTCCCAATTGACGCCCTTGAGTCTATAAAAACTATCAAAGAAAACAACCAACAAAAGAGCATCTGAAAAGATTCTTCTAGTGTAATAAAAAAAATACATTTTCATATATATAATGGAAATATATGTATTGGAAAATGTAAATGTATGTACTTGAACACTGACCAAAACAATTACAAGCAAGTTTTTAGTTAGTTATTAGTACGGCTGGGTATCATTAACACGTTACCCATATGACACATGTCAACAAACAGCATCAATGTAAATAACTACACAATAACTACTTTGCATCTGTTGTCCTATAAAGCAGGTTAGGACAGAGAATATTCAAAGCCCACACAGAAGGGAATAAATAACATAAGTGCAGAGACATGACACCAGATTAACCACAAATGAACAGAACAGACCATTCTCATAGTTTAAAAGGCCCCAAGAAGGAAATCTACCTGTGAGAGCATGTTCGATTATTTTTCAACCAATTATTATAATATCAATATTTTTGCACAGCCCAAGTTAGATTATCATCATTATTGTCAATATCACCACCTCTCTGTTTATGAAGTTGTAGTGTACAGTTTTGCATCATGTTTTTATGATGGATTTATGGAGAATTGTCATGTGGGAGCATGGGTGACGTAGGCTTGTGGATTGAGCATTGGACAGAATCTTACAGCAAATTTTAAGGAGCGTTTGAACATGCGTGGATGACACCTGAAATCACCCTTTTCCACATTTGATCATCCAATTTTTCACATTTCTATAATATTTAGAATTTGACCGTTTAATACAAAGGTTCACTTGCACCTTTGTATTTTATAAAATCTTATTTCTTTTTATTATATCTGTATTGTGTATTTTATAACATTTTTTACTATATTGTTTACTTATTTCCTTCATATTTGCAAATACTTTTTTACCAGTACTATTTATTGCAGTTTCTCTCATCCTAAGCCTTTCATTGCGTTGTTGACCTTGTGTTGAACCTGCACATGACAAATAAACAATCTTGAAAATCTTGAAATCTTTTGTATATATATTTTTTGAACACTCTTTGCAGTGACTTTAAGTGACACTTTTCTTCAGGTGGTTCCTCTGGCTCCACCTCCTGCTGTTTGTGATTTTTCTCTCTCTATGTCCACTTCCTGTTTACTTCCTGACGTTCCCACATAAACCCCGCCTCCCGCAGCTCGCCGGTCTGCACTTCCTGGAAACGGTCGCCTGGAAACTGAGTATTATCTCAGCGTGATCCTGCCCCTCGCACATAACGGCTCAGAAAATAATGGTAGAGGATATTTGTTTAACCCTGAAGCAGACACAGCACACATGGTTATCAGGAGATGTCTGCGGGATACGGGCTGAAGGTCCCGATAACACTTTCTTAGAAGTATTTTTAGACCTTCTGGTGAGGACGAGGTGGAAAAGTTTAAGCGCATATGAGAAATTTTGCGGATTTAGTGGGATAATACCTGTTGTAATGATCGTTTTTATACCAATCAAGAAGCAATTTGTGAAAAAAAGTAGTATTTTGACAATTTAAACACAAGAAACACAATTTTAAATACTTAAAATATTATTTCAACAAAATAAATGTGTTTTCTTATCATTTTATTTATCAAATCATAATTTCTGTGAACATTAGAGGACTTTTGGCCCAGTGTACAGCATGGTTGCTAGATTAGATTAGATTTAAGCACTTTGGGTTACATTTTTTGTATGAAAATCACTCTATAAATTAAGTTTGATTTATTGATTTGAAAGATTATGGAAGTCCCTAGTGTGATGTCGTGATTTACAGCCAGAAAGTAAAATTTGACAGCTAAAATATTGCCAAATGAGGGGGAAAAATGTAAATTTTTCTGTAAAATCTTAAAAATAATGATCTTAACTGTGTTTTAGTCAAATGAGTATTTAATAGACACTTCAAAAAGTAAAGATAGTGTCTAATTGTATGTTTACTAGATTTGTTTCTTTTTTTTTATTGACGTGTGAACAGATATTGGACGATCTTTCAGACGACAAATGTATCACTTCATTTTTATGTTTGTGTAGAGTTCTGTTGCTTCCTTATTTCAAACCTGGGGGATTGGTCTGTTTACATATTTTTTAAAGAAATAACCAGTTGACCTCCTCTCACTCGCGCATTATTCATAGATATCATTGCTGAAAAGTCTTGCCCAAGGACACAACATCAGAATAACAGAGGCTTCAAAGGTTCGTCATCGGGACAAGGTTTTGCCGCAAGGTTTATTTCAATTTCTGCCTCAAAACTAGATGTAATTTGCAAGAGTTTCTGGGTAATGTGAGAACACAGTAACCACGATAACAGGTAAAAAGAATCCGATATTAAAAGCTGTTATATCCAATTAAATGTTTCTTTGTTTCTGTATTTCAACTTTCGTATTTCTACAGTACTGTGTGCATTGCTTTAGGCTATTAGAAATACTAGCAAATTATTCCTGTCAGTTAGAATCTATTGACAAACCAAGATAAACCAGTCTTTCAGTCTCATTCTGTGAAACCACAGCATATCCAGAACCATTTGCACTCAGGCCTGTAAGATCAATTACAATCAAAGCAAAATCAGAATTTAAATGGACGCAAATACCAAATCGCAAAAGCTACAAGTTTTTAAGCACTATAATTTTCTCCACAAACAATATACCTTGTTTGGTCTGTAGATTAGATCAGTAAATGTTCTGAAATACGTGTGATTCTAGTATTAGTTTGTCTTTTTTTTTTAGTTAATTTTCCTTGACATGTTTAAAATATGACCTTTATAAATTTCAGATCAAATCACAATGCTTGATTTAGATATGCTACAATTAGATATTTTTTCCCAAATTGTTCAGCCCTTATTTGTATGCAACCATAGACCGTAAGCTATATAAAAATGGACATTAAAACAATAAATAAAGCTAAAAATGGTTTAAAAGACACAGACGACCACACAACTCACGCGGTGTTAAAAACCAGAGAGTAAAAGTGGGTCTTAAGATGAAAAGCACTCCACTGTCATTTTGGTCTTAAAATGTTCGTATTAACCCGGACTACTTGATACTGGTTTTTATTTCACTATTTTGTCCTTTAATAAATTCCTACTCCTAATATAGAACTGGCTCCAAATTTGCTCCTATAACTGGTACCCTCTGTGAGCTTCATTTGACTAGAGCCAAACGCTACAGGTAACACAGGTAACTCCCTTAAGGCCGCCACACACTACAGGATTTTTTGGTCTTAAATTATTTTTAAACGCGCAACAAAATGCGCACACCACAGACACGAGGAGAAACTTATGACACTAAAAATCTCCGATCTCACAGACGGCAGTGGGATCTGTCTGTGGACCACAGGATATAAAGCTATGAGCACAAAGGTGTCAGCTGTTTCCTGTCTACAGTAAAACCACTCGCTCTGAGACTCTGAAGTGTTCAAAGATCAGAGCTCTGCAATTCCAGTTCAAATACATGTGTTATTATTTGTGAAACATGGTGCAATATTTCAAACAACTGATTTTTAATGCACAGAAAGCTGGCGATAAAGTACACATAAAGTAGGAGTCATGATTGCTAGACACACTGAAAAAGAACGCTTCAAACAGGATTAATAGCATGCAAACTACATCGGCAAACTGCAAGTTTTGTGTCTCTGTATGCACAGAGAATTCCCCACCCAAAACGCTCATGTAAAAGCGGAGTAAGAGTGAGAACGAAAACACACTTTTGCATTTTAGCTTCAGACCGTTTCCGTGTTAATGTAGCCAAAGTCTCCACAAACTCGGGCAGAAACAAATCGCAGCCAAAATCGGGCAAATTCTACTGTAGTGTGCGGCCTTTAGTCCACTTCTTTATACAGTCTATGATTACAACTATGAAACTGAACCAACTTGTCTTGCTAGACCAACAAAACTCCAGGGTGGTTAAGATTCTGTACTGTTAAGCCTAATTACACTGTTGTGATGCCGCGTTCGTGCTGTAAACGTGATGGACGACGATCCTCTGTCCGGACAATTAGCCTAACTGAAAGAGGGGCTACTGTCCCTCCGACGCACAAGCCCAGCCCCCTACGCCTCAGGCTCCTCCCCCTCTCATCCGCCCTTCCTGGTGGTCTTAATCCTCACGGCGACAACACACAAACAAACTCTCGATTCAAGCCAACTGTCCGCCGTCCGGAAAACAAACGCAAAAAAGATGACTCCCACGGCCCCAGAGAGCAGCGCCCGTCTCCTGTTTAAATACACTGGGATTTGGGGGCAGTAAAACAAGAACCGTTTACGACAAAAGAGAAAGTTTACGGCTGTCATCGGATAAGGTTAACACGAGTTTCAAGGACAGGTTTATCACAGACCATTAATACTGCAAACACTGAGCCAAGGCTACTTAACCAAGGAAAAAAGACTAAGAAGAGAGGCAAGTATTGATTTCTGTAGTGAGCAAATGGACTAAATGTGAAGTCAGAATGCATTTATTGTCATATTGGACTAAATTTAAAAGGTTGCTGGTAAATTTATACAAAAAATATCTTAATTATTAGGCGTTGGGCAAGACACAATTTGCACAAAACGAGATTGGCGCCATGAGAATGAGGCAAGACGAGACTTTGACTTAATTTGTAATAAATAAGCAGTGTAATCCACAACTTTGGCTTCACTACTTTTATTTATGTCATTTATGTCAATACTTTAGTGATCATTGTACTACTGCTTTTTGCAACTATAGTCACCAGCTGTTAACCTGTTTTTTGTCCAATCCAAAGGTAAATGAATTGAGAAACAATCTCATGAGATCATTTTTCTCATGTGTGCATGATCTTGTGGCAATTTTGTCTCTTATGGCACGAGATCTTGTCCCATCCTAAAGAATTATTATAAATCTTTACTTCACAGATGCACTATTTTTGTTCTGGTTGAGGGTCCGCCAGCTGCTTGTCACCATTGAGACTAAAGATGTGCATTTCCATGAATCTGGCGATACGATACACATCACGATATGCCTGCCACAAGCTAATATATCACGATACATCCTGATACAAAAACAAAGGGCCGTATATTATGATTGATCAATGATTACGTATAATATTATAAGTAATAAGTACAGCTGCATGAGGAAAAAAATAGATACCGTTTACTTTTTAAATCACAAGAACAGCAAATTCAACTTATGGACTTTTTATGAAAAACATGACCTTAAAAAAATCAAGACGCATTTTGAATCGATACAAGAATCACACAATGAATTATCACGATAGATCACTGAATCGATTTATTCTTACACCCCTAAGGTAGAAGTTATTATCCTGTCTAGAATGTTCCCAGCATAGTATTAAACATAATCTTATATTTATTAGGTTTTTTTTTTATCGCTACATGAAGATAGATACGTTTAATGCCATATACTGTGAAACATTCCAAGTAAAAAAAAAATCCTGTGGTATTAATAAAGCTTATCCATCTACATCAATAACATCTCCATGGACATAAGCAGGTGGCGCACCCTTCATTAGAAAAGCTACATATTGCACCTTTAAAAAGGGGGTATTAAGTAAAATTATTATTTCTACCATGTCATAAAGTTGTTCCCTGATCAAAAACAGGCTTTAGATGTCATCCATGCATGTTTGAGTAATTTAGCAATCTCTCCTGGGCCCTATTCAAACCCTCTTAACAATTAGATGTAAGATTCGGTCCAATTTTCCGCCCACAAACCCATGTTCCCACACGACAATTCTCCATAAAAATACAAAAACATGATACAAAACTGTACACAACAACCTGACAAACCTGATGCGATGTGCAGTAGTTCTGAAGGGGGAGTGACTAAGTGCAGAGAGAGTGAAGTGAAACTTATAAAACATGTTAATACGTTATTTTTGGCAAATATACCATTTTCAAAACAATAAAAGCTAACATGCTGATCTAAATATGTGATGTGTTTGCAGTTAATACCCCAAAGAAATAAAATCCCCCTCTTTAACTTGAGGGTTTACAGCTTCAAATGCTCCCAAGTTCACACTGCAGTTGTTCTCTTGGGCAAGACACTTCAATCACTATTGTCACACCTCAAGAGAATGATACCTTTTAATCCATTTTAGGCTTAGACAAACGGAAAATTATTTGGACACAGTAGCTCCCACCTCACAATATAATATAATAAAGAGTAAAAATATAATTGTAATAATAAATTCTAAATAAGTAGTAAAAAAGATAGCTAGAGACCGTGTGAAATAAGATATAATTGTATAATTGTATATGTACAAGTCAAATATTTTAGTGAATAAATGAAACAAAGGTTTGTGGGAGAGTGGGTTCAGGTTTACAGAGGTTTGACAAATGATCAGTGGAGTTTTTAATTGAAGCACGGCTGGACTCTGAGCTCCAGCGAGTTACGTAAGCAGCAGTAATCCACTTTTAATGAGCAGAGTTTGTGTAAAGTTTGCTTTGGTTGGGACTCTGTTACAGACACCTGCTGCTCCGCTGGTCAGGGAGGATGCTGGGTAATCACGTGAGGAACTAGAATTATGTCATTACAGCGTTTCATCAGTTATTGGTTTATTTTTGGTGTTTGAGTTTGCATCGGACTAGGTGTAATTTACAGAGGCATATTCCTGTATTTTTGTAGGTTTTGAGACTTGAGACTTCTATTTAAAGATGTATTATGTAACTTTCCTGGTGGAGGGTCAGCTATTTGCTGGTTTTCATAATAAATATTTCATTGCTTTGCCTGAATGTTCCACAGAATTAAATTTTTCTATCTCCATGGAGACAAGAAAGAGCCCCCAGACCGAGTTATGGGGCAGATCCTTTTTCAATATATTTTGGAGCAATGAAAACACATAAAATAAATGGATAAATATTTGATAGATAAGTTTGATTTAATTGATTTATGTATTTATTTTGGGCAATTAAGGAATTTACTTTTTTTTTTTTTTTTGAATGGAACATACAACTTTAGTGAAATCATAATAGAAATAACAACAACAATTTCTGCCCAAAAAGAAGCAGGAAGAAAATAACTTATTTAATCCAACCCCCCTCTAATAATCTAACACAATGAGCTTTCTTATTTCTTTTTCAGACATTTTTCAGACAGTTTAATGCCATAGTGTGGAACATTCCTGGTAAAGTATTACCATACAGAAGTGAAACCTCTTTTAAGGCTTGACTGTAATGCAGAACAGCTAAGAGCCGCTTCAAAACTGCAATTTTTTTAAGCATTTGAGACACAAAAGTTAAAGTGATAAAATGCCTTTCTCATTAAGTATTTGGTTTACATGTGATGAAAAAAGGGACTGTTGCTATGGTAATTAACAATTAAAACAATCTAATATCACTTGAATTGAACACAAAATGGCCATTACAAACACACAGAAAATGAATGGATAAAATGCTGACTTAACAGGTTTTGTTACCTCTGTAAAGAGTTCAACCTAAGAAATGATCACTTTTGTTGTACTGGAAACGTTAATTTAACTTATTCTGATTCTGAAAGGAACCGTGACCATTCATTTTCATTCATTTTTCACACAGACTTTTCGAAAATTTCAAATACTAAAAGGATTGAAAGGCATCGCGGGGGTTATATTATAAATCTTGCTCATTAAAAGCACAAAATTTGGTGAAACGGTTTAATAACTGCAGTTTAAAAGTTTTAGAAGTATAATTATAGGTCTTGTGGTCATTAGTTACCACATCGCTGTAAATGGATGAGAAATGTACTTCCAGAACAGGGGGAGTGTGTGATCTTTGTACTTTAATGCGCTCTGAAGTCTAAATGTAAAAAGTGACGTCAGGAGCAGCGTGCGGCAGAGTTCACATCCAACAGCGATTGCCCCGGGTCAAGAGCCCTCAGGAAGGCCACAGGGCGGGAGGGGCGGCAGGGGAGGGGGGGTGAGAGGTAACCATGGAGACGAGAACAGCCGGGGTTAAACGTAGGGCCCGTCTCCGCCGTTATGGGAGCCGTGTTTGTGTGCGCTCTTCTCCAGGTTTTGTGTCTTTTGTTTTTGGTCCGTTCCCGCCCACTGACCTAATCTTCCTCATCAGACTCTCACGACACACAAAGAGGTTTGATCTGGGACGACATGAAAGTACAGCACGACCGTTTAAAGAGCCCGTGTGACGCTGTTTTCTGATCTGTAATGTCGTTTTCTCGTCAAAAACAGACCTGGAGTTGTGTTTTGGTTCATTCACACGTTTAACACGCAAACCCTGCATATTTAGGCTGAGTTCTTCTCTTATACTGAAAACTCTCTGCTCCAACTTGTGACGCCATGTGGTAATACAAGAAAAGCTCCACCGTGTTTTTAAACTCCACACACCTTCACTAGAATAATTTGGATATTTTAAGCCCTGGAATAGGTAATCTCTACTGAGCTAAAGGTAAAAGGAGCTGTTAACATGAAAACTACCACTACATGACAAGTGGAACAGAGCATTTTGAGTTTTGGAGATGTAGACAAATCAAAAATAAAGGGTGTGAATGAAACAAAACACAACTCCAGGTATGTTTTTGAGGAGGTAACAACATTATAACGTCACTTAAAGACTCAAATGACTCAATTTTGCATATAGGACTGATGGAAATTTATCTCCATCTGTCTGTGTAAATGAATGTGATCCATACCTCAGACCAGAGCGGTCATGAACATGTGTAAAGGCTCAACAGACACAACTGTCTCCACGTCAGGAAGTCCTTTGTTGTCTTAGCTGTCCTCAAGTGTAAGTTAAGCTGATTAGCACTAGTCTGTGAAAAGTCACTCTGCGTTATATGTGTGTAACTTGTATTTCTGTATAAATATTCAGAGCTCAGATGGTCTAGGAGGAGATACTCTGGACTGGCGTTGGAGGGACATGTCCATATCTGCTGTAACAAGAATAAACTTTTGTCTGTATTCCAAAAACTCATCAGGCTTTGCAAATTGATTTTGTTTTTCTTCGAAATCTTTTTTTTTTTTTTCCACAACAAAGACCTTTAACATGTCAGCAATAGATCAGTTTAGAAAAAATAGCTTTTAAGGTTGTCGGGAAATCAGATACTAATCGAGACTAAAAATAGTCTTGAAACTAGATACTCATTTGACCAGGTATTGATACAAAAAAAGCCACATTCACAGGACATAAATTAACCTTTCCTGAACCTTTAGAATGATCTTTAGCTGTATTAGAACAAGTATAAGAGCACATAGACTAATATACGCCCATGGACCACTGAGGGATTACACAGATATAAATCTTAACAGTATCAAAACCTTAACAGTAACAATATCAAAGAAAGTACTGCAGGACTATAGGACCATGCTAGAAAAATAATGAAAAATAGTATTCTTGGGTGAATAAATCAAGCAGGATTGGGAAAAGATGCTGTGAATAAGGTGGGGGGTAATTATTTAAAGCTCTAGTCCTTCAAATTCCCCATAAAACCCGTGTAAACAGCAATGAATGACGTTTACTCAGTGCTCCAGGACAAACAGTGAGAGGGAGAGTCACACCGATTCAGACAGATTACAGTTCGAGAGGAAAAGTGCAGAGCGGGACAGGCCTCACGGTGACTTTACTGTTGGTGACTTTACTTTTTAGGAATTTGAGTTTTGAGTTTATTGAGCCTGCTGAAAGTAAATAGTGCTGCGGTAGTTGGAAGGCAGAAGTATGAAGTGCAAGTTAGGGCAAAACAAAAACATACTGGTGGTTTTCAGATTGAATGCGATGTCGTCACACTCCCAGATGAGGCCAGAGACAGATTTCTCTACTGATAACCTTTGTATTTGTTGTATCCAGTAGGTAAAATCACAAATCTTGGGCGTGATTATCTTTATTTTTGACTCGACCCATGAATTCTTGCAGTTTTTGGGAGCTCACAAACTCTTGAGAATGTCTTACTCAGTTTCTGTTGAACTGTTTGCATGTGACGTGATGTGTGGTCTGACGAATCACAGGGCAGCGCTGTGGTTTGAGTGTAAGCCAATGGCGAATGGATCAAAACAATCATGGCGATGCAGACAGCCATGCTTCAGTCTAATTTAGCATCATTATGGACTCTTAGGTTTGTGAAAAACGTGCAGACTGCAAAAGGTAAGAACTTTGTGCATTTGTGGACAGGGAAGATGTCTGTGCTTTTCTCTCAATAGACTATTATCACAAGGTCGACGAAGAACATATTCTGTCCATGAAGAATTTATCCACAACAATCAAGGGAAGAAAGAAGAAAACTTAAAGGGCGAACAATGACGAGCATTAGTGAACTACTGAGCAAAACTAACATTATGGTCATGAATAAAACTTAAATAACTTACACTGCACAAATCTCTCAGTCTGTGCTAATATCAACATCACAAAATCGATTTTTTATTTTATTTCTAGAGTGAGTCTGAGTGAACAAGTTATTTATGTTTTATTCATGACCATAACGTTAGTTTTGCTCAGTAGTTCACTGATGCTCGTTGTTGTTTGCCTTAAGTTTTCGTCTTTCTTCCCTTGATAGTTGTAGATAAATTCTTCATGGACAGAATCTGTTCTTTGTCGACCTTGTTGGATGAAGATTTGGTATTGGGGCAGATTTATGAAGCTGGTCAAAAATATACTTTTCTACAGGTATTTTGCAGTACAAAAGCACTGACCGGAAGTTGTGTGACTCGACATCGTGGCACTTCCTTCTGTTGTAATACTCGTCTATTGGATGTATGTAAGTAAGTAAGTAGATTTTTTCCCGTTGAGACGCTTTGACCAATCAACATCAAGTCTTTGGACGCTCTGAGAACAGTTTCTGAACACTTTCAGGGAGAGCCAGCACAGTTTCACATTTCAATCCAGCGAGAGCCAGGGTAAGAACTCATTACAACAACCAAAATCTGCAATACTCATTTCAGCAGTTTTATCTGTTTTAAATATTATTGGCCAGAATGAAGCCACAACTGAGACCACCAACAGTAGTACCATAACGGACTTTATTTGGTTCTCCCTGATAAGTTCCTGTTAGATTGTTTAAAACTGCATACCTGGAGGAGGAGGAGTCATGCATTCCTCATTTTACACTCACTAGAAATTATGTTAAATTAACGTTACTGTGTCACAATACCTGCTGATAACAACTGTGCACAAACTGAAACTACATTATCCCTGTCATAAAAACAGATTTTGAACATATTTTTACATTTCTACAGAGATAGTTGAGTAATTATCATGACACACCTCACACAACAGCGTATAAAAGAGTCAGTAGAGGTACGCTGGCTTCTCCAGTGGGGGTGCTGTAGTTCTGTTTGGGTCAGGGCACCTCCTCAGAGCGGGGACATGCACTCTTGTTAAGGACAGTAAACACGTTGGGGCCCCACCCGAGTGTCCGAGGACCGATAAACGCAGAACTCTGCTTATCACATCCACTGCACAGGGTCAGTCCGATATGTTCTGTGTGGACGAGTTCAGCTGACCAGGGGTGACCAAAATGTGATTATCCATTTTTCAATCCATCTCCAACATCTCTAGGTGCTGTTTTGTATTTGCACTGAATCAATTCTCTCTTTCATTTGTCATTTTGCTCTTTCTTGTCACTGAACAGATGTGTCCATTGATTTTACCTTTATATTATTCAAATGAGCGACAACACAACAGTGAGGTTAGCTGCAGTTACGCCAACATCTGGATCTACTACAATACCACCAGCAGTTCTTGGATTTAATTAGAAATGCTAACTTGACAACTTTTATCCCCATATCATTTTCATATTGGCGGAGCTTAGGGCCAATATAAACTTGTACCAACTAACTGGAAACACAGAGCCTCATATTTTCCTCATTCACTCACAGTGAGCCTCTTAGGAACCAGGTTTGGGACTAGTTTGAGCCCTAATGTAGAGTCGGTTTGGCCCCGTTATAGTCCTGTTTTAGCCCAGGTTTAATTCTGAGTAAAATAGTCCCACTCCAAGTTTTGATCTAAAAACAGAAGACCACTTAAGAGAGATGTGTGTCACTCTGAAGTGAGTTCTACACATTTAAGAATCTGGAACGACTCTCGTTGAAAGTGGAAGAAGATGTAAACGCCATGATTTGAATCTGATTGGTCGAAGTGTCACAACAGCAGAACAAGACAAAAAAGTAAGTAAGTAAGTAAGCAAGTCAAATCCTTTGTTGTCTTAGCTGTCCTCAAATGTAAGTTAAGTTGGTTAGCACTAATATGTAAACAAACGTCACTCTGCGTTATTTGTATGTAACTTGTATTTCTGTATAAATACTGACAGCTAAGTAAGTAAGTAAATAAGTAAATAAAGTAAAGTAAAGTAAATATTTATAGAGCACCTTTCACAGATTAAAAAAAAAAATCAGAACGTGCTTTACAGAGTGCAATAAGCAACATGTGCAAGAATAAAAAGACAGTCAGCCAAAAGTTTGCCTAAATATCCGTGTCTAGAGCTGCTTTTTAAAACAGTCAATGGAGTCTGCCTCACGGAGGTTTAGGGGCATTTCATAATTTTGGGGCCACAGCCTGAAGGACTGGTACCCCTGTGTTTTAAAGTGAGTTTTTGGGACCGTCAAGAGGTCCTGACCTGAGGGCCAGAGGGTGCAGCCTGAGGTGTAGGTGCAGTAAGTCACTGATCTACTGGTTTGCGTGTCATTTAGAGCTCTGTAAGTTAAAACCACGACTTTAAAATCAACACAGAATTTAACAGAAAGTGAAGATAAATTTGTAGTGAAGATAAAACTGGTGTGATTTCTGTTCTCGCCTCTTCGCTCCTTGCAGCCTTAAAAACCTTTCAGCCGCATTTTGTACAAGTTGCAGCCGCTTGTGGAAGTGTGGATGTGTTAATTAAACTTTGGTAAATCCGTTCAATGTCCAGTCCAAATCCAAATCTTCTCTGCACACAAAAGAGTTTACCTTCAGCACGTTTTTCACAAACTAAATGGTCTGTACAGGTGCTAAAACTTTGGCTTCTGCACAATCCTCAATGCTGCTCTGTTATTGGTCCGCCTACTCAATTAACCTAACAGTGGGCGCACGCCAAGACGGATTCTCATGAATTCTCTTGCACAAAATAGACAAAGAGATGGAATCATATGATGAAACTTCAAATTCAGAGCATCTAGCACTGTCCAAATACAGAAGCCACTTGTACATCAATTAGATTTCCCTGTTGTATAATTAATTACACAGTGAAAATATAATGACAGTGCGTGTGCTGAACCAGCCGCTAAACTCACTCCTGTTCCCTCTGATGTCCTGCAGTCAAAAAATAACTTCATACTTTTCATAACCTGATCAGCTGGTTCTGAGTTCACACGGCATTAACATTACACAAAAACCCTAGACACAAAAGGTGCATTTAACACTCTGAATGAGGTGGGAAATAAATAAAACCACAAAAGCTCGATGAAAACAAAGCTTTAAGTCTTGTCGCTGTTCTGGGTCAACGCCAGAAAGGTTAAATATAAACAGGACAATAACACGGAGTCTCCAAAAGTGTGCTGGATTCAACACACCGCAACATGTTTTAAATTACAAGCTAGCAACCATTCATTCATTTCTAATTGCTAGCTCAGCAGAAAATGTGGCTATTTTGGGTCGTATTTTTCCCAGTTGAGTTCTAACACATGGTAAAGGCATTATATGTAATTGAAGCGTTAATCCTGCTTTACATGCTGATTTTAGTCCAGATTAAATGTAAAATAAGAAGGTATGTTTGAGTTTAAAGGGTTCCTATTACACTATTTTCTGATCTGTGTTATAATGTTGTTTCCTCATCATACAAAAACAGACCTGAAGTTGTGTTTTGTTTCATTCACACATGTTTAACACACAAATCCTGCATATTTAAGATGAAAACACTCCATACATATGCAACAAAACACAACTCCAGTATGTTTTTGAGGAGGTAACAGCATTATAACATGGTTTAAAGATACAAAAAGAGCACATTTTGCGTAATATAAAACCTTTAAAGAGGAGAGCTATGGAGAAACACAATGTAGATGATCTCACTCAATTGATGAGCGACAGAGGAAGGTTATGGAAAAGGTGACACAGGGAGGGAGGAGTCTGATGGCATTAAGGAAATTAAAAAGAAAATTAGCTGCCAATGTTCTTAAAATAATGAATAGTAATGAATTTTAAGTCATTTTTCATCGGTATAGATTAAAAAAATCATAAAAAGTTTATATGGAGGATGTTTTTTGTATTGTCCTTTACGTAAATTTTCTATTTCATAACGTTTTTATTGCTCAAAAGTGCCCTCTCCACAGATTTGGCCTTGGTTTCATTGGACATTCTAGGCAAAGCAATAACATCAACAAGAAAGCAAGCAGGTTTTATAGCTATACCACCAGAAAAGTTACACAGCGCAACTTTAAATTTAGAGACAATGAAAAAAGAGCTATTGTGCTTGTATCCGCTGTGTGTAGTTTTAATCTATGACACCCAAGGATCATTCTGTTATAATTTGGACATTTTAAATCATAATGTTCACCTAAAACAACTTAAAAAAAATGAATCAATAAGAAAATAAAATTGAAAAACAAAGTACAATGTAGTGGCGGTAAAAACTGGGGCTGATCGACAAAATAAAATGAAAATAAGTGATTAAAGATTGCTTATACATGTATAAATCACTCCAAACATAATTTTGGGTGAGGAGAAACATCTATAACATGGTTTAAAGTTCTGAAAAGTTCATTTTGCAGAATAAATTTGCTTTAAATGGCATTCAGGTGATGATAATGACAAAAGAGTGACCCTGAATCATCCGGAGGAGTTTGTATTATTGTTCATTGGCACTTCCTTTGAATCACACTGTTCCTCAAAATGAATTCAGAAACCCTGAATCATAATTCCCCATTTTCTTCCATGCACATTTATGAGGCAGAGTGAGTTCATCCCCTGCCAGGTTTCACAAATTGAAAACACGCTGAACAGAATTAGCAGATTACAGCCGCTCAGAGAATCCACTGACCCCTTTCTAGTCGAGTCAACACCAGGACTAAACTATTTTGGAAAAGTAGTAATTATTGTATTTATTTTTATTTCATTTTTCTAATTTTAAGTGAGTGCTGAATTTTAAGAGGACTAAATTATTGTGCTCGAAAAGTATGCCTTCAAAATGTCAGATAAGGTCTCAAAACGTCAAGATTACCATAGCAACAAGACGGGAGAGACAAGATATTTAAAGGCATTTTATGTAATGTTTTCGGGCAGAGGGTCCTTCAGCAGCGCCTGGAATATTCCACACTATGGCATTACATTTAGTGATCTCCTGGATACAAGCGCTTGGTGCTCTCAAGCCACAATACAGGTCAGCTCTGTGGAGAGGTGACTCTGTGGATTGTAAGAATATCTGTTTTTCAAGGTATTTTTGAGCAAGAAAAACACCTTATACAAGTTTAATTCCATATTGTGAAACATTCCAGGTAAATAAGTAATACAGGAAGTGCTCCACTGTGTTTTTAATCTCCACACACCTTCACTAAAATCATTTGGATGATTTCAGCCCTGGAATTTCCTATCTCTATTGAATTGAAAGGTAAAAGGAAGCAGCTTCATGACATCACAAGGTGGAACGGAGCATTTTGAGCTTTGAAGATGTAGAGACTAATAATGATGGGTTAATCAAACATATGAGAATGAAACAAAAACTCCATTTACGTTTTTGAGGAGGTAACAGCATTATAATATGTCTTAAAACTCACAAGGGGCAATTTTGTGTAATGTAGGCCCTTTAGGCCTCATCCACACTAGTACGAATTCAAGTCGCTTTCATTGCAGATGCAGTGTTCGTCCACATTAATCCGATGGAAAACGGCTCCAGAGACAAAATGATCTGGTGCCACCAGCTCCAACAAATTAATCTCAGTACGGACCTGATACGGCACCACGTGGACAAGTGAAAACGTTGATACGTTGATGTAGGAGCTCTAGTTGCCGTCCTTATTGCACCACTTCACTGTGACCTGCACCTTCCTGATTCGCTGATTTGTGACATTGGTCATGTGATGCTATTGTGGAAAACGGTTTAAACAAACCATAGAGAAATGGGAAACAGCGTAGCTAGAAACAGAACCTCGTCGTCGGTCCATGAAAAGAATGTTTTCATGCTTGTCATCTTCCTCACCTTGAAACTGGCTGCTGCTACTTCAGACACGGTGCTCCACTTCCTTGTTTTTATCGCCCACGTGATGACGTGATGCCAGCCTAGTCATGTGATTATTGTTTCAGGTGGTTTCGGGGACACAGAAACGATGTGTCTGGACGCAAACCGTTTCCGATACGGTGATTTGTTTCAGTGTAAACATAAACCTTAATAACTTTTCAACTCAAAAGACCAGACTAGCCTCTAAGTGGTTTCCTCGTCCCGTTGTTTCCTTGCCTCCTTGTCCCCTCTGCTCTGTGGACTGGCTTATGGCTCAGTTTGGTCATATGAGTTGGTGTCTGACTTTTTAACAATGGCCCTATTGTCGTCCGCAGTCATTCTTAGAGCCATCATTATGTTTGCAGTCAGATTAACGTGGATTTTTGAAATGCATGTGTGGATTACGGCAGTTTCCTGCGTTCATTTCGTGGCCTGACTTTGAAAACATGTTTTTCCGTGGCCGTATAAAGTCATTTGATGAAGTACGTGTTAGACTTTGGCAGATGGTAAGTAGTGATGAGGTGTAATTTATAACAGCAATAACAGCAGGTACATGAGGCCAGTCGTGTACAATGTAAGATAATACAAACTCCACCCACTTTTCACTTAGCATTATTAGTGGATCCTTTGTGAAAATTAAGGTGTAGAAACCAAATTATTACAGCTCCAAATGTCCAATCTATCCTTGGGGTCAACTATAACTAAAGGAATCGATTCTTGGGTTTAAGATCCCTACAATATCGCACCATTTTGAAGACAGTTGACCATTCAAATTATATGTTTTGTTTATTTCTAGGTCTAATTAATCATTCTGGACCCATGGAAAGGTTAAAGTGGACCTAATATGCAAAAATCAGCTTTTTCAGGGCCTTTAAAAGTTCTATTATTGCACAAAATTGACTCTTGGGAGCTTTTAGACATATTATAATGTTACCTCCTCAAAAACGTACCTGGAATTGCGTTTTGAGAGAAGAACTCAGCCTAAATATGCAGGGTTTGTGTGTTAAACATGTGTCTATGAAACAAATCAACTCCAGGTCTGTTTGTGATGAGGAAACAACATTATAACATAACACAACACAAAACAACGTAATATGGGCCCTTTAATCATGTTATAGTTGTTTCTCTTCAGCATTTACTTGCTCCAGGTTATATTTGGTGTGATTTTTGCATATTTGAGTAATCTTTAACTGTTTATTTTTCTCTGCTTTTTAACGCCATTGCTATACTCCCACTGCTCTGTACTTAATATGTTCGCCAATTTTATTTTCTGACTCAGCAATGCGTAACGATAACTACAAATCAATAGCTTCAAGGTGCATTGTGAAACTTTTCTGATGCTTTTCTCCATTGCTTTGTCTGGAATGTTTCACAGTATGGCATTAAACCTTTATAGCTTCATGGAGACCAAATCAGACCATGTTACAGGTCAGACCTGTGGAAAGGCGACCCCGCTCAGTCAGATTGTCTGTTTTTCTGGGTATTTTTGAGCTATAAAACCACCTGTAATTGAACAGATGTAAGGTAGAGCTGACTAATGTCATAGTGTGGAACATTTCAGGCAGAGGAATGACATGTCCATAAAATCAAGCAGGTGATGGACACTTAACCAAAAAGTTACATAGTGCACCTTTAACCTACACATTGAAATCCAAATGTGACCATAGATGTGACAGCTCAAAAAACAGTAAAAAGGCCTTTGAAAATAATTGTTTAATAGTAATAATAATGTATAAAATACTTGATAACACAAACTTTCACGTCATTCTCTGATAAAACTAGACCAACTACACTTGAAAACGGGAGCATTGACTTCTCTGCTTTAAAGATAAACTTGAAACAGAACTGGTCCTTTAACAGAGAGGCCATTGACTCCACGGTAGATCAGCCCAACACGAGATATAGACTGTGACAAGTGCAAATATAAAGCATGACATCACCTGCAGTCATGTGATCCAGTCATGTGACCAACACAGGAAGCGCAGCTTCTGATTCAGTTATCAAGCCAAGAAACACACGGGTGTTAAAAGATAAAGGTGAAATGAAAATATGAACATACAAAGAAACAAATAAATAAAATAAAATAAAAATGAAATTAAATATAAGAAATCAAATTTAAATAAAATAAAAAAATAAAAGTAAAATAAATAAATAATAATAATTCAATTAAAACAAAAAAAATTACATTAAAATAAAAATTTAATTAAAATTAAATTAAAATTGAGATTGGTAAATGGTCACATTTTTATATAGTGCTTTTCCACCTTCAAGGCTCTCAAAACGCTTTACAACAAGGAACCACTCACCCATTCACACACACATTCATACATCAGTGTACACAGACAGTGTCTTGCCCAAAGACACAATGACGGCCGGCAGTAAGTGGTTCAGTTATCAAGCCAAGAAATGTATGAGTGTTAAAAGATAAAGGTGAAATGAAAAAATGAACTAACAAATAAATAAAACAAAATAAATACAAATAAAATAAAATGAAAATATACCAAATTAAATAAAAATATAAACAATTAAATAAAAATATATACAATTAAATACAAATACTTAAAAATTATTCAATTCATTGCCCAAGGACACGACAACAGCATTCATCTGTGGGAGCTAGAACTGCACCGCGTAACCAGTGGGTCAGTGGATCTGAGCGCTCAGCTGATGATGTTTTATGCCGAGAGCAGGACTGCCAACCTTCGGATCAGTGAACAAATGCTCTAACCAACTGAGCTACTGCTGCCCCACAAAAATAAAAAATAAAAAAAACTGACTCTGGGAATTTGGAATAATATTTTGTCTTAGAGAAACATTTGTAAAACAACTGACAATAAAGGCAGGAGGCACAATTTCTCCATTATAAGTCCAGCTTGTGTGCATTAGTAGCTGTTATGGGCACCATTTTGAGGACTTTTGACCACTTATAGGATAGAACATTGAGATTTGATGGCAACAATCTCAAATCTTCATCACTGAGAAACCCATAGCCTAAATGACATCTTTCCGGAAGTGCACTAGTATGTCCACCTTACACAAACGTCCACCGCTTTCTCATGCACTCATTCATTCATCCATTCATTCCTGCACAGAGACAGGTGACAGAGACAGAGCAGTGTTTGAACAAAACACAGAGAAACACTTGAGCTTTACAAAGGGGGGAACGTGCCCGGGCTGCTCCCAGAGGTGAGTGCATTCACGTGGGGAGGGGAGACGAGGACCACGGGGTTGAGAAGAGAATAATAGATCTGCAAATTATACAACAAACTCATTCAATAGACTTCATTCATCCATTCAAAACGTGATCAAAACAAAACAGGAGAAAGCAGAGGATGTTTGTGAATGAGCAGTCTAGTTGAGCTTAGTCTGCTAGTATTTTTAAAAAAGTCAGAAAAAGATGTAATTTTTACTTTTATTTTTATCCATGATGCACAAAATAAGCATAAAATTAGGATTAAAAATGTAACTTGTTAAAGTGAGGACACATTTTGGTCACTTAACATTTCCCTATTGGAGTTTCAAGTTCACATTTTGCTGTCAAAGTTCCATTTTGAGGACTTTCGACCATTAAAAAATACAATATTCAGGTTTTAATTTCTAATTGCTATGATACAGCTCCTATTCTTAAATCACTCTGAAACCCATAGTTAAAATAAATAAGGAAAGCACTATGGAGCTTTGAAGATGTCCCAGAAAAGAAAGTACTTGAAAATCAATCATCTTTATTCATCCATTCAGAACGTGATCACAACAGGAGAAAGCAGAGGATGTTTGCGAAGAGCAGACGAGTCGAGTTGACATTATTCAACTGGGATTTCCGATGAAAGGAGTCGGAAATGGCGATGAAGTGTGTTCACATACAACAAAAAGTACAATGTTTTGTACTGAGATACATAAAGAGGGCAGGTGTGTGTATTTTACCTTTTTAAACTCAATGATACACGTAGGATTCAACAGTGTTTAGTAGTAATTTTTGTATTTTGGTATAAATAATAATAAAATAATAATAAAATATCCTCTACTCGTGAGTTTGATCTGCAGATATCGTCCATCGGAGCTGCTGCTTCACAGCTTTTTGTTATGATGATATTTATGCAAACATCAGCTCCCATGGGGCACCACAGTTTTCTAACGTGGAAATCAGCGGACTTGTTTCTTTTCTTAAGGCATTTATTCATTGAATATTATGATTTGTGAAAATGACAACATAATGATCCATAGATGTCATAGATTACAACTATATAACGGACACAAGTACAAAATATCTCCTTTAAGATCATCTGAACAATCAAGAAAAATTCCAAAAAGAAATTGCATTTCTGTGCCTTTCTGTGCAGTACTGAGGGCATTCACTACCAGCTCAGCCCTTGTTATTTTGTCCTATGTCATCAGAAGTAAAATACTCTCTAAAACGGAAGCATAACCAGACTGACTAAGATACACCAAGTTGTGAAAATTGCTCCACAGCCACACAGCAGACAATATAATGAAACATAAAATATTATCTTTCTTGCATTCACAAATAGGGATGTAACAACAGCCAAAATACCGTGATATTGTATTGTCTCACAATAGGTCTCACAATATCATGGACCATCAAAATATATCAAATTACACGTCTCTTTCCTTAAATAAACAGTTATGGTACAACATGAGCTAAAAAACATGCTACAGGTCTCCAGGAAGAATAGCTAAATACAATCAATCAATAAAAATACTGTCTAATACACTACTAAAACAATAAATACTAATAAAATACAATACTAAATGCAATCAATCAATTAAATACTGTCCCACTTTAACTGTATGTTTTAATCGTATTTAATTTGTTTATTTTATTGTAAGGCGACCTTAAGTGTCCAGAAAGGCACCTAATAAATAAAATGGATTATTACTATTATTAAAAAAGAGGGAACTACATAGACCATGATCCTTTGGTGTTGTCAGTACAGACTATATGAAGAAATAACTGATTAAGCACTTTTAAATCGTAATTCTTTATATTTTAACAGTACCAAAGGCTTTTCAAGGCTTTTTCAAGGCTTTTAAAAGGGAAAAGTAGCATATTCATCTGGTTAGCCTTAACAAACCGCAATACACGTACTGTCAGATGCATGTCATGAAAATCTCATATCTAGATATTTGGGTATCGTTACATCCCTATTCAAAAGCCTCACTCTTTCCTTGGCATCTGGCTTAGCTCCAAGTCATAATTTAATTTCGCTTGACATCCATTGACTTTATAGTGTAAACAACATACACCACAAACCTGTTACAGTAGTACTTTAGCTCCATACAACTCGCCGTCTCCACATTAATTACATTGAGCACAGCGCTGCACAGGGCTAATGCATTTATCCGAGCTGTGATGTGAGGATTTACAGCAGGTCGGAGAACGAGGCGCCCATGACACCCTCTTCACAGGATTTAAACACTACAGCAGCTGTCCAGACAGGACTATACGCCGCTTTAGATCATCTCAACTCGAGGGGCAGGTGTGGCCTTGGATGGGGTAAAGAACGGGATAAAGAAAAGAGCTGATTTACCGGAGAGCCCTCAATGGTCCTCCTGGGTTTCAAAAAGGGACACGCATTGATATCAAAACACGAGGAAGCAGACGGTGCTTGTGAATGGGCCGTCGAGTGGTCAAGCTGTGACTATAGACAAAGTATTCAACTGGGACTACTTTTATATAAACAACATGAATCCACAGGTATAAAAGTAGCTGGAAGGGGCGATGTTGTATGTTCACATGCAAATAATAGTGAATAAATGTCTTTTGTACTAAATTAAATTAAGTTGGCACTGGGGATGTCCCAATCCAATATTCAGTATCGGTATCAGCTCCTGATCCAGCTCTTTTATGAGTATCGGACAGTATTGGATTCAGTCACGTGATCGGACCGATCCAGTTTCACATGTTTTACAGCAGCCGTAAATCAAAACGCCGCCATGTCGCTGTGTGGGACTTTTCACTACAACAAAACAAGAGTCAAACAGCGACACAATCGCTGCAAACAAACAGTTTCTCCTGAAGGAACCAGCAAAGCCACTTTAATACTACCAATTTGATTCGTCACATACAAAAGAATCATCTGGACGAGTTTGCACAAGGTGGCAAAGCCACAGCAGCAAACACTGGCGGAGGCATTTCAAAGAAGAGAAAAGCTACGTCGAAATTGTGGCAAGTCCAAGGAAATAACACAGAGGATGGTCAAATTCATCGTTTTAGACGATCAACAGACAGACAGTGGTCTGCCGTGGAAAACATAGACTTTTGTCGTCTAATGCGCTTTGTGTTGCATTTTAGTATGAAAAGCGCTCTATGAATAAAGTTTGCTTGATTGATAATGGATTTTTTGGAGCCAAGGTACGAACTTCCTGCAGGAAACTACAAAAAAAGGTATCAGATCGATATCAGAAAGGGCACTCCTTATCGAAACGGAAGCCAAAAAATCTGGAACGGGACATCTCTAGTTGGCACCTGATAATCACTGTTCTGCCTGGAATGTTCCACAGTGTAAAATTAAACAGCTCTACTTTACATTTATTCAATTACAGGTGATTTTATAGCTCAAAAATACCCAGAAAAACAGGCATTCTGACTGCGAGCTGGGTTGCCTTTCCACAGATCTGAGCTGTAACTTGGTCTGGTTTGGTCTGAAGATTTCAATAACATCTCCAAGAAGAAAAGCTTTCGATGGACCCTCCACCACAAAAGTTACACAATGCAGCTTTATGAAATGAAAGAGGAAAAAGGATGAATGCAAGGATGTTTTTTTTCCGTATTATGCAATTATTGAAAAAAGGTTTTATTATATGGTAAAGTAAAAGCAAAGAGGATCTGATTTACTACAAAGGATCCTGGGACAAAGGAGTGGAAGTGGAATTATGAAAGGGACAGACAGATACTGATATTAAAAGATGCAAAAAACCCCAAGGCCCTCACTGGTTAAAATAAAATGTCTTTATTAATTTGTGGCATGTCTTAATGGACAAATTGTCCATTGTCCATCTTTAAATTGACTTCTGTGTTCTATTTACTGTGTATTATCCTCAGGAGGTCTACAAAATGCTATTTTTGACATTTTTTTGTAGTACTGATATTATTTAGTGATATAGACATGTTGTTTAGTCGATATTTGGGCTTTTAAGCGTATCAGCTACAGGCCTTAACCCTCTAAATATTGATATCTGCTCAAATTTAGTTTCGATATTAGTTTTACTATCGTTTAATATCTGATTTTCAATACTTTTGACAAACCAAATTAACATAGATGGTGCATCAACTCAAATATATTGTCTGTATTCATCATTTGTGTATTCATTGACGGTTTTGCCTGCAATTAAACTTTTTTTTCTGTTTAATGCCATACTGTGGAACATTATCGGCAAAGCAATAACATATCTACAGAGACAAGTGGCAGGATCCTCCACCATAAAAGTTACATAGAGCTTCATAAACGGTTCACTATCCTCAAACACAGACACTTTCCTCCATCCTTTCCTCTTATTGGTCAGTTTCTCTCTGCTCTGAGTGAGTGACAGGTTCATTTAACCAATCACAGTGCAGTGTGAACTCCCAGAGGACATGCGGCCCGTGCAGTACCTGTGTCTTTGTTCTGACTCCGATTTTATCTGTGGACGCTCACTTGTTGGCTGAGTAAATACATTCAAAGTTCACCTCAGAGTAAAGCCCAATGGTAAATGCACAGTAAAGCAATGAATGTAGTTAAACACAAGACGGCTTTTTATAATGGGAAACCTACTGAAACCTGGGGGATAACGACAAATGCAAACCCCACAACACAAATACAAACGCTGCGCACAACAAAAAGCCACAACGGAAACCACCGCGGGAGAATGAGAAGGATCAAGCGGAAAATTATTTACGACGGTCAGACAGTGACATCGGTCCTGGCCACAAAACACGTCTCCGTTCCTTTACTTATGACATTCTTCTTCAATTTTTCCCATTCACTTTCCGCTTGGTCCCGCTTGGTCCTGCTTGGTCCCGCTTGGTCCCTGCAGCCACTTCTGGCTTTTCTTGGTGTACTGTGGCTTTTTGTTGTGGTGTTTGCACTTGTTGTGAGCCTCCCCGGCTTCCATAGGATTCCCATTATAAAAATCTGTCTTGTCTTTAACTACATTCATTGCTTTACCGTGCATTTACCACTGGGCTTTAAGCTAAGGTGAACTTTGAATGTATTTTGCTTTTTTGTTGTGGCATTTGTATTTGTTGTGAGTCTTCCCGGGTCAGAAAATTGAGTCCTGCAGCCACTTCCGTTGTGGGTTTTTGTTGTGTTGCAGTGTTTGCCTTTGTGTTGCAGCATTTGTATTTGTTGTGAGCCCTCCCGGATCCAAAAATTTGAGTCCTGCAGTAACTTCCGTTGTGGCTTTTTTTGTTGTGTTATAGCGTATGTATTTTTTGCGCCGTTTGCATTTGTTCCGAGCCCCCCAGCTTCCGGAAATTACACTGGCCAATACTTAAAGTGGACGTATTCTGCAAAATCGACTTTTCAGAGCTTTTAACCACATTATGGCTGTTTCTTTTCTCATCGACTCTCCCAAAGTTGTATTTAGAGTGATTCATGCGTGTTTGAGTAATCTTTATTCTCTTGTCCTCAAGACATTACTGCACTGATTAACCCGATTTCACAGTACACGCCCACTGCTCTGTTCTTATTTCAATTTTATTTTCTTAAATGGTGATACAAGTGGGATTTGACCGTGTTGTGTGCTACAAATGAAAGAAATCCTAATCTGCAGCTTTCCATAGGAGGTCCAGCACGTTCTCAGCTCTTGTTTACATGATGTTGACATTTACAGTGGATTGGTTTCTTTTATCAAGTTGTTTTAGATCAAAATTGTGATTTAAAATGTCCAAATTATAATAATATATAGAGCAAACACAGGCACAATATGTCTTCTTGAATGAATGACAAATTAGCTAATATTATATAGCGGATATGTAAACAAAATGCTAATGTGCGCAATTGTGTCACCATGGCAGCTGCTGAACATTTCCGCCCATAGAAAAACATGTAGAACAGCCCCAACGTGATGTGCAAAGTATCAATGGGCTTATAGAATGTCGTAATATTGTCTCACACTCAGCGATGTGTAACTGTTTCCTGTCAATCCCAAAATATCTTACAAAACCAGAATAACTAAATAACTCTGCCTTAAAGAGTCAGATTAAACTATTTTCTGATCTGTGTTATTAAGTTATTTCCTCATCAAAAACATAAATAAATATTTGAGTTTAAAGATTATCTGATACAGACTTAAGCAGGTTCAAGTGTAAAGACTAAATAAGAGGTTAAACCGGGACTACAGGGACTACAGGAAGACTAAACCAGGACTGGACTAGGACTGAACCAGGACTGAACCAGGACTGAACCTGGACTGAACCTGGACTGAACCTGGACTAAACCAGGACTAAACCAGGACTAAACCAGGACTGAACAAGGACTGAACCAGGCGTGAACCAGGACTGTACCAGGACAGTACCAGGACAGACCTAAACCAGGACTGAACCAGGATTAAACCAGAACTGAACCAAAACTGAACTACACCAGGACTGGAAAAGGACTAGACCGGGACTGAACCAGGACTGAACCAAAGCTGGACCAGGACTGAACCAGGACTGAACCAGGACTGAACAAGGACTAGACCAAGACTGAACGAGAACTGGGCCATGACTGAACCTGGACAACAAAGACTACAGCAAGACTGGACTAGGAGTGAACTAGGACTGAACAAGAGATGGACCAGGACTAGACCAGGACTGAACGAGAACTGGACCATGACTGAACCAAGACTAAACCAGGACTGGACTAGGACTACAAAGACTGCAGCAAGACTGAACCAAGACTGAACCAGGACTAAACCAGGACTAAACCAAGACTGAACCAAGACTGGACCAGAGCTGGACCAGGACTAGACCAGGACTAGACCAGGACTGAACGAGAACTGGATTATGACTGAACCGAGACTGAACCAGGACTAAACCAGGACTAAACCAAGACTGAATCAAGACTCAACCAGGACTGAATCAGGACTGAACCAGGACTACAAAGACTAAAGGACTAAAGAGAAGAGAAGGTAAAAACATTCTAACATGGCTCAAAACTTGTTTTTGTGCAACATAAGCACCTTTAAACCACTTAAACTGTCTCAACTTTAATCTTTTGTTTGGGAAAGGCGATCGTGTCATTCCCCGAGTCCAGGTCCCGCCCACAGCGTGATGAGGCTGATTCACAGGGAGAGTGACAGAGCAAACCACACGTGCTGCTTGTCAGAAGCTACGGCGAGAAATAAGATAAGACTTAAACACTCTGGTAACGTGAAGGCGTTCAGGAAGTGCTCTGAAACTGCTCTAGACGCCATCGTGAGAAAATATTTGACTTTAAAGATTATCTGCCCCAGACTTAAACAGGCTCAAGTGTACAGACTAAATAAAAGGTTAAACCAGGGTTAAACCAGGACTACAGGGACTACAGGAAGACTAAACTAGGACTGAACCAGGACTGAACCAGGACTGAACCAGGACTGAACCAGGACTGAACCAGGACTGAACCTGGTCTGAACCAGGACTGAACCTGGACTGAACCTGGACTGAACCTGGACTGAACCTGGACTAAACCAGGACTAAACCAGGACTAAACCAGGACTGAACAAGGACTGAACCAGGCGTGAACCAGGACTGTACCAGGACAGACCTAAACCAGGACTGAACCAGGATTAAACCAGAACTGAACCAAAACTGAACTACACCAGGACTGGAAAAGGACTAGACCGGGACTGAACCAGGACTGTACCAGAACTGTACCAGAACTGTACCAGGACTGAACCCGGATTGAACCAGGACTGACCCAGGACTGACCCAGAACTAAACCAAGAATATACCAGGACTGAACCAGGATTGAACCAGGACTGAACCAGGCCAAATGAATGAGTTTTTTTTATTATTATTACATCTTATACAAATATGTCCAGCTCTTTCATGGGTTTATAAGACACAAAAAACAAAATACAACAGGCCAGTTTCCAAACATGTGCATTACAAACACGGGTTAATTTAAACAAACAAATCTGATGCTTCTTCCAAGAAATAATCCCAATTTATTAGAATAAAACAGACATTTTATCTTGTCATCCTTGCACATATCAGGACATTGGATGAACATTTTATCAAACAAATACTTTCTAAACTCATCATAAAAAGGACAATACAACAAAATGATGCTTCACTTTAAACTTCCTCCAAATCACACAAACCACAGGGTCAGACTCTCCCGGTTTCTAGTAGTCTACAATTGGGACTAAACCAGGACTACTTCAAGACCGAATGACCTCAAAACCAGAATTACACAGCAGGTCTAATTTAGGACTAAACCCAGTCCAAAACAGGTCTCAAACCAAGTCAACAAACATCTGACTGACAAAGACCAAAGAAAAACTAAACCAGGACTACCTGAGGACTGAACAGGACTACATCTGGACTAAAACAGGACTGCACAGTGAGTCTAAACCAGGACTAAAGAAACAACTGGTTTTAATAGATTTCAAACTACAAATAAACTTGTGACTAAAACAGGTCTGAAATAAAGTCAACAAATGTCTTGACTAACAAAGACCAAAGCAGAACTAAACCAGGACTACATCTGGACTGAGACAGGCCTCATAGTGGGTCTAAACCAGGACTAAGGCAGCAACCGGTTTCAATAGGTTTTAAACTAAATAAACCCTTGACTAAAACCAGGACAACATCAGGACTGAATCAGGACGGTATAGTGGGCCTAAACCAGGACTACATCAGGACTGAACCAGGACTGCATCAGGACTACATCAGGACTGAACCAGGACCACATCGGGACTGAACCAGGACTACATCAGGACTGAACAGGACCATATAGTGGGTCTAAACCAGGACTACATCTGGACTGAGACAGGCCTCATAGTGGGTCTAAACCAGAACTAAAGCAACAACTGGTTTCAATAGGTTTCAAATAAACCCATAACTAAAACAGTCTAAACCAGGACTAAACCAGGACTTCATCAGGACTGAACCAGGACTATATCAGGACTGAACCAGGACTATATCAGAACTGAACCAGGACTACATAATGAGTCTAAACCAGGGCTGGACCAAGTGTAAACAACTGGACTACAGTAAAAATCAAAAGTGTGTGTGAACCAAGACTAAAACCAAGAACCAACACAGAACTAGAACAAAAAAGGTAAAATTCATGTCAAAAACTTTCAAACCAAGAGTAAACAGTCGTAATCAACAACTTTATTCCTAGTCAAAATAATAATAACAAAGCTGGGAGAAGACTTACTGAAAAGTAGCTCCAAAAACTTTGTAGTTTTTTGACCAAAATTCATGAATGAAACACTCACCTCTCTTCTCCTCAAGATCCTGGAGATACCGTTTATAAGCAGCTGCCGCATTCATCCCGGAGAAACAGAAATGCTCCTCAAGGAATCATTTAAAAAACTGAATTTCCAAAACAAAACCGTCTAGAAACTTGCGTTGTAGTAAATCCACATTGCGATCAAAGTGTCAAAAATCCTTAATGTGTAATCCTTCTACTTGTGATACGTGCGCCTCCTGTTACCGTCTCTTTAACGGGGTAGCCTGAAGTGTTGGCCGTCGCGAAGCAAATCCGGATTCAAAGGGGAAAAAAACAGGACTTTGGACCACGAGGGCTAAACCAGGTTAATAAAACGCGTGTGCTTGTTGCCGGCTCAGAGTGGAGAGAGAGAAAAAGAAAGAGGGAGTAAAGGAGGAAGTGAGAAAAGAAAGAGGCGTGTTCTGGGACGGAGCGCTCGGCTGTGGTGTGGAGTTTGCTCCAGGGTGAAGTTTGAGAAGGTTTTGACTTTCAAAAGATCCTAAATTACGCAAATTTGATGCCTTTTGTGAGATCTAAGCGGGTTATGATGTTGTTACACTGCAAATTTCTCTGATCCAGGCAAGATTTTAAAACTTATATGAGGTTATTCATCTTGTTTTCATATTATTATCAACTTACTAGTTCTGAGACTGCTCAATTCTAGTCTAGAGGTTGTTTATTTTAAGAGAACTTGTCAAGTAAAATTATAATTTCACTACTTTTAAGCCATTTTCTGATAGCTTTGTGTTTATATCTTAAGTTTTGGCCAAGTTTTTTTGCAATACACGTCCTCAAAAACATACCTGGACTTGTGTTTTGTTTCATTTAAACATGTAATCCTTTATTATTAGTCTGTCTACATCTCCAAAAGCTGAAAATGCTCTGTTCCACCTTGTGATGTCATGAAGTGATAGTTTTCAAGTTAACAGCGACCTTTAACTTCCAAATAAATACACTCATTACTTAAATTATCCATCTGAATCATTTAAATACCCTTGTTTCATGTAATCTTTGCATATTATATATATATGTTTTCTTGTATGTATGTTTATAATCATTTGTATGTATATATGCAATACATTTAATCAGGAAAAAGCTAAATTTTCCTTTTTTTTTACCTTTTCGTGGTTTAAATCCAAGCTCAAAACTTCTGTTTAGCTGCGTATGACTGAAAGGTTTTCATTTTTCATTTCACTTCCTTATCTCTCACTTTTTAATTTTATGATGATCACACTAGCTTCCTGGAAACACTAGCATCAAGCATGCCAAAACAAACTACTGAGTCCTTTTTTGAAAAAAAATATTTCTATTTCAGGGTTTTTGTTGTTGTTTTTTTAGGTATGGTCTTAAACTTGTGCTCAGCTGATAACCAGCCTATCAATCAGTCAATTAAACTTTATTTATAGAGCACTTTTCATACAAAAAAATACAACACAGTACTATTTTGTCCTATTTTATTGTTTCTTGTCTCACTCCCATTTCTTCTTTTTGCATTTTGAAGCACTACTTAGAACCTTCTTAAGATCCAACAGTGCAAAATGTGAATTCTTGCAATATCAATCAGGAGTATATTTATGTTTTGATTTGTTTGTATTGTGATTTTAATGTTTCTTATTCTGTAAAACACTTTGAATTATTTTGTGTACGAACTGTGCTATACAAATAAACTTGCCTTGCCTTTAGTTCAGTAGAGATTGACAATCCCAGGTTTGAAATCATCCAGATGATTCTAGTGAAGGTGTATAGAGTTTAAAAACACAATGGAGCACTTTGTGTATTACCACATGACCTCACGAGGTGGGACAGAGTGGTTTCCTCACCTGAAATCTGCAGGGTTTGTGTGTTAAACATGTGTGAATGAAACAAAACACAACTCCAGGTACGTTTGTGATGAGGAAACATTTTACAGACTAGAAAACAGAGTAATATGTGCTCTTTAAACCAGTGCTTCTCGTTTTCTGAATGTGTTTCATGAATCACGTCGGATATGACTCTGTTGCACTGTCAATGTTTTGGTTGAAAACACCTCTGCACTTTTGTGTCTGAGCCAAACCGTCTGTGAGCTGCAGCTTAACACCTCCACACCGATAAAACAAGGCATGTGTAGATAATGTTTGTTTTCTTTTTGTTTGTTTTTTTTGTTTTTTAAGATTGAGCTGAAATCCCAAACTACCTATTACACATGGGGTCCTATATGTACATATATATGTGTATGGTGGAGTGTAACAGCAGTTGCCATGGTGACGCAATGCACGCATTAGCAAATACAGCCAGAAAAGTTTAAAACTAGTCTGAAAACTCAAGAAAAAATATAATAAAATACAAAATTGATTCTAGTAATAGATTTCTGGGAGCCTGTGATCAATGACAAAAAGGTGAAAGTAACTGAAAACTGTTGGCTAACGCGCGCGAGAAAGAGTTGTTTAACCGCACAAATCATCTCACATGTTGTAGTTCCAGCTAAATCAATTATTTCTGGTCAGAATGTGTTAAAACAAAGCTCAAGTTAATGTCTAACTTCAGTAACAGAGCTACAGACAGACAGAGCAGTGCCTACAGTTAGCATCGCACCCCCTGGAATGTTGATGAACTTCAGTATCCATAAGTACAGGCAGTAGCTGTAATGTCGAGGGAACTTTAACGCTATTTGTGTCACTTTTCTGGCGGAGAATGTGTCACCTGTTGTGGAGATGGTTTGCCGGAAATGTTCCATAGTATGACAACAAAATGATCAATGTCCATGGACACAAGAACCACCAAGACAGGTTACAAGTCAGATCTGTGGAGTCGATCCCACGCTCAGTAAGAAAGGTCTTTTGGAGCAATAACATCTCCTGTAATCAAATAAATGCAAAATGAACAGATAAATGCCATAACGCGGGAAATTCCAGGTTGAGCAATAGCGTCTCCATGGAAACAAGGCCTTCACCAGAAAAGTTCGATTGGTACATTGCAGCTCACATCATCAACATTCACTAAGGGCATGATGCTACTAGAGGCACTGCTCTGTCTAGATTAAAGTTTGAACATAAAGAACCTGACTGGGCAGAGCTGATTTGTGCTGCAGAACAAATCCCTCTCAAATAAAACTACAGTCACAACAGCCAACAGTTTCTCAGTTAGTTACTCCTAAACAAGACCAGGGACTGCAAATTTCTCTGATCTGGCCAAGATTTAAAAACTTATAACAGGTTATTCATCTTGTTTTCAGATTTATTGTCTACATCAGGGGTGTCCAAACTTTTTTCATGCAGGGCCACATATTAAAACACAGACTAGCGTGAGGGCCGATCTAGGGACTGGTGATTGATTGAGTAATTCAAATCTGTGCGTTTATAACAAGTCTGAATGACCCACCAGACCTTTGTTCACGCTTAGACCCTCAAAAGGACACACTAAAGTTGCTTGATCAAGGTAGATTTCAAAAACATGTAGTAAAAATTACTAATTGCCGTAGTATGGGCCATTTCACCTGGAAGCCTGAGGGCCAAAACAATTGGTCTGAGGGCCACTTTTGGCTCCCGGGCCATAGTTCGGACATGCCTGGTCTACATACTAGTGCTCAGACTGCTTAATTCTAGTCTAGAGGGAATTTATTTTAAGATAACTTGTCAAGTAAAATTATCTACCCGTACAGCAAGATAATTTCACTATTTTAAGTCATTTTCTGATCGATTTAAGTGTTTATATCTTAAACTTTGGCCAGGCTTTTTTGCAGTGTGGATGCTTGTTTTGATCAGAAGCTCCTGAAAATGTTTGTTTAAATCCATTTTTACTTTTCAGACAATCTTGAAACTTTTCTGTCCATGTTTGCTAATATGTGCATTGTGTCACCATGGTAACAGCTGAACATTGCACCATACAGATACATGTTAAACACCCCCAGTATGGTGTCATGGCAAAGTATGAATAGAGCTCCTTTAATCACATAATGAACGCATTGTTAAACAGGGAGCTGATAAACTAATGGCCATCAACAAGACAGTGGATCCAATATAATGCCTCCTAATTGTGTTCAAATGCAAATATACTTCAGTAAAGAGGAAATGTTACGTTCCATTTGCAAATCAAATGAAATCATTTGAATCTGAATGCATACAGCTAGCTTTGAATATACTTTGGTTGACATGAACTTATCAAAACTAAGGATGCACTGATCCAGCTCTTTTCAATTCCAATACCGAGCTCAATACTTTGGCCTGAAGTATCTGCCAATATTCAATATTCACCAATACCAGGCACTTATTTCCTTTAAAAAAATCAGCCTTATTAAATAAAGCATGTCAGTAAACAGTTGAAAAATCCAGGCACTGAAAGCATTTCTGTTTAACAAAAGGAGTAAATACAAATCAATGGGTCAGATGTATTGAGTTTGGGTTTAGCAAAGACCTTTAATGACCCCCTGACCCCGGAGTTCAAAGGTTAATGGCGTCCAATCACAGTAAAACTCTTTCCTCTAAAACAACAACAACAGAACTAAACGCTCTGGGACAATTCACTGAGCTACTCCCTGCCAATGAAAGGCTTTTGGTTCAAACCCTATAAAAAATAAATATAAAGTCAATATAAAGAAACAGCAGGAATTTAAAACAGGGCAGTGCAATAATTTATTTAAAATGGTCCTGGTCACATTTTTATCCAGCGCTTTTCCACCTTCAAAGACAGCGTTTTACATCAAGGAACCACTCACCCATTCGCACACACAGACAGACACTAGTGTATGGGTTAAGTGTCTTGCCCAAGAACACAACAACAGCATTCTGGGAGCTAGAATCGCACCACCAACCTTCAGCTAGTGAACAAACGCTTTACCAACTCAGCTACTGTCGCCCCATATCTAAAGCGACATGTGCACCTTTCTGGAGGTGGCAGGATTCTGCAGAAATAGAAAGTTAAAGCCATACTTCGGGACATTCTCACTGGACAGAGACGCATTTTAGGTCATGCTGTGGAACATTATAGCCAAAGGAACAGCATCTCCGTGGAAACAAGTAAGGAGACATTAAACTGCTGTGTATGAGTCCAGCATAGTGTAAACAGAGTATGTAGTAGAGGGTTGATTTTTACTGATTTTTGATTGATACTGACTGAATGAGTGACTGCATTAATATTGTATTTTATTTGCAAGTTCTCCATTTATGACATCAACCTCTTTGTGTGTGTGTTTTATATGCATTGTCTCTGATAAATAAGCAAATAAACTAAACTGAGATAATAAGATAAACTCTGTAAAGGCATCTCTGAGTCAGGTTTGTGGAGTTTCCCATTCACAGTAAAGACTTATGGTTTTGTTAAGCTTTTCAGTTCAACATAAACAATTTTAGTCTATTTTTTTTGGAAAAAGTTACATACTGTGGCTTTAACCAAATCATATGCATGTGTGTGTTTTGTTTTTTGTATTGATATGGATGCAAGAATGTGTGTGTATCAGATGTTATCAGTTTTAGATACTGCTAGGCCTGTCACAATAACACATTTCGAAGTACAATATATTACTGAAGAAAATATAGGCCATAAAAGATGATACTGAAACAAATTTATGCCACTGACACAGTAAACCTACAGTAGAATTGCCTCACAAAACTATTCTAAAATATATTATATGGTTAAAAACAGGAATTGCAATCGATAAACAGCAAAATGAAACACTTTTATCTATAATGAGTGAGTTATCGTAGTAAATCTCATCATAGTAAAGTAGAAAAATAACTAAAAGTTCTCCATTAGAACAAAGAAAAATACCCACAATAAATATTAACTAGGGATGCACCGATCCTGCTTTTTCAGTTCAGATACCAATACTAAAAATAATATATATAAAAGACATCAAATAAGACAATAACATAAGACAAACCGATAAAAATGTTGCCTGTCGTGTTGTGTCCATCAAAATGTTGTGATAATCTCTAATCTAATCTAGATGGACCTTTATGACCGAGGATTATGTTTTATTTCTCTTTGCAACACCTCGTACTCTTGCAGACAGTCCGTTCTCTAGTAAAGTGAAGTTAGTCCTAAGTTCGGTTATCGGTGAACTCAGCAGTGCACCTTTTGCCTAATTCCTTCTAAATCCCGTCTCAAAAAGAAAGTGGACTTCAAAGGACCGGCTCAGAATCTCAAACAAAAGCGTGTTTGAGAGGAGCGCAGCGAGGCCTGACGCTCCCCACAGTCTTCACTTTCACACTGCACCACGAACGCACCATCAGCCCCGCGTCAAACGCTCCCTGAATGCAACACGGGTAACCCAACTCAGTGGAGCCTAAACATAACATGAGACAGTATGGCAGTCCTGGTCTGACAAGATGACAACTTTGACGTCTTTCTCCTCCATTAAAGCTGCACAATGGAACTTTTCTGGCACTTTTTATTGCTTGAGATATTATTGCGTGGCTTAAATCTTCCACATAATAGCATTAAACTTATTTGTCTATATTTAAAGTGCCCATATTACGCTATTTTCTGATCTATGTTATAATGTTTCCTCATCACAAACAGACCTGGTTGTGATTCGTTTCATTCACACATGTTTAACACACAAACCCTGCATGTTTAGGCTGCGGAAAACACTTCATCCCACCTTGTGATGTCATCTGGTAATACAGGAAGTGCTGCACTCTGTTTTTAAACCACACAGACCTTCACTGCAATCTTTTGGATGCTTTTAGTTCGGTAATTGTCCATCTCTACTGCAGGGACGCACTGGGACTAAAAAAAACAGCCCTGGACTTGTCCCACAAATCGGCCCACGGTGCAAATTGTGGACCGGGAGGGGGCATTTATTATTATCGTATTACCGCCCTCTGCTGTTAGTACGGCCGTCGGAGGTCCTCTTTTCTCTGATTCACACTTTGATAAAAACAACAGTAATTTTGTTTCCGGTCCAAACTGCGCTGAAGTTCACTTTTATTATGGTATCGGTATCGTGGATCAGACACAAAAGCTTAAACGCTCTTGTGCCTCAGTGTTGCGCACATGGATCTATGGCTGTAAAAGACTGCTCTAACACTGGTGAAAGACAAATGACTCTGCAGATAAATACTGATGCGAAGCCACATATTAGGACATTAATCTGTCTGTAAATTGGATTAAATGGACATAATATAGAGATTCTAAATTTCATAATGAGGTATAACATGCCCACGTGGACTATCGACCATATCGGTAAGATTTAGGCTGATGTGTTTTCAAGTTCCCATATCGGCCAATAATATTGGCCAACCGATATATCGACTGGGCCCTACAGATTACCCGTGTGAGCCTGCGCTACTGAACTAAACGTAAAATGTGGCTAACATGAAAACTAATGCTTCATGACATCACAAGGTGGAACAGCGCACTTTGAGCTTTGGAGATGACAGACTGATAATAAAGTGTTACTCAAACACGTGTGAATGAAACAAAACACAACTCCAGGTCTGTTTCTGAGGAAGTAACAGCGTTATAACTTGACGCTTACAAGAGTCCACTTTGCGTAATATTGCACCTTTAAGGCGACTTTTAATTTAAGCAAAATGATGATGGACCTAACACCAGAAATGTTACATAGTGCATCTTTAAAATGTCCAACTATAATCCCATTTCCTTCCTAATAGCTTTCGGAAAACACTGACCTCCCATTGGATCAGTTTCTAAACTCAAGAGCTGGATTTGACAAAACTAAAACGTATTAATGACTTTGCAATGATTTCATGAGAGATCAAACCAGGCCGACCCCAACCAGAGCCCAAACCTCACTGTGATTCAATTAAGAAAATCACATTTACCTTTTGATGGAAGAAGACGGCAGCATTGGCAGCAGCGACATGGAAAAAGAGAGAAAAAACAAACATTTTGGTTAGAAAAGTATTTTGAGTTTTAAGAATGAAAAACGCAATTAACAACTTAAATATATTCTTTTCTCCATGGAGATGTTATTACTTTGTCTACTCTAGAATGTTTCACAGTATGGCATTAGACCTTCTATCTTCATGGAGACCAAACCAGACCAAGTTACAGGTCAGATCTGTGGAGAGGCGACCCCGCTCACAGTCAGAATGCTTGTTTTTCTAGGTATTTCTGAGTTATAAAACCACCTCTAACTGAATAAATGTAAAAATAGAGCTGTTTAACATCACACTGTGGAACATTCAAAGCAGAGCAGTCGCGTATCCATAGAAACAAGCAGGTGACGGAGCCCAAACCAAAAAAGTTACACAGCACAGATTTAATTACAGGCTTTTGGGGTGAAATTTGATATTGATCTTTTTTTTGTTGTTGTCATTCTGAAACCCATAGATAGATAGTGTAATTTTGCATTTGAGGTAAAAGTGGGTAAATCAGAGTATGAAAAAAATTGTTGGATTTATTTTATTTTATTTAAAAAAAAAATTGGAAAGGGGCAACAAGAGGACAAACTGCACAAGTGAACCATAAATACTTCCACTGATTCAATTTCATCTTTCAGTTTGGAACAGAGGAGAGAGAGAGGAGAGACAGAGAGAAAAGGGAGAGAGAGAAAGAAGAGACAGTGAAAAAGGGATAGAGAAGAGAAAGAGGAGAGAGAGACAGAGGGAGAGAATGGGAGTTAGAAACTCAGAGAGGGAGGGAGAAAGAGAGAAGAGAGAAAAAAAAGATACACCGGGGCAGACGAGAGGGAAGAGGAGAGGATGGAGGAGAGATGATGTACTGAGAGAGAGAAAACAAGGGAGAGGAGTGTGAGGAGGAAGGGAGAAGGAGGGAGGGAGGGACAGAGGAGAGGGAAGAGAGAGGCAGAGAGGCGGAGTTAGATAGAAAGGAGAGAGGAGAGAGGGAGAAAAAGAAAGGTGGAGTTTGATAGAGGAGAGAAAGGGGGGAGAGACAAAGCGAGAGGGAGGAAAATAGAAGAAAGAGAGCAAGCAGAGGAGAGAGAGAGAGCGAGAGAGGGAAAGTTCGATAGAGGGGAGAAAAGTGGGGGAGAAATAAAGAGAGAGAGGGGAATAGAAGAAAGAGAGGAGCCAGAGGAGAGACAGAGGAGGCCGAGGAGAGAGGAAGCAGAGGAAAGAGAGAGGAAGCAGAGGAGAGACAGAGGAGGCCGAGGAGAGAGGAAGCAGAGGAAAGAGAGAGGAAGCAGAGGAGAGACAGAGGAGGCAGAGACAGAGAGAGGAGGCATAGATAAAGAGAAAGAGAGGCGGCAGAGGAAAGAGAGGAGGCAGAGAAGAGAGAGAGGAGGCAGAGGAAAGAGAGGAGGCAGAGAAGAGAGAGAGGAGGCAGAGGAAAGAGAAAGAGAGGAGGCAGAGGAGAGAGAAAAGGCAGAGGAGAGATACAGGAGGCAGAAGAGAGTGTGAGGAAGCAGGGATGTAGGTCAGGGATGAAGAGAGACATCAGAGGAAACAAACATTGATGCTACAGGACACTGGCTGTAAACTCAAGTGGAAGGAGTCTGTGCTTTTACCACGAGGGTTCAAGGATATGAAAGTGTAGAGAAAAAGAATCTAAATACAGAACACGGTGAAGGAAACAGGACAATGGGTCTTTTTAATGTACAGCCAGTCCTCTGAGCAAAAACATATGATTTGGAGCAGAGTTCAGACTTTGGAGGAACAAACCTGACTATATGACTGATGGAAATTAACACTGAAAGCAGTTTAATATAATAACAATAAAAACACCAAGATATACAAGTTTGAGGCCACACTGCGGAACATTCCAGGTACAACAATAAAAACTAAAATTGCACATTATTTTACATTGCCATGATCCCCCACAGCTGTACATCTGTATACTTTTCCATAACATGTGGCCACAAGTTGGAAAAATGCATTTGGAAACACACAGAAATCACATACACAAAATTATTACACAATGATTTTCCTTGTAAAATGCACTGTATCTCCTCCCACTAAAATGCAGTTAGCAATTAAACTCCAGGAAACCCTTAGCTTCCAGTAAGAGAAATGTTTTCTGGCTTTGTCTTGGCCTTTTTCCAGATCACAGGAATTAGCACTTTTACGGTTAAATAGGGTTTTATATCAGTGGCAGCGATACAGATTCTTCTATATTGATTTTGGCTGATATAAACATTTGATAACAGGATTTATGTACATTTATATATATATATATATATATATATATATATATATATATATATATATTTTTTTAGAGCTGCCATGCTTCAATCATAATAAAAAACTGTGAATTTTAACATGAGCCAGTGAAACATTTGTAGATTAAAGCAAATCTGCAACTAATTATCTAATATCTGAAATAAATACATTTAATTATAATTTTTACGAAAGTGAAAAGTTAATTTGAGGTCTTTACTGCCACTTAAGATACATTTGTGAGTCTCTGCAGATTCTAAAAGCCAAATAAATATTTAGTGCCACTGTACTTTTTTATAACAGTTTGTATATAGATGTATCTGTTTATGCTATTTTTGGATTCTGTTTTGTTTGTCTCTGGGGCTGCAGATGGAAATTAGTTCTGAGCGCTTCAGTCTCGTACAAAGCATCTTTTCATTGTTTCTTTGATTAATGCTCCTGTACACGGTCCCTGTCAAATAAACTAAAACTAATATCGGTATCGGCAAATATTGGTTATCTGTCACAACATCAGGTCAAATATCAGATACCGTGGTCCCTCGTTTGTCGCGGGGGTTATGTTGTAAAAATAACCCGCAATAGGTGAAATCCGCGAAGCAGTCATCTTTATTTTTTACAATTATATGTTTTAAGGTGATCTAAATGGAAGAGCACGTGGGGTGAAAAACATAGTTGGGGGTAGTTGCTGGCGCTGTTTTTTATTCTTAAAAACAGACATGTCACCTTCGATTACGCAGAACACAATGCGCAGTTTTCGCTTGATGATCAAGATCAAGACTCTCAATGATCTAGATGAAAACATCAAAGAGATGGAGCTTTTTTCTGCACTCTCTGGTGATTTATGGCGATTCTCTTTGTTGGCGATTATCACGATTATATAGAATGTTCCACAAACACTTATTGTCTATCCTTTTTATCACGATATGGTTGCGTATAGTCCCATCCCTAACCCCGACTTAAACCTGTTTAAGCTTGTTTAATAGGCTTTACAGATGCATGGTGCAGTATATGGGGCGCAATAGTCTCTGCAGTGTGTGTTCAGTGGGAGTCAGCAGAATCAGCACAGGGCTCAGAGGAAAGAGAGAGAAGAGTCTACGATAACAATGGTGTTGAAAAGGAGAAGACACAAGTAAGGAGAGGAGAGGCGACAATGTGAGGAAAGCACCAAGAACAGGCTGTACAGTCTATATTATATTTAAGGCTTATATTCCACCATTTTCAGATCTATGTTATAATGTTGTTTCCTCATCACAAACAGACCTGGAGTTGTGTTTTGTTTCATTCACACATGTTTAACACAGAAACCCTGCATATTTAAGCTGTGTTCTTCTCTCAAACCTAATATCCAGGACTAATAGGTTAAAGAAATGACTAAAGACATGTGCAGTCAGTAAGAAGGAGCCTGTATGCTTAATAAACATGCAAACCATCAAAACAAAAAAAAGACAGTGGCCACATCTCATTCTTCTTTCTCCTCTCTCTTTCCTTGCTTCCTTCTCCTTGATTTCTCTCATCTATCTTCCATTTTTCCGCTGTCAATCAAATTGCTGTCCCAGAGAAAACCAGGGAAGGAAGGAGTAAACCCGAGGGAGGCTTCAGGAGGCAGACGTCAGATAAAATAAAACTTTATTGGTGTCAGTGAGGAGTTTACTCTATATCCTCTCTCTTCACTTTGTCTCCTCTGTGGGCGGGACTTCCTCACCCATTTCCTGCAGAATCGAGGAGAAGGAAGCGAGGAAAGAGAAACAAGACATGGCCATTGAGCAGAGCAGACACTGCTGTTTACATTTTTCCAAACTCATCCCTCGTGTTTGAGAAGTTGCTGAAATGACAGACACAAATCTTCTGCACGTTTTGACATGTCCGCAAAGAAACTCGCCAACTGCAGGACCACCAAAGAAGAGAACTCCACTTTGGAGTCATTATTATTGTGTTTATTGTGTAAGTTTAGATTTGCAATGTATGTTTACAAGAAGGCTTCTGTTCACATAGTAATCAAATCCATGCAGGAATATTATTATTATTAATCTTATTATGATATATTTTATTTTTTATTGACTTATTTATTTTATGCTTTAGTTTATTTAATATTAATTTAAATTGTGCTAACTCTGTGCAGCACTTTGGAGACTTTATGTTGGTAAAATGTGCTATACAAATAAAGTTGGACTGGAATTGGAATATTAAAGCGCCCATATTACACTATTTTCTGATCTGTTGTAATGTTGTTTCCTCACACTCTGAGGAGCTCAGGGACCGGCCTCCTGCTGGTCCCAGAGTCAGGACTAAACTCGGGGAGTCAGAGTTTCAGATTCATGCAGCTGAAACCTGGAACAGTCTGAACATGTGAGACAAACTTCTACTCTGACACTGTTTAAATCGGTTCTATTTAGCTGCACTCTTCTCTCTCGTTTAATGTCTCTCTTTCTCGTTTTTAATTTTATGACGATTATTTATGTTTTGATTTGTTCGTATTGTGATTTTTATTTACAGTATTTCTTATTCTGTAAAGCACTTTGAATTACTCTGTGTACGAATTGTGCTATACAGATAAACTTTCCTTGCCTTTCCTCATCACAAATGTACCTGAAGTTTTGTTTCATTCACACGTTTAAGACAAAAAATGGCATATTCAGGCTGTGTTCTTCTCTCAAGCTGAAAACACTCTGTTCCACCTTGTGATGTCATGTGGTAATACGAGGAAGTGCTCCATTGTGTTTGTAAACTCCGTACACCTTCACTACAATCATTAGGATAATTTCAGCCTTGGAACTGCCAATCTCTACTAAGGTCGCTGTTAAGATGAAAACTACCGCTTCATGACATCACAAGGTGGAACAGAGCTTGAAGATGCAGACAGACTAATAATAATAATAACTCAAACATGTGTGAATGAAACGAAACACAACTCCAGGTCTGTTTTTGAGGAGGTAAAAACATTCTAACATGACTAAAAGCTCACGACTCAAATGTGTGTAATACAGGACCTTTAACAAAATAGAGATATTAACTGATAAACAAAAAGAAGGCTCCAGTGTATTTCAGAACATGTTGTAGAGATTTTTCAATAGTCTTGTGTGATTTGTTCTTCGCAGAGGACATCCTGTTATCCAAATCATTACTGCTTTTACAAATGGATAATTACGCCAACTCAATTAATGATGCTCTGTTTGCCTCCATTAGTGATCATCCACAGAATAACATCCACTGCTATGCTTTGATTGCTTTCCTGTCACCAGCTTGTTTCTATGGATATGTCATTGCTTTTCCGGGAATGTTCCACAATATGTCATTAAACAGCTCTGTCTTACATTTATTCAATTACAGGTGGTTTTACTGATAACAACCCCCAGAAAAACAGGCATTCTGACTGTAAGCGGGGTCGCCTCACCATAGATCTGACCCGTAACTTGGTCTGGTTTGGTCTCCCTGAAGATAGACAAAGCAATAATATCTCAATGAAGAAAAGATTTTGACGGACCCTCCATCTGAAAAGTTACACAATGCAACTTTACGTTTGAAAATTCAGTATCTGTAAAAAGATCTCGTGAGACAAAATTGCCAGATTGTGCACAAGAGCTGAAAATCATCATGAGATTTTTGTTCATGTTTTAATGTTTTGATTGGATAAAAAATTAAGCTAAAGTTGCATATTAGGGGTGGGCATTGCCATTAATCTGGCCATACGATACATATCACGATATCCCTGTTACAATACAATATATGACAATGTATCCCAAGACACAGGACGATATATTGTGATTTATTAATAATAATGTAGAATATTAAGATCGAGTGCATCTTCATGAGACCAAAATTGGGTGAAATACATTTAGTTTAATTTTTGAAATCATCAGAACAGAAAATAGAACTTGAATGATTTTTTTGATGAAGAACATGACTTTAAAAAATCGATTCGGATGCATTTTGAATTGATGCGAGAATCACATAAAGAAGTATCGCGATTTATCACCGAAGCAATTTTTTCTTACACCCCTTCTGCATTGTGTAATGTTTCTGGTGCAGGGCCCATCAAATGCTTTTCCCCATGAAGATATTATCCCATTGTCCGAAAAGTTTCGCAGTATGGCATTAAACCTTTCTGTCTTCATGGAGATCAAACCAGACCAAGTTACGGGTCAGATCTGTGGAGAGGCGACCCCGCTCACTGTCAAAATCCCTGTTTTTCTCTGTATATTTGAGCTACAAAACCATCTGTAATTGAATAAATGTAAAGTACAGCTGTTTAATGTCATACTGTGGAACATTCCAGGAAGAGCAATGACAAATCCATAGAAACGAGCATTTTTTGAGAAGCTGTAATCCCAAAAAGCAGTGCTACAATGCCAGCAGAAATGTTAAATACCATAGATAAAAAAAACTGTGAGGCTAAAATTGGGGAAAAACTGTATTACACATGACATTTATAACAAATAATGTCAAAATCTCGTGTCGTTTTTGTGGAAATTGTACCTCGTCCCACCACATACGCTCTTATCTAAATATAGTGAGAGCCAATTCCCCTCGTTCACGGTTTGAATTTTATGTAGGTTCCTCCATATGCAGACAGCCGGTCTCCAGACGTAAAATTTACAGAGCAGAAAATGTGTTTTTGGCATCCATTTCCCTACATCTGACCATCACATATGTTTAAAAGTAACGGCTTTGTTTTGCAGCGTTAGTACAAAACACTGTGCCACTATTTCGGCTTCTTTACATCATTTAGTCATCGTATAAGCCGGTTTTGAATAGAAATAATCATCATAAAAATGTCCAAAATGGGGGAGGAGGAGATCAACAGACAGGTGGCTAAACGCAGGTGGCTTGAAATAAATATGTATTAGGAGCTGGTAGTGAGTGGGACATGTGTTGTTGCTACTAGAGAAAATCTGGTGCTGCTATTTTAACTGTTGATGTTTATAGTAGGCAGAATGAAGGTGGTTTATATTAAGAGTATATGAGCAGTAAAGTGTAAAGTGAGTGGGCTTTTTCCTGTTTTTAGTCACTGCATAAGCTGGTTTCAAGAGTAATGATAAGAAAAACACTGCCACCGGCCAAAATGGGAGCAGAAGAGATCACAGACAGATGTAATAGAAAGAATGGAGGTGGATTCATATAAATTCGCATATTAACACTTTGCAGCTGATGTCACCAACATTCCCTGGGGGTGTGGCGCTAACTGAAGACACTGCTGTAATAAGCAGTTTATTTTAACACAACCTGACCAGAAAGAGCTGACTGATAGAACTACAGGTGATTTGTGCTGCTAAACAAACCTTACATATGAAATTACTCTCACAAGCTAGTTAAGATTAGTTTTAAGTAAGTTAACATAAGTTTTTCAGTCAGTTTTTTGTTGAAAATCAAACACCTAAACAGGCGCACTCACACTAGGACTCAAAACACATTTCCCTTGGATTTTATGGCCACAAACTGAAACAAGCCACGTCCTAATGACGTTAGCACAGCGCTTTTGTTTACATTTCATACAGCAGAGCTAATGCTTTAGTGGAGAAAATAAGTCCAGCGGCACGAAATATCTGTTAAATAGTGAAGCAGATATGCATCTTCTTACGAAAGGTGCTTCTCCCTGAGTTTATGGATGCAATAACTGCTCAAAGCAAAGAGGAGACGAGGCTGCAACACTTCTGCCACTGTCACAGTCCTGAGTGAAGGTAAGCGCCGAGTCACTGTGTGGTATGAAGCGGACACACAGGACTCGTATAGTGAAGTCGTGCGTGTGTCATACATGAGCTCTGTGCCGCGCTTTGGCCCACTTCTCCAACCAAACCAAAGTCCAAACTGTCCTGCGTCTGGACACGGTTCGAACGCGCTCACACTGAATAAACGTACCGCGCTTTAGGAGATATTCTAAAGTGCTAATGTGAGTGCACCCTAAGGTGGTTCATAAAATTAACTTTGACCAAATTTTGCCAGATTGCTCTTTCCCTTGTTCCAGTTGATATTAGAAGCATCTGTACCAAAAATGGAGCCAATTGCTGCACATTTAGGGGTGGCACACTTTCACAAATTGTTAAAGGGACAGTTCGGAATTTTGGGCATAGGACCTCATTTCCTAGTAAGCCAGAGTGTTGGAGACGTGTGGAGACACTTTGTTAAAGATTCCATCCAGTCCTTGTAGTTGCAGAGGTCGCTGGTGCTCTTTGATAAAGTATCAACGAGAACAAAGTCACCATACATGGACTATAGTGTTTGGACTGTTCGAATGTTCTAATATCTGTTGCAAAAGTACAGGCAGCCTGAGAGAGATTATTAACGAGCATACCTATCTTTGTTTTCTTCAAGTTTCTGCAAAAGTTACACCTTCTTCTGTAGAACATTAAAAATTGTGAAAAAGTGTGCTGTCCTTTACTGACGTCCTATTGTCTCCGTTTTTGGTACAGATGTTCACAGTGTCAATAGGAACAAGGCAAAATGTGATCGGGCCAAATTTAGAAAACTTTTACTTATACCATCATGTTGTGAACTATCCTAGTGCACCCATAAACTTTGGGTCAGTGTTTATATGTGTGGATTGTTCTCCATGGAAACTGCTGAAAATTCCACCATAGAGATAAATGTAGAACACAGAGATGTTACATAACACATCTTTGACCTGTTTGGCCTTTAGCACATTTCAAATTGAAAGAGCACGACTCCCGTGAACTGCGTCATTAGAACTGGGTGTAATTATAGCGTTTCACACATTAGCAGCTTCCAGGCTAGCATTAGCGCACATTAAACAGAGAGAGGCTTCTGTAACATTTACATCCACGTCTAAGCTCCAAACAGCTGCAAATGTGTCTGTTAAAAATGAGACAGCTGCACCGTCTTATACAACAAAAGGTGAGAGACCAAGATTCAAAATAGACTTGTAATGTAATCTGAGGAATAATGTAGACACAGATATAGGGTTGGACATTATGAATTTGTCATGCTGTTGGGCAGGAAGTATAGGGGTGGGCCACACTGATAAAAATAAAAATGCTAATTTATTGCCATGGCGATATTCAGAGGATATTACGAAAATCTGTCAGAAACGTACTACAGTGCTTTGTAAATTGTCAGGGTTGAGGTTCAACTATTGCATAAATAAACTCATAGACTGCACAACAAACTATAAAAGGGTAATTTTCAAAAATTCATTGAGCAAAAATAAGGCAGAACACCATCCCAAATTTTGGATATGTTAAAAACAGATATCTAATCTTTCTATAACAGTCCATTTAATGTTGGAGGGTGCTGTCATTTATTTGGTATAAGATGGCACGAAATTCATCTTTTTCCATTTCTAACACTTAATATCTTCTAGAGCGTTCATCACAGAGGGCCAGTTTTAACAAAAAAAAGTGCAAGTGTGTGTAGGAAGGTGTGTGTTCAGTATCAAACATCTGTCTTTGAAATTGCACTTTCCACAGTCCTTGAAAGATGACCTCAAATTTGAAGAGTAGAATTTTCAAGCAAATTCAAACCCCCAGAAAACTGTGATAAACCGTAAGCAAATGTGTAAAAGTCCATATTCTACAAGTACATTTGCGAAATTTTAACCCTTGAAAATTTGAAGGACCTTAAATATTTTTTTTAGAGCAGTCTGACAGTGGCCCCTCGGAAAACTCTGCTCAAAACAGTTCAGGGGTATTTGACAATATTTTTTAATGATAAAACTATTAGGAGTTGGGAGCTAAAACTTGGGACTTTTCCTATTGGAAAGTGTGTGATCCTCCTAGAAGTTTTTCAGTGAAATCTGAGATGGTCGAGCGGGGGCATTCGGAGATTTGGCGTGGAATGACTCAAAAGTGCAAAGTTTTTTCATTGTTTGAGGTTTTAGATATCACCCATACATCCAAAAGAGTCAATTTTGTCTTTTTTTGTACATTAAGTTCTTGGGTTCCTTTTAAAGATACTATAGTAGGGGTGGAATTTACTTTGTAAATGTTTGAGCTGCATCTTTCTGCATCAAAACTGTCCCAAAATCTTCTTCTTACTAATCCAAAAACGTTCATTTTGTCTTCTTTTGTACATTAACTTCTTGGGTTCTTTTTTACAGTTCTGAAGATGGCTTACAGCTCGCAGTTGAAACATGTCAACAAGGTAAATATATCTTCTACTGTATTGTTCAGGAAGTTCATTCGTGCACATTTGAGTAATTTAGTGATCTCTCCTGGGCCCTAGTCAAAATACAAAATGGTTTTAGACAACACATTTTCAGGAGCCTGTGATCAATACTTGTTTACCAGTAGAAATCAGCTCACCTAGTCATATCTTTCTGGTCATATTATCGGGAAAAAAGCTAATATTAAAGTCTAAAAAACCTCTGGACAGGGCATTTCTGCAGTTAGCATCACACACTTAGGGAATGTTGATGATCGGCTGCAAAGTAAGTTAAAATATCCCAAGAGACGCTAATGACTCGCAAAAATTATGCAAAGCAAACCCCAACATTATAAAGCTACTTCTAACAACATTGCCTCAAAACACAACTTCTCTTTTTAGCTCGTTTCTTTTTATCCTATTTGAATAAAGCTCCATTTGCATCTATTTACATGGAACTATAAGATAAAATTGCTACAGCCTATATACCAGAGGCTGTTTCAGTTCTTGTATTTCCATGTTTTTCTTCACGTTTCTCAGTGTATGTTTGGTAATGGTGCTGGTGGGTGGTACCTGTGTTTTTATGGCGTGTGCAGATGATAAAAAGCTGTGTGCATTTGAGTGTGATTTTATATTCAAACATTCATATTTATGAGAAATGAAAAGAATGTGGTCAGCAGAAAACACGTGTCAAGGGGTTTCAGAAGGAGTTACATGAGGTCAGGCTGGAACATAAACATAGGTGAAGCAAATATGTGTAAAAATTGTATGCATACTTATTTATTGAGATGATAAAATACGCTATATTCTTAAGCAGATGATGTCGTGCCTCCATACCTTTTTTTTTTTTTTTTTTTTTTTTAAATAAAATGAACTCTAACTTTAAGGTTTTAGGTCAATAAAACCCATGTTGTTGAGTATTGAGTTGACATCTCCAAGGAAACAAGCAGGTGGTGGACACTCTACAAGAAAAGTTACACAGTGCACCTTTAATCCCTAATAATAACCCTAATAACAAAACTTAAATGCTTCTTTGCACAGCCTCATCAGACCGTCCCTGCAGAGCCTACTATCTTCCTGCACCAAACGTACACAGAAATGACTCTGCGTGACTTTCTCAGATGAACCCATTAACCGCGGCCGTGCTTAAAGACGACTGAGAGGCACACGGCGACCGGCTCAACGTTTTATTAGAATTACTGAGAGAACATTAACCATATGAGGTGCTGCCAAGAAATAAGATAATGTGCAGATGTGAAATAAGAATGAATGAATGTGAGTGGGAGGGTGAAATTCCTGGAGCTTCTGAGGTTATGGGAAATGGAGAAAGTAGATCATATGTGACCCCAGGGACGGAGCTGTGTGCAGTGAGGCAGCAGATACTCAGCCACATTTACTGTAACACCAATGACAGTCATGCTAGAAAGACTGCTGATGCATGCTACAATCTTCAATTTATTTGTATTTTGAAGTCTTGACAATTGGAATAAAGCAGTGAAGTCATAATAGAAAAAAAGACCATTTATATAGCATTAAAATAAACACAATTTCTTTTATAGCTGCCACTGTTTGTTCAATATTGGAGTTGTGTTTTGTTTTATTCACACATGTTTAACACACAAACCCTGCATATTCAGACTGAGTTCCACCTTGTGATGTCATATGGTAATACACGAAGTACTCCGCCGTGTTTTTAAACTCTGTACACCTCATGGATGTATAATAAGAGCTGGATAAGGCACGTCCCTCTATCCGTGACTCCAGATTGATGTGTGGCCGAGCGCGGTACTGCAGCCCAAGAAAAAATCTCTCCTAGAAGCACAATGCATTTTTTGAGAACTCAAACTGTCTGTGTTCGGCTGACAGGGCATCAGCAGCTTTCATAAAGGTCGGATTTTGTAGGGATTCTTCTGTATTTTTAAAATATGATTTAAAAATGTTTAATCGTCAAAGCGGCTAAAAATCAGCTCTGAGTTACTGACGTCACATGTTGGGCTGCGTTGGGCTGCAAACAAGGAAGTAATTGCAGAAGTAAAAATCTTCCTTGGAGTCATTCGCCAATGAGCACAGGTCATTGAAAACAGTACGGCGCCATCTTGGATTCATCTTCCAGATTTTATTACAGTTCTATGGTACACCTTCACTAGAATCATTTGGATAATTTTAGGTCTGGCAATTCCTATCCCTACGAAAGAAAAGGTAAAAGGAACTGATCATTTGAAAACTTCATGAGCATTTTGAACTTTGGAGAGACTTACAATAAAAGATTATAAAATAAAAATCAAACATGTGAATGAAACAAAACACAACTCCAGGTCTATTTTTGATGAGGTAACAACATTATAACATGACTTAAGGCTCACAAACATCTATTTTATGTAATATAGGACCTTTAAGAATGTTTATATGTGTGGTGTTTAAGTTGATATCTTGACAATCGTAACAAAATAGTGAAGCCAGAATAGATGAAAAAGATAATCTATACAACATTAATTTGAATGTCCCATTTGCTCTCTAAATCAAAACAGATTTAGGCTGGCATTGTCTGTAAAATATAAAAAAAATAAAGTAATGCAGTAACTGAGACATGCCCACAGATCAACCGGACAATTCTATCAAAAAATGTTAAATGAACAAAATGTATGATGCATATTAGCAAAGAGACCTAAAACTAAACAACTAACACAGTTTATCTTTCAGAAATCTATCACCGAGGTCAAAGCAGCTCTGTGTGTACTCCTCTGCTGCAGCTCATTCATAATTCATGGCCAGTGCAGTCACCAGAAACTCCACTCTGGGGCTGGACCATGTTGGCTTTTCCCCGCTGTCCACAACCCCATAAATACTGAAAATATAAGACATATCTGTGACTGTGAGCTGCTACTCCCTCCCAGCTGTTTGTGGGTTCGGGCGGGTGGAGGTCCCAGGGTGGGGCAGGGGAGAGAGGGTGAGGTGGGGGGAGTTCCGGAGGTTTTTGCCTGTTCTACATTTTGAAGCAGCTGTCACATTTCAGGGTGTGACTCAGTCTTTTATGAACGAGAGCGCCGTTTGGTGTTGACGGAGGATCATAGATCAAAAAATATTTCTAGTGGAGGGTCTGCCACCTGCTTGTTGTCATGGAAATGTTATTATTTTGTCCAGAATGTTCCACAATACAGATTAAACCTATCATGGAGAAGACAAGCAGGTTACAACACTATGCTACATTACAGCTCAGATCTGTGGAGAGTCGCCCCTATTCACAGAAAGAATTATTGTATTTTTGAGCAATAGAAACACTCATGATGAATAAATGCTCGATAGAAATATTTAAAGTCATGCCAAGGAACATTCCAGGCAAAACAAGAACATCTCTATGGAGACAACTAGGAAGCAGACTCTCCACAAGAAAAGTTCCGCAATGTACCTAGGCCTGGGCAAAAAAAAAGTAATATAAATTGAGGTGGCAAATCAAATCAATTTGTTTTTTCAGAAAATTGATATTTAAGTTTGTTTTTTTTCGCCAAGACTTCCCATAGGCTTTCCATAGTCACTTCCTGCAGTGCGTCTCTAACTATCCCCCGAGAACGACACAGGCACAAACAAATCTCTATCATAGAAAGAACACTCATATAATCCACTGAGTCGTGTACTTTAGTCCGACTGAAGCTGACGCATCATCTTTTTTTCCAGCCTTTACAGTTTATGCAAATGAGCCATGTGGTTTTAAGTTTTGTTTCTGTAAGACATAAACAAATGTGCCAAAGCTGCATTAAACACATTCTAATCAAATCATCAAATGTGTTCTTTAGACAGCAGGTCGGCCTAAACTAAATATCGGCCTGTGCTGGAGATATAACTTTCTGGTTAGTGGTCCGTCACCTGCTTGTTTCTATGGATACATCATTGATTTGCCTGGAATGTTCCACAGTACGACATTAAACAGCTCTACCTTACATTTATTCAGTTACAAAACAGGCGTTCTGACTGTGAGTGGGGTCGCCTCTCCACAGATCTGAGTTGCAGCTTGGCTTGGTTTGGTCTCCATGAAGATAGAAAGGTTAAATGCCACACTGTGAAACATTCCAGGAAGAAACGTGTTGTGGTTTTACGCTTGTTCTGACAAGGTAAAACTGCTCAGGAAAGGTCCAATTGTATGCCGTTAAGTGATTCTTCTTCAACAGTATTGATGCTTCTTCAAATGAGTGTCTAGTTTTGATATTAGTAGCACTGATTTTCTATAGTTTTGACATCCCTAAAGTGGTATATCTTCTGTGTTTAGTTGTGTAAAGTTGTCTTGTTAAGTTACCTGCGGAAAACACTAGACTGTAAGACTGTAAAACATAGAGGAACTCCAGGGCAGGGCTCATAAACATTTCAGAAGTACATATGATTCTATTATAGTGGAGAACAATGTCACTACAGGTTTAGATCAAGTAGAGCGGCACTCGAAGCATGCAGCAACACCACAAGAAAGAATCTCTCTCTCTCTATATATATACATACATACATATAGTACTGTGCAAAGGTTTAGGCAGGTGAGAAAAAACACTGTAAACAAAGAACACTTTCGAAAATATAAATAAAGATTGTTTGTTTTGATCAGTTTACAAAATGTAAAGTGAGCGAATGAAAGAAAAAGCCAAAGTCATTAAGAATGATCTTCAGCGTAAAGAACAGAAAGAGACAGAAGGATGTGAGGAAGCTCCATCCACACAAGATCTGTGCTTAGTTCTTCAACATGTTTGGAACAGCGACCAGCTCAGTTCCTTCACAAAGTGTCTGCAAGTAAACCTAGAAGAACTGATGCTCTTCTGAAGGCAAACGTCACACTAAATATTGATTTAGATTCACTGCATTTTGTTGATTGATAATCAATTTTTGAAGATATTCCTAGTTTTCCACACCTGCCTAAAACTTTTGCACAGTACTGTATGTACCATCGAGCAGGATTTTAAAGGTGCATTGTGTAACTTTTCTAGTAGAGGGCGCATCAAATGCTTTTCTTCATGTTATTAAACCTCTTTATCATCATGAAGACCAAACCAGACCATGTTTCAAGTCAGATCTACGGAGAGGTGACCCTGCTCATAGTCAGAATGCCTGTTTTTCTAGGTATTTTTGAGCTATAAAACCACCTGTAATTTAATAAAGGTCAGAGACGCTTAAAGTCATACTGTGGAACATTCAAGGCAGAGCACTGACCTATCCATAGAAACAAGCAGGTAACGGACCCCCAACCAAAACGTTACATACACCTTTAAGTAATAATATCTGTAGAAATTTTATCTGTCAATCAAATTTTAATAAAAAATATCAGTTCACATTTTTAAGAGTGGCTAAAATCTGTAATATATATTGTGCTTTATTGTTAAATTTACTATGAGATCAGACAAAAATATCTCATCCAGAATTTTTTTGCAATAAAACCGAAATGACAATGCACATTTTTTATATTTTAATTTTAAATGTATTAGATATAGTGACAAATATCGGTTACCGGCCGAGCAGCAGACCAAATAAGGCATAGTGGCATCAGCTCACAGAAAAAAGAATGAAAACATATCAGCCAATCCTTAAATTCCATGACCCTGAAGTGTAAAAATCTGATCTGATGTTAAAGCTGCCCGACCTGTTGTCACAAATGCCTCTGGTGGAAGTCCCCCTCAGTCAAACAGCTGCGGTGCAACTGTGGACATATGACCACACGTCTGTCCAGACGCTCCTATAGCATCAGTCACAGCTCACAGCGCTGTCCCGGCCTTCACCCGGCCTCAAGAGGGGGGGAAACGGGGGGGCACAGGGGGGCAGGTTTCAGTTGTCTAGTTGGCTAGACTCATGGACCGAGGGGAATCTGGGCCTGAAACACCTGCTCAACAAACTTATGGAGTCATCGGCGCGTATAAAACCAAAAAGAAGGGTTTAATATAATAAATTAACAAAAAAAAATTATATTGTCTAAAAAGTATGAGAAAATTGAGATGAGACCTTTTGTTCTTCCATCCATCCATCTTCTCCCGCTTAATCCGGCTGGGTCGCGGGGGCAGCTTGCTGCCCAATACTCATAGCACCTGACCCCCCCCATGAACCCCTCTGCAGGTGGTGAGCCCACAGGAGGGTGGACAACATGGTCCTTGATGTTAGTTCATCGGGGTCCGGGCATGTTTTGGGTTGATGGGGGAAACCGGAGCACCCGGAGGAAACCCATCCACGGATAGAACATGCAAACTCCACACAGAAAGGCCCGGGCGCCCCGGGGATCGAACCCGCAACCTTCTTGCTGTGAGGCCTGAGTGTTGTTCTTGTTTTTTTAAATCATTGTGGTAGGCCATAGAAATTGGTATCAAGTATCAAACATTTTCCAAAGAGTAGTGGAATTGAGTTTGAAATTCTAATAGATAAACTCTTTTACATGGGCTTTTAAAATGTCAATTTCTTCAACTAACTTGAGCACAAAATTGTACCAAAAACAGGTCTGAACTGAGAAATACAAAAGTCTATGTGAAAACAACCAGAGAAAATACATAGGGACAAAACATGGAGGCTCAGTCTAAACCAGGACTAAACCAGGACTAAACCAATACTAAACAGGACTAAACCAGGAGTAAACCAGGTTTAAACCAGGACTAAATCAGAACTAAACCATGTCTAAATCAGGACTAAATCAGAACTAAACCAGGTCTAAATCAGGACTAAACCAGCACTAAACCAGGTTTAAACCAGGACTAAATCAGAACTAAACCAGGTCTAAACCAGGACTAAACCAGGAATAAACCAATACTAAACAGGACTAAACCAGGAGAAAACCAGGTCTAAACCAAGGCTAAACCAGGTCTAAACAAGGTCTAAACCAGGCCTAAACCAGGCCTAAACCAGGACTAAATCAGGACTAAACCAGGACTAAACCAGGAATAAACCAATACTAAACAGGACTAAACCAGGAGAAAACCAGGTCTAAACCAAGGCTAAACCAGGTCTAAACAAGGTCTAAACCAGGCCTAAACCAGGCCTAAACCAGGACTAAACCAGGACTAAACCAGGACTAAACCAGGACTAAACCAGGAATAAACCAATACTAAACAGGACTAAACCAGGAGAAAACCAGGTCTAAACCAAGGCTAAACCAGGTCTAAACAAGGTCTAAACCAGGCCTAAACCAGGCCTAAACCAGGACTAAACCAGGCCTAAACCAGGCCTAAACCAGGCCTAAACCAGGACTAAACCAGGACTAAACCATGACTGAACCAGGACACTTTCGTTATTAGTGGAAGTGGTCTAAGCAGACATGTTCAACTGAAACACCAGATAAAGCAGAACTAAGAGGGGGGCAGATTGCAGGAGGCAGATTTCAGGGGGCAGATATGAGGGGGCAGATTTCAGGGGGCAGATATGAGGGGGCAAATTTCAGGGGGCAGTTTTCAGTTGTCTCCTTGGCCATATTCCTGGACCGAGGGGAATCTAGAAACACTTGCTCGGGCCACTCCCAGATGTCAGAGTTGAGTCATCACTTATTAAAGGGTTCCTTTTGGTTTAATGTGATAATTGTGGCTATAAAACAATTTATCACACTCAATAAACAGCTAATAGGAGCCAACTGAGTTCCAAGTCCAACAGAAGCTCAGAGTCAAAGAGGTGTGACTGACAGACTGTGCTCTTTGCATTTAGCTATTGAAGATCGGTATCAAAATCAGCCAATACCGATAATGGAAATGATATATCGTCCATCCCTAGTCTAATACATCATTTTAGGGCCGCAAAATTAGTAGAAAAATAAAAACAAAACACATTTGCGCTGCATTTTTCTAACAAGAATATAAAGTGACATTTTGTTTGTGGATAATTTTCCAATCTATCATTTTGTGAACCACGACATTTAAACTCACATTTTAGCACATTCCTCTTCGTCTCTCTCCCTCTGTCTGTTTCTCTCTCCGTCTGTGTCTCTCTCTCTCCATCTCTCTCTCTTTGTCTTTCTCTTTGTCTCTTTTTCTCCATCTCTCTCTTCATTTCTCTCTCTCTATTCTCTCTCTCTCTTTGGCTTTCTCTTTGTCTCTCTTTCTCCATCTCTCTCTGTCTCTCTCCGTCTCTCTCTTCATCTCTCTCTCCGTCTCTCTCTTCATCTCTTTCTTCGTCTTTCTCTTTGTCTCTCTTTTTCCATCTCTCTCTTTGTGTCTCTCTTCATCTCTCTCACTCTGTCTCTCTCTCTCCATCTCTCTCTCCATCTCTCTCTGTCTCTCTCTTCATCTCTCTCACCGTCTCTCTCTTCAGCTCTCTTTCTGTCTCTCTCTCTCTCTCTCCATCTCTCTCACTCTCCGTCTCTCTCTCTGTCTCTCTCTTCATCTCTATCACCGTCTCTCTCTTCATCTCTTTCCGTCTCTCTCTCTCTCTCTCTTCATCTCTCTCATTCTGTCTCTCTCTCTCTCTGTCTCTCTCTGTCTCTCTCTCTGCCTCTCTCTTCATCTCTCTCACTGTCTGTCTCTTCATCTCTCTTTCCATCTCTCTCTTCATGTCTCTTTCTAACTCTCTCCCTCTTTGTCTCTCTTTCTGTCTCTTTGTCTCTCTCTTCCTCTCATAATACTCTCTGCCTATGGTCACTGTCACAACCCAAAACTCCTCTGAAATCCTCTCATTACTCTCTTTACCCTCACAGGCTGAAAAAGTATGATTCATCATGATGTATTAAAACAGCAAAACACGGACACTTCTGGAGAAACAAAATCACAAACCTGAAGAAACTGCGTATATTACATAAGCGTATATATAGTCGAGAGCTGGTACAGTGATGGAGCAGACTCTGTGTTCACCTGGTGCATGTGGGGAACAGGAAATTGTGTTATCTGGAGTTTTCTTTTCATTATGGACAAACACTGGAGACATCTGAGTCTATGAGAAAAGCCCAAAACATTCCTCTGTGAAACTCAAAGCGCTTTACAAGGAAACCAACAGAGCACACGGGCTAATAAACTCCACAAGAAGAAGCTGGTTATTTGGGTAAAACATGACGCAGCAATGGGGGAGATACATGAAAGGTGCATTGCGGAACTTGCTCGTCTCCATGGAGATGTTACTGCTTTGCCTTGTATTTAAACATATCTATTTATGCATTAATATGGGTATTTCTATTGCTCAAAAACACAACTCTTCTCTCTGGAAACAGCGTTGCCTCTCCACAGATCTGACCTAGAAAAAGACATCTCCACGGCGATAAGCAGGCGACAGACACTCCACCCGAAAAGTTACGCAATGCACCTTTAAGCTATAAATGACTGAAAATAGATTATAAAGTTGTCAAAAGTATCGATACACAGATACTAATTAATATTAAAACTATGGATGGATTTCAGTCAAGTGTTACATGCAACATTTTGAGAATTTTTTCTCATTCAGTTGTGTTAAATGGCTAATCGCTACGGCAACAAGCCTTATTTTTTGTCATTTGTAAAACCCATGGATAGAGACACTCATTATAGAGCAGATATCAATAAAAAAAAGGACAGATTGACATTTCTTTAGTGCGAATAGTGTAGACCTATATTATCAATATTCAAAGCCACATGGTAATATTTAAGGAAGTACTGTTTAGTGTAAAAAAAAGTATTTCTATAGTCTACAGAAAGAATGTTTTTTCTTTTTTTAACCATTGTGGTATAGAAATTGGTATCAAGTATCAAACATTTTCCTGAAATTGAGTTTGAAATTGTAATATTTTAACAAAAGAAAAACAACTCTTTCACGTGTGCCTTCAAACTTCCAGCTTCCATTAAAGATGCATTGTGTAACTTTTCTGGTGAAGAGCCCATCAAATGCTTTTCTCACCAAACCAGACCAAGTTACAGGTCAGATTTGTGGAGAGGCGACCCCGCTCACAGTCAGAATGAGTGTTTTTTGAGGCATTTTTGAGCTATAAAACCACCTATGATTGAATAAATGTAAAGCAGAGCTGTTTAATATCACATTGTGGAACATTCCAGGCAGAGCAATGCCGTATCCATGGAAACAAGCAATGTGAATAGCACATTTCACTAACTTGAGCATAAAATTACAACTAAAACCGGGTTTGAACTAAGAAATACAAAAGTCAATGTATAAACAACCATAGAAAATACATGGAGGCTCAGTCTAAACCAGGACTAAACCAAGACTATAACGGGACTAAACCAGGACTATAGCAAAACCAGGTCTACACTAGGACTATAAATGATCATGGGCAAATTAAACCCCAAATAAAGCAGAAATGAAGTCAGACCAAAAGACCAGAGGAGAGCAGCAGTCGCAGCAGCAGCGGATGTCCAGAAATAGTCTTTTGTTAAACTTGTGGCGTCGCACCGAGTCCTTCCTGCTCCGGATATAGAACAGAAGAAGGACAAAATAAACAAGAAAAACTCGAGGAAGAAATCTGCTAAAATTAGAAAATAAAATAAACACGTTGTTGTTAAAATGTGCCAACTATTAAAACTCCAAATTGCACTCCAAGAATGTTTTTGTAATGAGCCTGTTTGATTTGTTGATTTGTACTCAGTGACCTCCTCCCTGCTGTTACTGCTTTGGCTGCAGTGTTCTAGAGTACGGCTTTAAATATCTCCATGGAGACAAGCAGGAGGCGCCATCAGACCGAGTTACAGGTTAGATCCGTGGCGAGGCGACCATGCTCACAAGAAATTTCTCTCTCCCTCTGTCTCTGTCTCCATCATGTCTGTCTCTCTCTGTTTCTTTGTCTCTCTTTCTTCCTGTCTCTCTCTCTTTTCTTTCTCTTTCTCTCTCTCTTTCTCTGTCTCTCTCTCTTTTTCTCTCTTTCTCTCACTCTTTCTTTGTCTTTTTCTTTCTCTGTCTCTTTCTCTCTCTGTCTCTCTCTATCTTACTGTTTCTCTGTCTCTTTCTCCTGCCTCTTTCTCTCTCTTTCTATCTTTCTGTCTCTTTCTCTCACACTCTGTTTCTCTCTTTATCTTTCTCTGTCTCTTTCTCTCTGTCTTTCTCTCTTTCTCTCACTCTTTCTTTGTTTTTTCTTTCTCTGTCTCTTTCTCTCTCTCTCTATCTTTCTGTTTCTCTGTCTCTTTCTCTCTGCCTCTGTCTCTCTCTGTCTCTTTCTCTCTATATCTCTGTCTCTCTCTTTCTATCTTTCTGCCTCTTTCTCTCACTCTGTTTCTCTTTCTCTATCTTTCTCTGTCTCTTTCTCTCTCTGTCTCTTTCTCTATATATCTGGCTCTTTCTAGCCTTCTGTCTCTTTCTCTGTCTCTTTCTCAGTTTCTTCCTTTCTCTCTCAGTCTCTTTCTCCCTTTTCGGTCCCTTTCTCTCTCTCTGTCTCTTATTCTCTCTTTTTTTTTTCATTTTTCAGCCATAAAAAAAAGTGAGATCGATGTTAAACGGCCTGTGATTCCAAAGCAACATAACGTCTCTATGGGAACCTGAAGGATTTACAGCTCAACTTCCAAACCCAGATAGTTGCAGTAGTGATAAATGTGATCAATATAAAATGTGATCAATATAAAAGCCTGAAACGGAAAACAACTTTTGGCCTGTGTAAAATTTTTCTCGTGTTTGCCTTCACTTTTTCTTCTCTCGTCCTTCATATAAACAGGACCTTGAATTCACTTGTAACATTTCTGTGTGTGATTTTCTCATCCAAACATTCCCTCTCATATAACCTCCACATTCCTGGCGGCGTTCCTGCTCCCTCCATTTCTGTCTGTCTCTCTGTCTCCCTCTTCTGCCTCTCTGTGTGTCTTTCTCTCTTCTCTCCCTCAGCCTTTCTTTATCCTCTCCTTCTCTCGTCTTTCCCTGTCTCTTCCACTGTCCCCCTCTCTGTTCTCTCGCTCTCTTAATCTGTCTCTCACACTTTCTCTCTCTCTCTTTCCCTGTCCCTGTCTGTCTCTCTCTCTTCTCCATCATCCCGTCTCTCTGGGCCTCCTTCTGTCTCTCGCTCTGCCTCTCTCAAACCCCCCACGTCCCTCTCTCGCCATTTCTTTCCCTCCTTTTTCCACCTTTCTGTCTCTCTCCCTTCTCCTGTCTCCTCTCTCGCTTCATCTACGTCTCTCCTCTTTATCTCCCCCACCCCTCTCTTCCCTTCTCTTTCTCTCTCTCCTCCCTTTCTCCATTTCTTACTCTCTCTTTCTGTTTCTCCCTGTCTCTTTCTCAGTCTCTTTCTCTCTGCCTCTTTCTCTCTCCCTCTCTTTCCCTCTCTCTGTCTTTCTCTCTCTCCATCTCTTTCCCTCTCTCTGTCTTTCTCTCTCTCGTCTCTTTATCTCTCTGCCCCTTTCAGTCTTTTTCTCTCTGTATCTTTCTCTCTCCATCTCTTTCTCTCCCCATCTCTCTCACAATCTCATTTCTCTCTGATTCTCTTTCTCTCTCTATCTCTGTCTCTTTCTCTCTCCATCTCTATCTCTCTCTGTCTTTCTCTTTCTTTCTCTCTCTCTTTCTCAGTCTCTATCTCCCTTCCTCTGCCTCTTTCTGTCTCTTTCTCACTCTGTCTCCTTGTTGTCTCTGTCAGTCTCTCTCTCTATCCCTCTCTCTTTCTCTCACTCTCTCCTCTTTCTCTCGCTTTCTCAGTCTCTTTCTCTCTCTTGCCCTCAGTTTCTGTCTGTCTTTCTCTCTCCCCTTTCTCTCTCTTTCCCTCCTCTTTGGCCCTAAACAAACTCCTTCACCTTCTCCTTCCCTCAGCTCCACCATGAGCTCGTCCCGGTGACATTTCCAGCCTTCGTTGAGATTCAGGACCCAGTTTCTTCCCAGCGTCTCTCGGTTACGTAACAGAATCCTGAGCAGGTCCGGAGCCTCGTGCTCCAGGAGTCATTCACACGCAGATTTTAAAGACACAAACCACATACTCAGCGTTTATCTGGAGGCAAAAGGAGTGACGCAAATGTTTACTATAGATTTGGATTTGATGCGATGGCCACGGCCATTTTGAATTTTGGCAAAACGACGACACAAAACAACAACACAAAACGTAGCCAGTGTCGTACTAATGGTTTTGGAACAGGATCAAAATGCACTCACTGAACTGCGAATTTGTGGAGAATTTTATGACTACACCACAATTTCGTAGTTGTAAAAAAAAACAGCTATTTATGAGAAGAAGAAAAAAAAACAATTGAATTTTGTTGGGTGAGAGCCATATGGAAGAAACTAGCAGAGAATTGTATCCAATCAGAGAGAGACGCTGTTATCAGAGTTCCTACAGGTTTCTTTAAGTTAAATTCAAGTATTTTTTAGGACCTTTTTAAGACTATCTATATAAAAACTTGCACCGGCAAAAAAAAAAAAAAATTCTTGAATTTCTGTCCATTTATTTCTCAAACAAAGTAATATGGAGAGTGGAGAGACTTCCCAATAACCCCAGCATGAAATGTGTCGCCCAGTAACGTAAAACCAATGTTAAAAACATAGTGGTGTTCATAAAACTAAAAACTTCGTGTTCTGCTGACATTTTCTTGGATTTTATGCACTTCTGCTCAGCTTGTTTCTTATGGTTCTGTAGCGCATGATCTTTAGTGACGTGTTTGGAGGATTTTGACCCGGGAGTGTCTGTGTCACCTTCATAATTATTGGCTCCTCCGCCCTTTATTTAGGCGACGTTATTTAATCAAATAATAGTGGTTGACAAATGAAACTTTTGAGGAGAAATGTGATACAGAGAAGTTACGTAATGCATAAATTTTAAGACCGAGATATAAAAATTCAAGACTTTTTCACGACTTTTTAAGGTATTTCCAAATTCATAAATTCAGTGCTTTTAAGACTTTTTAAGACCCTGTAGGAACCCTGGGATAGATTTTTCACACTATAAATGTTGGATCAAAAAATTTGATGTGTCTGTTATTTAAAAAAACAAAAAAACAAGATCGACTTCTGCTTTGCCATGAGGTAATATAAAATGATAATTTACAAATTGAAACGTGCATAATTCATGTGCTTTTTGGCGCGGTGTTGGCATAAAAACATTTGAGATTATGCGGTAATAAATTCACAATACAACATTAATAATTCAACTGTCAGAGTTTTGGTTTCAGTCCCCAAGAGCAAAGCTGCATGTTGATTTGCATTTTAATAAAATTGTGATTCAAGTTTTGGAACTTTTTCGCCTACTATTTATCAGAACCAAACAACAAGTCAAGACAAGTTATTTATGGCATCTATGGTGATTTAAAGCACCATATTATGAAAAATCACCTTTTCAGAGCTTTTAGGCATGTTATAGTTGTTTCCCCTCAACATTTACTCACCTGAAGTTGTATTTGGAGAGATTTGTGCACATTTGAGGCAATTTCAAGATGCCATTTTGCAGATTAACTCTCGTTTTCTCAACAATTAATTTTGTTAATTGGTGATACACATAGGATTCGGTTGCGTCACAGTCATTTCCGTTTGTGTGATTTGCAGTTATCCATCGGAGGTGCCAACAGCTGCATGGCTCTTTGTTGTAATGACATTCACGGCGACGTCAGCTCCCCCAGTTTTCGATGAATAGTGCGATTTAAAATGTGCAAATTATAACATAACGACACACCATAGATTATAACTATATGACAGACACAAGCACAGTAGATGCCCGTGTTCCCAGTTTCCATGCGCGACTTCTCATTGCCGTATCTGCAGAACTACATGCGCTATCGAAAAACAGTTCCTCAAAGCGGAGAAGTTGCGCTTTCTACCCATGGCGAGTTATTACGGTAAATTTCTGCAGCACCCGCCACAGAGTCTCTAGTATCGAGTGCAGAGTGACGGAGATTTGGAGAGAGCAGCGGTAGTTTACAAGTGGTTTTTCTGTGCTTTTTCTTTTTTTTGTGTGTGATTTTGTGTTTTTCTTCTCTTTTAACTGTTATTACACATTAATACACAGTAATGTTGAACAACTGCCAAATATTGAAAGCTGAACTTATCCTGGTAAAATGGGGCAAAGGCACTTTTATGATATTTTTTAAGTCAAAGGAACACAAAAAAATCCAAGCTGGATTTTGATGCATGTAAATAATAGGGCTAAAAGGGTTAAAGGTGCATTGTATAACTGTTATATCTGCGTCTGCCACCAACTTGTCTCCATGGAGATGTTACCACTATATAATAATAATAATAATAATAATGCATCAGTTTTATATAGCGCTTTTCTGGACACTCAAAGACGCTTTACAGAGCATTATTCATTCACTCCAGACCCGGTGGTGGTAAACTACTATTGTAGCCACAGCCGCCCTGGGGCAGACTGACGGAAGCGAGGCTGCCAATCTGCGCCATCGGCCCCTCCGACCACCACCAACACTCACGCACACACCACTTTCATACTAGGCAATGTGGGTGATGTGCCTTGCCTAAGGACACAACGACAGTATTTGCAACTGGCGCCCCCCTGTGGCACCTGGAATTCCTTGTGGTCTCCCATCCAAGTACTAACCAGGCCCGGCCCTGCTTAGCTTCTGAGATCTGACGGGTTCAGGCTTTGACGAGCCGGTATGGCCACACGAGCCGGTATGGCCATTAAAATCATCTATCTTGCATTTATTCAGTTAGTGTTTTTACTGCTAAGCCCATACTTTGAAAAACATCTTATTGTTTAGTAGTTTAGTAGTTTATTTGGTCAATTTACAGTACAAAACAAAACAAAACATAGACTACAACCTTTAGGCTGAAGTAAAAGCACTTATAACACCAAACCCTATTAAACAATGACAGAATTAAAAGAAAGAAAAGCAGTGTATGAAGAGCAAGTTTGGGTTTACACCTTCACCTGCGACTTACTGTATATATAAAAGACAAAATATCACTTAAAACTAATTTAATGCATAATCCATTCATTTCAGAGCTCTATATCTTTCAAGACATAATGCTATATACTCTTTTTTTTTTTTTTTAAGGCTTCTACAGTGTTAGACTTTATAAAATCATCCCTCAGATTGTATTTCTGTTAGACGTTATATGGAACAATCACTTTTTTTTCTTAATTCTTATCTTAATTTTTTATAGATGCCAGTTTTGTTGTTTTGTTCTTTTGTTTATGGTCCGTACAAACTAGTAATGTTAACAAACAGAAGTTTATCATTTATAATCGTCTCAAAATGAGCGGGAATGCCTATCAAAAACTCCAAACTGACCTATAACTTTAGCTTGTCTCCCTGGAGATAGACACGTTTAATACTATACTGTGGGACATTCCAGACAAAGCAATGCAGAAAAGCAGGTGGCAGACCTTCCAACAGAAAAATTACATAATGAACCTTTAAACAGTGTGTGTGTTTATGAAGACTGAGGCTGACTAAAGCGGAGGAAAGGTCACAGAGGAGAGGTTTACGGTGCAGCCTGGTTCCACCTGCGTCACAGAGAAGGGTTTCATTGAGTCGTGTCCTGGGACAAACAGCCCCAGTCTCGGCTCTGAGCACAGCAGGCTTTGTTCACACTGAAAAACAACTTCTCTGCAGCTATTTCTAAACCAAAAAGAGGCCAAATCGGACTAAAATATGAAAAATAAATGATTGTCATACCTTACAGATGGGGTATTATGCAACATTTTTGAGCTTTCTACAATGTTATAATGTTGTTACTTCATCAAAAACATCCCTGAAGAGGGTTTAGGTGTCATCCATACATGTTTTAGTAATTTAGTGATCTCTCCTGGGCCCTGTTTGGTCGACAGTAGGATTCTGTGCAGCGCTAACACGACAATTCTCCATAAATACACAAAAAACATGATACAAACTACACAGGAACTTGTCAAATCTGATGCGATGTGCAGTAGTTTCATTAGCAGGATGCACGGTAATAGTGTGGAGATAGCGCTCTGAAGGGGGAGTGATTTACACGGGGAGCAAAGGGAGGGGAGACTGAGAGCATAAATAAGGTTACAGCACAGCACTGTTCGCATGCTAGTTGTTATAAAAAGGACAATTAAGATTCTCTGAACACATAAGGTACAAGAGGAATAACTTTGGATCACTGCAAACAGTTTAAAGTGCATTAGTTCTTTTCAGGGTAAAAACTGTAAAAATCATACTCCACACAACTGTACAACAACTCACCCTTATGTAATAGATAATACTCCCTACAACTGTACAACTCATCATTATGTAACAGATAATACTCCGTATTACGTATATAAAAGTCTCTTTTATAAGATCTTGTATACAACAGATATTTTATTACTATAATGCAATATTTTATTTTTCTAAATATACACATATAATTTTGCCTTATTTGACATCAGTCTCTTGCTATTTCTGTGACTTATTTAGAATTTATTATATAATTTTTCTTTGTTATTATAATATGATGTGAGCTTCTGTGTCCAAATAATTTCCCTTGTGGATCAATAAAGTTTGTCTAAATCAGGAACAGCTCCTTTAAAATGACATTGTATGAAATTCTACAGAATCACATAACTATAAATATATATATATATAGTATATTTTGTATGATCGTGTGCTGAAATGTGAATGACCTTAATAAGCTGCAGTGGCCCGGGGTTGATTTGCTGCACTCTAATGTCACACTGAACCAGTTTCCAGAGAAGAGGCAGCTCGACCCACAGCCCAGAGACAAGCAGCGGGCCTGGGGACAGACGAGGAGGAGGAGGAGGGTCCAGAGCAGCTGAAGCACCAGCGTCAGCACTATGAACACATCCACACGCAGCAAATAGCAGAGCGGAGGAGAAAAGATCGATGGAGCTTACGATCACAGCACTTCTCACACAAAGGGACACCAGTGGTGAAACCAGTGTCTTTGGGGAAGTGCTTATTTGACGTTAATGATGAGGGAATACACACTGTAAGGATAAGCCTGTTCTGTGAGCGTGTTGTCCAGTCAGGAAGATGATACAGCTCTCTATTAAACTAAAACAGCAGAAGCAAAGTTTAGATTTCGTTCACAAAGAATTTTTATATTAAAGAATACGTCTATATTGTGCTTGTGTCAGCTTTATTATTATAATCTATGACATCCATTGACTTGGACATTTTAAATCGCAATATTCATCTAAAACGACTTAATAAAATAAAGTATGCTGACTTCTGCGCTAACGTCGCCGCAAACATCATCACAACAAAGAGCCATGCAGCTGTCAGCACCTCCAATCGACAGCTGCAGATCACACTAGTCAGGACTGGATCTTTTTTTCTTCATTTGTACAAAATGACTACACAGAACTGCAGAATCCTGTGTGTCTCACAGATTAAGAAAATCAAATTGGAGAATGAACTATGTGGCCATACCGGCTCGTCAAAGCCTGATCCCGTCATATCTCAGAAGCTAAGATGGGCCGGGCCTGGTTAGTACTTGGATGGGAGACCACTGGGAATTCCAGGTGCCACAGTGGGGCGCCAGTCACAGTCGTTGTGTCCTTAGGCAAGGCACATCACCCACATTGCCTAGTATGAAAGTGGTGTGTGCATGAGTGATGATGATGTTTGGAGGGGCCGATGGCACATATTGGCAGCCTCGCTTCCGTCAGTCTGCCCCAGGGCAGCTGTGGCTACAATAGTAGTTTACCACCACCGGGTGTGGAGTGAATGAATAATGCTCTGTAAAGCGTCTCTGAGTGTCCAGAAAAGCTCTATATAAAACTGATGCATTATTATTATTATTATGTACAGAGCAGTGGGTGGTGAAAACAGGGATTGGTGTCTTGAAAATAAGTGGTTAAAGATCACTCAAAACATGCACAAATCACCCAAATACAAATACAACTTTGAGTGGGTAAATGAGACGGGCAAGCAATTATAAATAAAATAGTTAAATACTAGGGGTGTGACAATATCCAAGTCTCATGATACAATATCGTCACGGTATGAAGCTGATGGTACGATATTTATTGCGATATCGTGGGAAAGCTCATGATATTACAATATTCTACATAATAACAAGACTGACATTCTAAAATGCTTTGACCAGTCATTTGGTGCAACATTTATTGTCATCAGGGATGGAACGATATCCAAATCTCTCTGTACGATATTTTCACCATAAACATCTCACCGTACCAGATTTATTGCAATATTTTATGGAGGTTCACAAAACTGTTAATCTGCTCCTTTTTCCTCTAAAAATGTCTTCACAAGACTTAATCCAAAGTGCTGAGAACAGTTATTTCTTCATGTAGTCTGCACTGAAACAGAGCAAAGGATCATGGTCTATGTAGTTCCCTCTGTTTTTTGAGCTATTTCTGCATCAGAACTATTCATTTCTGATTCGATATATTGTGATGGTCCACGATATTATTGTGACGATACGATATCATGATATTTTGGTTATTATTACATATTAAATGGCCTTAAAAGTCGATTTTGCATAAGTTTTCATCCTATTCCCTGCTCACACATGTATATAGTCATAAATAGGTCAATGATGTAAATAATTTCCCAGAGAGAGCTATTTTATCTTTTATCTTATTGTATTTAGCTTATTTTGTAACTTGTTCGATGTACATGCTCTTGGTCGGTTGCATCTGTAACAAAGAAAATTTCCCTTCGGGGATGAATAAAAGTAATTCTGATTCTGATTCTGGGTTAGCTCTCTTAGTTACAAATCTCTTATTACCAAAATGCCAGTATAAACAACTTTATAATGTGTGTTTGTTATTTTAAAATACAGTACAGGAATTATTTTAGTAGTAGAGATGTGATTTGATAAATTTCGACAATTCATGGATTTCACCAACTCGTCCAACAGGGGAAAACCACATTCCCGTCATGTTTGCACTCATTATTACCAATGATTATGACAGAAGCAGTGCTGGAAATGTCTCCTCTAGTCTCACCCTCACAGTGACATGAGCACTACATCACTATGACTGTCCATGTGAGTCATGCAGCCTTGAACCGCAGCTTCATCTCCTCTAATGTTGATGGGCGTCGCTCTCGGTCTGCACCAGCTGAGGCCTGACCTTTGACCTCTGACCTCCTACAGAAGCAGCTCTCCCATAACACCAGTCTGTATGTGTCTGTATGATATGACAAACCAAATACACTTCAGAAATCTTCAAAAAAAACAACAATCACTTTGGTTCTAAGGCCGCACAATATCACAATCAAAAGCACTATTTGAGCTGAGGGCAATTATCAGATCATAATGACTGCAATTATTAGATGAAAAAGATCTTCTTGCTCCTATAATTTAGACGTCTACAGACAGAGAAAATGCACAGTGTTGGTACAAAGGCATTAGCAGCGTCTGGCACATTAACAGGTTTAGACCAGACTGCAGATAAGCAGCAGGGGTCAGAGGTCGTGTGTGGTCTGCCACGAGGTGACGTCTGATCCTAATGAGAAGTTTCCTCTAGAGACACAAAGGCAGCAGACGAGAGACCAGGATTCGAATTAAAGGTACCGCAAAATAAAAGGCCCGTCACAATAACGGGTTTGGAAGGACGATATACTGCTGTAAATATAGTAGTAAATACAGACAATAAAAGATGACATTTATATTTTTGCTCTTTGCTATTAAAATATGTTGTGAGCTCCTGTGTTCAAGTAATTTCCCTTGTGGATCGATGAAGTTTGTCTAAGTCTAAATAAATTTTTGAGTTGTGGTCACTGGTTTTTCATGGGTTTTCTGATGAACGCAGAATTTTCTTTTTCTTTTTAACGTTTTTACCAGTAAAACCGCTCCACAGAAATGGCATACCCTTTCCTAGTCAAAGTTTTCACACTAAGTTCCACCTCGTAAGATATTTATTTGGCTTTCTAAGTGGCACAAGGACCAAAAATAAAACTAAATCTAACAATATTGAACTAATTGATGCCACTGAAACAATAATCCAAGAGGAAATTTAAACCACAACTATCTTAAAGCTACAATATTGTTGAAAACTACAAGCTGCAATAAATAAACAATGAATTTTGCATCTGTAATGAGTCATAGAAGTTATTAATCCAACCTTTTACAGCTCAAATCTTCTCATACAATTAAAAAGTAAGCAAGTTCCACTAGTGCAAAGAAAATGTACACACGATAAATACTGACCCAAAACAGCTTACAGCCAAGGTGTTTTCCTTATTGTATGATATAAAGGTCTTCATTTTTTTGGGAATTCAAAGAGAATCCAAAAAATGTTAAATATGCACAGCCTGGAAGCAAAAATGGAGCAGACGAGAACAGCTCCTTCACCCAAACAAAGGTATTTTAAATCTGCAGGAATGTTTTTCAGAAGCCAAGAGCGAAATAATGGACCAACATGTGCAGAGAGGCTGAGTCATGAGATTTTAAAAAACATACACAATATTCTCCAGTTTAGAACTTCCTCCTCCATGGATATGTCATTGTTCTGTCTGGAATGTTCCACAGTATGACATTAAACAGCTCTTTACATTTATTCAACTACAGGTGGTTTTATAGCTCAAAAATACCTAAAAAAACAGGCGTTCTGACTGTGAGTTACAAAATGCACCTTTAAATAGCCCATATTACACTATTTTCTGATCTATTATAATGTTTCCTCATCAAAATACCAGGAGTTGTGTTTTGTTTCATTCACACATGTTTAACACACAAACTCTGCATATTTACGTTGACTTTCTGGCATTGCCCAGCTCTCAAAGGGTAAATTATTGCTGTTAACTTGAATACTACCATTAGAATGTGGAACGGAGCATTTTGAGCTTTGGAAATGTAGACAGACTAATAACAGAGGGTTCCGCAAACATGTGTGAATGAAACACAAGTCCAGGTATGTTTAGGAGGAGGTAACAACATTACAGCACGTCTTAAAGATCACAAGAATCCATTTGGTGTAATATAGGACCTTTAAATAACAACAACAACAAAAAAAAACTAGGGATGTAACAATAACCGAAATCTGGTGATGTCGTATCGTCAAAGGTCTCACAATAATATCGTGGACCATCACAATATATTGAATCCAAAGTCTCTTCGCTTAAATAAATAGTTCTGATGCAGAAATAGCTAAAAAAAAACAGAGGGAACTACATAGATCGGGGTGCCCAATACGTCGATCGCCAAGGCAGTGTCGGTAGATCGCTAAGGTAGATCGTACTGTAGTATTCGAGACCGTTTCTTTACGGTCTTGGACGCCGTTTGGACTCGGTCTTGGTCTGACTCTCGTCCAGTGTGATCATATTTCATAAAGGCCGCTGCTATTGGCAATAAACTCATACCGACCGATGTGGAGAAGGGCGCGGGGTGTCTCTCTACAGCCGATGCGCTCGTCTGGAGGACTCGCGGCGTGTCACAACACACACCCCGAGCACTCGCAGCTTGTCCACAAAACCTTCGCATAACAGTGTGTGTCACACTGCAGGTTAAACTTCTTAAAACATTCTACCTGCCCATCTGCCTCACTTTAGTGCACCGCCTTTTCGCGCTCTCGTTCCTCCCTGCAGCGCATACAGGCTCCGTCCTCAATGCGCGCTGATTAGCCTAGAAGGGAAAGACGAAATACGACGCAAAAACGAATCTGAATTTATGTTACAGTGTTGCCACAAAGCGGTATTACAGCACAGAGCAGAACTACCGCAACATGCATCTGTATTTGTCACGACGCACGTTGTGCAGAGGCTGGTAAATACCACTGCAAAACCAATAAGATATTGTAACTCCAGTGGAACTTGAAAAAAAAAAAAGGTTTAAAAATCCTACACTCTTTTTTTACTTTCTTCGGTTTTGTGTAAAGTGCCAGTGGAAGTTCTCTAAATGAATGAGCTCGCAAACTGTGGGTAAGGGTCCAAAAAGGGGCACAGAGTGTTTCCGTGCAGTACAGTTTGTTTGGCTTAAATAAACATTTATCAGATAAAATGGAGATAGATCTATAAAAACTTATTCGCTCGCATGCTGAAAAAGTGTGGGCACCCCTGACATAGACCATGATCCTTTGCTCTATTTCAGTGCAGACGACATGAAGAAATAACTGTTCTAAGCACTTTTACATCTTCATTCTTTGGATTAAGTCTTGTGAAGGCATTTTTAGAGGAAAAAGTAGCAGATTAACAGTTTTGTGCCTCCACAAAATATTGCAATAAATCTGGTACGGTGAGATGTTTATGGTGAAAATATCGTACAGAGAGATTTGGATATCGTTCCATCCCTAATGACAATAAATGTACCAAATGACTGGTCAAAGCATTTTAGAATGTCAGTCTTGTTATTATGTAGAATATCGTAATATCTTGAGCCTCCCCACCATATCGTAGTAAATATCGTACAGTGAGGTTCATACCGTGACCATATCGATATATATGATTTGACCTGATTCTGACTAAGAAACTGAAATGCATCTCGCTTAAGCAAAAATCATTGTTATTGCAATGTTTAACTTGGATTATTTTCTATACTCTTCTATCCGTGGGTTTCAGGTTGATGAAAAATGAGGACGGTTGCCATAGTGATTTACAGTATCAAACAAAAACAGCATCTTTCGAATGGAGAAAAGTCCCACAATGCTTTACTGAAGGTACATGTTGTTTCCATTAGTTTTGCATGAGGTGCATTTGTGTTAAAACCGCCATGACAGAGCTGGACATGACCTCCTTTTACACATGCACCGCCACAAAAAGAGACCGTCTGTGCACACTGCCACTCATTCAATATTCACAACTTTATTTAAAAATAGGCTATCTACACTTTGGGACCTCCAGATGGAAAAGTCCTCAGTAACACTACAGTCTGTGCTGCCAGAATCTTCAATGCAGATTCCAAACAAAATAATCACAAAACTGAGATCTTTCAACATCTGAAATTCTCTAGACGATTAATGAATGGATTTATAAAAATAGAAAATCAGCAACTTTCTCGATTTCCTCTTTTGTTAAACCGGTCTCAACACACAGGAGATTTTGGCGCAGAAAAGTCAAAATCGTACATTGCAAAAGTTATTTCCATTTGGGTCACACCAATCCGATACTGGTATCAGATATCGGTGTGAATACTGAAAAAAATTGACATGATTAGATATTGGCTTCCAAATTTCAGTTCAGTCGAAAAATAAACTGATGTAATAAGATTTATTTACTGAGATTGGTCCAGAAAGTCTCATGTTTTTCCATTTTTATTTATACGAAGTTGTTCTGTAGTGAATTGAAGGATAAATAAGAGTAACACAACTTATTTGGATCAGTTTTGTCTTATTTTACGTTTGTTTAAAGAAAATAAATGCTAAAAAATATTGGTTATTATCGAGAACACAACATATTTGGATCAGTTTTGTCCTATTTTACGTTTGTTTAAAGAAAATAAATGCTAGAATATTGGTTAATATCGAGAATCGACAGTTTTCGACAGGTCATAGTACTGATATCGGTATCGGAACAGAAAAAGCTGGATCTGTGCGTCTCTAATTTTCGTTTTAGTTAATGCAGAAGCACTTCCAAGAAAATCATTGACCCAAATAGTAAACTCACAGAACTGATCGTTAAAATGCATCAGACTCATTACGTTTTCATCAGGCTGAGACTTGTAACATCACGTCTTTTAGCACTTCGCAAATTGTCCCACACACTCGAAAACACGTCGGGGGAACTTCTCTGCAAAATGTGTTTAGTGTAATATTGTTGTACTGAAAACAGTCTTAAAAATTCATTCACATTCTTATCAACGAGCAGATTAGCAGATTAACCACATCAGATCTGTTTGTCTTTATGGGTAACACTCTCTCCCTCCTCCCCTCTCGCTCTCTCCCTTTTTTTCTCTCCTTCTTTCTCTCTCTATTCCTTCTCTTTCTCCTCGTCGTATAAACTCATTTGTGTGTAAATTCAGCTGTTTTCTCTGCCTCTCGTACAGCTTCTGTTGGACTGAACAGTGAACTCAGCAGCCGCCTCTCCTCTGTTACATCTCCCTCTCTTTCTTCCTCTCTCCCTCTCTCCCTCTATCACTTCTCCCTACTTTTCTCTCCTCCCACTCTCTTTCCTTCCCCCTCTCCTCTCTCTCTCCCCCTCGCCCTCTTCCTCTCTCTTCGCTCTCTCTACTGCCCCCTTGCTCTCCCTTTCACCTCTCTTTCCCCTCTCTTTTCTCTCTCCCCCTCCTCCTCTATCTTCCTCCTCTTTACCCCTCTTCTTCCCTCTCCTCTTATCTCTATCCCCCTCTTCCTCCATCTCCCTTTCTCTCTCTCCCTCTTTCAGTGCCTCCCATCTCTCTCCCTCTCTCTTTCCCTCCCTCTCTCTCCCCTCTCTCCAACCCTCTTCCTCTCTCTCCTCTTCCTCTATCTCCAACTCTCCCTCCCTCTCTCTTCCTTCTCTCCACCCATCTTCCTCTCTCTTGTCCACCTCTTCCCTCCCTCTCTCTCCTCTTCCTCTATCTCCCACTCTCCCTCCCTTTCTCTCCACCCCTCTTCCTCTCTCCACCCCTCTTTCTCTCTTCCCTCTCTCCTCTGTCTCCCCTCTCTCTCCACCCCTCTCCCTCTCTCTCCTCTTCATCTCTCCCTCTTCCTTTCTCTCCTCTTCCTCTTTTTCCCTCTCTCTCTCCCCTCTCCCTCCCCCCTGTCCACCTCTCTTCTCTCTCTCCCCCTCTTCCTCTCCTCTGCCAGGACAGATCTCAGGTTTCAGGAGGAAAGTGGGTCAAAGTGGACAGTCTGGAGCAGATGTGACTGAGGCTGAGGAAATGTCACATCCAACAGGACTCCACAAGAGGAAAATACAGAGACACATATTAGAACAATTACCAAGTGTGAAAACTACAGCACGGCAGAAATATATTCGTTTTTGAAATGTATACGGCCAATAAATATGAAATGAACAAATCCCATTAGATTTAACAGGGCTTAGAGTTACATCTGCATTTTCTTGGTTCAGCTAAAACTAGAAAGAATAAATTTAATGCAAGTGCTGTTTTTGAATAAAATCACTGCAGTAGTCCTCAAATCTATGGCAGAAACATTGTCTACAGAGAATATCGGCACGCAAACTTTTCTCAAATGATCTGTTTGTTTCCATTAAAGATCGACCAATAGGCGAGTATTGTGGCTGACCAATATATAAGGGCGATATTTGGACCTTTTAGAGCATCAGTTATCGGTCTTAAATTTCCAGCACAAGCCAATATTTTGTTTTGGTCGATCTGCTGCCTAAAAATACACACAAAGTTTTATATTAGGACATCAGAGATCTCTTATAGGTTTGTTGTGAAAAAAAAAGAAAAAAAAAAAAGAAAGGGTTTTGGGGGGGGCATTTGTATTTAATTTATATTGCAAAATTTGGGGGAAAATAATCTAAATCGGGCGTACATATTGGATCAAAAATATTGGCCACTGGTTTCTCTGGAGTCTAAATTATTGGTATCAGCAATGAAAACAAAAAAAAACAAAAAAAATTCATATTGGTTACTACTCTACTACAGAACATTTATATATATTATATATATTTATATATATATATATATATATTTATTTTTCTTCGATCTTTTACCAGGTAAGTCAGTTGAGAAGGGCTTTCTCATTTACAAACAACACAACAACGTTACAACACATCGGGACTCAAACTTTTCACAAATGATTTTCTCAAAAACTAAAAAAAGATACAAATTTTTTACATTTTAAAGTACAATTTTGAAAAGTCTGAAGCACTGAAATTGGTTGTTTTTACACTTAAAGCTGCATTGTGTATCTTTTTCTGGTAGAGGACCTGTCAAATCATTTTCTCCAAATTATTGCTATGATTCAATTAAGAAAATCACATTTACCTTTTGATGGAAGAAGATGACAGGATCGGCAGCAGCAACATGGAAAAAGAGAGGAAAAAAAACAAACATTTTGGTTAGAAAAGTGTTTGGAGATTCAAGATTGAAAAACAACACAATTAACAACTTAAATATATTCTTTTCTCCATGAACATATAATTACTTTGTCTGGAATGTTTCACTGTACGGTATTGAACCTTTTTATCATCCCGGAGACCAAACCAGACCAAGTTACAGGTCAGATCTGTGGAGAGGCGACCCCGCTCACAGTCAGAATGTCTGTTTTTCTAGATATTTTTGAGCTATAAAACCACCTGTAATTGAATAAATGTAAGGTAGAGGTGTTTAATGTCACTGTGGAAAATTCCAGGCAGAGCAATGGCGTATCCATGGAAACAAGTAGGTGATGGACCCCTAAACAAAAAGTTACAGAAGAGAAATTAAGTTTAAACCAATTGCAATGGCTTAGTTTGAGTGTTCTGACCCTGTTCACTGGTGCTTTCCCTGGTCCAGAGGCGTCGCTGTCCCTTTAAGAACCATAACAACCCAAACAGCGCACTTCCTGCTCCTTCAGACTCTGTAATGTCAGGAATGTTCTCAGGCCTCAGTCTCTGCAGCGTCACCAACTATAACACAGATCCACCAGAGCAGCTCCAGACCAGCTGCTCCCACACTAAAGGCCACAGCAGCTTTTATTATTTTTCTGTCTTATGAATAAAAAAAAATGACAAATTACACACACAGAGCTTAATATGATGCAAATAACCCAAAAATTCTATTATTTTACAAGAATTTGAGCTGCAAAGTCATGGTGCAGTTTATAATTCTGTTACGTAATTTCAAAACTATGTAGAAATTCATAATACAACACATTTTTCCTGACTTTTTGTGCTCTCCTGGTTCCGTTTTGCAATTCTTAGAGACCACGTGCCCGATTTTTCTCCATATATTTGAGTAAAAATGTTCTTGTCACAGTAAAGATATGTAGTTTTATGAAGTTTCATTGTTTGATAATCTGGAAGTGCGTGTTATCATGCTAGTTCTTGTTTTCCTGTGATGATAAACTCTACTCTCTTATCTAAAAGTTGTGAAAAGCTCTTATAAACGCATCAATAATGAGATTGCTCTGAATGCATATGGTAAGTGAACTTTAATCCACTAAAATTCCACTTTTGTTCATATTATTAAAGCATTAAAGCAGCAGTACTCTCAGAAAAGAAAAAACACTATAAATTTGTGGCACTTCAGGCGAAAAGTTGCCATATATTCCACCACACAGAGTTATCATTTTGACCTTTTGCTGAACAGGGACCTCTAAGAAAAGGCAGGTCCAGACAGGAGCGTGTGAAGTGTCTGTAGATGCAGATGAGACGAGATGAGAACACGACACTGCTCTGACAGACGGGAATGAGATGAAATTTAACGCTCCAGTGGAAAATAAACAGGACCAGTTGTAATGGGCGTTGTAATGATGTTTGTCACTGTCACTGTTCACCCATAATTATGAAAAGAGACTGACGTTTGTGGTTGTGTAATGGGGACAAAACTAAAGAAACATAACAGCATTTCACCGCTTACTCCTTCATTAGTAATATATAATGATTTTAAGAAAAAACTGAACTGAAGATTTGCAAACATCACAGAAACTTGCATCATACCATTCACTAAATTCCATAATTCTAATGCAAAAATGAAAACTAAAGTCCTATTTATTAACAGGAAAAATGCTGTACAGAGAAGAACTAAAAGAGCATCTGTGTTAAGTTTAACTTAAACTTTTCCCATCTACAAAATATGTCAGGCATTAAAATAGGGTGAATCATAAATGTTTTACTACATTTGATAAACAAACAGAAGACATCAAATGCGTGAAGTAAAATATATGGAATTAAGTAGGAAGGACACAAAAAGTGAAGTTACTCTACTAAATATATATCTTTTTATATTTTAGAACCAAACCCTCAAACTAGCCTCCCTTTGATTAAACATATGAAGCAAAATATAAGGAATTATTTAAGTTTTTTTTCTTTGCAACCTAATTCCATACATCGTACTTGATATATTTGATGTCAACTCAAAGTAAAAACAAATGAATCAATCAAAAGTTTCTGCAAACCCAATGGTGATAGCTATGGGAGCAATATGTCGATATAATTCTGTGGTTGTCACTGTTGTAGTTAGCTGCTCTTGTGGCTGACCAGCTGGCACAATGAGCGCACTACATAAACTGTATTATATTTTTAGACACAATTGGTTTGGAACACCGGCAGCAAACAGCCACATTTTTGTTTTGTCTGTATATTTTTATTTTAACATTTTGGGATGGATTTTGACTTACTAAGAAGTAGAGATGTCCCGATCAAGATTTTTTGGCTATGAGCCGATCAGATTTTTTTAAGGAGTGCTCTTTCCAATACCGATACAATACCTTAATACCCTTAATTCAACTTTGCCGTCTTGCGCTTTGCTGTTTTGCGCTTGTAAATCCCCAACTCGTCCGGATGATTCTTTTGTAAGTGACGAATCAAATTGGTAGTGTTAAAGTGGCTCCGCTGGTTCCTTCACGAGAAACTGTTTGTTTGCAGCGATTGCGTCGCTGTTTGACTCTGGTTTTGTCGTAGTGAAAAGTCCCACACAGCGACATGGCGGCGTTTTGATTTAAAGCTGCTGTAAAGCGCATTGATGCCAGTCTGATCACGTGACTGAACCCAATACTGTCCAATACTCATAAAAGAGCTGGATCAGGAGCTCATACCAATACTGAATATCGGATCGGGACCTCCCTACTAAGAAGTGCAGCTCAGTTCAATTTCATCAGACTTTTCCGACAATGGAACAGTCTTTCTACACCAAATATGTGGCAGAAGATGTTAAAGAGGAAACACTGACTGAAACAACAGAACAGAGAGAAAGTATGGCAAAGAGGTTGAGACACACAAAAGAAAAGCTTTTCTTTTGTGTGTCCAGACGTCCCCTGGCGCCCCCTGTAGGCTGCTGTGATGCTGCAGGACATAGAGGACACATGAGGGACACTTTTGTCCTGAGGAGGAGGCAGGAGTCTTTTGGGATGTCCATCTGGTACCTCCTCTTTCATTAATCCTCTTTTCTTCACCCCGACTCTGCGTTCCCTCACTCTGCCTCCTCCACCGTTTTTAATCTGGACGCTTAATCTGACGACAGGATCCAGGAGGGGGCGGGGCCACAGACAGAAAAAGAAAGAGGGAGACACAGGCAGGAGAAGAGGAGAGAGAGATAAAGAGAGGGGAGAGGAGATAGAGGAGAGACAGAAAAAGAAAGGCAGTGAGAGAAAAAGGAAAGAGGGGAGAGAGGCAGAGAGAGATAGACAGATAGAGAGATGGAGAACAGATAGAGGGAAAGGAGACAGGCAGATCAATGGAGAGAAGACAGACAGGGAGATGGAGATAGACAGATAGATGAGGCGATAGATAGACGGAGAAGAGACAGGGGCAATAGACAGAGACGGATGGAGAGGAGACGGAGATAGATAGATAGATTCATGATAGATAGATAGATAGATAGATAGATAGATAGATAGATAGATGAGAAAAGAAAGACAGAGAGAAAAAGAAGAGAGATAGACAGAGAGATAGAGAGAAACAGAGATAGACAGATAGAGGAGGTGGAGACAGACAAATAGAGAGATGGAGATGGATAGATGAAGAAGAGAGCGATAGACAGATAGATGAGAAAAAGAAAGAAAGAGAGAAAAAGAAGAGATAGACAGAGAGATAGAGAGAGGAGATGGAGACAGACAGAGAAATGGAGAACAGATAGATGGAAATGAGATGGATAGATGAAGAAGAGAGACCGATAGACAGAGTGATAGACAAAGTGATAGACAGATAGATAGATGACGGAGATAGAGGGAGAGAAGGAGGGGAAGAAAGAGTGACAGACAGATAGACAGAGGGAGAGAAGGAGGGAAAGAAAGAGAGTGATAAACAGACAGACAGAGGGAGAGGATATGTACTTCAACTGTGCAGCCATGTTCTGATTTATTGATAAGGTTGGACAAGTGAAGCGAGTGGAAAGAAAAATCAATAGGAAACGGTGAGTATCTTGGCAACAACCAGAACACCCAGACATCGAGTGTAATAAAGACGTCCAAATGTCTGCAAAATATGAGCAGCGAAATATACTGAAAGAGATGCTGCATGTTTGGGATTATTTACGACTATTGACACAAGACCAAACAAGTGTCAAATCCTTATTTCATGTCACAACATTTATGAATGCTAAAAGGTACAGATAGTTTGGACATAAATTGATATAATAAGACTATTTACTGGCCAAAAATTTCAATGTTTGAACTTGTTGAGAGAAAAATAACAGATATAAAACGTATTTGAATCAGTTTGGTAATTATTTTAATCTAAACTAAATATTGGGATTGGCAAATATCAGTTATCAGCCAAAGCAGCAGGTCAAATATTGGATATCAGTATCAACTCAGCCCATCCCAAATTAAAAATCTTAAATAGATTGAAACGAAATGGCTTAATTTTGGTGCTATGAGGATTGGGCAGAAAACTGCCCCCGTGACCCAGCTGGATTAAGCGGGAGAAGATGGATGGATGGATGGCTTAATTTTGCTTTGGACACTATGGTCACTGTCATTTTTCTCTCTTATGATTTTATTTTGACCTGAACAATTCCAATTATCACAAATTTCTCTGATCTGGCCACAATTTTAAAACTTAAATCAGGTTATTTATCTTGTTTCCAAATTTATTATCGACTTAATAGCTCTGAGAGGGCTTCATTCTAGTCTAGACATAGTTTATTTTAAGATAACCTGTCAAGTAAAATGATCTGTCCATGCAGCAAGATAATTTCACTACTTATAAGTCATTTTCTGATAGATTTAAGTGTTATCTTAAGCGTTTTTGCTGTCTCCAGTACCACTCCACACCAGATGGAGGGGTCAGTGAGGGGCCACTGCCGACATACTTTCACCGATGCCATTTAACGCATTATTTATGCACATATACTTATTCAAAAGGTATGAATATGGAGAGCATGTGACCAAGGACATGAGTGAAACTGTGAACGTCAGGCCAGTATTTTTAGACCGGTCAATAAGAGCCGCTGACCTCCCTGCTCCAACTCCTACCTTTTCTGTCAACACTTTCTACATGCAGTGTCCATGACTATAAAATCTTAGCATAACTTAATACATAAATGAGAATAAATGGTATACAGTATTGTAATTTGCACAGTTGCTTTATGGTTGGAGTTTGTACCACTGAGGAAGGAGGTTGTAGGTTGGATTCCTGGAGACTCCATGGTCTCCCTCTATACATCCTCCCAGAATGATGCATAAGAACTGGACTTAGACAAACTGTATTTATCCATAAAGCTTTAAGATAGTCTGAAAGTGCAACAAAAACACAAATTGACTAGACTACAGGACTAGAACAGCACCAAACCAAGACTACAGGACTAGAACAGGACTAGAACAGGACCAAACCAAGACTACGGGACTAGAACAGGACCAAACCAAGACTAGGGGACTACAACAGGACCAAACCAAGACTACGGGACTAGAACAGGACCAAACCAAGACTAGGGGACTACAACAGGACCAAACCAAGACTACGGGACTAGAACAGGACCAAACCAAGACTAGGGGACTACAACAGGACCAAACCAAGACTAGGGGACTACAACAGGACCAAACCAAGACTACAGGACTAGAACAGCACCAAACCAAGACTACAGGACTAGAACAGGACTAGAACAGGACCAAACCAAGACTAGGGGACTACAACAGGACCAAACCAAGACTACGGGACTACAACAGGACCAAACCAAGACTACGGGACTAGAACAGGACCAAACCAAGACTACAGGACTAGAACAGCAAACCAAGACTAGGGGACTACAACAGGACCAAACCAAGACTACGGGACTAGAACAGGACCAAACCAAGACTAGGGGACTACAACAGGACCAAACCAAGACTACGGGACTAGAACAGGACCAAACCAAGACTAGGGGACTACAACAGGACCAAACCAAGACTACAGGACTAGAACAACACCAAACCAAGACTACATCAGGATTAAACCGGCCTCAAACCACAACCAAACAGGCACAAGTGTGAACATATCCTCAAGAGTTTTTCAATCATTTATAATAATCTAGTAAACTGATGATTAAGAAGGTTTCCTGATATTTTTGGGCTGATATATAGGGCAGACCTTGAAATTTTTCTCCAAATTTGGTCATTTAAATTTCCGACAAACTCATCCACAGCCTTTTTTTTTACCACAAACCTCTGCAGGAGCTGTGTAGTCATGTTTTGTCCTGTTACCTTTCCACACTGAACTGTTTAAATAGAAACCAATATTGATTTAAGGTGCATTGTGTAACTTTACTGCTCGTCCCCATGGAAATGTTAGTGCTTTGTCTGAAATGTTTCACAGTATGGCTGTGGCATTAAACCTTTACATGTCCATGGAGGCCAAACCAGACCAAGTTACAGGTCAGATCTCTGGAGAGGCGACCCCCCTCCCAGTCAGAATGCTGTTTTTCTAGTATTTCTCTGCTATAAAACCACCTGTAATTGAAAAAATGTAAAGCAAAACTGTTTAATGTCACACTGTGGCACATTCCAGACATATCCATCCAACGGAAAAGTTACATAGTGCACCTTTAAGTAACAAAAAAGAAATCTGAACAGAGGTGTATATGTATAACCCTATTACATTTTTTTTAAGTATGAGTGAATGGGGTAATGACAAAATTATTATTGTTGTTATTATGGCTATCATTATCTTTTTGTATACTTGGTATTTTAATTCTTTGGTATTTTATTTATTCTAGTTTTTGTGTGGATGTGGTTTATATAGAAATGTTTGTTGTTTTTTTTTATGTTTTCTTAATGCTTAAAAAATTTTATATAAAAAAAAAAAAGTTTAATGTGCATTCACTTTAACAAATTCACTTACTCAGATACACCTCGGTTATTTTTACTGCACCGTTCTAATCAGCCCGATCGTGTGACCAGCTCAGAAATGTCACATGACTGCCACCTGCCAGATAAACACAAACTGCAGTCCAAAAGTTAATATATTTTTACACGGCGAATCTCCACAGTTCAGACTTAGACACTTTCGAGCACATCAAACCAAGTGTTGAAAATCCACTATGTTATTTAGACTTTTTGCGCGCTGTATGACGCAAATCGATTTGTATATCACTCCAAACTATACAGACTTTCTCTTATTTGTAGATATATTTTGGAGCTCGGTGTCAATTACATTACAAGCTTTGGAGAAGTGGCACATCGTGTGGTCATGTTCACCTTTTATCGCCATGTTCTGCTTTGATTGAATTTAACACTGAGAGGAGATAGAAATAACTCTGGGAGAGTCATGAGGTGAAGGTGTGACTGCTGCTTAAAACTGTTTGTGTGCACCAGGGAGATACAATCATATGTTTTGGTTTGAGGCGCTGAATCTTACTTGGGCTGCATAAAATGGCTCTTTAAGTTTTTGTTTTTTAGTAAAAAGAAGCATTGTAATAACTATGTAAAAATGTTTCCACAGTTTAATTCTTAAGTGTTACGGGTTTAGTCCAGGTTTAGTCCAGGTTTATCAAATCAATCAAACTTTATTTATAGAGCGCTTCAGGTTTGTGTTGTAGGGTTAATGTTTTGTTTAAGGTTTAGTTCAGGTTCAGTCTCAGTTTAATTCATGTTCAGTCTCGGTTTAGTCTCAGTTTAGTCTCGTTTTGGTCTCGGTTTGGTCTTAGTTTGGTCTTAGTTTGGTCTTGGCTTGGTCTTGACTTAGACCTGGCATAGTTCTGGTATAGTTCTGGCCCAGTCCTGGTTTAGTCCTGGTTTAGTTAGTTTATAGTTTAGTTAGTCTTTAAGTTATCGCAAAAATAATGAAATCTTCGTTTCAAGGTTTTAACAGGTTTAGTCTCGGTTTAGACCTGCTCAAGACCTTAGATCTGGCTTAGACCTGCCTTAGCTCTGTCTTTGTTCCGTCTTAGTCCTGGTTTAGACCTGGTTTAAACCTTGCTTAGTTCTGGCTTAGTTCTGGTTTAGTCCAGGTTTAGTTGCTATTTAACTCAGGTATGAAAACTGTGAACATTTTACAAAATTAAAACTTAAATGAATTCAATTTGGCCACGCCTCGATGTAAACAGAGATTATTTTTTTTTCAGTCTCTAGTTAGACCTGGTTTAATCCTGGTTTAGTCCCAGTTTAGTCCCCATTTAGTCCTAGTTCAGTTTTAGTTTAGTCCTGCTTTTGTCCCACTTTAATCCTGTCTTATTTAGTTTGTAATCGGTGATGAAAATGTTATTATTTATAATATTTACGTTCCAAATTCAAATGTAATTCACTTTGTGCCTCCAAGTGAACTCAGGAGAATCCATTATTTATTAACATCAACACTGAGCACGTTCCTGCACCAATATTCTGCACGAAATCACGACCGCATCACTTCTGTACTGCGGAGCTGTTGATTGCCCCAGTCTTAGATCCAATGCTGAAACACGGCTCGCACCCCCCCAAAGCATGCTGGGTAATTTTAGCATTTCTCAATTAGGAGCAAAGGCTGTTAAGAGAAACGGCGGGAGATTAGTGGCGGCACTGGCTACTGACCTAATAAACACACTGCACAAAGGGATGAAAGAGGAGAAAAGAAAGAGAAATAAGAGTTTAATCAGAAAGCCTCAAATAGCGTCATAATAATTAACATACATTTTGTTATTGCTCTTCTTGTCTAAAATGTGTTGAGATTGCAGATGGAGTTCTTGATTTTCGGTGAGTTTCAGCTGACGTTATTGTTACTAAATGCGCCTGTTGCATGATGGGAAATACTGAGGCCAGCAGCAAAAAAACAAACACAGTGCGTGACTTCGCGGACCCTCAGTTTATCAGCAATAATGGTGAACTCCTGCTACATTTTCAGTTGCACAAATAGAAGTAAGGAAGGAAGGTAGGAAGAAGGAAAAGGTCTTTTTTTGTATTCAGAGTGAAAGGAACCGCCAACGTTGGATTAAATGGCTTTCAGACATCCGCAGAGCAAATACTGGAGATCCGAGCAAACCGTGGAGGTTAAGGACGTGTATGTTGGGCCCATTTCTTGACAGGTTTGTACATTTCTTAAAAATTTATGATTTTATGACTTATGATTTTGCTGTGAATGGCCCAGGAGTTTCTACCAAGTAATTGTGGATTTCGCCGAAGTGGATGTTCGGCCACATAGTTGGCGATTCAGACCAGAAATTTGCTTTCATCCACACTTTGTAGGCATTGAAAAGGGTGATTTGGCATCCCTCGATGCTCATGACTCATTTCTGGTCAAATCGTCTTCAGTCCTCTGCAGTTAGAGTGGATAAATAACCGGCATCAGCACCCTTTACGTGCTTTCTCGCTACGTTCGCCATGTTTCTTGCCGCCGGCCAACATGCAACGCAGGCTTTTGTCAACAGTGAAACTTGCCTATACTGTACATTACTAACCACAATATTGGCATAAAAATAGAAATTCAATTCCATCCAATGATTAAGGAGCTGGAACCTAAGATGCTAGAACATGGTGCGTTTTAGGACCAGGGATGCACCAATCCAATACTGGTGACGGATAATAGTGCAGATAATGAAAAATATGCTGGATCGGATATCAATATTAGGAAAAGGGACAAAAAATACACAAAAATGCATTGTGATTTGATAAAACATCTATTTATAACCATAAAAATGGTGAAAAGAACTGTTAATCTACTTTCCTATCAAAGGAATATATAAAACAAATATATAAAACAAATACTAAATACTAATAAAATACAATACTAAATACAATCAATCAATTAAATACTGTCCCACTTTAACTGTGGCTTTTAACTGTATGTTTTAATCGTATTTAATTTGTTTATGTTGTTGTAAGGTGACCTTGAGTTTCCATTAAGGCGTCTAATAAACAAAATGTATTATTATTATTATACGAGGGCTACAAATACAGTCTGTAAAATTCTATAGTATTGGCAGTACTAGTAGAGGTAGTATAGTCAAAGTAGTAGTAGTCGTAGTAGCAGCTCCAGTGCTTGTCGATGACCTACTTTACCCTTTCCTGGAGTTACATAATTACTAGAGTCGCCCCTGTGCCATGTGAATGGTCCAGGCCGGACGTATTCACCTGTAGGTGTGTCGGAAGAGACCACTGTGAGCGCGGGGGTGTTCGTAGTAAAGTGGATGAATGGGATTACTGTGTGTACTGGAGGAGGGCCGGCTGCAGATTACCTCATCGCCTCATTTGAAAGGAAAATCCATTGGGCACATGGAGTTGTAAACAGTGGGAGTGTTTAAACTATTAGAATATGTCTAACGTGAGCTCAGTGGAGGACAATGTGGAAATACTCATGCAGAAATCAGTCAAAATACAACTCTGAGGGAGCTGATATCGAGGGAACAACATTTACATGATGTTTTTTAATTCCAAATTAATTGTTTGGAATGAAATAGTTCGGAACTCAAATATTCTCCATTGAGTTTACATGGAAATACGAATTCTGAATTGAGGTTTACACTGAAAACATGTTAAATCGCCTTTATTTAATTCTGCTGAACGTCTGGGGGTGGGGAAGGGTTCTGATTGAACAGCGACACGACACGCATTTACATCTTTGGGAAATAAACACTTCAGCTGCTCCCGGCTTTTCTGTCATCTCGGTTTGTCATTACGACACGGACACAAACACGATCCAAACTTTTTCCGCAGTCGTTCCGATGATAATGAAGCAGCAGCTGGAGAATTCTCTCCTCACACTTTACGTCTGTGAGCTGAGGAGGAGAAGGGAAGAGTGTCGGAGAAGGAGGAAGAAGACAAACTGAGTCTGAGGCTGCCACACCTCAGCCCACTCCCGCATCCCGCTCACAAATCCAAAGAGCAGTGGAGGAAAGTCCGAAGAGACGCCTGGTGGAGCCGGATTGTTCGGATCATGTCAGAAGGACAACGCAACGAGCACGAACCACCGGGATTATTTTGAAGAAGAATAAATGTTTACATGATCGAGGAATAAATTAACTCATCTTTAAAATCGGGATAAACTCCCACTTACTTCAAAATTAAGTTTAATTCCGAATAATAATTTTCATTGGGAATTAAGTGTTTACATGATCTTTTTAAAGCGGAATTAATTGTTCAGAATTAGTTTATTTTTATTCAGTATTAAAGCTCTCATGTAAACTGGTAACAGATGACATGATTAAATATGAAAAGTCAATTTTGTTTCAGATTTTTTCCACAATTATGTAAAATGTTTTTATAGAACTTGACAAAAGCTTGACAAAAGTGCTTATTGTGTATGTACAGATTTCCATCAGTGCCATAAATTATGTCTGCTCCTCAACTGACTCACCAGGAAGAAAGGCTGGTGCGCTGTTAGCATGCTAGTTGTTGTTAACATTACAATGATGGCAAAACTCTGCTCTGAAACTTGACAAAAGTGCTCAAAGTGTGTGTACAGTGCTCTATACTGTCCCCTGGTCAGCTGACTCTCACAGTGGAGCTGAGGAGGCAGAATTGGGTCAGATTAGAAAAGCTTCGATCACAGGTCCAGCTCAGAAAACCTTTCATCTCCAGGATTTAACAATGAACCGGACAGTGAATGAGACCCGGGTTCACACACGTATTAGGAGGCCCCTCTACAGTCACATAAGTCATCACGGCCAATAAGGTTTGTGAATACTGGGTTAAGTACATCATCTCAACTGAAGTTTGGCCTGGTTCTGTCCTGGTGTAAATGTTCACACTAAAACACAACTCCATAGTGATTCTGATACCACAATTAAAGGTTTGCAAAAATATTGAATTATCAATGTATCGTATAGTTTAATTTGATGATACAGTATCGATATCGTGGGCTGCTGTATCTTTGCCAAGATATATATTTTACTAAATTATTCTCTGTAAGAGCTACAGTTGTGTTGACATTGTCACTGTTTTGAGTAAAATGGGTGCTTTTCATATTAACTTTGCACAAACTTAGTGGACTTAGTAGACCCCAAATCAAGATTGATGTGAAATCATCTACAGGACAGAGAAATGCACAACAACAATCACACAAAAGTACATAACACCAACACACTCACTGTACATACAATTCATTTCAGACAGTTCATATAAAGCTCGAAGTCAAGAGTTAAAGAGTTTGATACGATTCTATTTGATATATTTCAAATCAATTCAATACGATTCAATAAAAAATAAAGGCTAAATCATGGTTATGATACTAAAAGTCTTTATTAAACCACTTTTTGTGCAAAGTGAATATCAAATACCCATTTTAATCATCAAAACAGTGAAAATGTCAAATGTGTTGCATAAACAAGTTTCCTTCCTCTAAACAAGCAACAAAACTGTAGCTGTAACAAAATAATTAAAAAAATATATCAAAAAATACTCTTGGTGATATATCGATACAGCGGCCCACAATATCAATATAGTATAACCTCATTAAATGCTACGATATATTGATATTTCAATATTTTTGCACACCCCTACTGCAAAGTATCAATCCAGCAATTTCATTTAAGCGTTTTTTAGTTTGTTTTAGAATTGGTTCGTAAAAAGGAATTGATGTTTTTGACAACCCGATACACAGGAGCAAACATTAGAACAAGTATAAATTATATTCTAAAAAGGTTAAAGAGTAAATCGTCAAAATTACTCACACTAAGAGGGTATTGGCTATCCACTCTAATGTCATTATGTCTCTAAATGTTAACCTTGAATTAAATTAGTGCAGTTAGCCTGTCTGTCTCAAGTTTAAAGAACAGAAGCTTGTATCTGTATTAAACACAGAGTTAAAACTGCCCTTTGCCCTCAGCATGACTCTGTCCATAATGCAGTTTTCCTCAGTCATGTATTTCCAAAGTAACTCATGCGTTCAATAGAATGGAGTAATAGGATTTATCAGAAGAATGAAGAGGAAGGAGGATTAACATGAAACAAGTGAATAAGCCCAGAACACAGGGCCTTATCACAGAGACTTCTTTATACGTGTATTAGCTTCGTGTTAGCTTTGAGTTTGCTTTGCGCACTTAAGTATTTCTTATCTGAGACATAAGGAGCTCCGACACTGAGCCGGGAGGTCTTATTTTTATGTCCTTTTCTTTATATTGTCTCAGTATAATGTTCCTATGGTGAAATTAAATAAAAACTATTTATATATTCTCCACGGAAGACACATCAATGTATTTTACGAGTAAGTTTCATCATATTTCTGGGTAAAAAGCTGTGATATTATAATGTAAGATATAAATACACATCTAAAGAAGTCAAATGTGAAAGTTTCACCAGATTAAAGCAGATTATGTGAAGCAGGTCACAAATAAAACCTGGTAATTGTAAAAGGATTTCACAACTTTGATGCTTTCATGTGGCTGGTATTAAAATATTTACTTTTTCACATTTATCTATCACAGGAAATAAGATGGTTTCTAATTATTTTTGATTGATTTCACTTCACTACTGCCTCCTCTTCCTCTCCTTCTTTGGCTCCTCTCTCTCTGCCCTCTTCCTTTTTCTCTTCTCTCTTCATTCGTTTATATACTCTTCATTTCTGTATTCTCTTTTTCCTCCCTCTCTTTTCCTCTCTGTGTAACTCTCTTCCCTCTCTTCCCTAACTCTCTCTCCCCCTCCCTCTTTCACCCATTCCTCTCTCTCACCCCTATTGTTCCCTCCTCTCTCCTCCTCTCCTCGCTTCTTTCCCACTCTTTTGTCCTTTCTCCTTCCTTTCCCCTCTCCCGCTTTCCTTTCCTCTTTTCATCTCTCCCTTCTCTTCTCTCTCTCGTCCTCTCTCCTCTCTCTTTCCTCTCCTCTCCCTCTCTCCCTTCCCTCTCTTCTATTCTCTCTCTCCTCTTTCTTCTCTCCCTCTCTCTCTCATATTCTCTCCTCCTCCTCTCCCTCTCTTCCTCCCCTCCTCCCCCGCGTCCTCCCTCTTACTCTCTCCCTCCTCTCTTCTCTCCCTTTCATCTTCTCTCCTCCTCCTCCCATTCCTCTCTCCCTACCTCTCTTCTCTCTCTCTCTTTCCTCCTCTCTCTTTTCCCTCCCTCTTTCATTCTTCCTCCCCCTCCCTCCCTTTCCCCTCTTCTCTCTCCTCTCTTGGCCTCTCTCCTCTTTTTCTCTCCCTCTCTTCTCTCCCCCTCCTCCTCTCTCTTCTCTCTCTCCCATTCTTCCTCCCCATCCCTCTTTTCTTTCCTCTCCCTCTCCTCCTCTGCCTCTCTCCCTCCCTCTCTCTCTCCTCTCCTCTCTACTCCCTCCCCTCCTCTCCTTCCCTCTCACTCTTTTCTCTCCTCTACCTTTCTCCCTCCTCTCCTCCTTCTCTCCTCTCTTCTCCCTCCGCTCTCTCCTCTCGCCCCTCCCTCTTTTCTCTCCTCCCTCTCTCCTCTTACATAACCCGATGCTGGTCTGATTTTGACTGGCCTTATCAATGTGTGTCTTTGTGCTCCTCTGAATACTGTGTGAAATATCTGTTCACTTGCGTCGTGCTGTTTTGTGTTGCTTCGCTCTAAAGGGCCTCTCTTCTTTTCCTCCTCCTCTTTTCTCTCTCTTTATCCCTCTCTCTCCTCTCTCTCTACACACTGAGCTGTATTCATGACTGTAACAGGACATCCCGGGCTGCTCCACACTTTTGTCAGGCGGGACACTGTATTTTATCTTTTTGTTTCTGGATATAATGTAATGTAACAGAATCAAACAAGGAAATACCAACGGTCTTTATTTATCGAGGTGAAAGTGGGTCAGAAATATCGGTCCGTTTACACATCACTTCACTCACTCTCCCTATTTCTCTGCTTTCTAGCCACCCCTTTTCCCTCTTTCTTCTCTTATCGCTTCGGTCTCTTTCTATCTACTTTTTACCTTTTCACTTTTACGTCTGCATTCTTTTGACGCTATCAACCTCCCCTCCCCTCTTTTCCTCTCTTATTCCCTTACTCGTACCACTTCTCTCTCCCTATCCACTCACTTCTTTCACTTACCCCCCTTTTTTACAAACTCTGTCTCAGTCTCTCTTATTTTTTGTTCTTTTCCCAGTCACTGTCTCTTTCTCTTTGTCCTCCCCTCCTCTCTCCACTCTGACACTTCTGTCTCTCTCTTTCTCTCTGTCTTTCTTCCCTCTCCTCCTCCTCCCTCTTTCCGCTGGTGTCTTGGTGCATTTCCTTCACATGAATCAATAGTTTGTCTCCCTGATGAAAAGCTCTGACCTCCAGAACAGAACTGTCCTCTCTCTCAGTCACTATGCAATAACACACAGTTGTATTAGTCACATTAAGCTATAAAGAAGATAAAGACTTCAGAATTGAACAGAAATCACACTTTTAAGGCTAAAGTACAAAGACAAGACGAGTTCAATTTGATACTGGTGGACAAATTGACAAATTGCATTATATCTGTGATGGAAATTATTATATTGTGGAAAGATTTCTATCAATCTGTCTATGTGTAAATGAATGTGAATGTGTGAATGTGAACCAGTCATTAACATGTATAAAGGCTCAGCAGACACAACTGTCTCCATGGTCAGGAAGTGCTTTGGTGTCTTAGCTGTCTTCAAATGTAAGTTGGTTAATTGAGCACAAGTCTGTGAACAAAAGTCACTCTGCATTGATATGGATGTAACTTGTATTTCTGTATAAATACTCAGAGCTCAGATACTCTGGGCTGGCGTTGGAGGGATTTGTTGCTGGTAAGGAGAGGCTGTTGGTCTGTGGCCAGGGCAGGTCTAGGCCCTGCTGTAACAACAATAAACCATTGTCTGTATTCCAAAAACTCATATCAAAGCTTCATTCTGCCAATGAGAAACCAAACCTGGACAAGGTGAAGCCAGGAAGGGTATCTTGTTTGACAATCTGAAGGCAAACTGCTGTACATATGAAGATGATTAATTTGTAGTGACAGAGGAAGGAAAATGCAAAGAACAGAAGTAAAAGTACACTGCAGAAAATCTTAAATCTATCAGAAAACAACATAAAGGTCGTGAAATTATCTGTCCACACAGCAAGATCATTTTTCTTGACAAATTATCTTAAAATAAACTACCTCTAGACTAGAATTAAGCAGTCTCGGGTCTAGTAAGTAGATAATAAATCTGAAAACAAGATAAATAACCTGATACAAGTTGTAAAATCTTGGCCAGATCAGAGAAATCCCATTACCAACTTTTAAACAAATGTGCTAAATGACTAATAATTGAACCCAATAATAATTCAATGACATGATTAGTTTTTGTTCATTATAAAATGTCAGAATTGTTGGACTTATTCAACTGTGTTCACAAAGCAATACCTTCCATCTACAGCAGTGGATCTCAAACTTTTCACAACATCTAAAAGTACCACTAGATCTAAACTAGGACTCTGTCTAGGCTTAAACAAGAGAAAAACCCAGTCTAAAATCGAAGACTTTGCAGCAGCTCTCATCAATATTCCCTAGGGGTGTGATGCTAACTGTAAGCATGTTCTGAGGCTGGGTTAGACTTTAATCTGAACTTTACTTTAACACAATCTGACCAGAAAGAACAGACTTACCTCGATAGTTTTCCAGTTAGTACATCATCGTTTTGCTGAAAATCAAACACCTAAAAAGCACCATGAACTCTTTCTTATTTGGCAGTGTTTGCTAATGTCTGCATTGTGTCACTATGGCAACTGCTGAACCTTTCGCCATACATGTACATGCAAAACAACCCCAGTACGATGTCACTGCAAATTATTGCATTTTGGACAAGTTTTTTTTGCAGTGGAGTCCTATTACGATATAAACACTTAAATCTATCAGAAAATGGCTTAAAAGTAGTGAAATTATCTGTCCATGCAACAAGACACGTTATCCTTAAAAAAACAACAACCTCTAGACTAGAATTAAGTCATCTCAGAACTCATAAGTAGATAATAAATCTGAAAACAATGATGAATAACCTGATATAAGTGTTAAAATCTTGGCAAGAACAGAGAAATTTGCAGAATACCCTACTGCTTTAGTGCTTAACCTCGATTAACCAAAAAAAGAGGGCAAAAACGTGGATTAAATTGAGTCTAAATTTGGAAAATAAATGAACTGCAGAGGAATCCAGAGGAAACTGTGTGAGAAACCTCGATATACAGCACACACAAGAGTCACCATTAACCACAATGCACCACTCAGCAAAATGCATATAGGCAAACGCAATTGCTCCTTTCAGCTTCACTCTGAAATCTCGCATATAAGTATATTTCGATGTTGCCGCTAAGATCTCAGCACTTTGTTCCATAGGCATTTCTGCAGTTTGTTTTTATGTATTCATGAGAAGCGTTTAGTCTCAGGAGAGGTGCCAAGTAACACTGCAAGATTAATCACAATCAAAACAAAATCAGAGGCAAATTACAAAGGCTGCAGTTTCTGAACCGCCATAATTTCCTCCACAAACAACAAAATCTACAGTCTTATGGTAATTATCGGAAAAAAACAACATTAAAATTGCACATGAGCACCCACTCACGTCATAATTTCCACTGAAAAGCTGGAAGACTTTTATGACATACAAGCTGCTGAGATGAGATAAACTTTGACCTTTCAACATGGCAGAGAGCAGCGAAAGTGTCGTTAATGGTGAGCACTAAGGCAGAAGGAGAAATTTAATTTGTCAGCTGGACAAAAATTTATTTAGTTGAATACGCTTTGCAGCTTCTACAGTTCTGGTCAGAATACTAGAGGACACTGCCTTAAATCTGCCTGAAAGGGAGGAGCTACTATGAAATTACTCTGAAACTAATGCCATACTCGTTCACAGTTTCTGTTGTTAGCTTGGCCTATTGAAATTGCCCTGAGTGTGAGGTCATACTAACATATTATGTAATAACTTTATTTTTAAGACTGTTACAGCTACTGCACTTTTGAAATATTTTCTACATTCACATGCACGTTATCTTCATAATTGATGTTTATCTTAACTGATTGTTGCTTTCTTGTTTTTTATCTTAATTGATTGTTGTTTTCTGCTCTTGTCATGTGCTGTTCACCATTTTGGCCAGGCCTTGTAAATGGGATCTGATTCTCACTGGCTCTTTACCTGGTTAAATAAATAAAATAAATAATCATATAAGCATTAACTAACCCTAAACTTTAACCCCAAGCATTGTATTCTGCTAAACGTCCTCTGCTGTTGTTAGTTGGTCCATATGTATACAGGATATTATTTAGCCTACTGTTTGTGTTTTGATGCTTTCTCTTCCTGCTGTAGCAGCTGAATTACCAAGTCTAAAACTGTTTAACCCAAGTAAGAGGTCAGGATAACCTCTGGATCCGCCACGTTTCACTTCACTACAACAACAAAAGCACTTAAACAGATCATACTTGCAATTTCCACTTCACAAGCGGAAAGGATCTTCTTTCCCACACCACAAGAAGGCAGCACATAAACTGCTAAGCCTGTAGTTTAGATCTATTGGTTCTACATGTACGTCTATGGTAGAATATTACCACGGTGACACAACGTGCACAAAAAAGTTTTAAGATGGTCTGAATACTCAAGAAAAATACACCGCCTGGAAATGTTGCTGCAAAGTATCAATACAAACATGTTCTGAGATGATTCTTGTAGTTTTGCCCTCATCTCTCTGTGCTTTTCTGTGATGGTTTAGTTTCCCTGTGTGGCTCTGGCCTTGATTGTTTTTCCTGATTTGCACGCAGGCCAGTGCAGCTGGAGAATGTGACTAAACAGGAAAAATTGTGAGGAATTGTGGGAAGGCTCAGCGCAGACGGGAGGGGCTGAAGCGCGGGGAGCCTGTGTGAATTTCAATGTAATGAAATAAAGATGTGTGAATGTAGAGAGGGATCGATCAGGAGAAAGTGGCTGACGCGTAATAGGCCTGTATAATACAGTGGTTTGAATAGAAGAGGCAAGTGTATGTTCCGTGTAAAAATATTATATAGATCTGTGTCTATTTCTACTGCCAGTGTTGGGAAGTAACTGTATACATGTCCCAAAAATACCTATTCTGAATTAGAGATGTAACAATAACCGAAATATCGTCATATCGTATCGTCAAAAGTCGCCCAATAATATCATGGACCATCACAATATATCGAATCACAAGTCTCTTTGCTTAAATGAATAGTTATGGTGATTTTAATGTCTTTCTTTTGGATTTTTTCTGTCATTTTAATGTATTTCTTTGTCATTTTAATGTATTTCTTATTATGTAAAGCACTTTGAATCACTTGTGTATGAACTGTGCTATACAAATAAGCTAAATGCAGGAAACTACATTAACCATGATCCTTTGGTGTTGTTGGTGCAGACCACATGAAAAAATAACTGTTATTAACCACTTTTAAATAGCAATTCTTCATAATATAACAGTTCCAAAGGCTTTTAAAAGGAAAAAGTCAGTACCTAATTGTAAGTCAATTAAATACAATCAATCAATACAAATACATTATTAAACACTAAATACTAATAAAATACAAGACTAAATACAATACTAAACACAATCAATTAAAAACTGGCCCACTTTAACACAATTTTGTTAACCTCCACAAAATATTGCAATAAATATCGAACCGTGAGATGCATATTGTGAAAATATCGTATCAAGGGATTTTGGTATTGTTACATCTCTATTCTTAATACAAATTTCAAGTGACTTTTCTGGTGCAGTTACAGTTTTACCGGTACATCGTGTATTGGGTTGTATTCAGAGTACAGTTACTTTCCAAAATTATAGGAATACATGATGGTACTTCATTGTGCAATTTTGAACTGCAGAAAACAGCTCTTGTAGTGTGTGCATGTGTGATTTTTTGTCTCCAATTATACACAAATTAATGCATAACCACAAAAATAAAGCAGCTTCTAATTTTATGTCACTCCTCCTTTTGAGCGCGATCAAAACAAAATCAGTATCATGCAAATGAAGCTACCGCACATCAGGTTGCTGTGTACAGTTTTGTATCATGTTTTTGTGTATTTATGGAGACTTGTCGCGTGGGAGCATGGGTGACGTCGGCTTGTGGATTGAGCATTGGACAGAATCTTACAGCTAAACGTAAAAAGGGTTTAAAAAGGGCCCGGGAGAGATCACAAAATTACTGAAACATGCATGGATGACATCTAAAACCTCTTCAGACATGTTTTTAATGGGGAAACAACGTCATAACAAGGTAGACAGACAACAATTTTGCATAACGCCGCCTCTTTAGCAAACAAATGACACTAAATATTGGTAAAAGCTGTAAATTTACCCCATACAGAAGAAACCACATCTCTCGTAAAATAATCTTTGCTGGTCTGTGCTACACACCGAGCAGCCCCATAAACCAGTTTAACACGAGAAACAGACTTATCCATGGGCGTATGGTGTCGTACCAGGCACTACGTCCAATCACTATAATGTGGACATTTGTTTCAGTCGGGCGGTCACATCTAAACACAAACTCGTGAAGCTTACACAGTGTAACTGTAATGGAGACTCGTGTTAAAGCCTCCGTGCATTTCATAAGCAAACGGTACGTATAATGTACTTACGCAGACTCCTAAACAGATCTGACACTGGTATTTACATGCAGGACTGTTTATAGTTTTGACCGACCTCAACCTTCACCTAGATATTTAAAGGGTTCAGATTACGCCTTTTTCTGATCTGTTATAATGTTGTTTCCTCATTAAAAACAGACCTGGAGTTGAGCTTTGTTTCATTCGCACATGTTTAACACACAAATCCTGCATATTTAAAGATGAGTTCTTCGCTCAAACAGAAAACACTAGAATTGCAGCTCTCTACTGCACTAAAAGTAAATTGGATTAATTAGAAATGACCACTATATGACATAAATTGGAAGAGAAAATTTTGAGCTTTGGAGATGTAGACGGACTTATAATTAAGGATTAGTCGAACGTGTGTGAATGAAACAAAACTCCAGGTCTGTAAATCTCATGAGAGTTCATTTTGCATAATTTCTTTCTATTGGACAGAAAGTTAAAGATAATAAATAATGGAAGGGCAGAATACGTTTGGAAACCTGCGATGACAACTTGACAACAATGCTCTACCACCTCACGTCTGAACCGCTCCCACAGTGGAGTGTTTTAAGTCTCTCCTTTAAACCCACTTTTACTCTCTGGCTTTTAACACCGCGTGAGTTTGTGTGGTCCTCTGTCTCTTTCATTTTATTTTGCTTATTTCAAGGCTACTTTGTGATTTTTATGCTGTTGCTTTAATTTGATTTTACTGGTTTTTATCGTTTTAGGTCTAGCATGACCAAATTTTAGCATTCTTTTGTTTTATCTCTGTGCAGCACTTTGAAAACAGCTGTTTGTAAAATGTGCTATAGAAATAAAGTGGATTTGGACAACTTCCGGCGGGCTGTTTGTGGTACTAAGTCTGACAAAATCTCGGAAAAATGAGAAAATGTCCCAGTTTTCTTCATCTACATGTCATTGTAGCGTTACTTTATGTTCGGTGAATAAACAGTTACAACCGTACCTCAGTTTTCACCATTTCCCCACTGACGCACGACTCCGAGTGCACTGGGTACATGCGATTAGAAGAGATGAGAGCGCCAGGTTCAAGATGATTCAAACAGCACATACATCTGCATTCTTCATTTTACCAACTTTACTTTAAATTTACTTCAGTGGGTTTTGTCAGTCGGTCGAGCCCAGTGTCGGGAACTACACCAGAAGTCGTCATCGCATCTTTCCAAACGTCTGCCTGGTTTGTGACGTAAGCGTAAATAAAACGTATTGCAATCAAATCAAAGAATAAACTGTATGGACATAGCTAACCTGCTTGTACCTGTAGTTTTGACCTTTACAAACATGTTCTGAATTAAATATTTGCATCAGTTGATCAGTTCCTATTTTAGTTTTCTCTCAATCACGCTGAAACACTCCTGGAGTTATTTACAATGTCCATTCTGAACAGAATCTTAAATCACAAATGACAAATCGTAATTGAAATACTTTGTGTATGCAGCCCCACAACAAAGTCTTAAAAAAGTTACTTACAATAATAAGGAGGGAGGAAGATCTCGTGCCATAACATCGTGCACACAAGAGAAAAATGAACTTGTGAGATTTTCTTTTATGCAAAGATTTGCTTTTTACGTTTAGATTGGGGAAAAAGGGTTAGATGTTGGTGAGTTAATCTCTTACAGTCCTGTAAAGCAGTGCTAAAATGGAAAGTAAACTGTGAAATTAAAGAAATAACAAAACTGTGAGTCCAAAAGTGGAAACTGAACTGTGAAATGTATGTATTAGGAATTATGTTATTTATAAAATCGCGTCTTGTCTTCTGGAAATATTGTCCCGTCCCGTCCCTATCCAATCATAACAGAAAAAAATACCAAGCCAAACATTGTGATACCATAAATACCATATTATTATTATTATAATTATAATTATTATTACTACCGTATATCAAATACCATATAATTGGACAATGTAAAAAATTATTACATTGAAGCTTGCAGGAGGTTCAGGACAGAAAGAGGATTAGACCTGTTCACTGTGCAGATGGAAATGTTTGACACACGGAAAAATCCAGGAACAATCATTTAAACTGGAGCTGTTAAACCAACAAAATCCTACTTATTTTAACTGTCAATCATCGTCTTTAGTGTAGCCAAGTATAACACAGCATCCATACTGTCCTTGTGCTGGAAATGAGTCCATAGATGAACACGTAACTCAATTTTGTCGAAAGTTTTACACTGAAGAGACCAGTAGCAACATGTCAACAGATTTCCACATGTACAGGAAGAGAGCTGTCACTTCCTGTATCCTTTCAAATTAAAAGATGTCAGCAAATAACGCCAAGGTTTTCCTGCTGAGTACGGCTCTTCCCGTCCATTAAATTAGGTCAGCAGCAATGACAGTATATGTGTTACTCACCAGGTCATTTAGTGAAGGACGGAGCGGTTTATATTTGTAGGTTTTGTTAAGATGTTTGGCATTGGTATGGTGCAGGTTTAGACCTGGTTTAGACCCAGTTTGGTACAGATGTGGTACATTGTAGTCCTGGTTTGATGCAGGTGTAGTCCTGGTTTAGTCCTGGGTCAGTCCTGCTTTAGTCCTGGGTCAGTCCTGCTTTAGTCCTGCTTTAGTCTCGCTTTAGTCTTGCTTTAGTCCTGCTTTAGTCCTGCTTTAGTCCTGCTTTAGTCCTGCTTTAGTCTTGCTTTAGTCTTGCTTTAGTCTTGCTTTAGTCTTGCTTTAGTCTTGCTTTAGTCTTGCTTTAGTCCTGCTTTAGTCCTGCTTTAGTCTTGCTTTAGTCCTGCTTTAGTCCTGCTTTAGTCCTGCTTTAGTCTTGCTTTAGTCCTGCTTTAGACCTGCTTTAGTCACTTTAGTAACGCTTTAGTCCAGCTTTAGATCTGCTTTAGTCCTGCTTTAGACCCGCTTTGGTCATTTTAGTCCTGGTCTAGACCCGCTTTAGTCCTGCTTCAGCCCTGCTTTAGTCCTGGCCTAGTCTTCCAGTCCTGCTTTAGTTCTGGTTTGGTGCAGGTGTAGTCCTGGTTTAGTTCTGTGTCAGTCCCGGTTTAGTCCTGCTTTAGTCCTACTTTAGTCCTACTTTAGTCCTGCTTTAGACCTGCTTTAGACCTGCTTTAGACCTGCTTTAGTCCTGCTTTATTCCTGGTTTGGTGCAAGTGTAGTCTTGGTTCAGTCCTGGTCCAGTCCTGGTCCAGTCCTGGTCCAGTCCTGGTTCAGTCCTGGTTCAGTCCTGGTTCAGTCCTGGTTCAGCCCTAGGTTTAGTCCTGGGTTTAGTCCTAGTTCGATTATTCCTATAACAGTCCAGGTTTAAGTCCCAGTTCAGTCCCAAATTCAAAAGTGTGATTATTCAGTCTTAACCTAATCAAAACTGACTCATTAAAAGGACTTAAAGAAGGGACTAACCCAGAACTAAAAAAGGTCTAAACCAGATCCCCCAGTCCACAGTTTGAGAACTTGCAGCAGAGACTTTGAAACAGTGCAGCAGAAATAGACAAAGATGTCAAAAATGTTTCACTTCACAATCACAAAACAAAAAAATCCAACACCAGAAACAGGCTGCAAAAGTTACAAGTTCGAGAGTGGAATAAACTGATCTCAAATGTAACCGTTTCCAATGAGAGAAAGTCAAAAAGGCGACATTGTAAATTCAAATGAGGAGTTTTTGTAGTGGTCTAATAATAATTGACAGTTTTGACATTTTGAACATTGGCTACAGTCGATTGGTGAAGGTCGGTGCTTGGTCACAGTCTCTCAGAGTACAATTGTTTCCTCTCCATTTTCCTGCATAAAAATCCATCTAAATTGGACTCAAAAAGACTCCAGGAAATGTTAAATAAAAAATTATGTAAATTATTTGAGAACAATACACATTTATGGCAGTTATATAGTGCAATTCAATTAGGGTGACCAGAATTTCAAAATAAAAAAACTGGGACATCCCTGGAAATTAATGTATAATTAAGGAAAATTATTCTGCACTTGGCACTAATGTGAGTCAGTATAAAGACATTTTCTTTGTGTTCTGGTCGTTTTTTTAAGCAGTTTTTCTGTATTTTACGTAAACAAATGGCGAATTATGCATCTCATTGGTCAAAAATAGGGACACCAGGGACATTTTTTGGATAAAACTGGGACAAATCACTGGTTTTGGATAAATCTGCTGGGACAGGGGACACAGGGCTCAAAACTGGGACTGTTCTGGGTAAATAGGGACATCTGGTCACCTAAAATGAAGTAAGTGTTTATTTATATAGCGCTTTTCACAGACATATGTCACAAAGACGCTTTACAGAGGATTATTTACAGAGCATTCTTCATTCACTCCAGACCCGGTGGTGTAAACTACTGTTGTAGCCACAGCTGCCCTGGGACAGACTGACGGAGGCGCGGCTGCCAAACCAACCGGCGCCAATGGTCCCTCCGTCCACCACCAACACTCACTCACACAACTTTCACACCTACAGGGCATGTTTTGGGTTGATGGGGGAAACTGGAGCCCGGAGGAAACTCATCCAGACACAGGGAGAACATGCAAACTCCACACAGAAAGGCCCAGGCGACCCGGGGATCGAACCTTCTTGCTGTGAGGCATGAGTGTTAGCCACTCAGCCACCGTGCTGCCAATTAAGGGTAAACAAATCCTAAAGTTGGATTTCCTCCCAAGTTGTGTTGCATGTTGGCAATCTGTGTCTACATTCGAGTCACGTGACTCTGGTGCCTAGGTGAAAAAAAAGTCACCTAAACTCCGACCTGATTTTTGTCATAAATAGTGTTGAAATCAGACTGGCACATGAGTGTTTATGCACTAATAATAACCATACAACTTTTTTTTCAAGCTGAATCTCACACAAACGAGCTGGTAAGAGGCTACCGCAAGCACCTTTACACCAGAACACTTTATTTAAGAGTGTTTTATTCAGAATCACGCTCAACAGGGCCATAAACCAGCACTTTCACTGACTCAACTTGTGTCCAGTTAAACACCTGTCCCTGTACGCCGTTGTTTTTCCAACTCTAGCAGTGCATTGTGGCTTATTTTGACCAGTCTAGTGACAATTTCTGACTCATTTCTTAAGGGTAGATTGTGGACATTTTGAGTGCACTACATTTTTAATATGGGCACATAGAGACATGCACATCCAATAAACATTGCGACTACATGCTGGGTCCAAAGACAAAAACTGTGCAAAAGATATGTCTGAAGAAGGCCTGAAATGTCACATTGTGGTGTCATTAAAACACAAATTTTGGCGCTTCAAAGAATTGCAGTGTGGATCTTTTTCTTCTTTTGCACTCTTTTTTCACTCACTGGACGTTCAGACACCCCAAAAAACGGCGTGAGCCCCTAAACAGTGCCCTAAGTCAGGAACAGTATAGACATCCAGACACAGCCCAAGTCTCAGCAGTGAGTTCTGAGTCATGTTTGTCCAATTCCTTTTAATTGTATTTAGTTCCTGATTTCTGCTGCTTGAATATTTTGTTGAAACTAAAATCTGAAGGTCAAATAGATACAAGAAACTAGACGTTCTTTGAGATAACAGCAAGGGCACTTCATGAGCTGAATACTGTACCAGAGAAAAATCAAATACTAAAGCTTTATATTCTATTATTTATACAGTCGAACAATCCATTAACAATATTAAAGATTCACTGTGTAACTTTTCTGATGAAAGGACATATCCACCACCCATTTGTCTCCACGGAAGTGACACCATTAGCCAGGGTTAGGGGAAGTTACAGGTCAGATCTGTGTGGAAGAACTTTTTGACCAATAGAAATATCCGTTACTGGGGTTTTCCAGGCAAAGTAATCATCATGGAGACAAGCAAGTGATAGACTCTCCTCCAGAAAAGTTCCACAGTGCAGCTTTAATGTCCTTTACAGCACTATTACCATGGCGTGACTAAGTACTACTTCTAGTTGTAGCCAAAGTTGGCACTTTTAGTCCTGCATGTGTGAAGTTTTTGCTCTGAATAAGACTCATATTTCTATAGTTTCTTGCTGTAATTCATTTTACTGACTCAGGCTCATCTGACTCACATCCTCGTGTTTTTCCGCACAATCCTCCGGTACCTTCCCTGCATCCTGGAATTGTTTAGCAGTATTTCCGCACCTAAACACACTACACACTCGCACACAATCACACACAAGCTCACAAACGTACACACACATGCACACACACAATCATACACAGTCATACACATGCATATAAACACACAAAAAGCACACACACATACAAACACAAAGACATACAAAGACACAGATATGCTCACACACAAACATACACACACACAATCACATATACACACTTACAAACACACAGTCACGCACACACATACAAACACACAAAACACACACATACAGTCATACATAGACAAAAACACAACAAACATACACACACAAACCCACATACAAATACATATATACACACAGAGACACACACAAACACTGATACACACATTCTCAAACATAATCACATATACACACACATTCACATATATGCACACACACACACAGTCATACACACACATACAAAAACACAAAACACACACACACACACACGCTCCTAAATGATTTACACAGGATCCAGTGGCCGGGTTCAGGTTGCAGTGAAGTGATGCCTCCAGTGGGATGGTTCACGTTTCTTTGTCTATTCTCTCGACAAACGCCACAAGTGAGTCACAAACCGCTCATAGAAAAGAGAATAACAAATACGACAGCTACAGAAGACCGGAGGACACAGGGTTTGGCTTCGGTTCAGGGGAATAAACAGCAATAATGTGAAATAAACATTAGTTAAAGGTCATATAAAGCGTAAATATGCAGCGCTTGTGTGTTAAACGTGTGAATGAAACAAAACACAAGTCCGGGTCTGTTTTTTAATAGGGAAACAACATTATAACACACTGTAGATCAGAATAAATATGGGTCATTTCATCTTTTCGGCCTTCTGTCATTCACAAGTTAATTTTGGTTTTCCCATTCGTAGAAAACTCGATATCTTCTCCATTTCTGAGTCTGTTACACTGCTGTTATTATAAATAAAAGCTGAACCTGTCTCCCAACGGCCATCTGTCAATCACAATAATCAATCCCTCTCAGGGGAAAGCCCTCTCTTCATTGACTTGAACAGTTCTTTAAAAGCTTATTTAACAAAGCTGTGGTCCAGATGGAGTCCAAAACATGAGCAAAGCAAACTATAGTTTCAATACAAAACACAATGTTAAATGAGCATTACCACCAAAATTACTCATAGCTTTAAAAAATATATCAATAAAAGCTCTGGTTTAGTTTGAGTTTTAAGTTCCAGAGATGGAACTCTTCCCACTGTCAACATTTGTTTTTCTTCCACTTTTCCTTCAGATATAATGTAGTTTTCCTAATTTTGGTGTTAATCCTTTGAAAACACCAGATTGTGCTTTAGTTAAAGTTTTTCCCATCCAATTACATTAATGTCAAATCATAAATCAGATGTTACGTCCTGACAGTTACTCTTGAGTCATTTCTTCCTCTCCATTAGGGCTGTGTATCATTAAGAAGTTGCCGATATGATACATACCTTGTGTAGTGAGCCTTCAATTCGATACCATATATTTAAACTCAGTTCAATACAATTCAATAAAAATAATGGCTAAATCATGGCTGTGATACTAAAAGTCTTTGTTAAGCCACTTCTTGTGCAAAGTTAATATGAAACATGCCTATTTTAATCACCAAAACAGTGAAAATGTCAAATGTGTCGCATAAATGAGTTTCCTTCCACTAAACAAACAACAAAACTGTAGCGCTGTAACAAAATAATTTAGTAAAATATACCAAAAAATACTCTTGGTGATATATCGATGCAGCAACGATATCGATACTGTATCATCACCTAAAGCGGTTCGAGATAAATATTTTTGCACACCCCTATTCTCCATTACTTTGTACTTCTACTTGAATAATACTATTTTGAAGTAACATTACTCTTACTTGACTATTATTTTTGTCTACTCTACCCTCCTCTGTGAAGTCCTTGGCCCCAAAGCTGTAAATTATACCACTAAATAAATATGGAAATAAATCATATGGAAATCAGGCAACAGACTAATAATAAAAAATATTGTATTACGTAACTTCTGACTATTGGCACAACAAATAATGAGCTGAATATCCATCCACACAATTAACTAGGGTTGGGCGGTAATATGGTAATACGGTAATACGGTATACCAAAGTATCAAAGTAGCAATGGTATCAGTTTCATTACCGTTATTTAAAAAATCTGCAGTGCATAAGGACCTAATATAATATTAGGAGCATTTTGGCTTCAGGGGAGAGATGCAAATGTTGAGGAGCTACGACCCTGCGTCAGGCCAGAGATCCACCACAGTCGCTTCAGACACAGGACACAGCGCCGACTTTCTCCCCTCCGCTCTCTCTCCTCTTCAAACATCGTTACGCTCGGGGATTTCCATCCACATGCAGCGAGGAAGAAGAAAAAACCTGACTGATGCTTCCTGTGTGATGTTGAGCCCAAAAGTTTGTGATGGAGACGTTTTATTGAACCCCGAGAGTCAAGAGGGGCTGAAGAGGAGAAAGTTCCCGATACAACATGCTGCAGTGGGAAATATCACACGCCATGGACTGTCGCCTTTTACTTTTTTATTCCAGAATCTGCTTCTTCTGCACTTTTCTTGTCTTGGTGTGTCCCAGATCATTAAATGGAGGGAGATACGCACTGGTGAAGTTTGGTTTGATTAGAACTTGTGCCTCATCTTCAAATATAAAGCTGCTATTCTGTTTCTGAATGGTTTAGGTGCAGCTACAAAATAATTCTTAGTCACGTAATACCGTATACCCTTGTAAAATCCTGAGAAGGTGTAACAGTATCAAAGTTTGGATACCGCCCAATCCTACTATTAACTCTAATTACATCTACCCTATACTAGAAAACATGTCATGAGTATGTGACATCTGCTGCGTCAGACCCAGCCTCCTATTGTCCCGTGAGGCGTTCAAAGACTGAAGAAAAGATAGGATTATTCTGTGACACGCTGCCGTCCCTTTGTTGAACCTCTGGGGCCTATAGCATTACACCATTCTTTATTATTTCTGCGTCTCAGGACCAAAGACAGACTCAAAACACAGCCCCCGGATTCACAAAGGCCCAAAATAACACACTGACACACTGGCCTATCATTACCGCATGACGCTATGAATAGTCTGAAATACACGCGCTTAAATTACCGCGAGGTCAGATAAGCGCAAATTGAACATGGGACGTCCGCCAACAATGTCCAAGATTTAAAAACGAAGTGTATGTAGCCTCTGCTCTTACAGTTCTGAAAAAGAGACTAAAAACAAAACTGAAATGCTGCTGCCAGTGTCTAAACCTGATTATAAAAGGACATAAACAAGTTAGCATTTTAAAAGGTCAAAAAAATGTCTCAAAACACAACTTCAGGAATGTTTTTGATGAGGAAACAAGATTATAACATATCAGAAAATAGTGCTTTAAATCAGGCATGTCAAAACTATGAGCTGGTAGTTTGACCCTCAGGCTTCCAGGTGAATTGGTCCATACAAGTCGTACTTTTTACTGCATGTTTTTGAAATTTATCTTGATCAAGCAAATTTCGTGTGTCCTTTTTGAGGGTCTAAGCATGAACAAAGGTCTGGAGGGTCATTCAAACCTGTTATAAATGCACAGATTTGAATTACTCACTGTTTTGGCCACCTCGATCGGCCCTCACGCTGGTCTGCTTTAAATATAACGTAAAAAAGTATCATATGAAAGCTCAGAGGCTGCACTAGCACTGGGCAGTGGTTGGCTGCAGGCGCTGGGGTTTAGGGCGAGACTTTTTCGGATGAGAAAGAGGCATTTTAGGTTTAAAACAACTGGATTTTAGCACTGAAACTGGCAATGCAAATGAGAGACTCATGTGAGGCTCATTCTGCCTTTTGATTAGATAATAGAATCAAAACACCAAATTATAAACAACAGTCATCATTTTGTAATCAATAATAAATCAGCATTCGAATTGTTACCAGTGAAAGATATATTTGATTTGAGCATGTCTAACTTGTACTTGGCGACAGTTTATTTAATTTCACACCAAAAACCATACATACAGTTCCCTTTTACTTCAATAATATGTCATACAGGGTGTCCCCAAAAAAACTGACATCATTTTGGCAATAATTTGGGGAATACTTGTTGAAATAACCTCAAATTTTCACAGAATGTATAGAAACAGATCAAGATTTTCTATTTAATGTTTTATTTTTGTTCTGTGTTCAGGTTGAGCCGTTTACTCCTGAAGAGAAGTCATTGTGCAGCCTACAAAGCAAATTCTTTAAATTTCATTGAGCTGGATTTTGTCGTTTTCAAGTCCCAAATTGTCACATTTTTTGGGACACCCTGTACTTCAAAATGTGTTACTGTGACAGGCCTACTCTAACAGTTTAACAATGGTCAAGTGGAAAGAGAGTGGTATCAGAAGGTTTCAGAGTGAGTTGTCAAAGCAATAAAAATTCTATGTTTAAAATGGTCAAAGATCCTCAAAACTTCAGCTACAAACGGCGAAATGAAACCGACAGAACATTTGTATCAGTTTATAATGACGTCCAGACTGACGACAGGTTTGGGACTCTTTAAACAGGCCGATATAAAAGACTCACTTAGTTCAATCAATACATTTGTCCAACTGTGGAGCAGCAGCTTTAATGTTCACGCTCCATCCATCACAGAGAAGAAGAGAAACACTCACTACAAATGTGATTTTAATGGAGCAGGAGAACGAGCTCAACTTCAGCCAAAACACAACTGGATTTAGAGCGGAGGGAGACAGAAGAGAAGAGAGGAGAGAGAAAGAGAGAGGAATAAAGCAAGAAAGATAGAGAGAAGAGAGACTGAGGGAAAGGAGAGATGAAGAAAGAGAGGAGAGACAGGGAAAGAAGAGATGAAGGAAGAGAGGAGAGAGGGGGAAACAGAGGGAGAGTGGAAGAGAGAGAGACGAGAGAAAGCAAGAAAGAGAGATAGAAAGAGAGCGAAAGAAGAGAGGGGAAGAAAGAGAGAAAGAGAAAGAAGAGAGGAAGAAAGAGAAAGATAGAGAGAAGAAAGAGTGAGGGAAAGAAGAGAGATAAAGAGAGGAGAGAGAGGGGAAGGAGAGATGAAGAAAGAGAGAGAGAAAGAATAAAAGAAAGAGAGAGAAAGAGATGGAACGATAGAAATAGAGAAAGCGAGAGAGAAAGAAAGAGATAAAGAGAGTGAGGGCCAAGACTGGAGAGAGATGGACAGATAGGAGAGAGAGTTGAGAGAAGCAGGAAAAAAAACAGAAGAGGAGAGAGAGAAAGTGAGAGAATGAATGAGAAGAGTGAGAGTGAGGAGGAGAGAAAGAGGAGAGGAACAGAGAAAGAGAAGCGGTAGAGAGAAAGAAAGACAGGGAGACAGAGGAGGAGAGAAAGAGAAGAACAGAGAAAGAGAAGCGAGAGATAGTGGGGGTGAGAGAGAGACGGGGAAAGCGGGAAGAGAGGAGAGGGAGAGAGAGATGCTGTGAAAAGAGGAGACAAGCTAGAGAAAGAAGGGGATAAAGATTTTTTAGAAAGGAGGGAATAAAGAGGAAAGTAGAGAGGACAGAGAAAGAACAAGGTAGCAAGAATAAATGAGGGGTTTAGAGAGAGAGAGAGAGAGCGCAATAAAAAGGAGGGAATAAAGAGAGGAAGGGGAGAAAGAAATAGAAAGAGAGGAACTTAATGAAGAGAGGGGAGAAGGAAAGAGATGAGAGAAGCAAGAAAGAGACAGAAATCGAGAGACAGAGAGAGGGGGAAGAGACGACAGAAGGTTGTGATAAAAGAGACAGAAAGATGAAAAGAGGAGAGGAAGAAAGAAAAGGCAGAGCGAGAGAACTGATTAAACACGTCATTAAAACTATTGGTTGTGCCCAGACACATAAATAAAACCCCACAGTGACGCTAAAGCAAACGAAGCTGCAGGAGTTACAGGAGTCATTACCGCAATAACAGCCAAGTTTTAATATCCACTTCCTTATTAGATTTGGTGAGACAATGATGAAAATGCTCCACAGTGAAGCTTTATTTTCATTTATAAATGTAGAGGGCAAAGGTTAAAGATCATATATGACAGAATTGACTCTTGACCTTTTAGCCATGTTATAATGATGTTTCCTCGTCAAAAAAGACCTGGAGTTGTGTTTTGTTTCTTTCACGCACGTTTTATGGTTAGTCTATCTATATCTCCACCTTGTGATGTCACGAAGTGGTAGTTTTCAAGGTATAACAGCGTCTTTTTACCTTTTGTTCAGTAGATATAGGCAATTCCAGGGCTGAAATTATCCAAATGATTCTAGCGAAGGTGAATAGACGTCACAAGCTGGAACAGAGTGTTATTTTTTATGTGTTAAACAAGCGTGGATGAAACAAAACGCAACTCCGGGCAAGTTTTTGATACAACAACATTATAACATGGATCAGAACATAGTGTAATATAGGCGCTTTAAAGCTGAAATGTGTACAGTAAACAAGGAAAAGAGCTATGACAACACTGAAGGATCATAAATTTAGAGAAATACTGTAGAGGAGAGTCATTTAAGAACATAACAAAGATACAGCAGCTCAAATGCATTCAAGGGAAGTCAAAAAAAATCCCAGAAGTGACATAAGAGAGTCTAAAATTATCTGAACAAACATAACTGTGGTATCAATGTTATTTGGATTTCAGGGTCAGGCGTGGGGCATAATATGAGCCCACTCCGCATTCAGTATTGGCGTTTGTTCAAATATCATTAAGTTTTAAAGGTGCATTGTGTAACTTTTCTGGTGGAGGGTCTGTCAAACGCTTTTCTCACAGTACAGTATTAAATCTTTCTGTCTTCATGGAGACTAAACCAGAGCAAGTTACAGGTCAGTTTGAGCTATAAAACCACCTGTCATTGAATAAATAATGAGTAAAGTAGAGCTGTTTAAAGTCACGCTGTGGAATATTCCAGGTAGAGCAATGACATATCCATAGAAGCAAGCAAACTTACATCTTTGTAAAGAATTGAAAACGTGAATTCTGGGTTATTCAAGTATGCTGATTATTTGTATATAATAATAAGATTAGGCGCATTTCTGGACAGCCAAGGTGGAGAACATGCAAACCCCACACAGAAAGGCCCAGGCCACAGACACTGCGGTTATGGTCTGGTGGTGTGGTGGAGTGAATAGGCCAGTCTGAACATGTGTGTTTTGAGTTTGGATTTGAAATGTGGGAGTGAGTCGGAGTTTCAGAGGTCAGGAGGGAGATGATTTTTTTTCTAGAGCTGACTAATTGCTCAGCTCTAGTATGAAAGTGTGGATTCTTATACCTTTATTTTTTTGTAGATTTGTATAGCATTATGGCTATATTTAATTAATATTGCCTCATAAATAGCATAAATGTCATTAATACACAACCATACACCGTTACACCTTTATATTCACCCACATCCTCATTAGAGCCCAACCCATATATCAGTTGGCGATAAGGGCACTTGGAGACATATCGGTTATTGATCTAAATCTTGCTGATATATGCTGATAGTCTAGTGGGCATGTTATACCTTGTGTTTTTTTAATTAATTCATTAATTTATTTATTGGATCTTTACTACCCCTATGAACTAACATCAAGGACCATGTTGTCCACCCTCCTGTGGGCTCACCACCTGCAGAGGGGTTCATAGGGGGGGTCAGGTGCTATGAGTATTGGGCAGCACGCTGCCCCCGCGACCCAGCAGGATTAAGCGGGAGAAGATGGATGGATGGATGGATGGATCTTTACTAGGGTAAAGACTATTCTTCCTGGGGTCCAAGTTAACATGTAATTTACAATAAAATGTTCTGTAATAACTACAAAAGTTCACACATAACACATCCTGTTCCATGGTATACTGCATCATAAACATTTACAATAAAATATCATATAAAGCTTATAAAGCTTAGACTCTCTATATTATGTCCATTTAATCCAACTTACAGACAAATAAATGTCCTAATATGTGGCTCCATATCAATATTTATCTGCAGAGTAATTTGTCTGTGTCTGTGAATAGCAAAAATGTGTGCGTGGAATGGAAAAAATGCTATTAGGTTGACCTACTGTCTTTAAATATGACGTAAGGGGGCAATAAATGTAGTTATATATATTGAAGATTTACATTGAATTTTTACATCACTAAATCTATTGTCAATTATATCGGCAGCTCCAACTCCCATTTTATTGGTATCATATTGAGCGAAAAAAAAAAAAATCCCTATCAGTCAAGCCCTAATTCTCATATAACAATTTGCAAATCCACCTTAAAACCATCAACTCTTCCGTCTAATCAAATATGGACAGTTCCGTCTTGTCTCATGTCCGACTGCACCTGTCACAAACCCTCTTCCTCCTCCACCCTCAGGAGTCTCATTTCAATAATCAATAATTAAAAACCTGCTCCAGCATTTCACCAGCTCCACACATGGGCTCCATATACCCCCCCGTCGCACCACAACTACCCCGGCCCCTCCCCCACCCTTTGAACAGCCTGGGCCGGTCAATTGGTGCACAGGCATTCATTTTTAAAGCTCCCGTCAATGGATTATAAAACAGGAGGCTAAGCTGCGGATGGTGACAATACAAACGGACAGAGAAAGGAGAGGAGAGGGCCGTAAAACTGGATAATTACAAGCATTTTCAAACCAGACACGAGCGCTGACTGCACGGAGAAAATATTTGGTAACAGGGTCAAAAATAAATGAATTAAACAGACAAATAAACAGGTCTCATGTGTGATTTGAAAGGGACTAAACCAGGTGTTTGCCAGGACCTGGTTGACATCAGGCCAAACCTGATAAAAAAGACAAAAGTAAAAGCAAAAATGAATAAATGTGAATAAAAACAGGTCTAGTACAGGATTTAAAAGGACTAAACCAGATCTGAACAATATACTGCACTAGATCCCAGAGGAAACCAGGACTAAACTAGGTCTGAGCAATACAGATCCTAGACAAAACCAGGACTAAACCAGGAACAGAGGAGTCTAGAGTGAGAATGCAAATGGGTTAAAACCTTAATCAAAACGGGTACAAGCCAGGACTAAACCAGGACTAAACCAGGACTAAACCAGGACTAAACCAGGACTAAACCAGGTCTAAACCAGGACTAAACCAGGACTAAACCAGAGTAGTCTAGAGTGAGAACACAAATGGATTAAAACCTTAATCACAACCGGTACAAGCCAGGACTAAGCCAGGACTAAGCCAGGACTAAGCCAGGACTAAGCCAGGACTAAACCAGGACTAAACCAGGACTAAACCAGGACTAAACCAGGACTAAACCTGGACTAAACCAGGTCTAAACAAAGTCTAGAGTGAGAACGCAAATGACTTAAAACCTTAATCAAAATTGATACAAACCAGGTCTAAACCAGGTCTAAACCAGGACTAAACCAGGACTAAACCAGGACTAAACCAGGTCTAAACCAGGACTAAACCAGGACTAAACCAGGACTAAACCAGGACTAAACCAGGACTAAACCAAGACTAAATCAGGACTATAATGGCAGCCTTTTCCAAACCAAAGTCTAACACTGACTGGATGCAGAAAATATTTGAAAACAGGGTCAAAAATAAATAGGCAAACATATAATATAAAAGGGACTAAACCAGGTCTTAGCTTGGACTTGGTCGCAGCACAATATATCAGGCAAAACCGAGATTAAACCCTGATAAAAATACAAAGGTGAAAGGAAATTTTTAATATGCGTTGGCAATTGAATAAAATGAGATCTAATAAAGGATTTGAGAGGATTAAACCATAGATCCCAAATGGAACCAGGACTAAACCATGACTAATGAAGTCTGGGATAAGTAGTATGCAAACTGGTTAAAGCAGGTACCAAACATGAACAAGACCAGGACTGAACCAGGACTAAACCAGGACTAAACAAAGACTAAACCAGGATTCAACCCGGACAAATGAAGTCTTGAATAAGTAGTATGCAAATTGGTTAAAACAGGTACAAAACGAGGACTAAACCAGGATTCAATCAGGACTCAACCAGGACTCAACCAGGACTCAACCAGGACAAATGAAGTCTTGAAACCTTGAAATTTATACAAAATAAAGCTTTTACCAAACAAAAACCAGTCCAGAACTAAACTGGGACTACACTAGGAATACACCAGGACTACACCAGGACTACACCAGGACTACACCAGGACTCATTTATACAAAATAAAGCTTTTACCAAACAAAACCAGTCCAGAACGAAACTGGGACTACACTAGGAATACAATCAGGACTCAACCAGGACTCAACCAGGACTCAACCAGGACTCAACCAGGACTCAACCAGGACTCAACCAGGACTCAATCAGGACTCATTTATACAAAATAAAGCTTTTACCAAAACAAAAACCAGTCCAGAACTAAACTGGGACTACACTAGGAATACACCAGGACTCAACCAGGACTCAACCAGGACTCAACCAGGACTCAACCAGGACTCAACCAGGACTCAACCAGGACTCAACCAAGACTCAACCAGGACTCAATCAGGACTCAATCAGGACTCATTTATACAAAATAAAGCTTTTACCAAAACAAAAACTAGCCCAGAACTAAACTGGGACTACACTAGGAATACACCAGGACTCAACCAGGACTCAATCAGGACTCAACCAGGACTCAACCAGGACTCAACCAGGACTCAACCAGGACTCAACCAGGACTCAATCAGGACTCAATCAGGACTCAATCAGGACTCATTTATACAAAATAAAGCTTTTACCAAAACAAAAACCAGTCCAGAACTAAACTGGGACTACACTAGGAATACACCAGGACTCAACCAGGACTCAACCAGGACTCAACCAGGACTCAATCAGGACTCAATCAGGACTCAATCAGGACTCAATCAGGACTCAATCAGGACTCATTTATACAAAATAAAGCTTTTACCAAAACAAAAACCAGTCCAGGACTAAACTGGGACTACACCAAGACTACACCAGGACGAGGACTACACCAAGACTACATCAGGGCTCAACAAAGACAAATTAAGTCTTGAATAAGTAGTACACAAATGGGTTAAAACAGGTACAAAACATGACTAAAACCAGAACTGAACCAGGGCTGAAACAGGACTAAACCAGACCGGGACTAATCCAGGAATCAACCAGGACTCAACCAGGACTCAATCAGGAAAAGTTAAGTCTTGAAACCTTGAAATGTATACAAAATAATGCTTTTATCAATACATAAACCAGTCCAGGACTAAACTAGGACTACACCAAGACTACACCAAGACTAGGACTACACCAGGACTAAATCAGGACAAAATATCAAGACTAAACTAGAAATCAAGCAAACAGTGCCAATAATGATCACACCTGTAATAGTAGAAACCCAAAATTAAAACAGGTCAAAACCAGGTCAAAACTTTCACCTAATCCTGGACAAAAATGTGACTAAAACTAATCTACAGTTGAATCATAGAACACGGTTTCTTAATCTGGACAAGGGCAACTTGAAAAGCAAGGCTCACAGCTCTGTCTAAACAATCTGAGTCAGTGTAAGGCTCAAAAACAACAAAGAAACAATAAAGATCACGAAGGAGGTGGTTGGTAATAGTTTACAGTAAGTCAAAGCACAGAACACTGGCTAAACAAAGATAGGAGTGCCTCAAATGTCGAATCAACATCTTAGAAAATGTCATTATACTTAAGAAAACAAAAGCGACTTAAGTGTACAGTAGTCGAGCCATGTCATCTGTCAAAAATGTCAAAATGTAAGAACTTAACGAAGCAAAAGTACCACTCAAAGTGGCATTTTTATTCATTAAAAGTGAAAATTCCTATGCATTTTATCCAAATTATTCCACTTTCACCTTCTGATGTGGCCAATAAATGCCAAAGGAGGTTAGGTTACGCTTGCTTTTTGCCCAATAAACCTCGAAAGCCTTGTAAACCTTGAGAAAACACTCATCATTTCAGTTTACCCTGGACATTTGTCAAGTCTGTTCATCGGTGATACAACAGGGTGAGCAAAATTTGCAACTAAAGCAACATTTTTTTAATCCAAAAAGCCTAAAATAGTAACAGAAGTGGTGAAAATGTTAAAGGCTCTATATTGCACTATTTCTGACATATGTAATAATGTTTCCTCATCAGAAACATACCCGGAGCTGTGTTTTCTTTCATTCACACATGTTTAACTCACAAATCCTGCATATTTAGGCTGTCACTAAGTAGGCTAAGACTTTGGTTAAAGGTGACTTTTTAAGAACTGTTCAAGGACAGACGCTACTTGGGCTCATTCTATTACATTTACAGTACATGTCCCTGTTAAACTAAATAATAAACTAATAAATAAAATAAGTGGTAAAACAGGAAATGCTCCACTGTGTTTTTAGACTCCATACACCTCAAATGGGAAAATTTGGGTTTCACACTTAGAATAAAAGAATAAACGCAACACACTAAAAGTCAACACTAAAAGTCATTGTTTTTTGTTTTAATTGACCTGCTTTTTATTTTTTATGCTTTCTATTAATTAAAGTGCTAATTTATATTGTGCATACTCCGTGCAGACTTTGTGTTGGTAAAATGTGTTATACAAATAAAGTTGGATTGAATTAGATTGGGACATTTTGAGCTTTGGAGCTGCAGACAGACTAATAATAAAGGAATGTGTGAATAAAACAAAACACAACTCCAGGTTTGTTTTTGAGGAGGTCACATTATAATATGGGTAAAATATCATAAGCCAGTTTTGTTTAATATAGAGGCTTTAATAATTGGTAGAAATAATGGAAATATACTTGATTTGAAACCTTATATCAACTTTGAACATCCATTTGCATCTTACACCTGCCTGTCCAGGATCAATACAGATAATGTCCCTCGGGTCCCATCTGGTTTTTGCGGTTATTAATTACCTTTGTATCGTTCCAGGACATCTTCATACGCCTGTGCAAATTCCTTCTCCTGGTTGTGGTTGGAGGGCAACAGCCCCGGTATGAACCCAGCCATGGTGAAGCGGAGGTCGGCTGCAGACTACCGCAGTAAAGCCCCTCCAAAGCGCTGCCACTCCGCCTCGTATCCACCGGCGTCCGATTCAACCCCAAACTACCGGATGAAACAAGGCATGGGCGCTTTAAAAGTCCAGTAGCACACTTCCAGGCGGTTTTTATAATCCACAGACACGCTTAAAATAGACGAAAAGCGCGCAAAAGTGTTACATAAACGCTATCTATCCATAATCGCGGCGGTTCGGCTGTGGTGTGGTGCAGCCAGGGCGCACGGACGCATCGCTCGGTTGAAAGCAGCTATCTCCCTCCTCCTACTTCCAGCACTTCCAGCCGGCTCCTGTAACTGAGAACCGGGGGGTAGAGCCTCGGGGAAAAAGGGGGGAAGGCTGGAGCAGTTTCCGTCCTCCGAGCGGCGCGGGGGGGAGGCGGGCGCACGGACTTCCTATCCCGGGGCTGAGTCTGCGTCCTTTGGCTGCTAAGCTTCCAGCGTGCAGCAGCAGCAGTAATGGCGCTTGTATCCAACAGCTTTGCGGCTCTGGTTGTGTGTGATAGGAAACGTGAACGTGTTTCTGCTTTTTCTCTCCCCTCCTCTCTCCTCTTTCGCCTCTCTCTCGCTACCCCCGGACAACCATCCCTCTCTACCGGCCACGCCAGGGAGCTACGCCGCAGGAATGCACTCAGGACCGGTTTGGGCACAGCACTGACGGGGTTCTGGCAGTGGAGCAGGGTGGAGCAGTGGCGCCCCCCAGAGGCGAGTCCACATGTTGCAGCACAAGCACCAGCCTCTGCATGTTGGCCAAAGGGGTAATTGTTTATGGAGCCGCTCAGCTTCAGTGTCACCAAAGCATTAATTACCCCCATTAACACCATCTGCAAAGTGGCTGTCTCCATGGAAACTCCTGTTAACAAGAGCGAGGCGCCCTGAGCCCATATTACGCTGTTTTCTCTTCTATATTATGCTGTTACCTCATCACAAACGTACCTGGAGTTGTTTGTTTCTTTTGCACATGTTAAACGCACAAACCCTACATGTATACACTGCAAAAAATGCCTATCAAAAATAAGAAAAAAACAAACAATTTTGAGGTAAAAAAAAAAAAGCCCTATTTTAAGTGAAATTATCTGCCAGTGCAATAAGAAATTTTCACTTTTTCTTAAAACAAGACAAAATATGAATCTTGTTCTAAGCAGAAAACACTAGTTTCAAGAATTTATGGCAAGATTTTTCACCTTATTGGTTTGAGAAGGAAGTTAAAGAGGCTTAACCTGGCTTGAATTAATATAAAAAGTGCTTAGAATAAGTTGCAATATCTAGATAAGATAAATCAGGATGGAATATCTTGAAACAAGTTTAAAAAATCTCATCTTCTTAAGTAAAAAAAATCTTAAAATTGATCTTTCAAGATGAATCTGCTTAATTCAAGTTAGTTTAACTATGCTAGAAAATCCTTTTTTGTAGTGTATTGAGGCTGAGTCCCACTCTGTTCCACCTTGTGATGTCACATGGTAATACAGGAAGAGCTGTAGGTCTAACTGTGCACAATTTTTTGCCAAACCACAGCGTACTGTAGATAGATATCGTTAGCCTAATAGTATAGTTGCCTAAATCATATTTTAATGTTTTCGGTAAACAAGAAAAAGCTATATTTTTTTATATTATTCAACTTCAACTTTTTTATTGTCCCAGAGGGAAATTATTGTGCATGTAGACATACAATACAATTCCATAATACAGTAATCAAAGATTAAGCTTAGCTAAACAATGCAGATAAACATTCCCTTACATTAAAAATAAGCAAAAAAGAGCAGGCACTGTATGTGTCTGCATTTCACCACGACTGATCCAAGCTAGAAGAGAGCATTCATCCTGGTTATGGCTTCAGAAATATTGATATTGTAACAGAAAGTTCACCCAGATGTGTGAACAAGTTTGTGAAATAAAGACACAACACTGAGTGCAGGTGATGCAGCAGTGGCAGGAGAGTAAAGTTAGGTAGATATCACAATTTGGCCAAGAAGTGACTTAGGCAATTATGGTATTAGGCTAACGATATAATACAAATATTTACAGTTAGATTACAGCAACAACACTGAAAGATGGTAATAATAATAATGTTAAATAGTCACATTTGTATATCGCAAAGCACTCCAAGGCACTCTACATTAAGGAGCCACTCATCCATTCACACACATTCACGCTTACGTCACAAAGCAGGAAGACGTTTGGAAAGACGCGATGACAACTTCTGGTGTAGTTCCCGACACTGGGCTCAACCAACTGTGATGAAACCCACTGAAGTAAATGTGATTGTTGGTAAAATGAAGACTGCAGACGTATGTGCTGTTTGGAAACATCATGAATTTGGCATCCTCATCTCTTCTAATCGCATGTACCCAATGCACTCGGAGTTGTGCGTCAGTGGGGAAATGATGAAAACTAAGGTATGGATGTAATTGTTGATGGGCCAAACTTAATGGAACGCTACAATGACATGGAGATGCAGAAAACTGGGACATTTTCTAATTTTTCCTAGATTTTGTCACACTTACTACAGTGAACAGAGCCCACCAGAAGTTATAATCACATCTTCCAACCCATCGCCTTGATCAGTAAAAGTATTTACAGTGAGATTACAACAACAACACTAAAAGATGGTAATAATGATCATGTTAAATGGTCATATTTTTATGTCGCAAGACACTCTAAGCTCTTTACATCAAAGAACCACTCATCCATTCACACACACATTCATACACCAGAGTACACAAACACTGGGGCCAGGTGTCTTGCCAAAGGACACAACTACTACATTCATCTGTGGGGGCAGAAATCGTACCTCTGACCACTCAGTTATGTCGAGACCAGGATTTGAACCACCAACCTTCAGATCAGTAGAGAAACACTTGACCAACTGAGGTACTCACTGGAAAAAAACAATCTCTAGGTAAGTTAAAAATGACTTAAATTAAGAACATTTTACTTTATTTGAGTGGATTTATCTTTACAAGTGACATTATTTGCCAGTGGAATAAGTGTTTTTGTGCAACATTTGATTTGATTTCCTATTTTAAGTGCAAAAAGTTGTCTTGCAATCTTATTGTACTGGCAGATCATTTTACTTATCAAGTAAAACTTTCTTAATTCAAGTCATTTTAGCTTGACTAGATTTTGTTTTTTGCAGTCCTGTTACTTTATACTTAAACTAGAGAAGTAAGTGGAGTAGCTCAAAATCTTTGAAGTACATGAAATGATGGATAGAATTTGATATCATATTTTTCTATTATCTTTAATCTTTAATTCTTGTTGTTTATAAAATGTGCTAGAAATAAACTGGACTGGACTGGACTGGATATCTTTGGATTTCCATACATATATAGGCCTACTTGACTAAATTATCTTTACACAGTGCCCATACTTAAACTGGTTATTAAAAATAGGCTAATTAAAAACATCAAAACACCTACTGTCCCAGATTGGTCATATAAGAATCATATAAGTTTACAGATGCTGACTTGAGTGTTATGAAATGTAGGTGAACGTGTTTAATTCTCCGGCGTCCCACTGCACTAAATCTGATACACATTAAAATCCTGCGAGGTCAATCCCGTACACTGTGTTACTACAGTGGACGCAGATTACAGCCATAATCCCACAGAGACACATAGACCACCTCAGGCCTGTTTTATCACTGCATCTCATATATTAACAATACACCGGGCGACTGTTATCGTCCTGCGGTCCACAAAAGCAAAATGAAACGCGTTGATTTCACACATGCATCATTTTTATAACTCCCAGTCCAGATGCTGTAAAGGTGCCATGAATCGCCTGCTGTATGTTTCCCCCTTGTGGCGAAAAGTGAGCGTTACAACGAACCCCCTGACCCTGGCTGTTCATTTGCAGTCCTGTGTTACACCAAGGTCACCAGGGGAAAATGTGCAATTCAGTCCAATCCAGCTTCATTTGTACAGCAAGTTTTACCATCAGAGAGTCTCCAAAGTGCAGTCGGCACAGTATAAATTAACACATTCATTAATAAATATTAAATACTAATAAAATACAATACTAAATACAATCAATAAATCAAATACTGTCCAACTTTAACTGTATGTTTTAATCATATTTCATTTGTTTATGTTGTTGTAAGATGACCTTGAGTATCCAGAAAGGAGCCTAATAAATGAAATTAATTATGATTATTATTATTGGCGTAATAATAATAATAATAATAATAATAATAATAATAATAATAATAATAATAATAATAATAATAATAATAATAATAATAATAATAATAAAAGAAAAGAAAAAAATCAGATATACAGGTCGCATAGGGGTGAAAAAATTGGATTTGGGTCACTTCAGGCTGCAGTGTGAACGTATCTTATATCTAAGTCTGATTTACTGGAGTTGTTGGAGTTGTTTTATAGCTACTTTAAATGATGAGCAACAGTGACAAAATAAATTTTTTACCATACGCTGTTTCTGTTTGAATGAAATCAAATCATATTTTCAGTCTCTGCCCTAGTATCGGTTGATATCGGGGATCTGCAAATAAGGCCAAAGTATCGACATCGGTATCGTAACAGGAAAAAGCTGCACGGTGCATCCCTAAAAAACAAATATATCATAAGTTTGTTTCATGCAGTCACACAATCCACGACATGATCTGCAGCCGCCTCGTGCCCAAATCTGAAAACAATGCACGTCTGACCTCCCCAGAATCGTCCCCCAAAACAGACATTGGCCCTGACTCGACCCTGTGTCAGCGCTAACACAGAGGCACATTTGTGTCTGAGCACAAACACAAACAAAGAACAAACTCCAGTGTCAGTGTGAAGTGGGCCACTGTAAACTGACTCATGCCTCTGTCGATCTGTCTGACACTCTCGACCTCTCTTTCTCCTCCCTCTGCCCTCTTCCTTTTCTTCCTTTCTCTTACCCCCATACTCTCTCTCTCTTTTTCTCTTTTCAGCCACAATATCTCCTCTCTCTCCTTTCTATTTCACTCCCTTATTATCTCTCTCCCTCCTTCTCTCCTTCTCTTTTAACCCCTCATATCTCCTCTCTCGCCTCCATTTTTCACTCCTTTTATCACTCTCTCTTTCTCCTCTCTCTATCTCTCTTCTCTTTATCACTCCCTTATTAACACTCTCGCTCTTTCTACTCTCTCCAGCTCTCCTCTCTTTTCACTCCCTTATTATCTCTTTCTCTTCCTTTTCTTCCTTTCTCTTACCCCCCATACCCACTCTCTTTCTCTCTTCTTCTCCCATATGTCTCCTTTCTTTTTCACTCCCTTATTATCTCTCTCTTTCTCCTCCTCCCTGCCACTTATTCTTTTTCTTCCTTTCTCATACTAACCATACCCTCTCCCTTTTTCTCTTTTCAGCCCCAATATCTCTTTGCTCTCCTCTGGTTTTCATTCCCTTATTACCTCTCTCTTTCTCCTACTCCCTTCTTTTCTTCCTTTCTCTTACCCCCATACCCTCTCTGTCTCCACTCTTTTTCACTCCTTTATCTCTCTCTCTTTCTCCTACTCTCTGCCCTCTTCCTCTTCATTTTCTTCCTTTCTCTTACCCCCATATCCTCTCTTTTTCTCTTTTCAGCTCCCATATCTCCTTGCTCTCCTCTCTTTTTCATTCCCTTATTATCTCTCTGTTTCTTCTCTGTCTATCTCTCCTCTTTCTTCACTCCTTTACAATCACTCTCTCTTTCTCCTACTCCCTGCCCCCTTCTTCCTTTTCTTCCTCTCTCTTTTCAGCCCTAGTATATCCTCGCTCTCCTTTCTTTTTCACTACCTTGCTATCTCTCACTCTCTCTCTTTCTCCCACTTCTTGCCCTCACTCTCTCTTCCTCAGTCTCTCTATTTAGCCCTTTCCTCTCTTCATCACTCTTTCTGCACCCCATCTCCCTCTTTCCTCTTTGTCTCAGTCCATCTCCTCCCCCTCTGTACTTTACTTGCCGTTCCTCTTCTCCTCTCTTTCTCCAGTCCCTCCATCAGCCTCCTTTCTCTCCCTTCTCTCTCTTTCTCCCCTCCCTCTTATCGCCCTGTCACTCCTCTGTATTTCTCTTCTTCCTCCCTCCTCCCTCTCTCCTCTCTTCTTCTTGCCTGTTTGTGTGGTGCAGCTGCTCTCTGAATGTGGTGATGCTCCAGCCAAAGCACATACAGTTCTCCAGCAGGGCGCAAAACAACAGAAAACACCAGAATGGGCTTTAGTCGACCACAGTGTACTTTAACATTTGGACAGAATACAAATTAAAGGGGAAATATAATGGAATGTGTTAGGGTTGGGCAGTATTACAATAATACGGTATCCTGCGGTATCAGAAAGTAGCAATGGTATCAGTTTCATTACCGTCATAAAAAAATGTGCATAAGGACCTAAAACCACAGCAGGACTTTCTCCCCTCCGCTCTCTCTCCTCTTCAAATGTGGTTCCGCTCAGAGATTTCCATCCACACGCAGCGAGGAAGAAGAAAAAAACCTGACTGACGCTTTGTGTGTGATGGAGACGTTTTATTGAATGTCAAGAGTCGAGAGGGGACGAGGCGCTGAAGAGGAGAAAGTTCCTGCTTGAGGGCAAAGTCAGACTTTCATGGAGGAGACGGTAAAGCCCAATTTATGATTCTGTGTCAAAACATGTTTGCGTTTACTGCCGTGCACCTCCCAAACTTTCTAACTACGAATCAAAGTGACGCAGACAATAAGGGCTGTGATTGGTCCCCTCCACCGCTCTACATTTCCGCTGCTCCGCTCATTATAGACTTTGAGTAATAATGTGTTTAATGCAGCTTTGCGCACATTTGTTTACGTTTTACAGAAACTAAACTTAAAATCACATGGCTCATTTGCATACAGTACAAGCGCTGATAAAAACAACTTGTGAGCTGATGTGATCAAATGCTCTGGAAAAGTTTGGTTTGATCAGAACTTGTGCCTCATCTTCAAATATAATGCTGTTCTTCTGTTTCTGAATGGTTTAGGTGCAGCTACAAAATTCTTAATTAGTCACAGTAATACTGTATACTGTAAAATGCTGAGACGGTTTAACGGCATCAAAATTTGGATACTGCCCAACCCTAGTATGTGTAGTGGCTTTGCACTTCAGAGAGTGTTTTTTATTATCATTGTGGCATCGTAATCAGTATCATGTCTATTAGTAACAAAATTGAGTTTGAAATAGTATCGTGACATTAACAGTCATACTATGAACAATATTTGCAGTTATAAAGTTGTTTTAATAATTGTTTTTGGGATAAAAGAAGATTAAAGTGCCTATATTATGCTTTATCTGTATGTTATAAAGGTGTTTCTTTATTAAAACATATCTGGGGTTTTGTTTTGTTTCATTCACACGTTAAACACACAAATTCTGTATATTTAGGTACTTCTCTCAAACAGAAACACCTTCTGAGGTAATGAGGTAATACAGGAAGTGCTCCACTGTGTTTTTAAACTTACACTCAAACCTTTACTAGAATTTCTACTGAACCAAAGGTTAAAAGTAGTTGTTGTCATGAAGCGGTAGTTTTCAAGTTATTACAAGTTGGAACAGAGCATTTTGCACTGTGGAGATGTTAACAGACTAATAATAAAAGGTCAAAAACAAAACTGAAACTTATAAAACATATAAATATATTGTTTTCGACAAATATAGCACTTTCAAAACAATAAAAGGTAGCACGGTGATGTAAATATGTGATGTGTGAGCCGTTAATACCCCAGAGAAGTCAAATTCTCTCTCTTTAATAGCTACTTAATGCATTTTTTCTTCATTTTTTCTCAATTTACACCGGTCAAATGAAAAAGACTAAAATAAACATATGAACAGCGAAACAAATGGAGGCAGATAGTGAGATTCCTGAGATCACATGAAGCACATTATGACTTCAGTGAACAGGAAATAGACTCGATATACAGAGTTACAGACCAGAGGACAGTGGAGATATGAACAAGAGAGTGGACAAAGTCTGGAGAATAGCAGAACTGTGCAGAGACATTCCACATTAACTGATCCTAATGCGTTCAGCTCTGCTTATAAAAGGATGTTTGTTCTTGTACTAAATGTATTTTTATAGTTACAGGCTTGACTTGATTGGAGTCTAGATGTTTCACTTCAGTACGTCTGTATCTACAAACAATAAATTCATGCTTATGTGTTATAATCTTCATAAATCTCTCCCACAGCTTCCAAATTCGCCTGTAACTTGGCCTGGTGTTGCCGCCTTCTTATCTCCAGGCATAGATAAGTAAGTGTAATGCCACACTGTGTAACATTCTGGATAAAGAAATGACAATAACTTCATGAAAACGAGCTAGTGGCGAACCCTTCACCTGCAAATCTGCGCAGTCCACCTTTAAATACTGCAAAAAACGCAAGATATAAACATTTAAATCTATCAGAAAATGACTTAGAAGTTGGGGAATTGTGTCGCTGCATGGACAGTCTATTTTACTTGACAATTTATCTTAAAAAAAACTCCCTCTAGACTAGAATGAAGCAGTCTCAGAGCTAGTAAGTAGATAATAAACCTGAAAACAAAATGAATAACCTGATATAAGTTTTAAAATTTTAGCCAGATCAGAGAAATTAGCAGTGAAGTACAGGAAAACCTATTATTTTGCAAGATTACAGCCTTTTTCTGCTTGATTTCTGAATAGAGCAAACAATGCTATCGTAATTCTATAATACATTAGTCGGACTATTAACGGACTATTTCACCTTTTCCACAGAACAGAAAAAGTGGCTGTGGAATAATCAAAACTGTCAGCACACACCACGTTAATAGAACTATGAGCTAAAATATAAGAATTATGTCTTTATGTGTTATTGTGAATGATGTGTGTGTGTAAATAGCACATGGATGATGTGTGTGATTGTGTGTTTGAGTTAGTGATAATGTATATTATGTTTTACTGTGTTACTGCGTAATGAGATGTGTGACAAAACGTTAAATGTGTGATGCTGTGTGTGTGTGTGTGTGTGTGTGTGCGTGTGTGTGCGTGTGTGTGCGTGTGTGTGTGTGTGCGTGTGTGTGTGTGTGTGTGTGTGTAAGAGAGTAAATCTTTGATCGCTTTTACTGATATAGACTTGTTGTTATTTTATCCATGTAACCAGGGACTGCAGATGGAAATTAGCTTTCTAGCTACACTCTGGTGCAGAACATCTCTGTCTTTGTACGTAATGTCTCTGTACATTGTCCCTTCAAATAAAGACTAAACTAAACTAGTCTAATGTAATGCTCCACAAAGTCACTTTACAGTTTCGTGCATTATTAATTCACTTCACACTCTGTGGTGGTGAGATACTGTTGTAGGCACAGTTGCTCTGGGGCAGACTCATGGAAGTGAGGCTGCAAATCTGCACCATCGGCCCCTCCGACCACCATCAACACACATACGACCACTAACATACTAGGCTATGTGGGTGAAGTGTCTTGCTTAAGGACACAACAACAGTTTCGCCCACTGTGTCACTGTGGAAATCCCAGAGGTCTCCCCTGGCCTTCCTTAACTATTGAGATCTGACAAGAGCAGATTTTGACAAGGTTTGACCACTATTTAATACGAATGAGGGCAGCTAAAATGAATACACTGGGGGAAAAAACTCTAGGTAAGTTAAAATGACTTAAATTAAGAACATTTTACTTTATTTGAGTCAATTCAACTTGACAAGTGAAATTATCTGCCAGTGGAATATGTGTTTTTTTTATTTAAGCAACATTTGATTTTATTTCTTATTTTAAGTGCAAAAAGTTGTTGTTTTTCTTATTTTAAGTGTAGCAAAGATGTATTTTCATATTTTAAGGACAAAAATCTTATTCCACTGGCAGATAATTTTACTTCTCAAGTGAAATTTACTCAAATCATGGCAAAACTTTCTTAATCCAAGTCATTTTATCTTGATTAGTTTTTGCAGTATTGTTGAAATGCAGATTTGTGTTGTAATACGGTGAGTTCTTGGGTTTAGTCACTAATAGAACAGTTCAGGTTCAACATTTGTGAATTTACTTTTTGGACACTTTTGGGCAATTATTTTTTCCACATGAGAAACAGAAAACATTGTGGAGGGCCAGGCCAAAATGCTTAACTCAATTCTACAACATTTATTGTATTTCTTTATAAAAAGCCATAAATCGCATTGTTTGACGCACTGGTGAGACTGCTAAGAGTTTGTTATGACTAAGCAATAAAAAAAATCATTAAAAAACATCTCTAAAATAAAAGCAACACAGCTTTAGTCCATGCATGAGATAAAATTAGAAAACAATTTTGTAATTCCAAATGGTCTTAAACAGGCTGTTAAGAGTCACAGATCAAATTATACAATCTGAAAACCACTAATTGCAGTTGTAGAAGGACTTTTAGTAGTATCAGCAGTGACTGTAGTAACATAATAGTAATTAAATAATGTTAATACTTTTTATACTTCGATATGTCTGTATAATATTTTAAACTTGGCACCAAAAGTCCCTGATTGGACAGTGGGAGGTGCCATAGATCTATAAACTCGTATAAACTCGTACACTAAGCCCCTCTGCCCTTCTGTCTGACCCTTTATCCCACATTATAAAGTGTCCATTTCTCTGTTTAACTTCCCACAATCCTTTTCTCCTCTTCATTACTTCCTCCGCGCTCCATCACTCCCTCTTTTCTCTTCCTTTTCATCCTCATTCTCTCGCTCCAAATTAAAATTCAACCTCTCTTCATCTTCCCTCCCCGCTCGCCTGTTTACTTTGGCCTCTTCTTTTGTCAGCGCGCCGTCGGCCATTTTTCCTCCCGCTCCCAGGTCGCCGCGGAAACAGGAGCGGAACCCCCCCTCCTCCCTCCCCTGTCGCCATGGATACAGAAACCCCTCGCGGAGCTGTTAGGTGTGTAGGGAGGTGTCTGTGGAGATGCCTGTTCAGAAATGATACTTTTTAGGGTTGGAATAGTTAAAAGGCAAACTGGAGGGCGACTATGGTACATGCAGGCGGCAGGATGAGGGTCCACGATGATAAATCATGTGAAAAGGTGACTGCGATGGGAATACACGTGTACTAAAGCATGGGGCGAAAATGTATGGTCAGCTTATATAAGGGCAGTGTGATGTATGGTAGTAGCGTCATACAATACATTGGTTTACATATATATTAGGTTTGAAACAACGCTGAGTTAGAAATGGGAGTTCGTCTCTGTCAAAGCCGTACAAAGCGACAATTGGTCACTCATGTCAAAATAGGCAGGTTATTACAATAAAATATTATATCTAGATACGTTAAAATGACTTAAATTAAGAACATTCTGCTTTGTTTGAGCAGATCCATCTTGACAAGTGAAATTATCAGCCAGTGGAATTTTTTTTTTCTTAATTCAAGCAACATTTGATTTTGTTTCTTATTTTAAGTGTAGCAAGATGTATTTTCATATTTTAAGTACAAAAATCTTACTGTACTGGCAGATCTTTTTACTTGTCAAGTGAAATTGACTCAAATCATGGTAAAACGTTCTTAATCCAAGTAATTTTAGCTTGACTAGATTGTGTCACGGTGGCTGAGTGGCAACACTCAGGCCTCACAGCAAGAAGGTTGCGGGTTCAATCCCGGGTCACCTGGGCCTTTCTGTGTGGAGTTTGCATGTTCCTCCCCGTGTCTGAATGGGTTTCCTCCGGGTACTCCGGTTTCCCCATCAACCTAAAACATGCCCGCACCCCTATGAACTAACATCAAGGACCATGTTGTCCACCCTCCTGTGGGCTCACCACCTGCAGAGGGGTTCATAGGGGGGTCAGGTGCTATGAGTATTGGGCAGCAAGCTGCCCCGCGACCCAGCCGGATTAAGCGGGAGAAGATGGATGGATGGATGGATAGATTGTGTTTTTTGCTGTGTGGACCTTGTGTGCTTTATGTCATGAAAAACAAAGGATTTAAAAGACAATTTCGGTTCATAGTTTGAAACTTAACGGGCCCATATTACACTATTTTCTGATCTATGTTGTAACGTTTCCTCATCAAAACAGTTGTGTTCTGTCTCATTCTCACATGTTTAACACACAAATCTTGCATATTTAGACTCTTCTTTAGGAGTTCTTCTCTCAAACAGAAAACACTCTAGGGGGTAATGACAAAATTATTATCATAGTTATCTTGCTATTGTTATCTTTTTGTATTCTTTGTATTTTTATTATTATTATTAATAATAATAGTAGTAGTAGTAGTAGTAGTAGTAGTAATAGTAGTAGTAGTAGTAGTAGTAGTAGTAGTAATAGTAGTAGTAATAGTAGTAGTAGCAGTAGTTGTAGTAGTAGTAGTTGTAGTAGTAGTAGTTGTAGTAGTAGTTGTAGTAGTAGTAGTAGTAGTAGTAGTGATGTACTCCTTGTGATGTCATGTGGTAATACAGGAAGTGCTCCATACACCTTCACTAGAATAATCTGGATCATTTCAGACCTGGAATAGCCGATCAACACTGAACAAAAGATAAAAGGAGCTGTTAACTTGAAAACTACCACTACATGACATCACAAGGTGGAACATTCAAACATGGCTTAAAGCTCACAAGAGTCCATTTTGCATCATACTGAACCTTTAAAACCGACACATAAACTATCTTGTCCAGCGCTCGTGTCACTTCAGCGCTCTTCTAATTGTGTGATTATAAATAATTCAGCAGATCAATATAGAAAACCATCATGAATCATTATGTGTACGGTTCCCTTGGTTCAGTTTAGTGTCCGGTGCGATAGAAAGGAGGAGTGAAGTCAAACAGAAGGAGCAGCAGCTGTTCCAGGCCTCATTCACATTCACTCTGAGTCTGTGGCTCCTCACATCCTCTACAAGAGCTTTAAGCACTCAGGGACATTTCCTGCTCTACGCTAAAAAGACAGTGAATGACACAAACATAATGTGATAAAAACAGGGCATTTTGTTCACAATTATGCAATTTGATTAAGGAGAGCGTGCATGTGTATGGCGGATGTTTATTAGTTACCATGGTGACACTATGCACACATTAGTAAACACTGTCAAATAAGTTTTACGGCAGTCTGAAAACTCAAGAAAAAAATGCTAAATGGTTTAAACTACACATTTTCAGGAGCCCGTGATCAATACAAGTGTTCACCCTGAATGATTTTAAGTTCAATATACCAAGAGAACAAACAGAAACTGTAAACAAGAAGGTGTGTTAGTTTCAGAGTAATTTCATAGTAGTTAGCTCCTCCCTTTCAGGCAGATTTAAGGCAGTGTGCACCAGCGTCTGACCAGAACTGAAGAAGCAGTTTGGATGAGCTGCGAAACATATTCGACTAAATAAACGTTTGTCCAGTTGACAAATCGAATTCTCTCATTTAACCATCATGGTCCTGTTTAGGTTTGATTTTCAACATATGGGTCAAAGACATGACGCTGTTCAATTGCAATTTCCTCAGTTAAAAAGGTTCAAATTTCATATTAATTCACCACATTTCTGTAGTGTTAAAATGTCATGTGGTGCAACTAATAACAGCAGGAATTCTATGGCTGAAAATAACAGACAAAGTTGACTTGGGTGAATGGTTCTTTAGGCATTTTTCTTCATTTGATGCATTTTACAGGGCAGTAGTTTGTTCATTAAACACAAGCAGGAGACTCATATTGGCCAGCAAAAGAAAATATCAATATTAATAATTAATATATATTAAAAATCTAAAGAAACACCAACAGTTTGTTTCTATATCCCAACCATGTTTTAGAAAATAAAACCATTTTAAGGTTATTCTCGGTCGCACCACATGACATTTTACACAAAAATGCTTAATATAAATGTTAAACATAGATTTATGCACCTGACACTGGAAATATTTGAAAAAGTTCAATAGAAACAAATATTTTTTTTATATTTCAAAATTTAGTTGATATTTTGAAATATAGTTGAAAATCCTTAGATACCCCTATGAAGTAACATCAAGGACCATGATGTCCACCCTCCTGTGGGTTCACCACCTGCAGAGGGGTTCATAGGGGGGGTCAGGTGCTATGAGGATTGGGCAGCAAGCTGCCCCCGCGACCCAGCTGGATTAAGCGGGAGAAGATGGATGGATGGATGGATCCTTAGATGTCATTGACCCATCTATAAAACTTGCACCAACTACCACACTTTCTGACTGATTGTACTATTGATGTTGATGAATAGTATTTTGAAGGATGAATATGCTGATGAGTTTGGTGAATGTGCATTTTGGAGGAAGCTGACGACAATGAATTGGAGTATGTTGAACGTGTAAATAGTTTGTAAAGTGTAAATACTAAATAGTTTTCCTGCTCAAGGACTGCAGATGGAAAACAGCTTGTAGCTAAATCTGGCACAGAGTTTCTTTTCTCTGAGTCTGACGTTTTCTGTGCACAGTTTTAAAATTTAAAAAACTAAATAAAGGCAATTCTTTATGATCAAATTGTGTTGAAATAAAGCTCAGACTAAGGTCTCAGACAGAGCATGCCTACAGTTTTACCAAGATTTGAGTAAATTTCACTTGACGAGTAAAATTATCTGCCAGTGCAACAAGACAGTGCTTAAAATATGAAAATACATCTTTGCTACACTTAAAATAAGAAAAACAACAACTTTTTGCACTTAAAATAAGAAATAAAACCAAATGTTGCTTGAATTAATAAAAAAACAAAACACTTATTCCACTTGTCAAGATGAATCTACTCAAATAAAGTAAAATGTTCTTAATTTAAGTCATTTTAACTGATCTAGATATTGTTTTTTTTCCTGTGTAAGTAAAATAAATAAAAGACACAGACTTTATACTTTAAGCTAAAGCAGTAACATCTCCAGGTAAACAAATGGATGACACACCCTCTGTTAGCAAAGTTACACAGTGCACCTTTAAAACAGTGTGATGAAGTACAGCACACAGTCGTACAGTAAACTTCCAAATAATACAATGATAAAGGTTTATTAACGATTATTTTTCAGTCATAGTTTCAATATCTCACAATAATCGTGGCATTAAATTACACTGACATATAACGGGATCCCTCTTGTACAGTTGTTTTTACATCACGTCCATTGTCTTGTGAATAATTAACGGCGAACCCTCTCTGTGTCTTATGAATGGACTTAAGCGGGTTACCGTGACAACGGGTATTTTCCACGCTCCTGCCTCCGAGTGAAAGAAAACAAGGTCAGTGTTACGTTCATGTAAACAGTTCATAACAGGTCACATGGCATCATAACAATAGACTTCATTTACAAGTGTGAACTGTGCAGAATGAACCTGGTGTCTGCAATGGACGAGAAAACTGATGTATATATGAATATATGACATGACGTCTAAAATTTTCTGTATAATTGCAATTTCCTCAGTTAAAAAGGTTCAAATTTCATAATATTTCACCACATGTCTGTAGTACCTCTGACCTCCATGGAACCAAATAATTTTTTTCAGAAATCTGCATGCAGTTATTCTGCATGTTTTTTGTACTTAATTTTTAATTTTTTTCAGAAATCATGAGTTATTATAGTAGTTATAGAAAATCTTCATCTGTTTCTATACATTCTGTGAAAATTTGAGGTTATTTTAAGAATTACCTAAATTATTGCCCTGCGAAATGATGTCAGAGTTTTTGGGACACCCTGTATATGGGTCAATGACGTATAAGGATTTTCAACAGGCAAATTTTAAAATATAAAAAATATTAGTTTCTATTCAACTTTTCAGTGTCAGGTGCATAAATCTATAACATTTATATTAAGCATTTTTATTGTAAAATGTGGAATAACCTTAAAATGTTTTATTTTCTAAAACATGGTTGGGATGTTAATCTAAGTTCTGAGTAATATGAAGTGTATAGAAACAAACTGTTGCATTTCTTTAGATTTTTAATGCATATTGATATTTTCTTTTGCTGTCCAATATGACAGTCTCCTGCTTGTGTTTAATGAACAAACTACTGCCCTGTAAAATGCATCAAATGAAGAAAAATGCCTAAAGAATCCCATTCATCCAAGTGATTAAAACTCCAGCCATAAAATTCCTGCTGTTATTAGTTGCACCACATGATGCACAGTCACACCACATGACATTTTAATGTTTTATTTTTGATCTGTTTTCACATTGAGTCGTTCACTCCCAAAAAGAAGTCATTTTGTGTCTTGGAATCTTGGAAACATGGCAGAAAGCTAAAAAAACCAACTCTGGATAGCCTATAACAGTAAACCTCAAGTGATATTTGACCCAGTATGTTTTATTTTTCATATTTTTATTGAATCTAAAAATAGCTTGACGATAAAAACATGGCCCCACACACTTGGCATCTGCGTTGTGTTGGTTTTAAATATAATAGATCCAAGAGCAATAGGCCACAGTTCAGGTGGTACTGTTTTAACTGTGTCTCATTCACACAGACGGCTGACTCAGGCTGCTCCAGAGCCAGGAAAAACCCTCCTCCATTAAACACACGATATATACACACTCCAATGTTTATTTCACATTTCAGCAGTTACTCTGTGCAGCTCCAGACCCTGCTACGTTATGCAAAATCGCTTTTTTGAGCATTCAAACAGGTTATAATGTTGTTACCTCATCAAAAACATGCCTTAGGAAGTTTTAGATGCCGTCCATGTATGTTAATTTTGTTTATTTTTTCATTCATAAAGTATAAAAAGGACATTAACAGTGGCATAACGTGCATACAACAAATAAATACAAGGAAAATGAATGAAAAGGAGCAGAAGTCATTTTGTTATGTTATCTGCCCCTCTTCCCTTTTCCAGACACTACACTAGCACTGATGTACTTTAAACATTTCAAATCACTGCATTTAATTTCAGTCACAAATATGAATAAATTGCAAGCAGAAATTTTCATGCTTATGCACAACTACTTTCTTTTTCTTTTGTTTTCTTTTTCATACATTACATACGTATTTTGTCACAGGACAGTTACAGAAATGACTCATACACCCACACACACTGCCTCAGCCTACAGCAAGTTTACAGCAGGTTTAGTCCTGGTTTAGTCTGGTTTAGTCCTGGTTTAGTTCTGGTACAGTCCTGATTAAGTCCTGGTTTAGTCTCTGGTTCAGTCCTGGTTTAGTCCCTGGTTCAGTCCTGGTTTAGTCCTTGGTTTTGTCCTTGGTTCAGTCCTGGTTTAGTCCCTGTTTCAGTCCTGGTTTAGTCCCTGGTTCAGTCCTGGTTTAGTCCCTGGTTCAGTCCTGGTTTAGTCCTTGGTTTAGTCCCTGGTTCAGTCCTGGTTTAGTCCCTGGTTCAGTCCTGGTTTAGTCCTTGGTTCAGTCCTGGTTTAGTCCCTGGTTCAGTCCTGGTTCAGTCCTGCTTTGTTACTAGTCCTATTTGTTACGTAAGTAAAAGGGCAGACTGGAGAGAGAAAAAACTCAGCTAAAAGTAAAAGTATCACATGAAAAAATCTACTAGTAAAAGTATTAAAGTACATGTTTAAAAATGTACTTAAAGAGTAAAAAGTGTTTTGTCCAGATTTTGAGGTCTTAGAGCTTCAAATGTAGTGATTTTGATACAGATGCTGAATTTTGTTCAACACAACCAAGTGGATTCATATTTTCTGTTGTAGCTGTTTTTTATTTTGACGGGCGGATCGTTGTGGTGAAGAAGGAAAGAAGCATCCCCTTTAAAACTTACTAAAATAAAGTACAGATACCTAAAATGTATACTTAAATACAGCTGATTAAACTGATGCATAAACTACACTAAATACTGTTGTAGTCATTGCCATAGGACTGCACTGTATTTCTTCTCTGCTGAAATATTCTACAATGACAGACCTGGAAGCTCCACCCATAATAATCTCTCTCTCAGTAATGCAAGTCACCACCAACAATCTGTTTTACATTAGTGCACAGAAAGTCCAACAGGAAAGGAACAATAGTATGAGGACTGTATGTTTCCATGCAGTAAAGGGGCTGAGGAAATGATAATTAAACTGCTCAGTCTAATCACTGACTCACTGTGGCACATCTCCATAAGTGAAACAACTGCTCTTTCTTTTCTCTTGCAGCCTTTTGTAGCTTATATAAAAGATCACCAACACATTAAGAGGCGCTCTGAGTCTACGTCTGCTTCCACACTGGATTCTTTTAAAGGTCCACTATGTAACTTTTCTGGTGGAGGGTCGGTCAAGTGCATTTCTCTGCAGACATGTCATTGCTCCACAATTCTCCACATTTCTGTAGCATCTGTTTTCTTCACTACTTCATATGTTATTCACAAACACAATTCCTTGATGGGAAATGCGCTATTGGAAGAAGGTGGAAATGGGCGAGATGCAAGAACCAGGCTCTGTTGGTGCTACTACTCCAGTAACCCTAGACAGAGGGGTTACATGAACAGGATGTGGGAGAAATGATTACTATGATACCCACAATCCAAGCTAACGGCCAAACAACTAGTAGCTCAGTGTTCCAACATCCACAAACGGCAACTGCTATCACAACTAGAGATTGACGAGGCGCAACACAAATGCTACGGCAAGGGGGAGCCAGGACGCCAGGTCAGAGGGGAGTTAACACTAACTCCCCAACCAGAGATTGGGAAGGAAGCCCCAATAAGTATCACGCTGAGCGACCTGAAAGATAAGATCATGGCCCGGATGAACACAAGGCAACCCCGACGCCAGTTACACAGGCTAAGTGAAGTACCATCTGAAAGTCTGCTAGAGGATGTGAATGCAGCACTCAGAGCGATCCCTACCACAACCATCACTGAGACCAATGAGCTGATCTTAGAGGTGTTGGGCTATAAGAGCAACCATAGGAATCATGCACTGGCCAAAGGAGGAGATACAGACCACAGATGTTAAGACATGAAAGCTCCTGACCATGTCCAGCACCCTGAGACTGTCCACGAGACGGAAGGAAGGAGGCCGAGGACTAGTGAGTGTGGGAACCACTGTCCAGGAAGAACCACCCAAGCTCCACAAGTACATCAGTGACAAGGCCCAGACTGATGACGCTCAGAGAATGTCTCAGATATTGGGGCGCAGAGGAAGAGGTGCTGGAGGGACCATCATGGCAGGACAAGCGCCCACATGTACCACCGAAACATAAGTTAAAAAAAAAGAAGTCAAAATTATGTCATAATCACAAAATACAAACTGCACTGGAGAAACAAGAAAAAAAATTAATTTATCCATCCATCCATCTTCTCCCACTTAATCCAGCTGGGTCGCGGGGGCAGCTTGCTGCCCAATACTCACAGCACCTGACCGCCCCTATGAACCCCTCTGCGGGTGGTGACCCCACAGGAGGATGGACATTATGGTCCTTGACATTAGTTCATAGGGGTGCGGGCATGTTTTGGGTTGATGGGGGAAACCGGAGTACCCGGAGGAAACCCACCCAGACACGGGGAGAAACATGCAAACTCCACACAGAAAGGCCCGGGCGACCCGGGGATCAAACTACATTGGAAAAATAAGAAAAAAAATAAAAAATTAATTAAAAAGTGTTAGTTAGCATAAGCAAAAATAAATAAATAAAATGTCAAAATTGTGTCATAATCACAAAAAATTACACATTGCATTGGAAAAATAAATAAAATCTAAAATAAACAAATACATTTTTTAAAAAAGAGTTAGGTTATTAGCAAGTATAAATAAATAAAATGTCAAAATTATGTCATTCTCTCAAACTGACCCGGGTTAAGTCTGTAATAGTAAAACCAGACTGTTTTTTTTTTTATGAATGAACCAGACACTTAATCCTTTCTGCAGCAGCTGTCTCTACTTCCTGTACATGTACTTTGTGTTACTGCATATACTACATATAAGAGTATTATCGTAGTAACTGCGAACTGCGCTGTGACCTACATGAATCTGTCCCAGTGAGGAGTTACAGGCCTGAATAAACTGTCAGCTCTGTCCCGGACTGTCAAACCCTCTTTAACTACAACGACAGACAAATGATACTGACTTTGTAGGGCAGAGAATACATGTACACAGAAGAGCCGTGCAAATGACACAAGGGCGGATATTGTCCCATATTTCAGTCTGTAACATTTATTTTTAAACGCTGCAGGCCTTTGTTATAGTAATTTGTATTATTCGACAAATCATTTTATTTACATTATAAGGTTTTCTGTGGAACAACTGCAGAAAGAAATGAGTGAGGGAGTGAGTTAGCTGAACATTTGGTATTTTGGGTATTTATAAATTATGTAAAAAGGCAGATTTGGCTCATGATTCACAAGTTTAATCTGTCTTTATATACTACTCAAAAGAAAATGAAAGGAACACTTTGAAAAGGCATCAGATCTCAATATAAAAATATAAATATATGTTGGATATCTATACAAATAATGTCTTACAAATAATGGGCAATGTCTTAGGATCAAAAGGATGTCACCCCTCTTAAATTTTCAGCTTATAAAGGTCTTAATTTTTTTTTCACATTGAGCTCTGATGTGTTTTCAATGTGTTCTTTTAATTTTTGTATAAATATGTTGTTTTCTGCGTAAATAGTTGTTTTTGCATGAACTTCCAGCGGTGGAACGTAATCAAGTAAAAGTAGTGCTGCAAGTATAGATTAAAGGTATCTGTACTTTACTTAAAGGTGCATTGTGTAACTTTTCTGGTGGAGGGTCTGCTGGATCTGCTAATTTTATTGCTTTGCCTGAGTGTCCCACAGAATTCAACTTTTCTGTCTTCATGGAGACAAGTTATGGGTCAGATCTGTGAAGAGATGTATTTCTGAGCAATAAAAACACACGTAACTGAATAAATATGTGCTAGATAAGTTTAATGCCGTAGTATGAAAAGTTGCGCAGTGCATCTTTAAGCAGGATTTAAAGTGGATATTTTTTACTTTTACGTCACTACATTTGATTTGTATTTTCTACTCCACTATATTTTTGAACAGGACTGAAAAATATGAACAGCTAAGAAAAAAAACAACAAAAACGATCAATTTCATAGTTTCAAAATTCAGCACAATATTAGCTTTAACCACATTACAGCCAAAGAGTTTGCAACTAGTGAAGCAAAAATTCAGATTGTAACGCTGCATACACATCTGCAATACAAAACTCATTACATATCATTATTAAATATGACTTATTGACATGTACTGCAACATTTTACAGTGAACAGTCATCTGCTTGTTTCATAAAAATTCATTCTTTTCAAACTAATCATACTGAGTTTTATGTCATTCATTGGAACAGCCCACTTCAGTAACTATGATTAGTCTATCTACATCTCCAAAGCTCAAAATGCTCTGTTCCACTTTGTGATGTCATGAAGTGGTAGTTTTCAAGTCTGCAGCTCCTTTTACCTTTAGTTCAGTAGAGATTGACAATCCCAGGGCTGAAACTATCCAAATAAGTCTAATGAATGTGTGTGGAGTTTAAAAACACAACGGAGCACTTCCTGTATTACCATATGACATCACAAGGTGGAACAAAATATGCAGGTTTTTTGTGTTAAAGTGTGAATGAAACAAAACACAAATCCAGATGTTTCAAATGAGGAAAATCAGAAAATAGTCTAATACGGCCTCTTTAACTAATTGGAGTTTTTGGTATTTACTTGTTTCGAAATAATTACTCATTTTAATTTCTATTTCGATTCAATTGTAAGTCATTTTGCAGTGGCAGTCGCTTTCCAATGGGTCCATTTTGGTCCGACATCCTTCACTACATCGTCTGCGTTCACTGTAATGTGATCCAATGTGCTGTAAGTAAACATAATCTTATTTATTGATGGCCGGATGACATAAACCACTTGAGAGGCATTTCACACATAACTTTAAGCTGATCTCTGGCTTCACTCTTATGGATTTGATCTCATTGGACCGTGGCTGCATTTGTCCATCACTAGAACACATTACAGTGATAAAAGCTGCTACAGTGAATAATATGAGAGCGTTATAGTGGAGACAGTGACAGAGGGAGGCCTATTAACAGTATCAGGATCCATTATAAAGGCTACAGCTTCTCTCCTCGGCGCTGCTCTGTCAGAATCTGGACTGGGACTGAAATGACATTAAGGACAGCAGAGGAAAGCAGAGGAGAAGCTGGCCCCTGGAGCCCTGTAACCTACATCTGTGTCTGTGCAGCGGCAGGAGGAGAACGGCGAGGAGAGGAAGTCAATAACAAAATGACATACTTATTGTACAACTCACATAAGCAGAAGATAGTAAACAAAACTTATATCTCTGCAACAAGAAGGTTTTGGCTTTAAATCCTAGATCGAACTGGACCACCCAGCAAATCTGTGCAATTTTGTGAAAGAACTTGTATTTATAATGAGAAGTAAACACTTTATTTGTTATAGGCTCTATTCACGCTTACGTCACAAACCAGGAAGACGTTTGGAAACATGCGATTATAACTTCCGGCGGGCTCTGTTCACAGTAGTAAGTCTGACAAAATCTAGGAAAAATGAGAAAATGTTCCAGGTTTCTTCATCTCTATGTCATCGTAGCGTTCCGTTATGTTCAGCAAATCAATAATTACAACCATACCTCAGTTTTCATCATTTTCCCACTGATGCACGACTCCGAGTGCACTGAGTACATGCGATTAGAAGAGACGAGGGCGCCAGATTCCAGGTTATTCCAAACAGCACATACAGATGTACGGATGCAGTCTTCATTTCACCAACGATCACGTTTACTTCAGTGGGTTTGATCACAGTCGGTCGAGCCCAGTGTCGGGAACTACACCGGAAGTCGTCGTCACGTTTCCCAATGTCTTCCTGGTTTGTGACGTAAGCGTGAACAGAGCCTATTTGGCCTTGTAGATTTGTTAAGTGATGCTTATGCCACTTCCGGGTCCAACTAGATGGTTTGTAGCTTTGTTTTTGCCTGCCGTTGACCCGGAAGTAACATCACACTTACCAACTATATTTCCACCTGCAGGATTCTATGGAACTAGAGTTAAAGCCGTACTTTGGAACATTCTCAGTGGAGATAGATGAGTTTGACGCCATGCTGTGCTCTTATTAAAGCCAAAGGAACAACATTTCCATCGAATCCTGCAGGTGGAAATATAGTTGTTAAGTCTGATGTCACTTCCGGGTCGAAGGCAGGCAGCATTTTGCCAAAAACATGGATAATAAGAACGGGATAAGACACACTCCCTCTTCTGTTTGCTGCTAGTGAGATCGATTAGTGGCCGCTCCAGGTACTGCAGCTTCCTGAAGCTCAGGCCCAGAAAGAATTGTCCAACAAACAGCCCATAGAACACAATGTATTTTTTGTAAAATCGAACTGCCTGTGTTCGGTTGACAGGGGATTGACAACTTTCACAAAGGTCATATTTTGTAAGGATTCTTCTGGATTTAGAACTTTGAATTTAACATTTTTGTGTAAATCGTCAAAGCTCCTGAAAGTTAGCTTTGTAAGAGTTAGCCTCAAATTGGTCAAAACTGGTAGTAATGTGGAAATAAAAATCTTTTTTGGTGCAATGAGCCAATGAGCACAGGCCACTGAAAACAATACATCATTTTGGATTCACCTTCCAGATTTTATTACGGTTCTATGGGCAAAAAACAAAACAAAAACATAGCTAGAAACCGGCCATTTGGACCCGGAAGTGGCATCATTGTCACTTAACAACTCTATAAGGCCAAATAAGAGTCAGGTTTGTGGAGATGCAAGCCCGTTCAGAGTAAGAACGCATATTTTTCAGTGCAATCAAAATAAACAAACATACTTTTATTCTAGTCTAGCTTTTAGCTCAAAAGTAACATACCGTTGCTTTAAATAATTCAATTAGGAATTTCAGATGCATTTAGTCAGACCCATCATTCATCAAACAACTTATAAACATGTAAATACAACTTTTAAATACAGATTATAATATGGTTTTAATTATGCAAAAGAAAAATGATTGTCAAAAACAAACAAAAATCACTTCCCCACACACACTTCACAGAGACGTCCCATAGACTTGTGTTGTTGTCCTCTAATTGTTGCTACAATACAAAGCTGGTGTGTGCGTGTAGCTCGGATAAACATTTAGCAGAGTTCATTCTTCCGTTACATTACAGTAATTAATGTCTCTCTGCTCCTCTACATACAAGGCCCTGGTGTTTAAACTGGCACCAGACTGGCACTATGGCATTTGGAGAGAGGACGAACTACCCTCAAAGCAACAATTACACAACAACAGAACATAACAGCAGCGGAGGCAAAGCCATTTCCCTCAGAAATGTGTTTCATTGTGGGAGAAAGCCGATCGACAGAAGCGACAATTATCCAGCTTAAGTTTGTCAAGTTCAGACAGTCAGAAGTTGCTCCTGGGCTGTGTATATGTTCTATAATATGATCTATAATAGGAGGCATTTACGTAACTAACCGGTTTCAAACTTTAAGGATTTTTTTTCTCAAAAACTGCAGAAAATTACTGCTGAGGGCTGATCAAAGATTGGCTCACCTAAGCCAAACCCTGTATCTATAAATCAGTCAGTTCTAGTTTATTCAGTTGTACATATAAATTAACTTTGAAATAAAAAATTAACAAGACTCCATCTCGTCGCCAGTCACACTGCAGCACTGAGGTTTGTGCTGAAGCCAAATGAACAAAAACAAACTTCCAGAGGTACTTCACACTATTTTAGTCTCATTCTTTCTTTTTTATTTGAGCCTCTAAGTATCATATTGGTCAGCAGAGAGCAAAGAACAATAACAACAACAGAGGCATCTGCAGAAAATAAAGAGCAAATTAGACGCCCAAAAGAATCAGACAGAAGCAAGAAGCTTATAGAAGCCTAACCCCTTTTCACATTAAAGTATCTGAAAGTGCACAGTACATTTGACAAACAATCGTGTTTGTGAAATATATGCAGAAGCTAAAGTGCATTTGTGGATCACTGTTGTGGCACTTTGACCAAATGTTCCACGTTTTCCGGTCATTTTTGGTGAGAGTCTTTCCAGATCGATCATGTGCAGAACTTAATTCAGCGATAGATCAGTGTGGGATGAGCCAGATTAATGAATACTCAGTTATCATAAAAGTTGCTAGTTTTACTTTATCAAAAATAGTAAAAATAGTCTACTAAATGACAAAACAAAATATTACAGAGAATGACAAATCCATATAAGAAACAAACTATTAAAAGCCAAAACCCAAAATTTAACAAGCCAAAAAAACTGGGACTTGGACTAGATAATATTGGTTCTAGGCCAGAGCTAAAATGGGGCCAAATCACCAAAAAACAACACAAGAGGAGCCTGTACCACACTTCTCCAACAGCATCATATCCTCAGAACAGAGTCGTCATTATTTTTCATGTTTCAGGTCAGTATGTTAACTGGGGGGTTTAGTCTTTCTGATTGGTCGAGGACGGAGCCATTGACACCCACAGATGCAGCAGGGTCAGAGTCGAATGGCCCAAAACACTCAAAAAAGATGCTACGAGGCTGACGATAAGTTAACTCTGCTCTTACCTGCAACCCGGACCACGGCCCTCTCTGCAGGGTCCAGCACAGAGTCCTGGCTCCTCCTCTTGCGGCGCTCGTGTTTGGACAGGTTCCAGGGCAGAGTGTCTCCGGGGGGCCCCAGGTACGTGGAGGGGCAGGGGGACAGGGACCCCCCCGACCGCTCGCTCCTAAAGGAAGGCTCACTCACACAGGAGCGCTCGCTCAGGGTGTCATCGTCTGAGGACTCCATCTGTGCAGAAGAAACAATAAATAAATAAATACATCTATAGCACAGGTGTCAAACATGCGGCCCGGGGGCCAGATCCGGCCCTCCAAGACCTTTAATCTGGCCCTCGGCTGATTTTCTATTAAAATATTAAAAATTTTCAGATTTTTCTGGTAATTTTCTGCGCATCTTAGCATAGCAGCGTCTCCAGTGCTTCTGTGCGTGGCGCCTCCACCAGACAAATGAAGACCTGCCTCTTTCCAAATGCTCTTAAAGGACAATCGTTTTGACTGTTGACCGTGACCCTCATCAGCAAAATGTCAAAAATAAGAAAAGTGGAGCTGAGTGCAGGATTTTCCAAGAAAAATGGACTAATTCTTATTTGTTCACGGAGGTGAATGGGAAACCTGTGCTTGGTGTGTTTGCAACAAGTGGCGGCGCTCAAGGAATATGATCTTAAACACCACTACGAGACACTGCGAAAAATACAATAACTTGAACGGAGAATTGAGAAGACAGAAGATTAACGAATTATTGCTGCGACTGAAGAAACAGCCGTCTGTTTTCACCCAGGGACCAAGAGGCTACTGATGCTGCTGTGAAAGCAACCTAACCTAGCATAATATTATAATATTTTGTAAAATAAAATAAAATAAATGTCTGTAATAGATTCTCTGCACAAATATTTGGACTTATTGCTATTTTTGAGGTATATATGCCATGAGTTTTCTGATCCGGCCCCTTTGGAATCAAAGTTGGTTGTATACGGCCCCCGGACCAAAATGAGTTTGACACCCCTGATCTACAGCTTTTCCTAGTATCAAAATAGCTTTAAAAGTCCTATATTACACAAAACAAAATGGATTCTTGTGAACTTTAAACCATGTTATAATACTTTTTAAGTTAACAGCTCTTTTTATCTTTAGTTCAGTAAGACCAGGGCTGAAATTATCCAAATTATACTCGTGAAGGAGTATGGAGTTCACAATCACAAGGCGTAACTGAATTTTGTCTGTTTGAGAGAAGAACTCATTTGTGTGTTAAACATGTGAATGAAACAAAACACAACTTTTTGCATGTTTGTGATGAGGAAACTACATTATAACATCAGAAAACAGAGTAATATGGGCCCTTTTATAGCATCAGCAGTACTTTGAGTGTTTGGAGCTTGTTACTTCCACCTCTGGAGCTATGAATGGAAAACATGTATAAAGTGCGACGGAGGATGGGACGATGTGAAACCAGGTCAGAAACAGAGAGAAACGTCTTTAGAGAAAGTGCAGAGCTTCTATTATTCAGTACTGAACAGAACATGACGTGTATGCAGCAGTTTGGAGGGGAAATAGATTTCACAGGACAGAAATTAACCTTTTCTGAATGTCTTTGAATAATCCTGAGCTGTATCGATACGAGTATAAGAGCACATAGACGAGTATACACCCATGGACCACTGAGGGATTACACAAAAAGAAATATGAAGATAAAAGAAAGTACAAGTTCAGTACTGAAAACCTCATATTCTATTGTCTAATGAATTTGTCTTTTTAATACAAATCAGCATCGCATATCAACTCTAATCCTTAGTATCAAAATAGAGTTTGAATTTTTGTATCTCTGGAATGTTTTATTGTATTTTTTTTTCATCAGCCACATCCTGTGTACAAAAACACAAGATGTCCACCAGTGTCTTCACTCTAAAACCTCTGACCAGTTGAAAGAATTGACTTTCATTTGCTCTAATCCAGACTTGGACGACTAAGGGATTACACAGACATCTGAAATAATGTGCTCTTTAAATATTCAAATAGATCAAAACATTTAGGCTCATAAAGAGGCAGCATTTGCTCAACAGTTCTTCAACAACTCTCTTCATTGTTGTTCCCTGACATTGCAAAACTGCCACTGGGTCAATGCTCGAGACACTTCATCCCCTCATGCTTTTTTTGGGTTGTTAGATGGGCTGCAGCTGCATAATTTAGCGTGATAGAATTAATAATAAAAACACCATGGGAACTGGCGGCAACGCAGAGCCTGCGGAAGGTCAACAGCCAACGGTACAAGACAGAAGTGGGGACGCACTGACCCAGCATCAGTTCTGGTATCAGCCAGTGCAATGATTGAAAACAGCATTTATTTTCGTTATACAAAAATAAACTAAGACAAAACGGATCCAAATGTGTTATATAACTGTTTATTATGGCGTCCTAAACCAACCTGATAACCGCTCAGGAAGATCAGAGTGGGTCCTGGGGTCGTAGCCTTGTGATGCGTTTGGAGGCAATTGTAAATAGATACGCTGACCCAGAATGCATTTTGGACATTTATTAACAAACAAACAGTGCAAGAGGAAGATTAGGGTTATGGATGGGACCATTTGGAAGAACTAAAGATAAATATGGATAAGTAATAGTGGTCACTAAAAAATAAACGACTATGCAACCCTGACCTTCAATAAACGCAGGTCATGGGTACAGTGGTCCCTCGTTTATTGCAGAGGTTACGTTCTAAAAATAACCTGCAATCGGCGAAATCCGCAAGATAAGTAGTCATCTTTATTTTTTACAATTAATATATATGTTTTAAGGCCCCTCACTAGGCACTTTTCTCAGACAAGTTCCACGTTCTAAACTGAGGAGCGGTGGGAGTCGCAGCCGATCAGGGCGTAGAACACGATGCATGTTCATAAGCTGTAAAAAAAATCTGCGAAACAGCGAAGCCGTGAAAGGTGAACTGCGTTATAGTGAAGGACGACTGTACATAACCTACAATAAATATACTTTTGGAGAACATTTTTACTGCACTATTGCTTTAAACTACTACATGTTTGTTCTGTTTATGTTATACAGTTGTTTTTGTAATTTAAACAATTAAAATGTCCTCTTTTGGTCTATTTAGTACAGTAGTATTGGCATAAAGACTCATAATCTACTATAATATAATGCAACTTAATCATACCATTTAAACTGAAATTGGCTTCTGGACGGGACAGATTGATTTCAAAAACGGTGTCCATATAATCATAGCCTTAAAAGTTAAAAGTTACCCTCATATTTTGTATGTATTTTGTAGGTCTGCACAGTTTTAACTTCAGTAGAATTGATGTTTGACTGGAATATGAAAGACTCAAATATGAACCGATATACCAGTCCAAGAATCTGAATTTCACGTTTGTAGAGGAACAACTAGATTTTTCTTAGACATTTTTCGAACTTAGAAAGGCACTGTGCTCTTTGCATCCTTTTATCTAAGTAATTTCAAGCCCTACAATTGAACACACACAGCGCACCAGTCCTGTCTTCTACACAATTATTTATAACTATAAGAACTTTGGATAAATAAAAATTCAAACATTATAGGGCTTCTGGGCCAATTACAGCCAGTAAATCGTCTTATTACTTGAATTTACGCACCAAACCATGATATGGGTCAAGGACATGACGCCTAAATTTTCTGTCCAGTTGCAGTTTCCTCAGTTAAAAGGTTCAAATTTCATAATAATTCAGCACAGTTCTGTAGTACCTCTGACCTCCATGGAACCAAATCATTTTTTCAGAAATCATTAGTTATTCTGCATGTTGTACTTAAAGTGTTCAAATGTCATGTGGTGCAACCGTGCATCATGTGGTGCGACTAATAACAGCAGGAATTCTATGGATGGAGTTTAATAACAGACAAAGTCGACTTGGGTGAATGGGGTTCTTTAGGCGTTTTTCTTCATTTGATGCATTTTACAGGGTAGTAGTTTGTTCATTAGATTAATATCCCAACCATGTTTTAGAAAATAACAATAATTTTAAGGCTATTCTCGGTCATACCACATGACATTTTACACTAAAAATGCTTCATATAAATGTTAAATATAGATTTATGCACCTGACACTGTAAATATTTGAAAAAATTCAATAGAAACTAATATTTTTATATTTTAAAATTTGCCTGTTGAAAACCCTTATACGTCATTAACTGATATATTTGGAAGCTGATGTCCGGTCCTTCAGAAATACATGAAAAACGACTGCATATTTCCTTATATTGTGAGTATGACATGAATGTTTTGATGACAGTTGGACAGAGGGGTTTTCTGCTCAGCGTAACACTCCGTCTGACACACGGGGGAGACATGAGTGGGCGCAGACATCTCAGCGCTTTGGCTATTTTTAAAGAACAGTCGATTTTACAGAGATCCAGCTCAGGTTTCTCTACTTTTTCATTAGTGTGGGTGGGACAGACGCCTGAGTGGCCTGTCACGATGAGGATAAATCAATAACTTTAAACTCGATACAGTTAACAGAATGAATAGGAGCGTTGGTGAGTAGTATAGGGGCAGATACAGGCAATTTTGCAACGTTAATGTGATGTTATGCAAAATTAGAATAACAAGCGTGTAAGAAAATGCTCAAAAGTCGCAAAAAGATTCAAATAAAACAGAAATTGATGACATAACCTTGATATCGTGATGTTTCTGCTAAACTGTGTTAAATTTGACTGAAAATACCCCAATATCCCCAAAAATATTAACACTTAAAGACTTTTATGAGTGATGTTCTGTCTCCATGGTGAAGACTGCATTCCTAAAATTCCTAGATTATATATTTTACGTTAAACCAATTAGTGGTATTTTTACTGCTAAAACATACATTGAAAATCACGCATTATTACTGTGAGAAGGGTAGACTGTCCACGGATCTTACCTGTAACTTGGCCTAGTAACATCACCTGCCTGTTTCCATGGAGATAGATAAGTTTGCCATACTTTCGAGACAAAGCAACATTTCTAAGTTACATAATGCAAGTTTCTGTCTGTATTGTAGAACCAATGGCTGCCAGTTTTACGCATTATTTATAAAAGGTCCGATATTACTCGAAATTGATTGTTATAATGTTGTTACCTCATCAAAAACAAACCTGGAGTTGTGTTTTGTTTCATTCATTCGTTTGCGTAACCCTTTATTATTAGTCTGTCTACATCTCTAAAGCTCAAAATGCTCTTTTCCACCTTGTGATGTGGTATTTTTCAAGTTTACAGCTCCTTTTTAATATCCTGACTCATTAGATGGTTTCACTTTGTGGAAACCGTCTGACCTCGCAGCGTTAGGATTTGTTCGCTCGACGGTAGGCGGGTACTTTTTTTATTTAACCAATCGCTGCTGTTTGGTGGTGACGTATGTAATGCGCCGGAACGCTCAGTGGTGTCCAAGTAATCGCAGCACAACAGCAAACACAGCAGAGAGTGAACATGTCTGTCAGGAGCATTGTCGTTTCTGTGAGGTGAACTTGAGAATTAAAGGTGTGATAAAAAATGCGGACTTATTATTTGTCAAAGGAAGTTAAAAGGAGGATGGCGTATGCAGTCTGGTTCAACACACCGCTTCACTGATTGGCCAGTGCGCCGACTACAACTTCTGGGGTTCTTTCGTGTATTCTGATTCCTGACTAGTCGCTGGAGAGAAATGAAATTGAGCGGAGGCACTAGATGGCACCAGCCTGGCTAACATTTTAGAACTCTTAATGCCTTAATATGCAGAGTTTTGTGTGTTAAACATGTGTGAATGAAGCAAAACAGAACTGCTGGTATGTTTGTGACGAGAAAACAATATTATACCATAGATCAGAAAAGAGCGTAATATAAGTACTTAAAGTTTTTATCTTTATATACACAATATATTAAACTAAAAACATCGAAGATATTTTGATACGGTCCCTAACTTGAGAAACACATTACTGATAAGAGCAGGATGTAGTGGTCCCGACTTTCAAGGTCAGTGATGTAACACGATCTGAATTACTGTCCAAAGCCTGAAGGAGACACTGGATATGTCCCTGTTTAGTCTGAGAAATGTAAGATGTAAAACAGCACCAAATCACATTATTTATAGACAAAATATTCTAAGAAGTCTTTGTTCTAGTGCATCTCTTGCTTGTGTCTATGAAGATTGATAAGTTTAATGCATTAGAAAATTGCGGTGACCAAAAGGAGCTAATGTCGCTCATCACAACAGAGAGCTCGGCAGCTGTCAGCACCTCCGATGGATAACTGTAGATCACGCTAGCCAACCATCTGTACCAAAATGACTTCACAAAGATGACGAACATAACAGAAATTAAGAAAATAAAACTGGAGAACAAAGTAAGCACAGAGCAGTGAGCATTTGTCGGCGAAAACAGAAGTTGATTGACATAACAGCGACTTGAAAATAAGCAGAGGTGTAACGATATCCAAGTCTCATGATACGATATTGCCACGGTATGAACCTCACAGTATGATATTTATTGTGATACTGTGGGAAAGCTCAATATGTTGGGGAGGCTCACGATATTACGATACAGAGTCCTGCATGGGTCTAATTTTGACAAACCGCACCCGCCCATACCCGTCATATCTCAATCTGCACCCGACCCATTTTCCGACCAAATTTAAATAAAATTCCATACTCAGTCTGACCTGTTACAAATACAAACCGACACCTGAATTGCACCTGAATGAAAATCAGTCCAGGAGCCAAAAAAGAGCCACAACTTTGTACTCTCCTCTTGCTAATTTTCTTTTCAGCTCCTCGAGGGTCATGTTGAACTGCAGGACATCGTATGCAAGGTTTGAAAATGAAAGTCGCAGAGATTTGTGGGAATGCACTTGTGCAGCAAAAACATGTGGATTCTACATTTAATCATCTTGTAAAAACAATGGCATTTTTGCATTTCACTAAAATACCCCTGTTTTCTGTTCGCACATGATGTTTTGTAAACTGCAGATTAGACCCGCGCTCTCCTGCATCCGACCCGAATCCATATCTGACACAGCACAACATTTTTCACCCGTTTTATTAAAATTTATGGTTCATCCGTCGGGTATCTGCGGGTACTCGAACCAGTGCAGGACTCTATTCATTTACACAACGAGACTTGTGACTCAATATATTGTGATGGGTCACGATATTGTTGTGAGACCTTTCATTTATTGTAACATCCCTAAAAATAAGCGATTAAAGATTGCTCAAACGTGCACGAATCACTCCAAATACAAGTTCCCACTGACAATAAGAGAAAGACAATCTCTATCTACATTCAAACTGCATCTTAACATGTGAATGAAGGATAACCAAGACTTTTAAACTAGAATATTACTGTTCTGCGTCATGTTTTGCATAACTGTCTTTGCATTTTGTGTTTGTTTATAGGGACTACAGATGGAAATTATTATTATTTTTGCTATAATCTGGCATATTTACACTATAATTAATAGGTACAGCCCCTATCAAATAAAGAAATAAAATGAATTGTGGGTAAATGGTGAGGGGAAACAACTACAACCTGATCAATCGCTGTAAACAGTCAGTCCAGGCTCGCTAATTGAGAACCAGTGGATGTTTCCTCTTCAAGGACTGAGAGGACGAGGTCAGCGAGGGGTCAGATTAAAGGAGGTCCATCATGTTCTGACCTTCACTCGTGCTGCAAGCGGGACATGAGTTTCATTACTATATTTTATTACTATACGGCGCACTGAGAACGATGTAAGGATGACAATGAAGAAAATATTAAGGTGCACTGCGTAACTTTTTCGCTGGGGGTCCGTTACCTATTTTTTCTATGGATATGTCATTGCACAGCCTGGAATCTTCCGCAGTATGACTTTAAACAGCTCTGCTTTACATTTATTCAATTCCAGGTGGTTTTAAAGCTCAAAAATACCTAGAAAAACAAAGATTCTGACTGTGAGCGGGGTTGCCTCTCCACAGATCTGACCTGTAACTTGGTGTCCATGAAGGTAGAAAGGTTTAATGCCATACTATGAAATATTCCAGACAGAGAGAAGCGTTTGACGAACCCTTCACCAGAAAAGTTACACCTTTAGATGAGGGCAAAATATGTAAGATCCTAAACGTGCAATTAAAACAAATCAATGAATCAAACTTTATTTATAGAGCGCTTTTAATACAAAAAAATGCAACACAAGGCGCTTATAAAACAAAACTGAACTAAATAAGATGTCTAAACCTATAATAAAATGTAGTTGTCTTCCATCTCAGTTTTTAAATATTGGCTCTGTACTATGTCTTCCCGTGGACAGGCCTAGTGAGTATCAGTGTAAGGAACAAAATTCATTCTGTCTAATTATCTTGTCTTATTAGCCTATGTTTAAAACTGCAACCCTGTCATTAAGACCTATAGACATGTCATTAAATACTTGTGATTATTTTATTACTGTAATTCATATTTCAGTCTCAGGATGTGTTTAAAAGGCCCATTTTACACTATTTTCTGATCTAAGTTCTAATGTTTCCTCATCAAAAACTTTAACACACAAAACCTGCAGATTTAGGCTCTTCCCTCAAACAGAAAACACTCTGTTTCACCTTGTGATGTCACGTGGTGATACAGGAAGTGCTCCATTGTGTTTTTCAACTCCACACACCTTCACTAGAGACATTTGGATAATTTCAGCCCAGGAATTGCCAATCTCTACCGAACTAAAGGGAAAAAAGAGCTGTTCACTTGAAAACTACGGCTCTGTGACATCATAAGGTGGAACTGAGCGTTTTGAGCTTTGGAGATGCAGACAGACTAATAATAAAGGCTTTCTCAAACAAAATAAAACTCCAGGTATGTCAGTCTTTCCCTTTGCTACAGGCCAAGTAGCATTGTGTGCCTTGGGCCTTACTTACCAAAATTGATGTTAAGTTTTAGTTTTTACCTGAACTTTAAATTCTTTGAATGAATTAAAAACAAACAAACAAACAAAAAACTATACCTGGAGGTTTTTATTTCAAATACTTAACTCAAGACCTAGCCCAACCAATACTAACAAAAAAGCATTGCTCAAACATGTGTGAATGAAACAAACACAACTCCAGGTGTGTTTATGAGGAGGAAAAAGCTCACAAAAACTGGTTTTGGATAATTTAGGACCTTTAAAAATGTGTACAGAAGCCTCCTATATATACTGGTAGACTAGATATACTCGAATAGATAAATTAAAAACAGCAATTTTTTATTTGATTTATTTTCTTCCTTTTTTCAGGCAGTTCTCTGTTTCTCTCCTCTCAGTTTGTTCCTGTCCTCTCATTTGCCCCTTTCCCTTAGAGCCATGTCCCACCTCTGCACCTCTGCTCACCCCAAACGCCAAAGCACAAAAGCTGGGATTTCCATCTGGCACTGAGCTACCGCCGGCCCCTCACTTTTTTTTTTAAATATCTCCATGGCAACGCGACCAGGAAGAGGTTAAACTTGACTTCCCAGAATGCTCAGTGGCGGGCTGGTGTGTGCTCACGTTCCCGCTGTGCTGACAGCGTTTCAGTGGCTCTGCAAAAAGACTGGTTTTATAAATAGAGCTTGAACCGTGTTATTATGGCGAAGAGGAGAGATGCAGCACTTTGACGAGAGAGGAGAAGAAGAAGAGAGGGATGAGGTCACTTCCTGTGGATCGGAGGAGGATCTGAGTCATGTTTTCCTCACAAACAATTAGAAGAGAAAGGTGTATTGAGAAATGATATAATCGAAAAAGGATCTTCTCCAGCTGTTCCTTTACCTCATCCAACTCACCTAAACATCGGATAAAATATTTAAAAAAATAAATAAAACAGACCTGGAGTTGTGTTTTGTTTCATTCACACATGTTTAACACACACACGCTGCAGATTTAGCCTGAGTTCTTCCCTCAAAACACCTTGTGATGTCATGTGGTAATACAGGAAGTGTTTTTAAACTCCACACACCTTCACTAAAATCATTTGGATGATTAGTTCCAGCCCTGGATTTGTATACTATAATATCTACTGGAATAAAGGTAACATGTAGCTGATAACTTGAAAACTACCACTTCATTACATCACAAGGTGGAACAGAGCATTCTGAGTTCAGACACAACTCTGGGTGTGTTTTTAATGAAGTAACAACATTATAATATGGCTTAGAAACTCACAAGAAACAATCATTATTAAATAAAATGCCTAGAAAATAAGTACAAAAAAACATTATTTTTTCTTTTGTCAGATTATCACCATTTAAAAAGGTCCTATATTACACAAAATGGATGGTTTCTGTGGACATTTGTGTAAAGATAAGTATGATTTCACCTGCCATTTCACTCGCGGGCAGCATAAGACATGAGGGAAAGTGTGAATGAATGAACAGGCCTTCACTAATTCATTGGAAGATTTCAGCCCTGGAAAAAGCTAGAAAGTAGCTGACATCACAAGGTGGAACAGAGCATTTTGAGCTTTGGTGATGTAGACCAAGTAATAATAAAGTATTACTCAAACATGTGTGAATGAAACAAAACACAACTCCAGCTGTTTTTGATGAGATAACAACATTCTAACATGGCGCAAGATTTATAATTTGCCATTTAACTGAGAAAAAACTGCACTTAGAGAGGCTTTTTAAATTGTTAAGAACACAGATGCTCAAAGCAGTAAACCATCTTGACTTACTACACTCTTTGGCAAAGTTTAGGCTGATGAAAATGGACGAAGTGCACGTGTTTGCAGGAAAACAAATTATTTATATAGTTTATAGTTTAATGCCAGAAATATGCTCGAAAAGGGAAAAATAAAGTAAGTTTCTATCTTTTATGGTTATACGCGTTTATATAAAACATATTCTCAGGTATACTGCCCTACAAAGGCAAAAGACCTTAACCTTAGTGTGAAACTGAGAAAAATGACTTTGAAATTTTTGTTTTGTCCAAGAGTATAATAGGTAGAGCTCCCAAAATTTGACAACTAGTAGCTATAATTTTGCCTTTGTAGGACAGTATTGTATAGGATACCACTGTCTGGAAAGAGTAAAGCTCACAAGAATCCACTTTAAACATTATAATACAGTGGAAGAAGTACTTTTTGCAACTAATAAAAAGTCAATGAATAATAAATCATTGGGATCAGAACGTGTCGACTGTGCAGTGAGTCCCTGCTTCATTTTGCACTCTGAAAAACCTGCCCTAAAGCTGCGCACACGCTTTGAAATGAATATATGCACGTACCAAAGGGTTCATGAGCACTTAGAGAGAGTAAAACGGATGAAATAACAAAGATTACAATGTTTTTAAAATGTCATAAATGCGATAAACAACACGGTGCACCGCTGTAGTATGATCAATGATGGGTCAAAGCTGTTTAACTGTGGAAAAGCTGATGTCACTGGAGGAAAGTTGGAGACAAAGAGAGAAAGAGAAGTGAGGTCAAGTCTCTAAGCTGAAAATGTTTACTGACTGACAATAAATGATGCTACAGTTGGAGAAAGAAAACAGGAGAATATGTGTGCCCCGTATGGCCCTGGATTTAAACTCCTAAACTTGTAATATAATATTTCCACCGTAAACCAAACAGACAGACCACAGGCCACCTGTTTGCATTCACAACATTCACAGTTTAGTAAACAGCTGCTCCACTCATCAGGCCTCTGTCTCAAGAACAACTACAGAACCAAAGAAATGAAAAAACAAGCTATTTCTGTCACTACAAGAGAATGTTACAGAGCTGTTTTATATAGAAATGCAGCTGGACTAGAGCATTAAAGCGTCCTTATAGTGCTATGTTCTGATCTGTGTTCTAATGTCGTTCCTTCATCACAAACAGACATGGAGTTTTGTTTTTTTTCATTCACACATCTTTAGCTCATAAATCCTGTATATTTAGGCTGTGTCCTTCACTAGAATCATTTGGATAATTAGTTCCAGTCCTGGATTTGTATATTGCTGTATAATATCTACTGAAATAAAGGTAAAACGTAGCTGTTAACTTGAAAACTACCACTTCATTACATCACGAGGTGCAACAGAGCACGTTGAGTTTGGAAGATACAACTCTGGGTATGTTTTTAATGAAGTAACAACATTAAAACTCACAAGATTTCATTTTGTGTAATGTAGAAGCTTTAGGCTAGTTCAGCCTGCAGCCTGAAGTGACCCAAATCCGATTTTTTCACCCCTATGTGACCTGTATCTGATCTTTTAATGACAGTCTGAACGACACAGATCCATTTTTTTCAAATGTGACCCAGGCCACTTCTTTGTGCTCCTAAAACCAATACAGATCCAATCTTTTGACGTGCAACTTCAGTCTGAACGTCCAGATCGCATTCATCCCACCTACACGGCATCAACAAGTGAGAGTTTGGCTATTGTGCTGTAACAAGCTCCTGTTAAGAGTCAATCCAGCCCAACGCCGACGTGTTTGCTACTGAAATAGACCAAAGACGTGTTTCCCCCTGAGAGAGTGGTGCAGCAGTAACTTTAAAATCTCCAGGTGCTCAATGCTCGCTACTTCTAGCTTACGCTACTTCCGTAAACACTGAGCACTCTCGCTGCCGTGACGTCATCGTGTCTCCAATGGTCATGCGGGACACTTTTGGGGCGTTTAAAGTTCACACTGGAGATCACACACAAGTCGCATTTGATTGGAAATGTGAACGACCTCGCAAAAAAAACGGATTTCACAACAAAATCCAAATTGAGCATTAAGCCCTGCAGTCTGAGCGTCGCCTTAAATTTGTCTCGCCCTAGTACAGTTATATTGTATAAGCAGCTCCTGAAGTCAAAATAAGTCTCCTGTGTAACATCTGTACATCTAATTATAAAGCGTTTTTTTGTCTAGCAGGCTCGTTGGTGTTTGCTTTACTATGAAAACAAAAAATGCTCAGCCCTTAACCCTTTGAAAGTTAGGAAAAGCTCTTATAAACTCATCATGGTGAATAATTAAGATGCTCTGAATGCATAAGAGAAGTGAGGAATAACTTTGGATCACTGTTTGAGCTTTAGTTTTTTTTACATTTTAAGACAGTAAAAATCAGTTTTCAGCACCTTAAACTAAACAGATCTCCACACTTTTTAATGTGAGTGTGAGGCAGATGTACAAATTCACCACTGTATTACTCAGACTACACTGGTTGTCCAATTATAGTCTGATTTCTCTAATCCCAGTTTATACAAATCAAAAAGCCAAATGCTAAAGGCTAATTTAAGGGTGTCTTGTATTTTAATATTAGAACTATGAGTTCCTATAAAAGCAGCTTACATACATTTATATATATTCATTTTTTGCATTGTTTTTTCATTAAACTACACTAAAAATACTAAAAACATAAAGGCGCGTCTTAAAAACATGAAAAACTGAACTGGTTGATATTAACATGCAGTGGGCTAATGTTATTCCTCACTTATGCATTCAGACTGTCCTAATTATTCACCATTATAAGCCCTTTTCACAACTGTCAACAACAACTAGGATGCTAACACGGACTTCCTGATTACCAGACATTAAAATGCTTTCTAATAGGACAGAACACGCAGACATTTTTTATCTCAAGAGCTGCTTTTACAATAGATTTGTACTGGGACAAGGCACAATTTGCTCAAACACACGGAAAACAAAAATCGGGTTCAGCCCTTAAAATACTGTCACGTTTTTGAGAAGTTTGAATGACCTGATTTACGACCTGGTTTTGTCCCGGAGCAGTTCCCAGAGTCTTAACAGGCGTGTATAACATGTGGACCACGGTGTGAAAGAGCAGATCGCAGTATTTGTCTGGAGTAAAAGGAGTCGAGTTCAGATACGTGTTTATGAAGATTCCTCGGACTCTGTGGGGAGTCGAAGGACCTCAGTCTGAAAGAGGTTTCTTCAACGTGAGCTTCTGCAGAACTGAGCACCAGATTCTAAATGTTACTGTTTTGTGTATTGTTTAAGATGATCTAAAGTTCTATAAAAATACTGCATTTATAAAACTGGTGCTTACAGGCACTTAAATAAGGACTGGACAAATGAAAATAAAAAGAAAGTTTTTTGGGAAAGTTTTGTATTTACATATGAAACAGTACCTGCTGCTGTCGCTGTTAACCGATATTTAGCTTTTATAATTATTTATCTTAACTTAATTTGTTTTAACCCATTAATACCTGAAACGCTTGCAAAAAACTCTGATAAACGCCTTTGATGCTCTAGCCTCCTGAGACCCGAGCTTTTGTCTGGTGTCCATTTTTCATTTCTTCTTGCTATTTGGGATAAGTAGGACCTACTAAGTAAGTCTTCTGTATGACACCATTGGTTAAAAAATGTAAAAACATTAAAATGTATAAATAAATTACAAAAAAAAAAAAAACAGCAATTAGCTGTTTATTTCAAGCCCTAAACCTGCCAAATGTGACGTAGGTCGACCGTGAGCGGGTTGGGGTTCAGTGAGTGAGGTTAAAAACACACAAAAAGGCCTGAAAATGTGGTCCACAGTTTTAATTTTTTCTGGTTTTCAATCGTTACAAAAAAAGTAGAGGTGCAAAAAGTGGAGACAGGCAGCAGTTTCCCTATAGCAGCAGAAACGTCCAGCAATTTATAACTGTAAACTCATCTAAATATTCCCAAGTTTACCTAACAACATGTACAATCAATAATATAACATAGTCCCAATGTCTTCAAACGAGGACATGACATTTCCTGATGCTCTCGTCTGCTGTGGTCAATAAAATGTGTCACATTTTAATGCCAAATGAAGATACATTAAGATACATGAAGAGACATTATTGTACATAAATACATTGGTTTTATTCATACATTTTGCATCTAAACTTTACCAACTTTACCGGGAGCTGCTGTAGAGGTTTTTAGTTGATTACAGGTGAAAGTTTAAAATAATTGAAAATCATGGTGCTAAGAGGCAAAAATGTAATGTCCTCGTATGGGGCCACAGGGTCTCAAGAGGTTAAACCAGGGGTCGGTAACCTTAAATACTCAAAGAGCCATTTGGAGCATATCCCACAGAAAAAAACACCCCCAGAGCCACGAAACCCTGAATGAGGAGAACACTGCATATGATTTTTTTTTACCTGTCTGCTCTGTATAAAAGACTATAGTGTGTTGCATTTATGAAATCAATGAAAATACAGAATAAATAATCCACTGAGTCGTGTCCTTTAGTCTGACAGAAGCTGAAGCATCAGCACTGAGCTGTTTTCAGCACAGTTTATGTAAATGAGTCATGCGGTTTAAGTTTTGTTTCTCTAAAACAGAAACAAATGTGCACAAAGCTGCATTAAACACATTATTACTAAATGTCTATTTGAGTCCTGCTTGTAGGAAATAAAAATCCAAGATTAAATTATCCACCTGCAACGAACCAACCTGTGTCCGTCATCATTTTATCTCGTGTACTGGAGCAAATGAATCTGCCCACGAAGCACTAAACGTTCTGTTTTCTCCAGAAACTTTTTTTTTTGTAGCAACCACCTCCTGCAAATTCTATTCTCTTTTGGTTTTAGACCTGGTTTAGTCCTGGTTCAGTTCTGGTTTAAACCTGGTTTTAGTCCTGGTTTAGACCTGGTTTTAGACCTGGTTTAGTCCTGGTTCAGTCCTGGTTTAAACCTGGTTTTAGTCCTGGTTTAATGCTCATTTAGTCCTGGTTTTAGATCTGCTTTAGATCTGGTTTAGACCTGTTTACTAGAATTTAGTAATGTATTAGACAGTAACTGAACTGATTGTATTTAACAAGTCAGAGTCTCAGCTTTTATTAAATTGTCATGAAATTTGATGATATGAAAAATAAAATGAAATTTACATCATGAAAAATGAGGACAAATCAACAATGCTGCTCTACACTGCATCTGGCATAAATGGGTTAATTACTTTAAGAAGAAGAACTAAATGTATTTTATTAGAATGTAAAATAATGACTTATATGTTTGTTTAAACCTATAGCCATGTAACGCTCTCCTATTTCCATTTTTACCAATTAGTCTGTCCAAAAAGGGCAGAGAAAAAAACATTGTCACTGAATATCGGCATCAAGTATCGATACGGGACGATATAAAAATCGAAATCCAATTATAAAGCACTATTAAAAACAATAAAGTTGATAAAACATGTATAATACAGTGAAAAAATTTAAACATACAACAAATATTGAAGAGTAAAAGAGCTCAAAACTAGTGAAAGCCAAAGAAAACGAGTGTGTTTTAGGAAGTGATTTAAACACAAGAAGAGAGTCAGCTTGTCTTATGTGAATAGGAAATAATCTGCATCGATATTGGTCGATACCGATACTGGAATCGATATATCCCCCCTTCTCAATTTCACTGTTTAAATGCTAACCACTCTGCCACTGATCTGAAAGCGTTTGGGGACAGAGGATCCACAGACAAAGTTCACTGGGGCTCGGTCACACTTGCCACAGTTTGGTCCTGGTCTGATCTAAGTTTAGTCCTTGATGTAGACTAGTTTTTTTGTGTAGTCTTTGTTTAGTCCTGGTCTAGTCCTGGTTTAGTTCTGTGTTGTTTAGTTCAAATATTGATGTAGCGTCAGTGCAGTATAAACACAGCTTTATAACTCTTCTTCTAAGCTGCTTTTAAGGTCATTTCTGAACAGTAGAACAGTAAATGTCTTAGTCTGAGTCTGCACTTCAGAGTTTTCTTTATAAAAACAGATCCAAGCCAAAATGAAAATCGAGAAATGAATTGAGAATGAAGAAGAATGATTAGACTGAGTTCCCACGCGCTTATTCAGATGAGGTCAGTTGTGTCATATTTAATAGATACGATATCGTCACGGCCTGAACTTCACGGTACGATATTTATTGTAATATGTTGGGGAGGCTCACGATATTACGATATTCTACAGAATAACAAGGCTGACATTATAAAATGCTTTGACCAGTCATTTAGTCAAAGCATTTTATAATGTCAGTTAGGGTTTGACCAGTCATTTGGTGGCACGGTGGCTGATCCCCGGGTCACCCAGGCCTTTCTGTGTGGAGTTTGCATGTTCTCCCCGTGTCTGAATGGGTTTCCTCCAGGCTCCGGTTTCCCCCATCAACTCAAAACATGCAGCACCTGAACTAACATCAAGGACCATGGCGTCCACCCTCCTGTGGGCTCCACTCACAGAGGGGTTCATGAGGAGGGTCAGGAGCTATGAGGATTGGGCAGCAAACTGCCCCTGTGACTCAGCTGGATTAAGCGGGAGAAGATGGATGGATGGACAGTCATTTGGTACATTTATTGTCATTAGGGATGGAACGATATCCAAATCTCTCTGTACCAACATCTCACCGTACCAGATTTATTGCAGTATTTTGTGGAGTCTCTTCCTCTAAAAATGACTTCACAAGACTCAGTCCAAAGAATGATGATTTCAACGTGCTTAGAACAGTTATTTCTTCATGTAGTCTGCACTGAAACGGAGCAAAGGATCATGGTCTATGTAGTTCCCTCTGTTTTTTTTTAGCTATTTCTGCATCAGAACTATTCATTTAAGCAAAGAGACTTGGGATTCGATATATTGTGATGGTCCATGATATTATTGTGAGACCTTTAACGATACGATATCACCATATTTTGGTTATTGTTACATCTCTAATATACAAGTTCTGCTAATTAAACATGCAAATGAATGTTTTAAAGAAGATCTATTGTGCTTGTGTTTGCTATAGTTAAAATCTATGACCCCTGTGGATCATTATGTTATAATTTGGACATTTTAAATCACAATATTCATCTAAAACGACTTAAAAAAAGAAACAATTCTGCTGATTTCCATGTTAGAAAAGCTAACATGGCCATAAACATCATCACAACAAAGAGCCGTGTAGTTAGCAGCACCTCTGATGGATAGATGTACATCATGTTTGCAGATTCTGTTTTTATCTTAACACTGCCAAATCCTCTGTGTCACTGAAAATAAAATTGAAGAACGAGAAGTACAGATCAGTGGGTGTATAAAGATGGCTCAAACATGCACAAATCAAATCCAAATACAATTTCGAGAGCGTAAATGAGAGAATGAAACAGGTATAACATGGTCAAAAGCTCCGAAAGTCGATTTTGCAGAGTAGATTTGCTTTAATACTGCAGCACAAAGGGTTAACACTGAACCGAAAGCATGTTGCCTCTTAAACTGGCCACACACAAAAATCAATACTTCTGCAGACCACTTGCATAATAATTAAGGACTGGAATCACACAACTACACATACAAACCACTACAGAGATACACAAAAGGAATGAGCTTAAGAATATGATTTAGATATAGACTGGTTACTTATTATTATCTTCATTATTTTTATCTTCCCACTGCAATCTTAGACTCAAACAGTACAGATTGTGTTCATCTCTTTACCACATTCTGTTTGTTCTGCTGTGACATAGCTCGAAATAAAGATAAAGAAATTAAAGGGCTGTGCAAATTAATCATATTTGAAAATGACTGTGATTAAAACCCTTGAATTGTCAATGAAACGGTGGAGGGTTTTTCGTATAAACACGTACACGGGTCAATTTGGAGTAGTTTGACCTTGTGAAATGAAGTATTTTTGCATAATTATTATTTTTGTTAAAAGACATTAATTTACTTATTAGAGGTCCTATATTATGCAAAAATTACTCTTGTGAGGTTTTATCTATGTTAAAATGTTGTTACGTCCTCAAAAGCAGAACTGGAGTTATGTTTTGAGTAATTTTTGAGTTTGAATAATCGTTTATTATTAGTCTGTCTACATTTCCAAAGCTTAAAATTCTCCGTTCCACCTTGTGATGTCATGAAATGACAGTTTTCTAGTTAACGTCTAATGTTTTACCTTTAGTTCAGTAGAAATGGGCAATTCCAGGACTCAAATGATCCAAATGATTCCAGTGAAGGTGTGTGCAAAAAAGCTTGTCCAAAATTTAAGATATAAACACTTAATTCACTGAATTTATCTGTCCAGGCAGCAAGATCATTTTACTTGACAAGTGATCTTAAAATAAACGACCTCTATACTAAAATTAAACAGTGTCATAACTCGTAAGTAGATCACAAATCTGAAAACAAGATGAATAACCTGATATAAGTTTGAAAATCTTGACCAGATCAGAGAAATTTGAGGTGAAAAACCTGCCTCTGTATCGTGAGTGGGCTCTCCTCTCCACAGATCTGACCTGTAACCTGGCCTGGCATTTGTTTTGATGGAGATGCATAAGTTTAAAGCTTTACCCTGAACTAGAAAAGCTACACGGTGCACATTTGAGCACAAAAACATAAACTGAAATCACAAATACATATGAATAATTAATTGCCACTTTTCTAACTTTTGTAATGTGGAACAGGGGTGCGAGTGGAGTGTTTTACAGACAGAGAGACTGGCTTCAATCACATCAGTGAACGAGCTGATTCATGCATCTGACTAATGGCTCTTTAAAGTGAAATGTCCAAGAGTTCAATCTCACAGAGCGCCCAACACTCAGAGACAGGATGTGGTGTTTTTATTTAATATGAGGCTTTATACATGTGTTTGAACAAGGCAGGTGATGTTGCTCTGCTCCTGTCAGCAGCTCTCAGTATAGACAGACATTTAGTTATAATGTGATTAGACTCAATCAATATGTCAAAGTAAAGAAGACCTATTGTGCTTGTGTCTGTTCTATGATTATACTCTTTGACACAGTGGATCATGTTTTATACCGCGGTTAGTGAGTACATAGTCGATAAAACCAATAGTTGGGCAAACTATGGATGCCCGAGCAAGTTTAATGCTTATTTTCTTAGCTGATGAATACAATTTACAGTCTGAAGAATGACATTTGGGACGGGCGTATAACTCTAGGGCTACATCCAAATCTCAAAGAACTGAACCCTAAGGGAGTTAACATCAGATAACGTCGCCAGCTCCTGCTAATAAATAGAGTCAGTTTGGGAACGTTTTTTGGTAACGTTTTCTCATTTATGGCAGTTTCATTATTACATGCTCAGAAAAAAACTTGTGTCGACCGTGAAATGAGGTGAAAGAAAGTCTAAATGTCACCACAAAGTTTTTAGAAGACACTTTCTCTACACATACACAACTTCACATATCAAAATGACGCTACGATTTTTGCTGTGACGTAAATCCATCCGATTCAGTCTGCACTAAACTAGCCTGAGTTTGAGTTTCAGAACCTCGATTTGATTGGCTGTCCCATTGCACTTTCTCGAAGTTTTCCGAGTGCAAGAGAACGCAGCATAAATACTGCATAACGCAAAAGTAGTTCCGTCAACAGCCAAATCACTGTTCTATATCACTGCTCTGTGGACATTGCCATGACGTCACCATAGCAACAGGTAGACCAATGTAGTAACTAGCATCATTTAAACACTGAAATAACTGATATTTTGGACATTTACAGACAGAGAACAGGTTTTTCACATTTACAGGTGAGACATTTCAGTTTGTAGCCGTGGTAAAAGCACATTATACAACTCGGAGCCGTGCGTTCTGCAGTTTTAACGCAGTTTTAACACAGTTTTAATGAAGTTTAGCGATTTTACATATCATTGCTCTCCCGCCATTGTCATGATGTCACCATAGCAACGGGTAAACACATCCTAAACTGCTCTGAGGAGAACGTAGGGACTAGCTTCATTAAAAACACTGAAATAATGAATATTTGAGATATTTACAGACAACGAACAAGCATTTTGCGTTGGTGTGCTCTACAAGTCCATGGCGTGCATTAAAATTGCATAACACGGCTCCAAGTTGTTTAAAGCTTAGATAAACTTAGACATTTGTTGTTGTCAGCACCTTCAATGGATTCAGATCAAACTAGCGACTATAGATATAATTTTTGATTTGTACTAAAATTACAGGTGGTGGTAAGAATTTAGGTCCATCTGCAAAACGGCGTCTTGAAAATAAGTGATTACAAACTGCTCAAACATGCACGAATCACTCCAGATACAACGTCCGCTGAGTAATGGTGAAGCAAATGGTGAAAACAACTACAACATGATTAAAAGCTCTGAAAAGTCCATTTTACAGAGTAGGTTTGTTTTAAACGACTTTTTGACCTTGTTGTGCACATGGATACACACTGTGCATGTTGAGAGTGGCCGCTTTTAACAAAAATAAGTATCTCAATATATATTTTTTGCATTATACTGTATCAAAATCCAATAATTAGGCATGCCGGTAAAAGAACTGGGGGGGTTGAAGCAAAGTGCACAAAACAATAAAAGGGCTGTAATAAAACTAACCACAAACATGCAAAAAATCCTATTAAAAGATCTTATTTTCTATTTTGGACAATTCCTTTTGGACATTTTGGCTCTCAAATTAGCTCTTGTATCGACAATATCCCCAACGGCAAACACACACCGTTTATTAGCTGTTTACTATTATTAGTATGGCATTGTTTAGTGTTATTCACTTTGTGCCGTTTTTGTTTGGTCATTTTTAATCACAGACAAATTCCTGACTCTGTTCCATATATTCATCCTGGGCACAGAAATTGCTTTGGCTTGTGACTCACTGGAGCTTGTTATCGATGTAGGCCACAGTCAAACATCACCTGATCTTTTGCCAAATTAAACCAAAAACAAAATAAGACGCGACACAAGATCCAGACCTGATTTAAAAGTCAGATCTTGGGCAAAATTGACTCTTGTGAGCTTTAAGCCACATTATAGCTCAACAAAAACAGACCTGGAGTTGTGTTTTGTTTCATTCATATTTGAGTAAAGCTTTATTGTTGTCTACGTGTCTACATCTCCAAAGCTCAAAATGCTCTGTTCCGCCTTGTAGTGTCATGAAGAGGTTGTTTTCAAGTTAACAGCTCCTTTTACCTTTTGTTCAACTTTAACCGAGTAACTGGTGAAAGGTCCACCACTTATTTGTCTTATTTGTCATGAAGATGTTAAAGATTTGCCCAGAATGTTCCACAGTACAGCATTAAAGTGATCTATTGCTTGCGTTGCTTCTATCAAAGGTGTTTTTACTGCTCAGAAATACTTTGAAGACTGCAAAATTTAAGATATAAACACTTAAATCTTTCAGAAAATGACTTAAAAGTAGTTAAATTATCTTGCTGCATGGACAGATCATTTTACTTGACAAATTATCTTAAAATAAACGACCTCCACATTAGAATGAAGCAGTCCCAGAACTCATAAGTAGATCATAAATCTGAAAACAAGATGAATAACCTATTATAAGTTTCAAAATCTCGGCCAGATCAGAGAAATTTGCAGTGAAAATCTTGCCTCTGTGCCATGAATGGGCTCTCCTCTCCACAGATCTGACCTGTAACCTGGTCTGGTGGTGTCACATACTGTATTTGTCTTGATGCATAAGTTTAAAGCTTTACCCTGAACTAGAAAAGCTACACGGTGCACATTTCAGTAAAGTTTGCCGATTCCAGGACTGAAATGATCCAAATGTTTCTAGCGAAGGTGTGTGGACTTTAAAAACACAATGGAGCATTTCCTGTATTACCGCATGACAAAATGAGGCGGAAGTGTGGAGTGTTTTATGTTGTTTTCATCTTAAATATGCAGGGTTTGTGTGTTAAACATGTGCGAATGAAACAAAACAACTCCGGAAAGGTTTGTGACCAGAAAACAACATTAAAACAGATCAGAAAACAGCGTAAAATGGACCCTTTAATTTTTTTTGGCTCAATATTTCAAGGTCTAACCACAGACTCCATGGATTCTCCACCATCTGCTATGAAACTGCAGGAGGGGAGCCTTCCTACACCCGTGTTTATTTTATTTTTAACTCTCTGCCCATCTCCTTTCACTATCAAGGACAAGACAAACCGCTCATCGCATCACCCCACAGGCTGACCGCGGTGCAGGGTCCCCGGGGACGCGTTTTAAAGCAGGTGTGGAGGTGATGCTAGTGGAGAATAAAAGGCCCTGTGTTTAAATGTATGCAAACCGCGGATCGATACAGCGTAATACGGAGTGCACGGTCATCTACAGCAGCGTGCGGTGCGTAATGGAGCTTTTCCTGGCACGCTTTTGGCCCACGGTGTGTCTCGTCTCTTTAAACGTGATCGGGAATGTGTTTGCATGAATGGGCAGCAGACACGGGCCAAACGCAGCGGCTCCGGGAGGGTTTGCAGGCAGACAGCGCACTCCTCCGCTTGTCTCTTTGTCCACGCTGGTCGGACACGCAGTTCTAGCCCGACGCTGCAATTCTAATCACATTTATTCATTTTGGAAAGTGGAGCAAAACGAAGCTTGTGTGATACGATTGCGTTAGTCTGCTCTGGGCAGCTCTCGACCTAAAAATGTTCAGCTTTTTAGTTGTGAATGCAAGTTTAACCCACATGCACACACTAAAGCTCACAAATTTGATGTTTTAGTAGCAAATTTTGACTTAATTATGTTATAAAACTGCCAGGAAGCTTGTAATTAACAAATAACAGATGCCAACACGCGAGTCATTTGCATGTTTTGGATATGCATGTTTTTTTTTGGTGTTGAAAATAAAATAAACCAGCCTAATACTGTCATTCCTGTATCCAAGATGTCGTTTGGATAATGACAACTAACATATCCACGCTGCTCCACAGGTTTGAGAGGTTATGCGAAGCGGTGATGGGCATGAAGAGCTCCACGGGAATCGCAACGCTTACCTCCTCCTCCGAGCGGGCAGCAGTGGCTCTTGTATCCGAGCGCAGAGCGTCACAGGCCGGGGGGAGATGCTGCTCCTGCTGCTGCTGCTTCCGCCGCCGCCGCTAGCTCCCCTCCCGGATGAATTCACACGCAAAAGGCACGCTTATCCTCCACGTTTTCCTCTCATGAAACGACAGGGATGTGGGAAGGGAAGGCGAGTGAGTAAAAAGCCTTTTCGCCGCGAAGAGAAGCGGCCGGAGAGCACGGCGTGTAGCTCCGTGGAAATGGCTCTCCCCGCGCCTCTCTCTCCCTCTCTCCCCCGCGTACAACCCCCCCACCAACCCGCAGCCTGTCCACCCTCCTCCCCTGACCCTTTTCTCTCGCTTTCTTTCACACTTTCTTCGGCTTATTCAACGCAAAGCTCCCACACAGCAGCGCAGTATAACCGTGGCGCTCCAAGTGGCATTGCGTGATTCCGCTTTTACGCGCGGTCAAAACGTGGACTTTTGTGGTAAATCTGGGCGTACTCGCGCTCTTGATGGTTTGCAGTCGAGAATCATTCATTTATTCCACCGGGGAAACACGCTGGTGCTTTTACGTAACCAGCCGCAGTCGTAATAATGTCTGGTGTGTACATGATCCACTCCTCCCCGTTCACAGCTGGAGCAGCGCCGGGGAAAAGGGCGTCGCATCTGGGGCTTGGGTTTGACAGATTCTGCCTCTCTCAGCTGGAGCTCCGGGGCTGGGAGAGGCCCAAGGTGGAGGTCAAAGCAAAACATTCACTTTGGTACAGTAGTGGAAGAAGTACTGGGATTTGTGAAGTAAAAGTGCAGATACCCGAGCAAAAAAAAAAAACAAAAAAAAAAAATCACATGAAAAATTCTGTTTAAAAATGTACTTAACGTTTGTGGTGGAGGGTACATCAAATGTTTTTCTCCATTGTTTTGTCTGGAATGCTGCACAGTATGGTATTAAACCTTTCTGTCTTCATGGAGACCAAACCAGACCAAGTTACAGGTCAGATCTGTGGAGAGGCGACTCCGCTCACAGTCAGTATTTTTGTGCAGTAAAACCACCTGTAATTGAATAAATGTAATTCTAATGTCAGACTGTCATGACGTAGCCAAAGAGACAAGCAAAAACCAAAGACTAAAAAGTAAAAGAGTTTTGTGGAGACTTTGAGATCTAATAAAGCTTCAAATGTAGTGATTTTGATAAAGATTTGTGTTGAATTTTGTTCAATAAAAACAGTTGAATCGACTGTTTCTTCTAGCTATTCTGTTTGTATATTTTTATTTGCTCAAACTACAAACATGTTAAAATAAACCTCAGCCTTTTCAGCAGGACTCTACTTTTCAGTCCTGTTCAAAAGTGTAGTGGTGTAGAAAGTACAGATACCTGCTCTCAAATGTAGTGAAGTAAAATGATGCAAATAAAAATGTAAAATGAGGCCATACCAGATCCAGCAAGGCCGGGCCTGGTTACTACTTGAACGGAAGACCACTGGGAAAATCAGGTGCCACACTTCACCCACATTGCCTAATCTGAAAGTGGTGTGTGAGTGTTGTTGGTGGTCGGAGGGGCCGGTGGTGCAGATTGGAGCCTCACTTCTGGGGCAGCTGTGGTTACAATAGTAGTTTACACCACTGAGTGTGGAGTGAATGACAATGAACTGTAAAGTGCTTTAGGTATCTTGAAAGGCCTTATATAAAAGCGATGATGAATATACCAGGGGTCTCCAACCTGTAGCTCGGGAGCTACCAGTAGCTCTCTACCCCCTTCCTAGTACCTCGCCAAGGGATTTCAGAATTATACATCCTCTGAATAACTTAAATTTAATTGATTAAATGCTTATTTCCTTTGTAAATGTATCATTTTGATGCGTAATTATGTGCCCTGATAACTGGATAATGGATTATGTTTTATAAACGTCTAACTGTACCCCATCTTTGTCTTACCATGGCTATTTACATGATTACATATTTAAATTAGTAGCTCTCAGGCTTTCTCGTTTTACAAAAAGTAGCTCACTAGAGTGAAAAGGTTGGAGACCCCTAGTATATACCAAATGATTTTACTTAAGTGCAGTACTTTACTACTTTTACTTCATTACATTCCATCACTTCTTCGGTTCAGTGACAAAGAATATTTCCCAAACAGATCCATAATGCACAATAATCCATATCTCTTTGTTATGAACTTACTGTGGCCTGTAGAGGAATGTCGGTTACATAATAATACAACAAGAGCCAAAACGAGTTATGAATTATTATCTGAACTTGTTTATACTGAATTTTAAAGGGCTCAGATTACGCTATTTTCTAATCTATGTTATAATGTTGTTTCCTCATCAAAAACATACCTGGAGTTGTGTTTTTGAGTTCTTCTGTCAAACTGAAAACACTCTGATCCACCTTACAATGTTATGTAGTAATACAGGAAGTGCTATGCGTTTTTATTTTTAACTCCACACACCTTCACTAGAATCATTTGCATAATTTCAGACCTGGAATTGCCAATCTCTGCCAAACTAAAGGTGTAAGTAGCTGTTAACTTGAAAACACAAGGTGGAACAGAGCATTTTGAGCTTTGGGGATGGAGACAGACTAAGAATAAAGCTTTAATAGTAGTAGTAGTAGTTTATTCGGTCATTACATTCAAAATCAAAAGGTACAGCTTGATTAAGGTTGTACATACATTTTTGTCATGACCGAAAGGCTTTAGGCTGAAGTAAAATGTACTTATAATGCCTAACCCTGTTTAATAATAAGCAAAAATTCCAAGAAAAGCAGCAGATCAACTGCAAACACTTTGCAGCTCTTCAACATATGACTAAATATATAACAACTAAACAAACAAAGAAACAAAAGCAAACCAAAACAATATGCAGGGATCATTCATTTGCTCTATAATGTTCAAAAAGTAATGTCTTTTTTTAAAGGTATGTACTGTGTTTGAACTTTTTAATTTGTCATCAAGGTTGTTCCATAAACTAACCCCTCTAACAGAAACACAATTACATTTTTTATTAGTTCTTGTCTTTCTTTCTTTTGAATATACCTGATCTTCTGAGATGGGATTGACTTTCTCTCTGTTCAAATAACATTTGTAAACTAGGAGGGAGCATCTGGTTATAAGCCTTATACATTAATACAGCTGTACTCAAATCCACAGGATCAAACTATTTTACTAGTTTTAACTTAAGAAAAATAGGATTTGTTGATGTTTGCTTGATTAACAATTCTAACAACTTTTTTTGGAGTAGAAAAACAAGTTTAATGTTAGTTTTGTAAGTGTTACCCCAAATTTCAACACAGTAATTCAGATATGGTAAAAAAAAAAAAGACTAATGTAGAATAAATAAAGTGAACTTCGACTCAGTAGGGTTTTCATTTTACTCATAATAGCGACAATGTTTGCTAACTTTGTCTGAAGTCCACTAATGTGCATTTTCCAATTGAGATGTTCGTCAAATTTAATCAAACATGTGTGAATGAAACAAAACTCCAGGGATGTTTTTGATGAGGTAACAACATTAGAACATGATTTAAAGCTTTTAAAATACTGTATAAACATGTAATCACGATTCCAGTGGCAGAATCAGTGATAGTGAGTCCATTACTGGAGCGTGGGTGTGTCTGTGTGTTTTGGTTTGGGGGGCACTGGGTCTGGCCTTTGTTGACGATAATCCAGGTTCCTCTTCATCGAACACTGACTGCAGCCGCAAAGGATTATGGGAGATTTAATCAGGCAGCAGCTCCCGGTGACACACGACACAGATGTCAGCAAACACAGGGGAAAGGTCAACGGGGGAAGATATCAATTATGTGACTGTTTCTACAGGATGAAGACGGTACTGCAGGGAAACAGACCAGCCGCTTTAAAGCTGCATTGACCAGACCAAGTTACAGGTCAGATCTGTGGAGAGGCGACCCCGCTCTCAGTCAGAACGCCTGTTTTTCTAGGTATTTTTGAGCTATAAAACCACCTGTAGTTGAATAAATGTAAAGTAGAGCTGTTTAATGTCATACTGTGGAACATTCCAGGCAGAGCAATGACATATCCATAGAAACAAGCAGGTGACGGACCCCCAACCAAAAAGTTACACAGTGCACCTTTAAATTATATAAAAAACTCATTCAAATATTCAATTAGGATTATTAATTCATTGTTGTTAATTATGTAAAAAAACAAAAAAAACCCTCTTGATTTAGTTTAGTTTAGTTCAGTTGTCTTATTTTGTTTGGGGTGAATCTGCATCTCCCCAAGAACAAAACTCCCCAAAGAAAACTTGGATTATGATTTATTTATACACAGGGGAGTGAAAAACACAATTGTTATTCTTTATGTTTTTTGTATGAAGAATTATCAATAAACTCCTGTACGGCGCATGGTCCGTGCCTCTAAACCAGAACTAAACCAGAACTAAAACCAGGAGCTAAACCAGAACTAAAACCAATACTAAACCAGGACTAAACCAGGACTAAAATCAGGACTAAAATCAAGACTAAACCAGAACGAAAATCAGGACTAAACCAGAACTAAAACCAATACAAAACCAGTACTAAACCAGGATTAAAATCAAGACTAAACCAGAACTAAACTAGGACTAAAACCAATATTAAACCAATACTAAACAAGGACTAAAATCAGGACTAAACCAGGTCTAAACCAGGTCTGAAACAGGTATTTAACTGGGACTAAACCATTCCACACAGACTGTGATTGATTCATTGTTGATTTCACATCATTTTAAGTAATATTATTAAATATTATGGATTTTTATTGGGTGCCTTTATGTTTGTACTGACAGTGAGTTTTTAAAGTAAAACAAGAACCGTACAGAACCGAAAACCGCGACCTTAAACCGTATTACGAACTCAACCGTGAATTCTGTAAACCTGCCACCCTTGGTTAGAAGGGGCCCTTGGCAGAGTTTTGCCTTTGGCCCCATGGAGGTCTGAACTTGCGCTGATTAAACATGGGCAAATGAAACAAAACACCAGTCCAGGTCAGTTTGTGATGAGGAAACAACACTATAACAGGTGAAAACAAGTGTTAAACGGGCCCTAGTCTAGTTTTGGTAGGTTTCTCTTGTTGAATTGAGTGAATCAGACATTTTGTTTAGTTTTTGCTGTTCCAATGCTCTAATTTCGAACTGTCTGGGTCCATGTCAAACTCTAAACTCTAAACTATTTGTCCATTAGTTTCCACTTTAACAGGAGAGATCTGTCAAACAGCCACACGACACCTGAGACAAAAGCTTTAAATAAAATAAGTCACTGAAATGTTGAAATAATACCACTCAAATTAAATATAACACATTCAAATAGTTAATCCTTTCTTGTTTTTGCCATTGACATTAACAATTCAAGATGGTTTATTTTAAAGAAATGCAGAATGATGAAGTAAACCCAATGGATTTTTATTATCATATTTATCTGATTAACCTCACATGTCTTCTAGGAATTTTTAAGCTTTTTGATCTAGTTTTGTCCAAGGTTGTGGCGCCATCTGGTGGAGGACGCTGCCAAATCTCCTCGTAGCTCACTTCGTCCTTGGTCGCGTCCCATTTCTCTTTCCTCGCTTCCTTCTCCTCGTTTCCTCTCCTCGATTCTGCAGGAAATGGGTGAAGAAGTCCCGCCCACAAAGGAGACAAAACGAGGAGAGAGGATATGAACTCCTCACTGAGATGAAGAAAGTTATTGATTATTTTATCTGACGTCTGCCTCTTGAAGTTTCCCTCATGTTTACTCGTTCCTTCGGTGGTTTTCTCTGGGAAAAACACTTAAAATAGTATGACACGTTTGATTGACAGCTGAAAAATGGAGGATTGAGGAGAGGAATCAAGGAGAAGGAAGCGAGGAAAGAGAAATGAGACGCAGCCCTCGTAATTAAATAGAAGATTTAAAAGAGGATGTGTTCCTTTGGGTCTCTTATCGGGCCAGAGTCTCGTGGGACAGTTTATTTCTGGGTCAGTGGGTCAGAACGGAGCTGGTTTAACGTCCACTTTAGACCAGCAGTAGAAAAAACTAACTGGTTTTAAAAAGGTCATTAAGTGAAGTGCAGACGGGTTATACGGATCAGTGGACACTCAGGTTTCTATTTACAATGAATGTATAGACTAACCTAACGAACTAAATAAACTAATAGAATAAACAAATCAATACAAATAATATAAAATAATAACTAAACAAACTAAAAAACAAATAAACTAAAAAAAACCAACTAACTAAATAAAAAAATATACATATTAAAAAATACAATATAAAAAATACTAAATAAATAAACTAAAACATTAAATAAATAAAAAAGAATTCATGTAATAAATATCATCAAATCAACTAAATAAAAAACTAAATAAAGTAACCTAACTAAACTAAATAAAAAATATACAATATAAAAAATATATTAAATAAATAATTAGCTAAATAAACTAAACTAAAAAACTAACTAAATAAAAATAATTAACTAGATAAATAATATCATCATCAAATCAACTAAAACTAAACTAACTAAATAAATAACTAAACTGAATTAAAAAACAAAACTAAAAAAAAAAAAAAAAAATTATTAACTAAAATAACCAAAGCAATACTAATGCTGAAAATGCTGCTGGATTTCAGTACAATTAAAGGTGCATCTGTACATCTGAAATCTGTGACTGGACTATGTTGGTGTAATATTTTAAACATTAGCTGCAGTGGACTGATGCATGTGAAGATCAGTGTACGCGGAACGAAAATGAAAAATTACTGTGCTTTTTAGTATTTTGGAAATTAAGTTCATCCTCAGAGAAGTTAAATTACAAAGAATCAAAATCAGAAATGTGGTAAACTTATATACCAACAACAAAACATACAGTATTTTTTCCTAATATTGTTCAGTCATAATTTTGTCTTCTTAAAAATATAAAAGTGTATTTCCATATTAATTTCCTGAATATAAAAACAATACAGATGTAAAATCATGGTCATTGAACAAAAATAGCACATCCTGTAGTTTGTTTGCTGATGCCAAAGTAAAACAATGACAAACTGGAGAGATAGAACATTTATTTGCAAAGGAAAGTGATGAACAGTGAATCATTATTTTACACATGTACACGGCTGAAGAGTTTACTGGCCCTCGGCTCCTGTGTGGCACGGAGGAGGTTTGTAGGTGCCCTCTTTAATCATCTTGTCTCTCTGCTGACGGATCGCGTAGAGCCTTCGTTGCTGCAGAGAAGAAGAAAGGGAAAATTAAAGCCTGTGATGAGAAAGGGCGGACGAGTCGCCTTTAAATAAGATCCTGTGATAAGGGCTTTCTGAGGTGAATTTGCATGTTCTCCCTGTGTTTAATTTAAAATATAAACACTTAAATCCATCAGAGAATGACTTAAAAGTAATGAAATTGTCAGTCCATGTAGCAAGATCATTTTACTTGACGAGTTATCTCCAAATAAACAACCTCTAGACTAGAATTAAGCAGTCTCTGAACTAGTAAGTAGATAATAAATCTAAAAACAAGATGCATAACCTGATATAAGTTTGAAAATCTTGACCAGATCAGAGAAATTTGCAGTGTGAAAAGAATGTTGAGGCGAAGAGGATGAGCAGAGAGGAGATTTATGGATGTAGTGAAGGACATGAAGCTCCAAAGAACGTCATGTGGAACATTTGGCAAATCCAGAATGAAATCTCTCTGCATTTTTAATACATATTTATATCAGTCTGGTCGCCCTCTGTTGTGTGTCAAGATTGATCAAACATGATCGTACAATCAGATTTTTTCAGTGAAATATCTGAAACAAAGGAGCTTACTGATCACATGTCATTTACAAATCAAGTGAAACTGATCTAACCTCAGATTAAGAGTTGAGAGCTTTGTTTTTGTTTTTTCCTTTATTCTTTTTGGATACGGACAGACCAAGCATGTCTCCGATTGGCTAATCCGTCTGTCAATCACTCCCATTTGAAAACAGGGAGATTCACCAGTGACCAGACTCAGATCTTTGTAAAGTTACTAAAAAAGGGTGTGTGCTGGATCCCAGAACAACAGAGCTCCAGCTGCTTAAATCATCATTAATGACTAAACTGTGACACTCTGAAGAGCCTCGGGACTCTGATACGATCCCTCCTGCTGGGACTTTTGATTTTCCTCATTAATAAAGTTCCACATATGGGTGTAATCAATACCATATTTAATACCTGCTCAGTCACTCCCACATCCTGATAATGAAGGTGCATCACATCAAGTGTGTCAAGTTGTTGTGTGCAGTTTTGTATGATGTTTTTGTGTATTTATGGAGAATTGTTGTGTGGGAGCATGGGTGACATAGGCTTGTGGGTGAAGCATTGCACAGAATCTCACAGCTGACTGTAAAGAGGGTTTGAACAGGCAGCTATAGAGGTATTGGGAAATGAAAAAAAGTGAGTGAACAATGTGGGTTAATTATGCCATTAATGAACTCTATTGTGGTACAATTCAAACCCTTGTTTCATGGTTTTCAACTCTGCAATGGGCCTTTTAAAAGAATAAACAACAGCGTAGTATTTGAAGGTACTTTGAAAGGTTATTTAGGGTCAGAGAAACACACATTTACTATTACATTTTGTGCATATTTTGTCTCACGTGGCGAGGAATGAATGAAAGCACCAAAAAACAGGCAGGAAAGTTTACATTTTCAGACTTGCCATAAATGTTAACTTACAGAATTATTTTGGACACTTGACATTAGTTTTATAAGTATTTTTTGAGGTCAAGGTTTACTTATATAGCACATTTAAAAACAGACAGTACTGCCCCAAAATGAATAAAAACACAACATGAGAATACACAAGTAAAACATATGAATAAAACACAATAACTTAAGTTGTGTGATAGAATACTGTGCATTTTCCTACCGTCTTTTCCCTGTGCATGCACTCGTAGAAGTCTTCAAACTCGAGCTTGCACTCGGTCTTGGCGCGCGTCAGTCCAATGCCGTGAGCACATTCGATCCACTCTTTCTCGAAGGCGTGGCATCGGGCGGCACGTTGGTGCGGCTGAGGTCCGCTCTGCTGCAGGATCCACTGGTCCATCTGCAGCCCCAACCGAGACTGGAGGTCTACGAACGGCATCTGAAGAAAATGAGGGAGATCATTTTTGAGTGCATCTGTTCCAGTCACACATTAAGGAATGCAAGTGTAATACAACAGAAAGTACACTTAAAGGTGCACAATAACTTTTAGGTCTGAGGGTTTGTCACCTGCTTGTTTCTATGGATATGTCATTGCTCTGCCTGGAATGTTCCACAGTGTGACATTAAACAGCTCTACCTTACATTTATTCAATTACAGGTGGTTCTATAGTTCAAAAACAGGCATTCTGACTCTGAGGGGGGTCGCCTCTCCACAGATCTGACCTGTAACTTGATCTGGTTTGGTCACCATGAAGATAGAAAGGTTTAATGTCGTACTGTGAAACATCCCAGTCAAAGCAATAACATCTCCATGGAGAGTTTTAAGGTTTCTTTTTTCTGAACTTTTAACACTTTCAACATTCCATTATGATGCTTTTTTATGTTGAAAATTAATCAAAAATGCAAAGACCGTCATTATTTCTTGAAAATCTTTATATACATGTTCAGATATTTGTGAGATTCTTGTATTAGTTAATCAGCTTTCAGTTTATAATATTTATATTTCGGTCTTCCCTCAAATATTATGCTCCTTTAGTTGTTCACTATGTGCACTCTGAACTGAATTCTACTTTCCAAAACATTAATACTTCAGAAAACTATTAACACTAGAATCCACAAAAACAGACCAGAATAAAAACTAAAAATCAAAAACTGGAAACGTAAAACAATTGGATATTTTGTCTAATAACTAACTAACTCAAACCTTAAAAAACTACTACAAATACACAGTCAACAAGACAGGGGTCAACCAGGAACGTCAAAAACACACAAACAGCACAAAATCACACAAAAACACATACATACATGGGGCAGCGTGCAACAAACAACTACACAATAGAAAAAAGAAGAAAAAAAAAACTCAAATAAAATAAAATGCAACATAAACTGCAGGGGAGAGATACTGTTACGTTGTAGGTGTTTTCTATAGATACTGTATGTTTGAATAGCTTTTTTTGTTTCTGTTTCTGTTTAATTGTCTGGAAATATTGTTGTATATCGTTATTGTAGTGGTGACCATTTTGTTTATTTTGAGTCATTTTGGTTTGTGTATTTGATATTTTGCAGCATGATCAGAGTCTGAATCATAGACCGTATGGTCTGAATGAGCCAAGATAGTGTACGCTTCAACAGATTTACCAACAATGACTTGAAATACATAAAAGACAACTTAACACCCTTGTGTCTCATTAATACACATAATATGAACATAATACAATAAAAATATTATGTCGTTAACCTGGTCTCACTTGATCCTGGAAAAACACGAGTGAATGGTACATTTAAGTCCCCATTACCTGGCTAAATGCTAATGCTAACGTCAAATAAACAATTTACAATCGTGCAAAAGTTCCGTGGCTGTGACTTATTTAATTCAGTACAGCTTTAGATACGCGCATCCGGCTGTCAAAAATCTATCTCAAAGTAATAATAACTGCACAATAAAGGAGTTTATTTACCGTGTTGGATTAAAGTCACTTTAACCTTCTCCGGATCCGTGCGTCCTTTTTTACGGCAGAACAAAACACGGCCGCAAAGCAGTGGATACAGCCGTGAAGCTTTTCTACAGGATTATACTGCCCTCTGCTGTTTGTGTCGTGGAACTACAGAGAAAATACATTTGTTTAGCGTAATTCACAGACAAATTAGAATTATTTTTTGTTTTATGTTTTACATTATGTGTTTATTATAATATTATGTGTTAATCAACTTTTAAATGATCTATTCATTTTAGATGAATGTCCATTAACATATTGTAATAGGGAGACAGATTTTTTTTACTGATTTATTGATTTATTTGATTGTAAGATAAATACTAAATAGACCAAACAAACCATAAATAAATTAAATGAAAATGGTATTATTAAGATGTTATCAATACAAACTATAATAGACAGAATGTTGTCCCAATTTCAGCATGACAACTAGACTTTTAAAGTTTTGAAATCTGCAGTTACCATTTTTTTTAATTTCACACTTCACCCAAGAGGACTTGGCAATACAACAAATTGGGTTTTGATTCTTGATTTATGTTTAATTTTACTTGATAAAAATGAGCTTGCTTTGGTTGACCGTAGTTCTACAAATGTCCACTAGAGGGCAACAACATCCGCTCCGTCTTCATTATTCACAGGAAGAAAAACCCAAACCGGAAACTGACCACTTCTGCACATGCGCAGAACAAATTAGGCCGCTAGCACAGATCTGGTACTGAAATAGCCATGGATACTTTTACTTTTTATCGTTATTTACAATATTATCAATTACATGGCAAAATGCACGCAAACTTGGACCGCAGATTTAGGAGCAAAGTCAGGAGATCATCGCCAAATTTTGTTCTTAAAGGTAAATACCTCAAAACTTTTAGGGGGACCAGATTTCTACAAAACTGGAACTCTTTTATTTACATTTGATAAATTATATTTTAAAAACAACAACATAATATTCAAGCTAGTTATAATTTTGGCATTGATTGACCAAGCATATTGAAAAAAAAATACTGTAATTTTTAGTCAAATTAGTTTTCTGTACATTTCTGTAAGCAACAATTAGAATAAAATTTGTAAAAACATAAGGGACATATAAGTGTTTTTGCATATGTAGCAAAGGCATTGGACAAAAAGCTTAAAAATACACTGCCTGTTAAAATAATGGCGAGGTTTTCAACTTGTGGCTTGGAGAACAAATGTGACAGTCTGAAAAATAAATAAATAAATAAGTAAGAAATAAAAAGTTGATTAGGAAGATGTCCAAATTATCATAGAAATTAAGATTACTCAAACACATAGGCCAAACTGGGTAGGCTCAAATTCATAATAATGCATTAATAGTATTATAAGTTAGATCAGGCAATGAATTACATTTAAAGTTGCATTATGTAACTTTATCTCCATGGAGACAAGGAGATGACACCACTGGGACAAGTTACAGATCAGATTTGTGGAGAGGCAACCCAACTCCGTGTGAGAATACATGTTTTCTAAGATATTTTAAGCAATAAATTAATAAATGTATCCAGGCAGTGCAATAACATCTCCATGGCGACAAACAGGTAGCATCAGAAAAGTTACATAATGCACCTTTAAAAGTCCTATATTGCTCAAAATGTATTCTTGTGATCTTAGAATGTTGTTAGCTCATCAAAAATGTACCTGGAGTTGTTTTTTGTTTCATTCACACATGTTTGAGTACTTTTTTATTTCTTAGTCTGTCCACATCTCTAAAGTTCAAAATGTTCTGTTCCACCTTGTGATGTCATGTAGTGGCAGTTTTTAAGTTTTTAGCTGTCTTTCACCTTTTGTTTAGTAGAGATTGGAATAAATATGCAGGGTTTGTGTGTTTAACATGTGTGAATGAAACAAAACACAACTCTAGGTCTGTTTGTGATGACAAAACGACATTATAACATGGATAATAGATAACACAGATAACACAGATAACCCTTTAAACCTTGTGTTTCGTTTGTTGTTTCAAACAGATCACAGATTGTTCTACACGGGGCCGAGTCAACAGTTCATGCGGTTGGTGGTGTTATCGGAGGAGGAGCGGAGGTCTGCGCTGAACGAGTGCCACATCGACCCGGGCACGGGCACACACATGGGCAACCGCAGCACCAGGGACCGCGTGGTGTCCGGGTACTACTGGAACTCCATCAATAAAGATGTGAATGAATGGGTAATGACTGAATTATGATGATTTTTTTTAGATGTTTTCACTCAAGTAATCCATGTTGACAATTCCATGTATTATTTTGCTTTTTTGCAAGCTCTAGTGTCATTTTTAGGACTATTGAGTTATGGTAAAGGGTCACATTTTTATATATTAGTCTGTTTCATTGACTGTATAAACTGGATAAATTGAAATGCCATGTTCCAAAGAGAAAGTGTTTATGAAAGCGCTTCTGGCTCCATTGACTCGGGCTCCAATTGACTTTACATTGAAAAATTTTCACCTCTCTCTCTGTAACTACTGTGAGCCTCGTCATTTTGGTCTTAAAATCCAAATCCACATTTTACAAACAGAGCAGTTAAAAAATGCTGCACAGAGATAAAACAAAATGAATGTAACAATAAAAGTAAAATACAAAAATTTGGTCATACCAATCCTAAACCAATAAAACCAGTAAAATCAAATTAAAGCAACACCACAAAAATCACAAAATAGCATTGAAATAAGTAAAATAAATACAAGACACAGAGGACCACACAAACTCATGCGGTGTTATTAGCCAGAGAGTAAAAATGGGTTTTAAGGTGAGACTTAAAACACTCCACTGTGGGGCTGTTCGGACACGAGGGGGCAGAGCGTTCCACAGTTTAGGGCCGGCTACAGAGAAAGCCCGATCCCCCTGGTTTTAACGATCGGGTACGATTTAGCAACTGAATAAATCAAGTATTTGATATGTAACCAAGCTAACTGAAACAGTAGCGAGCGCTCAGCTGGCTACATGTCGAGGTTACATAGTTAAATATTATGACATACATAAAGTGATTGAATCCATGAGCAGTCGTACAGTTGTGCTCATAACTTTACATACCCTAACAGAATTTATGATTTCTTGTCCATGTTTCAGAGAATATGAATGTTAACACAAAAACTTTTCTTTCACTCATGGTTAGTGCTTGGGTGAAGTCTTTTATTATCAAACAACTGTGTTTCCTCTTTTTAAATCATATTGAGAACAGAAACTACAAAAATTACCCAGTGAAGCTTGGAGTGTTTTGTGATAGTTGTGGATGTGTTCTTTTCTCTGATGGTAAAGCTGCTCATTCTTCTTGGCAAAAGGCTCCAGTTCCTGTAAATTCTCGGGCTCTTGTCTGAACTGCAGCTTGAGATCTGCCCAGAGGCTCAGTGATACTGAGGTCAGAACGGCCACTCCAGAACCTTCACTTTATTCTGATGGAGCCAGTGACAGCTCCACTTGCCTTTGTGATTTGGATCATTATCATGTTGGAATATCCAAGTACTTCCCATGTGCAGCTTCTGGACCAAGAAATCATAAATTCTGCCAGGGGATGGAAACTTATGAGCACAACTGTATGTGTCTCAGAAACCATCTTCTTCTCCCATGTCTTCGTCTGATCACAGACAAGCGCACAAAGATAAAAAGAGCCCAGGCAACCGACATCCTGATCTGAGAGGACGGCATCTTCATTTGTTTGAGGCGATTGTCGATGTTCTAGACGTAGCAGCCGGCTAGCAACAAGGGATGATGATGCAAAAGGTAATCGAGGGGTGTCCCATTTCTTAGGGGAACATTCGTACCCCAGCCCTCTCAGCTCAGTATAAGGGGTAAGACAAAGCTGTAGATAAAGGGGAAGGGGTAAGCCAGAGTAATGGGACGCACTCTAAATCTCACCACGAGCTGGAGCCCTTGTATTAACCTGCTCTACGTGATCCTGGTGTTTTTATTTTTGCTATTTTGTCCGTAAATAAATTCCTAATCTGAAATTCAGCTCCAAATTCGCTTCCATAGCTTCTAGCCTCAATGAGCTTTGTTTGACTGGACCGAAACGCTATGGGTGACATCACGCTCCCTTAATCCACATAATATACTTACATATCACTGCTTTATTCTCCAGGTGAAATCGTGCCACCAATGCCAGCTGAGGAACGCTGTCAAGACTGTGCGGCCAGTTTTACCTGTGATTAAGGTACTATTCATGTACTAGTGGTGTCTGGCATAAATGATTCTTTAAAATCTTAATTGATTTAAGTGATTTAGCTTCAAAAACAACCTCTATGTTAATAAATTAAACCTTCACTCACATTGGGTTTGGGGCAGTTTACTCCTTTTGAGCTTCAATACTGTGTCATAACATGTAAATAATAATGTGTAACGCACAATTAAACGAAGCAAAACTTGGATCTTTGCACTTTTGAATTTGTTTTTTTACTCTAGTCTTAAGTCTTTGCTTTTTTCCAATACTAATCTGTATAGTAGTATTTTCTTGTCACTTTTTATGACTTGCACATTTAAGATCTGAACTTTATTATGCATTAAGAGCTGAAGTTTGTCTTATCTTATTTGGTGAGTTGGCTCCACTACGTAATGTGTTTCAGTACAAATGCAAAAACAGATATCTCAATTTTGAATAAATGTCTTTTTGTTATCTTCAGCTGATATTATAAATGAATATAATGTGCCGTGAATTTTATCAGGGGAGTGATCGAGTAATATTTTGATTGCAGTAAAATGTGTTTGGCTTTTGAAAACATTGCAATTCAATGTGAAAGGTCGATTTAACATAGTAAAAAACAGGAAATGCTGTAGGAAGCTAATGTAATTGGTCAGAATTACCTTAAACAACACATCTTTGATTCTATAAACCCAAACCACGCTCAGAGAAGAGAAAAGCCCGTAGGAAACAGCCTCAGTCACACACAGTCGTTGCTTATCCCTTGGTGTCTTGGACCTTTGCTGTAGATTTTGTTATTCTGCTAAATATTTAAAAGGTGAAAAAAATATTCTGAACTGATATCCAATATTTAAAACAAAATTTACTGAGAAGAATTCAAACATGTATTTTTAAAGTCAGAAATTCAGCGGCATTTACAGTTCAGAATCTGACAAAACGAATGATTTTCCATACTTTTTATAATGTCACTGATCTGTTTTTGTGAATGAACTCTCGTTGTTCTTCTTCTTTTTCTGCTCTTCTTCGTCTCTTTCTTCAGGTGAAAGAGGCCTGGGAGGTGCTGGGCTTGTATCTGATCGGTCCTCTCCCGGAAACAGTTCGACAAAACAAATTCGCCCTGACGCTCACCGACCTCCACACGAAATACGTGATCGCGGAGCCTCTGCAAACCAAGTCAGCGTCTGAAGTGTCCGCCGCCATCATCAACAAACTCTACACGTTTGGACTCGTACGAAAGATCATCACCGACCAAACGCAGGACTTCGTGAACCAGGTGAAGTATCAGTACAACACTCACGACCAGTATCTGTGATTTAAAATGTTAATAATAATAATAATAATTATTATTATATGATTTACAGTTGAATGAAGGAATCTCATCAACTTTGAACATCAAAAACGCTGTCTCCATTGCTCACCCAAACCAGACGAAAAGACAGGTAGCACCCAGCTCACATGAAAACTGTATGGATATTGTAGACATTTAGTGATATATTTAAAAATACTTTGTGTTTTCAGGACGAGCGGACGTGTAAAAACATTAAGCGAGCCATCAGGAGTTACATAAAGGAGGGGCACTCGGACTGGGACCTGTACCTGCCAGCGGTGGTCTATGGACACAACATCACAAAACAGGTGAGAGTTACACCGACTCTGATGATTTATTTAGATCATCTTTGGATAAAAAAGTCCAATAAATTCAATTGCCATTAGAAATAAAATTTATTATTATTATTATAAATTATGAAATGATCAAGGCCTATATTAGATTTGAAAATAAAGTGAGTCTCGTGAATGTTTTTTGCCATATTACTGAAAAACGAGTCGAATCAAATTCAACTCTACAGGAGAGTTTTTATTAACTTGACTCAGGCCAGATGGACAAATGTGTCACTCTGAGGCTCCGTCCACACTAGTTATTCGATTCGTTTTAGTTGTGGATGCAGTGTTCGCCCAATATGACGGAAAACAGCTCCAGAGACGGAACGATCTGGTGCCGCCAGCTCCAACCTATTCACCTGAGGACAGATCTGATCCAGCACTGTGTGGCCGAGTGAAAACGTTGATACGCTGATGTAAGAGCTTTCGTTGCCGTCCTTATTGGACCACGTCACTGTGACTTGCGCTTTTCTCATTCGCTGATTCGTCACATCTGTCATGTGACACTATTGCGGAAAACGGTTTAAACATCCACAGACAAACGGGAAAGAGCTTTGGTCACACTTGCCATCTTCCTCGGCTCAAAATCGGCTGCTGCATCTTCTGTAAAACTACGGCAACTTCAGACAGGGTGCTCCACTTCCTTGTTTTTAATCGCCCACGTGGAGTTGTGATGACATGACACCTGCCTAGTCATGTGACTAGCGTTTCAGACAAGACGTGTTTTGACACAAATCATTTCCGATACGCTGATATGATGATTCATTTCAGTGTAAACGTAACCTAAGTTGAGTTCTGCACCTGATCAACCTAAACACAGAACGTCATGATGAATATTTGAATCCGATCGATCGAAGGGTCCTAACAGTGAAACAAGATGAAAAAAATCCAACTTTAGTTCATCCAGTTTAGAGAAAAGCACAGACATCTTGTGCTCAACGATCCACAAATGAACAAAGCTCTCACGTTCTGCACGTTTTTCAAGCCAAAGTCACTATTTTCATTTATATAACCTGGTAAACAAATAAACAAAAAACAGGAAGAATTTAAAGAGAATGAAATCTTGTTAAATCCAATTTGTACAAACCCTGTATCCCTGTAAGCCCTGAAGAACAATGAACATAAACGTATTTCTTTTCTTCAGCGCTCCACGAGGCACACGCCGTACTTCCTCCTGTTCAACCGAAACCCCCGTCAGCCCGAGGTGATGAACGCCTGTCCGATGGGAGACGACTTCGTGGTGGCCGGATCCGAGGACGAGGAGGAGAAGGTGAACCTGAACTAGAACAAAACATTTAAAGCTGCACCGTGTAACTTTTCTGTCGGAGGGTGTTTTTATTTCCCAAAACTACCACAAAAACATACATTATTACTGTGAGTGAATCTGTCATGTGTAGACCTGCTTTATTTATCTGTTTAGTTAAAAGGCACAATATATGACAAGAAATGCATCTTCCTTTTACTCAATGTTAAATATTTCTGCAGAATGATAATTTAATGATATCATTTTGTGTAATTTTTGTAATATTTTCATAGGGAGACAAAACAGAAGCGTTACAAATGTCGATTTCTGAGGACCACGACTACTGCATGAGCACAGGAGGAGAGAACCTGACGCTGGTGATTTTCTGAACTCAAAACTCTAAAAACTGTTTTCAGAAAGTGGCGCCTTTACAAGAGACAATGACGTGCCCCAAGACACTTTTTATCTGGTCTGTGAAACAAAAACAAAACGAGAAATGTCAAGTTTGGTGGAAAATCAGAATAATATTGTACGGTTAAGTTTTAAGTGGACGCCCCAAGATTTGTTTTCATGTCTGTAAATGAAAGGGCCCATACTACGCTATTTTCTGATGTTATAATGTTGTTTCCTCATCAAAAACATACCTCAGTTCTTCTCCTAAAGCATAAAACACTCTGTTCCACCTTGTGATGTCATGTGGTAATACAGGAAGTGCTCCACACACCTTCACTAGAATCATTTGGATAATTTCAACCCTAGAATAGCCAATCTGTACTGAACTAAAAGTTAAGGCCGCCACACACTACAGGAGAATCTGCCTGCGAAGATTTTGGCTGCGATTTCTTCTTCCTGAGTTCGGGGAGGCGTGACTCGACTTTTTGTTTTCATGTGCGATTTTGAAGCTGCTCCTTATGTGTGGAGTCAGTGTCAGATTGTAACCACCAAACATCAACAAAGCTACAGTAATGGCAGATAAAACAGAGCATCAGGGGCAGAGGAGCGACGGACACAGAGACACAACAAACAAACTCGAAAATAAAGACTTTATTACTCACCTAATGTAAAGTGGTGCATTTAAAGTGTCTCACCCACATTATCCACAGAAATTGTCCTCCACAAATAATGACCCCAGTCCACAAAACTGTGCTGTAAATCCAGTTTGAAGCGTTCTTTGAAAGTAAAAAGGCGAAAGTTGTTCCTTACGTGTATTTGTTTATGTCCACAGAGCGTAAAGCTGCAGATTATCGATCGAGACTCTATTTCCTGTGGACTTTATCGCCTCTTTTATGCTTTAAAAATCCTGTATCTGAAGTATTGCTCCACATTTCACAAATCATAATAACACAGTTTTGACTTGTATCTAAACTGGAAGTGCAGAGCTCTGACCTTTGAACACTTCAGAGTCTCAGAGTGAGTGGTTTTACTGTAGACAGGAAACAGGAGATGTGATTGCGCTCTTAACTGTGTAGTCTGTGGACAGATCCCGCTGCAGTCTTTGCAATCAGAGATTTTTAGTCTCACAAGTTTCTCCTCGTGTTTGCGGTGTGCGCATTTTGTCGCACGTTTGTCAAGACCGAAAAATCTTCTAGCGTGTAGTGGCCTTAAAATGGAGCTATTAACGTGAAAATTACCAAAAACATGACATCACAAGGTGGAACAAAGCATTTTGAGTTTCAGAGATTTAGACAGACTAATAATAGGATTAGTCAAACATGTGTGAATGAAACAAAACACAACTCCAGGTCTGTTTTTGAGCATTATAACATGACTTTGTGCAATCTAGGGCTTTTAAATCAGAACACTTAAAGGTGTTTATGAAGTGAAATGAATGAAAACAACTGAAACGTGGTTTTTCAGAGTTTAAAAAAATTAAAAGTGAGAAATTTAAAGTCATTTTAAATTCAAACTCTGATGAAACAAGTGATACTGTTATATACTGTCCCAAAGCATGAATATGAATGTTTTGAATATGTGTGAAGTTGTAAAACATGTAAGTACTGTAAAAATGTAAGTGCTTTTGATGTTTCTGATAGAGATAGAGAGAGAGATATTTTCATTCAAACTTGTCTATTTTTCTGACAAATTTACACAGTGGTGCCTTTGTTTTAGAAGGATTTTTCTTCTATATTTTCTGACTAATTCAATAACATAGGTTTTATGTTGACAAGTCGGTTGGAAGGATCTTAAATGTGATGAAAGAGTTACCTGTTGATACTTTGCAGTGACGTTACGCTGGGGGTGTTTTACATGTGTGTGTTTTGGCGCAATGTTGACACAATGCACACACAAGCAAATGTTTTTATGTTAAATTGTCTGAAAATTCAAGGAAAAAAACACAAAATGGGTTTAAACAACACCTTTTCAGGAGCCTGTGGTCAATACGAGCGCTCATTGTGCCGTTTAAGAGTTTGATTTGACAAACTGCATTGCAAATTTCTCTGATCTGGCCAAGATTTTAAGACTATCGGGTTATTCATCTTGTTTTCAGATTTATTATCAACTTACTAGACTAGAGACTGCTTCATTCTAGTCTAAAGGTCGTTTATTTTAAGATAACTTGGTCAAGTAAAATGATCTTGCTGCATAGACAGAGAATTTCACTACTTTTACATCATTTTCTGATAAATTTAAGTGTTTATATCTTAAATTTTGACCAGATTTTTAGTGCCTGTAATAATATGAGAGAGAGACTTGTTTAACAGCTCAAATCAGCTCACTTGTTCAGATTACATTAAACAAAAGCTCAGATTCAAGTCTAATAAAGCCTCAGACAGAGCAGTGTCCCCAGTTAGCATCACACCCGCAGAGAACGTTAATGAAATCAGCTGCAAAGTATCAATTTATATGTTTACATTTCATAAAACTGTTGAACCACGTCGTCATGAATTACAAAAGTGTATTGACCGGCTACGATGAATTTGAATTTAGAATTCATGGGGGCGGGGCTTAGTTGCATTTCGGATTTTATTAATTCATTTTTCTGTATTTTTTGTTCATTTCTTGTAAATATATTTTGCTATATAAAAGAAATCTATGAAAAATAAACACGCAATATTTTGGTGCAACATTGGATTGTTTTATTTTATTTTTCTTTCAAAAAATCCACAGCTTTTCATTCACATTTCCGGCCTTTTTCACACCACAGTGACCACACGTCGTACACAAACACTTTAATATTGCTGTCTAAATACTCTCTCGAAAATAATAAACATTTTCAGTGGACAATTTCCCAACAAAATTCAACATTTTTAGGTTTAAGTTTGTCCCGTTTGTGATACATTCAGGCGTTACAGGCGAAATAAGCAGGGAAAGACATGAAGGCCCCCTATGGATAGCTTAGGATAGGTTTAAAGAAGCACTACGGAACTTTTCTCTACTTGTCATTTGCACAGTAGGGCTTTAAGTTGATGTATCTGACATTTATTATATTACAAACGTTTTACTCTTTCCTAAAATGATGCAGTCTTAGTGTGAGCGGTGCCGCCTCTCCACAGGTCTGACCAGTGGAGTTGTCTTCTCGTTACCATGGAGATAGATAAGTTATAATACAATACTGTGGGACACTCCAATTCACTCTTAAAGGTGAGTTCATTTTTCTGGTGGAGGGTCCGTCAAACGCTTTTCTCTGTGGAAATTTTATTATTTTGTCTGGAGTGTTTCGCAGTGTGGCATTAAACCTTTCTATCGCCATGGAAACCAAACCAGACCAGGTTACAGGTCAGATCTGTTTTTTTTTTTTTTTAGGTATTTTTGAGCTATAAAACCACATGTAATTAAATAAATGTAAAGTAGAGCTGTTTAATGTCATACTGTGAAACATTCCAGGCAGAGCAATGACATATCCATAGAAACAAGCAGAAAAGTTACACAATGCACCTTTAAGAGCAGGTGTAATTGCATCTATAGTGACAAAAAACACAACGCAACATTTCAAATTAGCTATTTATTTAACACAAATTGAGATTTTAAATACTATTTTTTATTGAAAACAGAGCGACAGTGACAGTTTTAGCCCAAAAACCAGAGAATACGTGGTTTGAATCTCACATAGTGCATACCACTTTTGTGTCATTGAGCAAGACACTTTTAAACCTAACAATTCCTAGTTTCCGCATAAAACCAAAAAGACAAGAAAGAAAAGTAAAGTTAACTAAATGTGCTCAAATGTAGAAGCATTAGTTTGTTGCATGTACCAGTCACTACCTATAGGGGGCACTAGCCTGGTGAACCCTGTAGAGCAGAAGCACAGGGGGAGAGAAGCAGAGGCCGGTTTGAGTTTAAATAAAATAATTACCATGGTATTAATGAAAATGTAAATGGGTTACACTTTACAGCAGAATATGACGCTGCGTTCACACAACACTGGGACTAAAACCGGAACTAAACCTGGACTCGAGCAGGACTAAACCAGGACTCGAGCAGGACTAAACCAGGACTCGAGCAGGACTAACCCATTTCTACATCAGGACTAAACTGGGAAAAAACCAGGACCTAATAACTGTGAATACAGCCAGAAACATGTTAATGAAAGAGGGATAAATGCATTTAGCTGCCCTAATTTTTAGCCTCATTGGGTTAAAATGATTAAAGAGGGGGTATTTTACTTCTAAGGGGTATTAAGTGCTTATGAATAACATATTTTGATCACCATGTTCCCTTTTATTGTTTTGAAAATGCTATATTCGGCGAAAACCATATATTAACAAGTTTCAACTTCATTTTTTTGTGTTTGTCAGGTTGTTGTGTACAGTTTTGTATCATGTTTTCGTATTTTTATGGAGAATTGTCGTGGGGGGGGAGCATGTCTGATTTAGGCTTGTGGGTGGAAAATTGTACTTAATCTTACAGCTAAAGATAAAAAGGGTTTAAATAGGGCCCAGGAGAGCTAAATTACTCAAACATGCATGGATGACATCTAAAACCTCTTTGGACATGTTTTTGACAAAGGAACAACATTATAACAAAAAGCTCAACTTTTTTGCATAATACCCCCTCTTTAAGTAATAGAATTATCATGTAAATACCATTAATTACACTTTTTGTCATGGTATTTCATATTACATCTTAATGTATGTTTTTGGGCAGTGCGTGTAACGTGTGTGTGTGTGTGTAATGTTATAAAATACAGCTAGACATTTCCAAACTAAAGTCTCATATAGTTTAATAGTTTGTAAAAGGCTTGTGGCGGTGATTTTTTTTGGTTGTACCACAGAAATGTTCAGGCGAAAGCGACGTCACAGCAGCAACACAAAGATTCAAGAACATCTGATAAAGTGCAACAAGTGCTCGATCGAAAACTGAACTGAGACACGTGGAAAATACATTCAAGACGACGGGTACGATGAGAAGCACACAGGGAAAACCGATGTACTCTGATTATGACGGGATTTCGGAACGGCGCGTAAACAAGGGACTACAACTACATAGGCGTGATGAAGAAATCGGATTATAATTGGATAACAGGCGTAGTCGGAGTACTCTCTATGGTGAATGGCAATCTTTTCTCCATTTGTTGATAGTTATAGTTTAATTATCCATAATAAACCATGAAGAAGGACTTAATTCACAATAACAAATACTGTATTAAAGGTCTTATATTACGCAAAATTGACTTTTGTCATGTTAGAAAGTCATTATCTCCTCAAAAATATAAATAATTGTGTTTTGTTTCTTTCACATGTTTGAGAAATCCTTTATTATTAGTCGCAAAGAAGCTCAAAACTCTCTTTTCCACCTTGTGATGTCACAAAGCGGTAGTTTTCAAGTGAACAGCTCCTTTTACCTATTTTATTCAGTAGAGATGGACAGTTCCAGTGCTGAAATGATCCAAATTACTGTACTGAAGGTGTACAGAGTTTAAAAACACAGTGGAGCACTTCCTTTTCTACTGCATGACATCACAATGTGGAACAGAGTGTTTTCAGCCTCAGAACTCAGCCTAAATATGCAGGATTTGTGTGTTAAACATGCGTAAATGAAACAAAAACAACAAAAAAATTGTGTAACACGGGCCTTTTAAGGATGATTCAAGCTTTGCTATTACTTAATTTAGTGGTTACGGTTTGAGTATTAATTAAGCAGCTATTAAATCTTTCTTCATGCTTTATTAAGGACTAATTAAGACGTAGTTATGATAGTAATCGGATAACAAGCATATTCAGAGTACTGGTGGTGAATGACAATGTTTTTCTCCATTTGTTTTAAAGGGACTTGCATTCACTCGCTGCAAACATCCCATATTTTGATTTAAAGCACGATTCAAAGTCGATAATATAAATATTCTACTATAGTCTGACCAGAAACACATGTACCTGTAAACAGAGATGTCCCCAAAACAAAGGAAATTGCACATTCAACACAGAATTAAAGTGGGATTATTACAATGTTCAAATGACAAGTTCAGGGCGTAATAAAATACTGGTCTGGTCACGTGACACGCCAGAGCCAATCAGAGACGAGGGATTTGACAACGACCAGGAAGTGATTTTGTGTCATGATTTGGGTTTACACAATTTATAATCTTTTACCTTTTTTGGGGGGGGGGGGTTTGTTTTCAAATTTGAGGCATAAAAATGGATTGTAATACTCAAAATCTGTTGTAATTATATTAAAAACTAGAATACAAATGTTTAAATTAACTGAATAAATATAAGAATATGCTAAAATGTAAACTACAAATACTGTTTTCATCCAGTAGATTCATGTCAGTATCTGTAGCGCCTTCCATTTCTTTAGGCTAGTGCTTATTTACTAAATTAAAAAATGCATAGCACACTCAGATGGCCAATATCCAAAATGTTTAAGTAACGTTGCAGCAAAAAAGCCTTCATCAGATCATTTTTCTTGCTTTGGACCACAGTGCACAAAATGGCTGCCTGCTCAAGTGCTCATATCAAGTGAGGACCTCCCACTTAAAAATAAAAAAAAGCTTTTGGACACCGGCCATCTGAGCGCGCTGTGCATTTTTTCACTTTTAGTTTTCTTTTCCTTGCATTTGCACCTCTACAAGAACTTTGGTGTGCGTTTTCTGTACTTTTACTTTTATTTACTAGCAAAACTAAATATATTAAGAATAATACGTACTAAATAATATTAAGTCTCCATTATTTTAACTAAAGCTGTTATCCATGGCCATCTGCTTTTCTCAATAGAGATGTTGTGTTGCCTGAAATGTTCCACAATACAGGATTAATCTTATGTATCGCCAAGGAGACAAGTTACGAGTCAGATCTGTAAGAATAAGCGTTATTGAAGATATGGCTCTGTTATTATGACTGGAGCTGGTTTCCTGGTCATTGTCAAATTGATCTTATCTCTTCTTGTTTAAAGGTGCATTACGTAACTTTTCGGGCGTTTTTGCTTTGTCTGGAATGTTATGTGTTATGTATGGCATTCAACTTTTCTGTCTTCACGGAGACCAAACTGGACCAAGTTACAGGTCAGATCTGTGGAGAAACAACCCCGCTCACAGCCAGAGTGTTGTTTTTCTCAGTATTTTTGAGCAATAAAACCACTGAAAAAATGTAAAGTAGAGCTGTTTAAAGTCATACCGTGGAACATTCCAGGCAGAGCGATGACATCTCCGTAGAAACAAGCAGGTGGCGGAACCCCAAACAAACCAAAAAGTTACGCAGTGCACCTTTAGAGTCCGTTGGTCCGTACATTTCAAGCGCACCTCATTGTAGCCACAGTCTCTGCTCACTCATGCAAACATGCTCGCGGCAAACACATTTCCAAAGTCTTTTTCAAACATAAATAGAAGAAAATAACAAACTAAAGCGCGTACAAATCCTCTTTCACGCATCTCGTATCCAAAACGATCCATTGTCTTCAACCATGACTGTGCTCGGTGGCGATTCACCGTAAGTTACAAATTCTATAGTGGAAAATATGTACCTCTTTTTTTGCTTAAAGAGCCAAGGCATTTTTGCACCATGAAGTAAACTTAGAAACTTTAGAGGTAGAGGCCATTTTTTTGAGTAAACAATTGAAGTCGTCTTGTTTTTTTTGTTGTTTTTTTTTTCCTAAATTAAGCAGTTCTCAAAAATGAGCTTAAAAGGGGGGGAAGTAGACACTGCGGTGGGTGGGAGAGTGAACGGCAAAAACAAATGTCTACAGAATTTGTTTTAAAGTGCGTATGACATTTGACTAAAAAAACCCAGTTAAGATCATTATATTTAAAGGTGCACTGTGTAACTTTTTGGTTGGGGGTCCGTCACCTGCTTGTTTCTATGGATACGCCATTGCTTTGCCTGGAAAGTTCCACAGTATGACATTAAACATCTCTATTTTATACATTTATTTAATTACAGGTGGTTTTAAAGCTTAAAGCATTCTGACTGTGAGCAGGGTCACCTCTCCACAGATCTGACTTGTAACTCAATCTGGTTTGGTATCCATGATGATAAAGCCATACTGTGAAACATTCCAGACAAAGCAATAACATCTCCATGGCAAAAAGCATCAGAAAAGTTACACAAAGCTTCTTGAAAAGCATCAGTTTGTTTTAATCTTTTACGTTTTTTTGTTGAACTTTTTACAATTTTGACATTTCATTTTGATGCTTTTTATATTGAAAATGAATCAATGAGTCTCTACTAGAAAAATTACACACTGCACCTTTAAGATTTTGCAAAAAAATATATGTATTTTTAAAGTTTAATCATTTTTAAGGTTTGAAATTTGCCTTCCTGTTTGGAAATCACACTAGGGACTTTCATAACTGATACCTCACAAACACTGGGCCAAACCTCCTCTAATTTATACTGAAATATGATGTGACAAATAAAAATACAAGAAAAATCTTTATTTTGTTGAAATGTTAAATGTCATTTATATTTACAACAGGTTTTATCCCACCAAATTAAGTCAAAATTAGAGTAAATAATTAGCGTAAACCTGCCATACGCACTTTAATGACTTGAAATTGGACTATTACTATAAGGATTTGTTTCAGATTTGAATATATTTAGCTCTATTCACGCTTACGTCACAAAAAAACAGAAGACGTTTGGAAACATGTGGATGACGACTTTGTTCGGGCTCTGTTGGCAATAGGAACTCTGATAAAATCTGGAAAACTGAGAAAATGGTTCGGTTTTCTTCATCTAAATGTCATTATATTCTTTCTTTTTTCCTTTTATAAATTAAAAAAATGAGACAAAGCCGCACTTACTTCCAAACTGCCTGCCATGACGTGACGAAGATCCACTGATTGAAACGTCATTTATTAAAGGCAGTTTGGAAGAAAGTGTGCAGCTTTGTCTAGTTTTTTATGTTCACTGTAGTAGCCTTGAACCAGTGATGTGCTGGTAGACTTTTATGATATTCCTTTTATGATATTCCTTTTATAAATTGCCTATTCATTCATGTATTATAATTTGTTTAACTTAATAAAAAAAGATGTTGCTGCAGAATCCACGGTTTTATCACACCAGAAGTCGTCACCCACATGTTTCCAAACGTCTTCCGGTAAGCGTGAACAGAGCCTTTTGTCCCTCATTTAAATAGGTAGTTGAAGAGGATATGCACGTTTAAATGATATCTTTTATATGACCTCTCTGATAAGACAAGCCAAATAAGTTAAAGTAAATTCACCTAAACTGGAGAAAACTTAAAAACTGAAGTCAAGTCATGTTTGTTTCTGTAGACATGTGTTTTTGTGATATCAGCGTCCTCACACGTACAGGATTACGTTGTCGGGACAGTGCTGAAGGCTTTCCGTGGGGGGGTGCGTGGCGCGGCAGGAGACGGGGCAGGTTTTGGGTTTGGGCGAATCGCAGTCATCAGAGGTCAGTTCGGCGATATCGTCCGACTGCGTGTCTGACATTTCCAGATCGCTCCGGATGCTCTCGGGCTGGGCAAGGGTCACGTCTCTGAGCCCGTCCCTGACCGAGGCTCCGGGGGACAGGCCGAGAGCGCCGCCCCGCCGAGAGCTGCAGTCCTGGGGTTCGTCCGGGGCGGAGGAGGGCGGGTGCGGGTGTGCGGAGGTCTGAGGGGCGGAGGAGGCGGCCGGAGGGGTCAGGTCCTCTTCGCTAGTTAGACACAAGTGACTCGGTTTGGTCTCGATGTCCACCTGGATCTCGAGGTTTGTGCACTCCCTACAGACGGAGATGGAGAAAGAAGGAAAGAGAGAGGGGAAAGAGATGGAAAGAGGAAAAGTTTAAGGACATTTTAATACAAACTTCAATATTTTTCAAGTTGTCAGATGTGCTTTACGGTAATATAACAGTAATAGTAACAGTAATGTCTGTGGTGTTACCTGTCGGGCAGCGTGTAGGAGGAGATGATGGACCCGGCCATGCCCCTGGTGCTGGCGCAGTCGCTGCCTGCGCCCAGACTCCCGGTCTCCCTCTGGGGCTGCTCCTTCAGCTCCCCGGCCTGGACCTCCAGCCTGAAACACACGTTAAGATAAACACGTTGGGATTTACTACTTTTCTATAGCATTTTTCATCCCTGGTTTGGATTGGTTGGTAATAATAAAATTGTGAAACGAGCGCGTAATTAAGAAGCATTGTTCTGCACTCAGCACTAATGTGAGTCAGTACAGTCACATTTTCTTTGTATTTAGGTCATTTTTAAGCAGCTTTTCTATATATTACCTAAACAAATTACAATGTATGCCTCTCTTTACTGTTGGCAGGGATCAAATTGGTCAAAAATATGGACACTGGGACATTTCTTGTATAAAACTGGGACAAATCACTGGTTTTGGATAAATCTGCTGGGACAGGGGACACAGGGCTCAAAACTGGGACTGTCCCGGGTAAATAGGGACGTCTGATCACCCTAACTTTATGGCGAGCCTTGAGCGTAACTGCTTGAACTGAATTGGTGGTATACAATAGGTCTAAAACTGACCAGTCACAGGGCAGCAGTGTGATTTGTGCTGAAGCCAGCGCTGAACGACAAAACAAAAGACAAGCAACACTGATAAGACACACTTAATTTAGCTTCAATACAGATTTTGTTTTTGAAAAAGGTGTAGAAAGTCAACATTTTGTGCGTCTGTGGACATGTGGATGCCTCCTGCTTTTCTCTCAACTGGATTTAACTAAAGTCTGAGTTTTAGGTGTGTTCTGCTGTTGACTTATTGATAAATTGCAAGAAATCCTCTATTGTTTTAGTATTGGGATATATCAGGAGGAAATGAGCTCTAGTGCTACAACCTGGCACAAAGCATCTGTCCTGTTAAGGTTAATCTTTATTGTGCACTGTCCCTGTCTCATAAATAAACTAAATAATAGAATAATAAGACTAAACTGACATCATGTCATGTGGTTGTACCTACGTGTAATAAATTTGCTTTACAACGTCAGTAACACCAGTGCATGTGTGCGTACCTGCTGTATTTGCCAGTGCGTGTGCCGAGAGCGCCCCCTGCCAGTGTGTTGAAGTGCGGCGTCTCGCTGAGGGCTCCGGGGGCCACAGACACGGCCTCGCTCGGGCTCGTGGTGCTCAGGCCGCTCACCGCTCCGTCCAGGCTGCTCTCCCCCAGACTGGGAGACTTCAGGGCCCTCCAGGCATCTGCCACTGCACAGGGACAACAGTTACTGAAAGAGTCCATTACACTGTTTTCTGATCTATGTCATAATGTTGTTTCCTCATCACACCTCATAAAAGTACTTAAAGAGGAACTCCGGCACATTTGAAGCTAAAGTCCGTTGCTAAAGGTGGTCAAATACTGTCAGAAGCCAAAAAACGGCACAGATCAGTGTTGCCTTGGTGGAGATCTCGCTGTGACAGTGAGTCTGTCAAGGAAACAAACTAGTGTAGTGATGGGGGCAAGTTCTTAACTTCCACTTGACACCACTTTAACCCATCTTACAACAGCCACGAGTCTAACAAACAAAACGCTCTGCCTGGCTCACTCATTAGTGTCTGGAAACACAGAACTTGCCCCCATCACTACACTAGTTTGTTGCATTGACAGACTCACTGCCAAAGCGAGATCTCCACTAAGGCAACACTGATCTGTGCCGTTTTTTTTGGCCTCTGACAGTATCTGACCACCTCTAGAAATGGACCTTAGCTTCAAATGTGCCAGAGTTCCACTTTAAGAAATCATTGACTAATCACATAAACATTAATGCTGACCAGTTGAAAGTTATAAAATCATTATTGCCAAGCTCATAGTTATTCTACTTCAACAGCGCTCTCTGTTTCCTGACCTGTGATTGGTCCATCATCTTCGTCAAAGTCGATCCGGACGCCGCGCCCCTTCCCCCGGCTCACCCCACAGCCCCCTCCTCTGCACAGGGAGATGGGCACCACCCCGTACACGTAGGCCAGCATGATCGGGACCCCAATACCTGCGCACACACAGAGGGAAATCATCAAATGAAAGAACTGTGTTATTCCAATATAGCAAATATACATAGAAATACAAATAATGTAAATAAATGGCATTCCCAAACTTTGGAAGTGATTATTTTGGTAACTAATATCGATACAAAATTGGATTCAGCAATCAAATCAAGACACATTTAACTAAATTTGTGGATTTTAGTCCAAATTATACATTGATACTCTTTCCTTTCTATTTTTGAGTAAAGTTCATGAGCTGGTCTGTTCTGGAGCAGAGACGTACCCACACTGACGGCGGCGATCACCGGGGCCGTGATGATGGACAGGGCCACGCCTCCTGTGATGGCCAGGTTTCTACGGTGACGGGATGATTTCTTCAGTTCGTAATGAGCGTGGATCTAAAAACGGAGAGAGTTTTTGCATGAACTTTTCCTGCAGGTGTAGTCTTGACCATCAGATATAAAGAGATAAATAATAGTTTTGAAAGCTTCTGCCACGCCCCTTTTTAGTTGACTAATCGATCTTTAGTCGACCAAGAATTCCTTTAATTGACCACAGCCCTAAACATAATTATAATGGTAATAAATCAATCAATGAAACTTTATGTACAGAGCGTTTTTCATATAAAAATGCACCATAAAACCTAATCTAATCCTATGGGACCATTATAAACACATTCTCATTGGTAGGGGTGTGCAAAAATATTGAAATATCGATATATCATATTGTTTAATGTGATGATACAGTATCAAAATCGTGGGCTGCTGTATCAATATATCGCCAAGAGTATTTTTTGGTATATTGTACTAAATTATTTTGTTAAAGCGCTACAATTTTGTTGCTTGTTTAGAGAAAGGAAACTCGTTTATGCAACACATTTGACTTAGGCTGTGTTCAGACTGCAGGGCTTAATGCTCAATTCTGATTTTTATGTGAAATCAGACTTTTTTGCGAGGTTGTTCACATTTCCAATTAAATGCGACTTGTATGTGATCTCCAGTGTGAACTTTAAATGCCCCAAAAGTGTCCCGCATGAGCATTGGAGGACACAACAACGTCACACACAGTGAGTGAGCTCAGTGTTTACAGAAGTTACTTAAACATGGACGCTGCATTGAGCACCTGGAGATTTTAAAGTTGCTGTCGTACCACTCCCGAGGGATGAAACATGTCTTCAGCCTATTTCAGTAGCAAACACGTTGGCGTTGGGCTGTATTGGTCACAACAGGAGCTTGTTACAGCACAATAGCCAGAGTTTGGCTATTGTGCTGTAACAAGCTCCTGTTGTGCACCTGTTGATAATGTGTAGGTCAGATGTAGGTGAGATGAATGTGACCTGTCCGTTCAGACTGAAGTCACATGTCAAAAGATCGGATATGTATCGGTTTTAGGAGCACATATTCAAGTGGCCTGGGTCGCATTTAAAAAATATCAGATTTGTGTCATTCAGACTGTCATTAAAAGATCAGATACAGGTCGCATAAGGGTGAAAAGATCAGATTCGTGCAGTCTGAACGTGGCCATATTCAGTTTCAATGATTAAAATGGGTGTGTTTCATATGAACTTTGTACAAAAAGTAGTTTAACAAAGACTTTTAGTGTCACAGCCATGATTTAGTCATTATTTTTTAACAAACTGTAGCGAATTGATTTGAAATATATCGGATTGAATCAAAAGCTCACTGTACTGAGATATCAGCAACTTCTTACTGATACCCAGCCCTACACATTGGCACAGAGAAGGTTAGTAAGGAGCCTTGACTCATTCTTGATAAGTTCTGGTCATCTTATATTTAAAGGTGCACTGCGTAACTTTTCTGGTCCATGGAGATGTTATTGCTTTGCCTGGAATGTCCCACGGTACAACGTTAAACATATCTATCTAGAATTTATTCATTACAGGGTGTTTCTATTGCTCAAAAATGTGACTCTCCACAGATCAGAACTGTAATGTAGTGTAGTGCTGTAACCCACTTGTCTCCCTCGTGACCTCTACTGTGGAACATTCTAGACAAAGCAATCAGATTTCCATGGAAAGAAGCAGATGATGGACCCTTCACTAGAAATGTTACGCAATGCACCTTAAACTAAAATAAGTCAAAACTTGTCTTCAGAAACAGAAGATCCTGGCCCGAGTCCATGAGCATAGACGGTTTTGAAATATTAATCACTGATTGAGAACAACAGATCCTTTCAACATTTGGGGAGATTTGATCTAATGCCAACAAACAGTGAGTGGGCCGCCGTCTGAATCAGAGGTTCAAGGAAAAGCAAACAGACAAAAATCAAACAATAAACACAACAACGGCCAAATGAACGATGCAGTACGGACACTAACCAGCAGAGGGCACCACCAGGTATTGAAGTTTGTAGAGAAGTGAATGTATCGACTGATATTTTTGTTTTTGGTCAAAACACTAACAAAACAAGTGTAAAGAGAACAAAAAATACAAAAATAAAATAAATTCAACATTGGCTAGCAATGGTTTGTTAAAATGGCATAATACAACTTTCCCGGTGGGTCCGTCACCTGCTCGTTCCCATTTGCTTTGCCTTGAATGTTCCATAGTCAGACGTTAAATCTTATCTATCGTGTATGGATAAAATAATAGGTGTTTTTACGTATCAAAAACATACACACCAGCATCATAACAGTTAGTTTTAAAATGATTACTATTATTAGGGTATATTTTATTTAAATTACTGTATTTTTCGGACTATAAGTTGCACTTAAAGTCCTTTAATTTTCAAAAAAGTCAACAGTGCGCCTTAATCCGGTGCGCTTTATGGTCCGAAAAATACATAATGCATAATTTCATAGGGTAAACCCACTTCCACTCTCAGTTTGAACCATTTTAAACAAAGTCTTGATCATTTCTCTGTGATTAGTTTGTAAATAAAAGGAGTTCTCACGTTGGCTTTTGTCATATAAACAAAGAGTAAAAGGGCCAGTTTTCTTAAATTAAAAGATCCAAGTATACAGATAAAATAATAACTGTAAAACATAATACACTACAATACAAAATGAAATAATTTGTAAAGTTTCGTGATCAATGTAGAAAAGCAACCACATACTTTTTCAAACTATGTCATGAACAGGGGTGGGTTAAAGTTTTTCTTCTTCCCACTCTATGTGAAATTTTCTGTTGTATATGTGGTATTTTTATATAATTTTTCTTTCTCTCTTGGCACAAACTTGTAATAAAAACAAATCAATCAAAGGCAAATAGTAGAAATTGTAAGGCAATAAGGAAATAACTGCTGGACGCCGAGTCTAGTATGTTTCCATTTCCATTTCAAGAGAAAAATGTAAAACCAAAAGCCCTTATCTCAGTATGATAAGGCTACAGTATCTTATGTTTATGAACTCCCACAAAGATACCAATGTGTAAACCACAAACTATGAGCCTATATGCCATATTATTGTGTGCACATCTCTGAGGACCTCTCCTGGAGCAGCAACTCTGCATCACTGGCCAAAAGAGCCCAACAACGCCTTTACTTCCTCCGCAAACTGAAAAGAGCAAGAGCCCCGACCCCTATCCTCCGGACATTCTACAGAGGCACCATTGAGAGCATCTTATCCAGCTGCATCACAGTGTGGTACGGCTCTTGCACCGCGTCCTGCAAAAAGACCCTGCAGCGCATCGTCAGAGCAGCTGAGAGGATCATCGGTGTCCCTCTCCCCCCTCTACAGGACATTTATCACTCCCGCCTCACCCGCAAAGCCATCAGGATTGCAGGTGACCCCACCCACCCATCTCACAGCCTCTTCAGCCCGCTACCATCAGGGAGAAGACTGCGGCGCCTCCAGGCCAGAACCAGCAGACTCCGGGACAGTTTCTTCCACCAGGCTGTCAGAGGACTTAACTCTCTCCCTGCCCTACCCCCACTTTTCCCCTCTGCCCCCCCTCGGCCCCCTGTCACCTACTAAGACCACTGCGAACTCTAATGCACTACCTCACTTTTTTACATTATATGGACAATCAGTGACTGTTATTCATACATTTTTGCACTACTTCACTTTTTTACCTGTAAATATTGTTTTGTCTATTGTGTCTGTTTACTTTGAGTGTTTGCACATTTTTGGCTTGTTTGCGCACTTCTGTCTGTTTGCACATTTTGTTGTTTGCACATTTGTTTTATACTTGAATTTTTTATTGGAATGTTTTTAATGTTTGCACTGAGGTGGGAGAGGACAGCAATTTCATCTGTGCTATATATATTTTGTATGTATATGCACATGTAACAATAAAGGAAAATTGAATTGAAAATTGAATTGAATATTACGCTATTTTCTGATCAGTTATAATGAAGTTTCTGCATCAAAAACAGACCTGGAGTTGTGTTTTGTTTCATTCACACATGTTTAAAACAGAACATCACTCAAACACACTTAAACATGTGTGAATGAAACAAAACACAACTCCAGGTCTGTTTTTTTCTTGAGGTAACATCATTATAACATGACTTAAAGCTCACAAGAGTCCATTTTGTGTAATATAGGATCATTAAAAGAAAACTCAAACTCAAAACTGAGCCGTATAAGTTTGGCGTAAGATTTTTGCGTGTAGATTTGTTATTGAACCTGCTCTAAAGTCCCTGCGATGGACCTGTCTCACCTTCCGCCCCACATAGACGGGGATGCCGATGACCATGGCGGGAACAGCGATCCCGGCGATGAGTGTAATCCCGACCGGAGCGCCGATCAGGGTCCCCAACTGCCACAGGATCTTCTTCTTCCTGCTCCAAGGCTTCTTCCCCCAAAACGTGCACCCGGACGGACTAAAGGGGGCGCAAGAGAGAGATTAACGTTGAGAAGAGGTTAACAATAGATGGATTTGTTGAAGTAGGATCATGTTATTTTGAATTAAACATAAATGCAAAGCTAACATTTTCTTTCAGCCCTTTGTGTATCATTTGGAGTCTTATTTTCTCAATTATTAATCACAACTAAAGACCTATTCGCACAGGATTCGTATTACCTGTGGATATTTGGTGATTTGTAATGATTGTGGAGGATGTCTGAGGTCTTAATTAAATGTGCCATGTCTGTAATTTATTACAGACATGGCAATTTAAGTCAAAATTCCTCCGCAAATTACCTAACACAGATGTCCAGTGATATTCCCATACGAATCTGCATCTCAGTGTCTGTTGTTGTAATTGCGCCTTTTCTATTTCTTTCTTTAAGTAACACTGAGGTGAGGCGGCAATTTGCAAATTACCACACGTCCCGAGGTTGTACTTATCCCGTGCGAATAGGTCTTTAGTATAGCAGAGATGATGGGGTAGGTGAAAACAAACATTTTACGAGCACTGAGTCTTGATTGCAGGATAATACATTCAAAATACAACCCTGAATAAGGTGATGATGGGAACAACATTTTAATTCATTAAAAATAATTTTGCATCTGTCTCCTTTACCCTTTAAAGTGGAGCTAAATGCTAAATCCACTTTCTTCGCTACTTAACTGTGTATATGTTGTTTGAATGGCCTCATCGTGTGTGTGCTGCCTTCAGTGGCTTCTGTAATTTTAAGTACTTGGTGACATCACACAGAACTGCCAGTGGGCTGCAGGGGCGGAGTTTGTAGTGTGGATACCTGTTGGACCAATCACACTGTTCCTTATACCCCCAGACCCCGCCCCTCCTGCCTCTTTACTCTGCTTTATTTCCAGGTTAGCAGCTCTGTTTGAAATGTGTTTGTGGTGGAGTTTAGGTGTTTAGTCCATGGTTCTATAGACCCTTTTAGCGTTAGTAAACTGTGATGACGTAGGCTCGGTTCTGCACACATTTTGGCAACAGAAATATGGCAGAACTCAGCAGCTTGTCGAGCTCTGTGAAAGGATTATCGTCAAAAGATCACAAATATTTCGCCAACAAACTGACTTTGGCAAACAGTGTCCGACTGCCAGATCCTTGTGTGATCAGTGAGTATAACTTTAAAACTTTAGTCCGTCGGTATTGATTCTGACAACCACACACAAAACAACCAGACATTTTGGTGCTGGAAATGTTTTTTATCTCCGTCTTCTTCTTCAGTCTGTAAGAATCTGGGAAACAATGCCACTTCTGTTGCCAAAATGCACACGCAGCTTTTTTTTTTTTATCACTTCTGCCCTAAAAGGGTCTATAATAAAACTGGATAAGGCATTCCCCCTCTGTTCCATTGCAATACTGACTAGTGGCTGCACCAGGTACTACAACTTCCGAGAGCTTGGGATAGGAAAATATTCTTCCGTAGAAGCACAATGCATTTTTTGGGAATTTAAACTGCCCGTGTTTGGCTGACAGGACATTGGCGACTTTCACAAAGGTAGGATTTCGTAGGATTTTTTTCTATTTTTACAACTTTTTAAACTTTTTAGAAACTTTGATAACTTAAGGTTTTCTAACCATGGATCTATAATAAAACCCGGATAAGGCATTCCCCCTCTGCCCAGGCTCCAGATCGACTAGTGGCTGCTCCAGGCCCAGAAAGAAATCTCCCGCAGAAGCACAATGCATTTTTGGGAATTCAAACTGCCCATGTTTGGCTGACAGAGCATCGACGACTTTCACAAAGGTCAGATTTTGTAGGGATTCTTTTTAATTTTCACAACATAAACTTTTTAAAAATTTTAAGTTCTCAAAGCACCTAAAATTTAGCTTTGTAAGACCTAGCCTAGCCTCACTCTGAGCCCACATTAACTCCGGTCTAGCAGCTCTCGCTCTGATTGGTCCAAACTTTCTTCATCCTACTCCTTTTCAGAGTTGTAGCTTTATTTTCTTTTTTTGGGGGGGTTACTGTACTTTATTTGGCTACACACCATGCACATTACAAATGTCGGTGGGAGGAGCTTGCCCTTAGTGAAGAAGTAAATCTGGAAGAGAAAACCAATGCACCAATGAGCCCAGGCCACTGAAAACAATACGACGCCATCTTGGGTTCACCTTCAGATTTCATTACAGTTCTATGGTTTAGTCCCCTTTCAAACATAGCGGTAAACACGTGTATACAGACGTCTGTAGTTCACCTGAGGTAGTGCAGGTCAGAGATCTCCTTCATACAGAGCCAGCAGAACTCACAGCCGCAGACGGCACAGGTCATATGATTACAGCTGCCGTCGTTCATTTTGATGATGTAAGCGCCGCAGCGAGGGCACGGCTTGATGTCATCAGCTGGAGACGAGACAGAGAAACACATGTCAACAACGGCATCACACTCCTCTTCAGACTTTTATTGTATTGCTTTGTTTGGAGGTACTGCAACATTATGAACACAGTGACACGTGGAAGAATAAATGTATTTTTTGGGAATCTGACCTTCATAATAAATAAAAAAACGAAATAATAATAATACAATAAACATTTAATAACAATACATTCTAAAATAATAAAAAATATTTAAAAAACATGTAATAACAATAAAATAAAAATAATACATAAAAAATACAATAAACATTTAATAAGAATAAAATAAAAATATTAAAAAAAATATATACAAAAAATTTATAAGAATAAAATAATAATAATAAAGACAAAATACAATAAACATTTAGTAACAATAAAATAAATAAATAAAAATAAAATAAAAAATAAAAATAAATTCTTACACCTTTTTACTTGAAACAGAATGCACCTTAAACACAGATTTGCGTTTGGGGTTATGTGCAGACTGGATGTACTGAATAATTTTGTCATCAGAATATTCCACCTGGGGAAAACCGTGGCAAAGCGAATTGTATTGTTTGGTTTTGACATTTAAAACGGCTGCAGAAAAATACAAAGAGCTGTTGTCATGACAAAAAGAAGAAAACACAGTGTAAGAAAAGAAGGTAAAAATAGATCTTTGTGCTTCGATGGTCCAGGTTTTCCCCGCGGTGTCTCTGGTAAAACAATGTGAGACGGACTGAGCTGGCAGATGACAGGAGGGAGAGGAAGAAAGGGAGAGAGACAGAGAGAGAAAGAGAGGGAGAGAAAGAAAGAGAGGGAGAGGAGGGAGAGGAAGAGAGACAGAGAAAGAACGAGGAGAAGAGAGAGGAAGAGAAAGAAAGAAAGGAGAAGAGAGAGACAGGGAGAGAGAGAAAGGGAGGGGAAGAGAGGGAAAGTGAAAGAAGGAGGACTTGAAAGAGAACAGGAGAGGGAGAGAAACAGAGAAAGATGAAAAGAGCGAGGAAGAGAGTGGGAGGGAGAGGGTGGTAGATGAGAAAGAGAGGGAGAGGAGAAGAGAGAGAACAAGAGAAGGAAAGGAGAAGAGAGAGAATAAGAGAGAGAGAGGGATAGATGAAAAAGAGAGAGGGAGAGGAAAACAGAGAAAAGGGAGAGAAAGAGAGAGGGATGGATGAGAAAGAGAAAAAAAGGAAAGGAGAGGAGAAAAGAGACAGAACAGGAAAGGGAGCGGGGGATTGATGAGAAAGAGAGAGGGAGAGGAGATGAGAGAGACAGAGGGAGAAAGAGAGAGAGAGGAGGAGAAGACAGAAAGAGAGAGGAAGAGGGGGTGGATGAGAAAGAGAGAGGGAGAGAAAGACAGGAAGTGAAACAGAAAGACAAGGAGGAAGAGAGAGAGGAAGTGAGTGGGAGGGAGAGGTGGTGGATGAGAAAGGGAGAGAGAAAGAAAGAGGGAGTCAAGAGAGAGTGACATGGCAAGAGAGAAAGAGAAAGCAAGAGAAAGGAAAGAATCAGAGGGAGGGAGGGATGGAGAGATGAGAAAGATAAGGGGAGAGATAGAGGGAGGGACAGTGAGAGGGGGAAGGTGGAGAGGGGATGAAGGGACGAGAGAGAAGAAGAAAGTGACAGAAAGAGACACAGAATAGAACAGAAAAAGCAAGAGAAGAGACTGTGAGAGAGAAAAGAAGAGACAAGAGAACGGAAAGAGAAACAGAGAGAGGGTGACGTGAGAGGAAAAATAAAGAAGAGAAGAACAGTGAGGAGTGTGCGACGTGCTGGGGCTGTTTCAGACTGAAGTCAATAGGAATAATCCATAGTGGTTTAAACTAAAGCTCTGTCCATACAAACAGCTGAAACTAAAATACTTTGCCCTTTATTGTATTGACAGAATCACTTTATTAAGAAGCAGATCAAGCTGTGGAACTGAAGACAGATAAGAAAGGAAAACATTACAATATTACGCAAAACTGACTCATACCGGGAGTTGGTTTTGATTTTTGCTCTCTTCCACCTCAAGAAAAGGTAGTTTTAAAGTTCACAGCTTCCTTTGACCTTTTGTAAAGCACACTGCAAAAAATTTTGGCCTAAATTAAAAATATAAACACGACACACACAAATCTATCAGAAAATGACTCAAAAGTAGTGAAACTACCTGTCCATGCAGCAAGATCATTTTACTTGACAAGTTAAAATAAAAAATAAACGACCTCTGGACTAGAATGAAGCAGCCTCTGGTAAGTGGAAATAAGTTTATAGATGCAAAGTTTTAGATAAACATACTCGAGTATCAAGCAAATCTGTATCACTGAATCTATAAAGAAGTGAAGTGCTGCAGGGGAAAACTTTGGTCAATGTATTTTTTTTAACATTTATTGTCTAAATTTAGGGTTTTCTGACTAGTTGAGTCATGGAAAAAAATATGTGACAATTCTGAACCCTTTAACGCCTGAATTTATGTAGACGTACAGTATATAAAAAAAAGTTTTGTGTGTGTTTTGTCTTTAAGTAGATAGTAAATTGAGATTATTAATTTGACTTAAGCAAAAAAAAAAAAAAAAAAAAGGAGGGTTCTGCATCTGCACTAACGGCACTGGGGGAAATGCGGTTTCAGAACTAGTAGGTAGAGAATAAATCTGAAAACAAGATGAATAACCTGATATAAGTTTTAAAATCTTGGCCAGATCAGAGAAATTTGCAGTGTACAGATTGGAAATTCCACATCTGAAATAATCCAAATGATTCTAGTGAAGGTGTATGGAGTTTAACAGCACAGTGGAGCACTTCCTGTATTACCGCATGACATCACAAGATGGAACAGAGTATTTTTAGTTTGAGAGAAGAACTAAATAGTCTAAATATGCAGGATTTTTGTATTAAACATGTGTGAATGAAGCAAAACATAACTCACCACTAGCAGCACAGACAGAGCAGTGCTGCTAGTTAGCTTCACACAATAGACTATAATTCAGACCCTTTTTCATCTAATTATTTGGTTCTCTGTGATTTTGTGTGTTTCTACTGCAAAACGTTATATTTAGTTAAGTTTAAATTACTCAAATTCAGAACATACAACTTGATTTGAGTAGATTTGAATAGACAAGTTAAATTATCTACCAGTGGAATCTTTCTTTCTTGAATCAAACAACATAAAATTATTAAGAAGACCATCTTGCTGGTCAAAACGCATCCATGTAATAAAGGACTCTTAATATATTCAGTCAGTGCCTCGGGTTTGTACCTTGCCCACTTTTACATTTTTAGTGAGGACTATTTTTTGTTTAGATTTCAAGTTAAAGCACCTGTACTGCCACTTTTTTTCTTTTTTTTTTACTGTTTTTGTGACCCAGTGAAGCGCTCTACCTCCTCTCTTCAGCCAACATAAGATTCAATTTCTTATTTTCATTGCAAAGATTCGTTTTTCTTAACTATGGTTTGGCTTATTTCAAGCATAGTACAAAAAAACGTATGTACAGACCTGCAAACTCCAAATACAAGAAACAAAAAATGTAAACAAGGACGATCAACTTTGTTTACATGCATGCACGAAAAGGAGAACAGTAAAACGAGTAAAAAAAGAGGCTTGTTCCATTTGTAGATAATTGTGCGTCTCATGTGAAATTTACTCAAATCAACTGAACATTTTCGTAATTCACGCCATTTTACCCTGGAAATGTTTCACTTTTGTTGCGTCTTACCCGGGCCCTGCTCCTGGGTGTAGCTGGGCGAGTGGTTGCTGTGCGTGTGAAGAGACTGCGCCCTCTGCTGGCGGGCGGAGTCGCAGGTCTGGTTGGGGTGCCAGGCCTGTTTACAGTGGTAACAGAACTCGGCCCCGCAGCCCTCTCTACGGCACACGAGCCTCGGACAGCTCGCACACCCAGACGCTATCACCGCAAACCTGAAACACAGAGACAAAAAGACTAAAGCTCCTGCACCAAAATTATGTATATTTAAGGAGCTCTCGAGGTCAAAATAACTCAGCTGTGCAAAGTCTGAATCTATTTATAAAGCAAGTCATTGTCCGTTTATCAGGAAGTGTTTTAGCATGCTTATTGGCACAGCAAAAGTCCGCTTTGGCCTCTGAAAGCTATGAAAAACACTTAAAAACGCATCGTAGTGAATTATTACAGCACTCTGAATACAAAAGGTAAGTGAGGAATAACTTTGGACCATATAAACTGCAGACGAGTTCTGTTTTTCATGTTTTTAAGACAGTAAAAAGCAGGTACAGAGTCTAAGTTAAAATACAGTGTTCTTCTTCTTTATTAAATCCAATCCAGTCCATTTATATCCATTCCATAAACAAAACAGTTTCCAAAGAGTTGCACAAATACAGTGTAATAAAATCAGTAATAATAATGTAATGATTAAATTAACGCTCAGATTTAATCACACAAGTCTTAAAACAATAAAACCAGTCAAATAAAATAAGAGCAAAACCACAGAATAAATAAAACCAATAAAATAAATTAAAAATGAATAAAAGACACAGGAAAACACAACTCACACAGTGTTAAAAGAGGATAGAGGATAAAAGTGGGTCTGAAGGCTTAAAACATTCCACTGTGGGGGCTGTGCACATATTTCAGTCTTGAGGGTTTGTCAATATGACATCAAGTTTTGTATGACAGAATTTTAAACCAAGGTTTCTTTTAAAAATGAGAAAAATCCTCAAGAGGCCAATCATTAAAGGATAAAAACAGAAATAAAGCTGTGTTACACTTACAAGAATCATTTAATAATAATTTCAGCCCTGGAATTGCCCGTCTCCATCTATGTTTTTAAGGAGGTAACAGGATTGGATCAGTTCATTGCACCTAGAAGCACGCCCTCCACAGTTTGAGAAACACTAGACCAGTCAATAAAAGCCTACATGGGTCAGAGCTCTGTAACATGTCCAGTAATGGTCAGAAGGGAAGATAGATCCTCAGTGGAAGATAATTCGATCAATGCAGAGAAAGGTTTTGGGGCAGAGCAGAAAGAGCGGGATGAGATCAGTCAATGAGGATTTGATGTCTTCAATTTGAGACTTCAGACCAGCATCTAATTAGGTTAAATATGAATTAACAGAGAAATGGGACATGTATATTCTACGATGCGGTGTCTAGTCTGGAGACGCCGTGAAGAGAGGGCTAGACAGTATTGTAATTTAATCGATTTTGCTATTTAAAGGTTCTATATTACACAAAATAGACTCTTAGGAGCTTTAAGCCATGTTGTAATACTGTTACCTCCTTAAAACATCCTTTATTAATAGTCTGTCTACATTTCCAAAGCTCAAAATGCTCTGTTCCACCTTGTGATGTTATGAAGCAGTAGTTTTCAAGTTAACAGCTCCTTTTACCTTTAGTTCTGTACAAATCAGAGTCCTGCACGATACCCAACGGGGAAACCGAAAAATTTTAATAAAACGGGTGAAATATGTTCAGGTTTGGGTCGGGTTGGACGCAGGAGAGCGCAGGTCTAATCTGCGGTTTACAAAACATCATGTGTGAACAACAAACAGGGCTGTATTTTCATGAAATGCAGAAATGCCACTGTTTTACAAGATGATTAAATGTAAAATCCACATGTTTTTGCAGCACGCTCATTCCCAGAAATCTCTGCCACTTTCATTTTCAAACCCCACATGCGATGTCCTGCGGTTCAAAACACTCTCGAGGAGCTGAAAAGAAAATTAGTGAGTGGAGACTATAAAGTTGTGGCTAACACCTCAACTAAACTCAAGTTTGATGGTTAAGGTGTCGGTATGTGTTTATAGTGGGTCAAATCGGGTGCTGAATTTTATTTAAGTTCTGTCGGAAAATGAGTTGGGTGTGGATTGAGGTGAGATGGATACGGGCGGCTGCGGTTTGTCAAAATCAGACCCGTGCAGGACTCTGGTACAGATGGGCAATTCCATCCAGTCTAGTCTAGTGTAGTGAAGGTGTATGGAGTTTAAAAACACAGTGGAGTACTTCCTGTATGACCACATGACATCATAAGGTGGAACAGAGTGTTTTCTGTTTGCGAAAAGAACTATAATCACAGTCCTCCGAGAGAAAAGTAAAACGATTTTGTAGAGCTTCTTTTAAGTCTTTAAACTTTAGTTGATTAGACTTAAATGATGTGGTGCTCTCTGAAACCCTTTTTCTTGATGATTCGGATTGATCTTTTTTGCAGCAGGATCAAAGGTTTTAAGGTACCATATTTTGCGGACTATAAGTCGCTCCAGAGTATAAGTCGTACCAGCCAAAAAATGCACAATGAAGAAGAAAAAAACATATGTAAGTTGGACTGGACTATAAGTCACATTTTTGGGGGTAAATTTATTTGATAAAATTAGAGACCAAGAACAGACATTTCATCTTGAAAGGCGAGTTATAAAAGTTATAGTAATAACAATAGAACAGAGAACAATAGGCTGAACATGTGTCTGGTGTGTTCACAAAACTAGAAAACTAGAGCAGAAACAACAGAACAGAACAAGTTTATTAAACTCTCCATCTCACTCCAGTGGCAGTGACAGCGGCTCTTTCTGCTGGAGACTAGGGATGGACACGATTAGTTGATTCATCGATAATTGATCATTAAGAATTTCGTTGATCACGTTCATTTTAATCGACAAACCGAATGTCTGTGCATAGCGTAAGGAGTCGAGGCTGCGTCTCACAGCACAAACTCTAGACTCCCACAGTCCCACGTCTCAACTCTGGCTCCTTGGAGATCACTATATCCCTCATGCCTTGTCCACACGTAGCCGGGTATCTGATAAACCGAAGATGTTTTGCTGCGTTTTGACCTGTCATCCACACGAACACGCATCAAAAACGAGTATTCAGGGAAAACTCCGGCCAAAGTGAAGATTTTTGAAAACTCCGTTTATGCGTGTTTGTGTGGACAGAGATAACTGGGGTTTTGCGTTTTAAAACGTCACTGTCTGCGCCAAAAAATATGAATCTGCCCTGACGTCAAACGTGCGACATTTGTTTAGGCGACTGCAATAGCCAAAGCCAAAGCCAAAGCAGACTATGGATCGGAGTCGTTTCTTGAGAGCTGTGTGTGTGTTGAGAGCAGAATTGCTCCTAAACTCTGTTTAGGAGCAATTCTGACTCCGAGTCTGTCCAGACAAAGGAGCTCGGCGCCCTGTTTTCTGTTGTTTAAGTTTAGGCGGAAGTGACAGTTAAGTGATGGAAATAACGCCATCTACAGGTTTGGAATGTGTATGAATGTGGTTGAAAACGCAGATGTTCGGTCATGTGTGGAAGGTATTTTTTTCGAAGACGAGGTGGTGTGGATAAAACTATTTTTATAAACGGAGGGGGGGAAATGTTCGGTTTTAAAAATACCCGGCTACGTGTGTACATGGCCTCAGACTGCGTTTACCTGCACATCAGTGTCCTGGGTATGATTGGGTTTGTTTTTTTTTGTTTTTTTTGAGTATCCTGGTTTCGCATGTATACATAGTATCTCCAACACGATATACACGCAGAACAGTCTCACCAGCCTCATCACATCCTCTGTCACAGAGAGAACACTCATATTCCACTGAGTCATGTCCTTTAGTCCAACCGAAGCTGAACCACATCAGCGCACAAGGGAAGAGCTGCTTTTTTTCGCTTATGTAAATGAGCCATGCGGTTTTAACTTTAGTTTCTGTAAGACGTAAACAAATGTGCCAAAGCTGCACACTGATGTGGCTCTATAGTGGTTATGGTTTATTTGTTGTAAAGTTGAGTTTATTTATGCAGAGACGTGCAGTATAGCGAGAAGTGACAGTGGTATTTTATATATAAATCGCACCTGAGTATAAGATGCTACCCAAACCATGAAAAAAGTGTGACTTATAGTCCAAAAATATGGTACTTGGATGAGCATTGCCCCAAACTTCTGCGCACTAACTAAAATATGGGAGAATTAACAAGCATAACATACAAAGTGATTTATAATCTAACAAACCTTTTATTTTATTTAACACACCAACATTTTTATTGACATTCATTTTTATGAAGTCTACATGATACTTCCATTTAATTTTTGTTGGTTTCAACGTGTGAATGAAACAAAACAAAACTCCAGGTCTGTTTGTGATGAGGAAACAACATTAGAACAGATCAGAAAACAGCCCTAGAAATACATGAGATTCTTGTATTAAATGATCGGTTCATATTTCAATCTTCTCTCAAATATGAATGCGAGTAACTTCAATGCCATACTGTGGAATATTTCAGCACCTCCATGGGGACAAGCACATGTGACCTCCAAGAGAAAAGTTACATCTTCAGCTGATCCAGTTCCAGTAACAAAATATACGAAATTTGCATAACAACTGCGCGACTGGGTGCCAATGCAAACTATTAAACAGCTCCATATTGCCTGTAATTACGCCCACTCAAATGTGCACAAATGATTTCCAAATGCTCCAATCATTGCTGTAATTAGTCACGCGAAAGCATCGCAGTCTGGTTTAAGACACTGTCACTCAAACAACAACCACAATGAAAAGCTGGTGTGAAATTTGTCAGAAAAAAAACAAGTGGGGGCAGTGAGCTGTGGGAGTGAAAAAAACAAAAAAAACAAAACGATTTCTTGTTTTGAATCAAGAGTAATTTAGAGAATGGAAAAGTACTTTATTTGACATGCACCTAGTTAGCACCTGAGACAAGCGAGCTGTTAGCAATGAATCACAGCAGCTCCAAGCTCAAAACAAGATGAGACAAGAAGAGGATTCCTGAAAACGACTCTCTGAAACAAAATGTTCTGGAGAAACAGCTGGTGAATGTTCTGCCAAAGGGAAAAAGTTGTCTCCAGATTTGGGGTTTAAACACGTTAAACTATAAATACCACCAAAATTATAAGTATAAATGTGAAATTGTTTAAGAATTAAAGTGCCAGTCTATCTGAGGTCTGGATCTCAATGGGTCTTTACCTGGTTAAATAAAGGTTAAATAAAATAAAAAAAATAAAATAGTGATCCCTCAGTCGTCAGGTCCATAATTTGAACATTTTCTCAGGTTTTATATGAGCCCAATCTGAGGGAACTACATAGACCATGATCCTTTGCTCCATGTCAGTGCAGACGACATGAAGAAATAACTGTTCTAAGCACTTTTACATCTTCATTCTTTGGATTAAGTCTTGTGAAGCATTTTTAGAGGAGCAGATTTAGTTTTGTGCCTTCACAAAATATTTAAATAAATCTGGTACTGTGAGATGTTTATGGTGAAAATTTCGTACAGAGAGATTTGGATATCGTTCCATCCCTAATGACAATAAATGTTGTACCAAATAATGGATCAAAGCATTTTAGAATGTCAGTCTTGTTATTAGAATATCATAATATCGTGAGCTTTCCCACAATATCGCAATAAATATCGTACTGTGAGGTTCATACTGTGATGATATCCTATCGTGAAACTTGAATATCGTTACACCCCTAATAAACAGTAAAGTAAGTTGTATTAACACAAAATACACGGCATATTTCTCTGATCTGGATTTTAAAACTTATATCAGGTTATTCATCTTGTTTTCAGATTTATTATCGATTTACTAGTTCTGAAACTGGTTAATTCTAGTCTACAGTGAATTTATTTTAAATTAACTTGAAAATAATCATGCGGACAGATAATTTCACAACTTTTAAGTTATTTTCTGATAGATTTAGGTGTTTTTATGAATTTTTTTGTCAATTTGTTTTTTGCAGTGTAATATTGTAGGTGTTGTCATGACAACAGAAATTTAGGAGAACATTTTGATTCAATTAAAAGTGCTGAATTAAAAATATTGATTCCTGACTTTGTAAATTTGCTGAATGTCTCTCCCCGCTCTGTTCCCATTTTCTACTGCTTACTGTTCTGTCCATTGTAGCCTATTCATTGATTTCAGCTTCCTGTCATATACATTTTGAGAACTTTTTCCCTTTCCAAGTTATATTTTGTTTTAAATTGTTAATCACTATGGCAATGGTCCTGTTTTATTGTAATTCTGAAATCTATGGAGAGGCCAGATACACTTGACAAATGCATGAAAACAAATAATCATGTAGTTTTTTTGTTTTTAATTTCTCAAACTAATTGAAAATTAAAGGTGCATTAAGTAACTTTTCTGACGGGGGTATCAGGCCAAGTTACAGGTGAGATCTTTGGAGAGGCGAGCCCATGCAAAGAAAAAAAGCATCTAATTCAAGTTAAGTTTTAAGCCATAAAAACAACAGCAAGTGAATAATTACAAGACGATTTCAAGCAAAGCAATAATATCACCATGGAGACAAGCAGGTGGCATACCCTCAACCAGAAAAGTTACATAGTGCAGCTTTAAACAACACCCTGCAGGAGACGCTATCAAAATGGATTCATTAATTAACTAAATGAGCAATTACCAAATAAGGCCACTTTGTTTTTGATAAATGTTCCAGGCACTAGCACCAAATATGCAAATCGGAAATACCTATGACCATAACGACTGCCGATTAGACATTTTAATTACGTTTCTGTTGCCTGGGAAACGCATTTATTTGCATCAAACAGCAGGCGCGCAGGCAGGTCCTTGTCACCTACAACAAAAGCCTTAAAAGTCCAGAGTCCGGCGCGCTCATATCGATCTCGCTAATGAAGTCGCCACTCCGGTTACCACGGGCAACGCTCCCCCGGTCGCCGTGGAAACTGAGGGAGATGACCTCATACGTGTCCGAGATCTGAGCCGTGAGATTTCGTGGTGAGGATCAGATGAGCCGGGATTTGTGTGTTCGGTAAAAGAAAGACAGAGGAGGGGGGGGATGCTGTGACTGTGACGCAGGGGAGAATTTCACTGGTCAATAGAAAGTCTGGGTCAATAAAAGTAGGTTATTTGTACATAAACAAACAGTGGTCCTATCTCGCAATAATGTAGAGCTTGGTTAGGGCACATATAATCCCCCTTAAGACAGAGCTTTATCAGGAGTACAGGAGGAGAGGCTTTTAGTTCTTGTATTTTATTGGCTAGTTTAAAAGTAAATTCATAACATTTTAGTAAAATTACTCGTTGCCATACTGATACATTATAGTGATATCAAGGTAGTGGTGCTCTACATGTACATTTATGGTGGCATGTTCAGCTTTTACCATGGAGACACAATGCACACGTGAGCAAACACTGACAGAAAAGACTTAAGATCGTCGGAAAACTCAAGAAAAAATACAAAACCACACATTTTCAGGAGTCTGTGTTCAATACAATATCATTTTGTAGAGCACAGATCAGCTCACCTGTCGTAGTTCCAGCTAAATCAGTCCGTTCTGATCAGACTGTGCTAAAACAAAGCTCTGGTTAAACTTGAATAACAGATTCTAAGACAGAGCAGTGCCTACAGTTAGCATCACACACCCAGGGAACGGTGAGGACATCAGCTGCAAAGTACCAATAGTCTATGTTTAAAATATGCATTGATTTACCATTAAAGGTGCACTTATCTTATCGTTTTGCCTGAAATATCCCATAGTATGAACTTAAATGTATTTATCTCCATGGCGACAGATAGTTGACACCTCCAAGCCAAGTTACAGGTGAGATCTGTGGAAACTACACAGCAAATTTCTCTGATCTGGCCAAGATTTTAAAACTTATGTCAGGTTATTCATCTTGTTTTCAGATTTATTATCAATGTACTAGACCAGAGACAGCTTAATTGTAGTCCAGAGGTAGTTTATTTTAAAATAGTCAAATTATCTGTCCATCCAGTAAGATAATTTCACTACTTTTAAGTCATTTTCTGATAGATTAAAGTGTTTATCTTAAGCTTTTTGCAGAATATGTGAACCCAGTCATAGTATAAGAATGCTTTTTTCCCTATAAAAACACCAGCTTTGAATTAGAGTGAGATTTGAAGGCTTACTGTGGAACATTTCAAGCAAAGTAAAAAATAATTCCATGGAAATAAGCAGGTGCGCACACAGCGTTTAGAAAAAAACATGCACTCGAAGCTAATCCTCCACCAATGACCTTTGTAACCAAGATCTAGACCGAGATCTGACCATGAAAGGTCCCGTACGCTGAATGAGGTCACACTGCTCCCGACAGCTGCTGGAGAGTGGGTCAAATATCTGAACGAAAAAGTCTACGGGTACAAAAACTCCTAAAAGTCACCGAAAAGTAAAATACAACTTGTTTGGATACAGGACAATGGAGTCAAAGATAAAGCAGGACAGCCTAGTACATTATGATCCAAATGTTTCTACCTGATCTGAAGCATTCGCAATTATTCATCTGCTTTTACATCCTTGAAACCTGCTCCTGTTTGTGTTTATTTGCACCATGTTTACTTGCACCACCACAGAAACTAGGGCACCTTGTATAACTTTCCTTCACATAGCACTTTCACACTTGTCATGGAGACATTCACACCACATTAACAAACTCTGAAATCTGCCATTTGAATTTGCAGGGTTGAGGCTTAGGGGTATTTCCATGAGTTTGTTATGTGTTGGGCCCAGTATAGATAAGAGATGAGTCAGTTTTAGTTTTGTACGTAGGTGGCTGGAAGTAGGTCATCGGACTCCTATGAAAAGCCCCTCTGATGCAAAAAGTAGTTCATCCCTATCACTTAACTGCCCTGGCCTTTATCAGTGACGCCACCTTATCACATTACATCACACGCAGCAGGTCTCATAGTTTAGGACTCTCTACTGGGTGAAATTGAAGAAATTAAACCACAACAACCCTGCAAAAAGTTCAATTTAAGACTATTTTTATTGCTGTCTTTAACTAAAAAAAGTTAAAGAAGACATATTCATATTGTGTCTGTTCTAAACTTATAACCAGTGGATCATTATGTTGTAATTTGGACATTTCTAATCACAATATTTATCTAAAATGACTTAAAAAAAGAAATAAGTCCACTGACTTGTGTGTTAGAAAACTGTCCAGTGGACTCTATTCATGCTTACATCACAAAACCGGAAGATGCTTGGAAACATGCGGACAACAACTTCTTTTGTTGGCAATTGTAACTTTGGGAAAATCTGGGAAAACTGAGAAAACAGCCCGGTTTTCTGCATCTAGATGTCATTGTATTCTTTCTTTTTCCTTTTATAAATTGCGGATTGATTTGTGCATTATACAGGGTATCATACGGTATTTCTTATTACGCCAAAAATATTAATTACGTCTTCTTAGTACTTTAACTTCTTAGGTTCTTTTTTAAGGCAATGTTTTAGTTCCTGTGCCAGTTGTTTGCGTTCTTGCAGTGAAAATCTGTTTGACCGATGAGTGGTTTTATTATTTCGACTGGTGCTTTTGACAGATTGTAAGTGACTGAACCTATGCTATCTACTATTGGGTGGAGTGGTGTGTCTTTTTTGTGTATTTTTGGAGTGCCGTGAATATGCGGGGTGATGCTGGCTGTAGGTATTAAGTCATTGTTTGCTTCCCGGGTGATTGTCTTAAAAAAGAACCTAAGAGGTTAACAGTATTTCTGTTTGCCAAAATATCTTTTTATGTTTCTAAAATTGTTAATCCACCAGTATATGCAAGATCTTTTTATCAGAACGATATCTTTAATGCTAAAATAGAACTATTGTTGCTATCCCTCTGGGAACAGAGCGAAACTCTTTGGAATTCAATTAAAAAAGAGACTTTGCAAAACTACATAAAAACAAAGCAGCAAGAATGCAGCTGTTGTCTGGAGCTCACACAAAACATTCACATTTTTTGGTTATTATTTGTCAACAAGGACTATTTTGTTATTCCATTTGGTCATTTTCTTAATGAATAACAATGAAATAGTTCATTTTAAACACATTTTTTATATACTATGAAGTTATTTATGCTTTCTTGTTTTCATGGCAGGTGGTCTAATAAATGTGTTAAGCACTGTATATTTGTCTAAGTTAATAATAATAATAAAAAAGAAGATATTATTGTATCGCTCGGTTATGTTCAGCAGATCAGCAGTTATAACCAGCTGCCAGTAAGTGACGTCGAAGATCCAATTAGAGTCCCGGAAAGTGTTGGCAGGTTGTGAAGACGCTGCTGCTGAATCCACAGTTTTATCACAGACCCAGTGTCGGTAAATTCACCTGAAGCCGTCATCTGCACGTTTCCAGACGTTTTCTCGTATGTGTGAGTAGAGCCTACTGGAGCCAACATTGGCATCTCCAATAGATAGCTTTTCTTTTTCATTTGTACCGAAATGTCTACGTGACACTGCCGAATCCTACATGTATCACGGTTAAGAAAATAAAATTGTAGAATTAAATAAGTACAGAGCAGAATTCGTATCCTGGTGGCAGTTGATTGGCAAAATGGCATCTTGAAAATAATTGATTAAACATGCAAAAATCACTCCAAATACAACTTCGGGTGAGTAAATGGTGAGTAAAAATAATGAAACTATAACATTAAAAGCTCTGAAAAGTCTACTTTACATAACAGGTCCGCTAAAAAATAAATATTTCAGTAAAGATAGCAACTTTAATACATTAAAAGTACCTTCAGTAGACGTTATATAGGATACTGGTGCCATTCACCTTTAGTATTAGCAGTGATAGTACTAGTTGCTCACAGTAGTGGTACAGTATAGACATGGCTGTGGCCTGAGCTGAGTATTACTGAGTAGTACTTGAGAATGAGGTAGTAGTAGTACTGCGCAGTAGAAGTAACACTAGTGATGGTTATAGCCCTGTAATCATGTTGAGTACAGTGGGATAAAATAGATACTGAAACTTGTAGTGAGAGTAATAATAAAACCTACAGAATTAGAGAGTTTCAGATAACATCACAACATTGTATAGGCCAATAATATTTAATACAGATGAGTGGCAGCTAAAATTAATATTGTAAAAATGCAGTTTCTTGTTGTATTCGTCCAAGTTTATGCGTCTAGACTCTAGTCACAAATAGAAATGATCAGGTTCAACAGGTTTGTGCATTTACCTTTTGGAAATCTCATGACAAACTACAATATAATCAATAGGGAAAACTGTGAGTATGGCATCAACACATTCTACAGTCTAAAAGCACTCCGTTGATACTTTGCAGGGACGTAACGCTGAGGGTATTCTACATGTATTTCTATGGTGGAATGTTCAGCCGTTACCATGGAGACGCAGCACACACATTAGCAAACACTGTCAAAAAAAAGAATACAAAGGATGTGAAAACTCAAGAAAAAACAGGCTACAAAATGGATTTAAACCACACGTTTTCAGGAGCCTGTGATGAATACGAGGTCATGGTCCTGCTTAGGTGTTTGATTTTTGACAAAAAAATGTGAGAGTGTCTAACAAAACAACTGTTGGCTAATGCTAATGCTCGTTTAACACTATAAAATCAGTTCTTCATGGTCAGATTGTAGTAAAAGAATGCTCAGATTAATGCTGGGCGTACACTGTGCCATATTTTCAATCGTTCCACTCAGCCCCAGCTCGAACTGTACGACCAAATCGCAGGGTTTAAAAGTTCACAGCTCACGATTTATGTTCTCACACTGTACGAACGACTTCAAGAGTGCCAAACCCTCAACAGGTTTGATATTCTTGCGACCTACGATTGCCGATCGGGAGCTGGTCGTGAGGTATTAATCGGTTCTCTTTACCTCATGTTTACTACACAAAGCACAACACAATTAAGCCAAAGCTCAAAAAGGACCAAAAATTGCTTTAGTCTTACATTTTCAGTCAGAGAGATGCCTACAGTTAGCCTCACACCCCCAGGGAATGTTGATGAAGTGTTTGCCGACGTCAAGACTTACTTTAGGTCCCGACACATTTTCATTTTAGTTTCTGTACAAAAACAAAAGAAAAGAAAAGAAAAATGCGTGCATCTTTCACGTTGATCTTGCGCAGTGGAGTCTGTGGCCCTAATAGACCTTATTACTGAAGTTGCCACGGGCGACACTGTCATCATTCGTCGTCAAACCACCCGGAGAACTTTTGACTTGTTGGTGCATGTGAACTTAGGCTAATTTGTGTAAACTGTTCTATGTTAATGATATGTTGCAGCTGAAGTCGTCAACTTTCTCAGGGGAGGTGAAGCTAACTGTAGGCTCTGCTCCATCTGAAGCTCTGTTATTCAAGTTAGATTAATTAGAGTTTTGTTTCAACACATTTCATCATAAAGACCTGACCTACTGAACTGCAACAAGTGAGCTGATGCTGTTAAACAAGTAAAAGTACAGTCACAAGGTAGTTTTTCAGTTAGTCACTCTCACCTTTTTGTTTAGTGTGACCAGACGTCCCAGTTTAGAATTTTGAAAATCTAGTCACCCTATTTTTGTTAAAAATCTCAACGTTTGTATTAGGGGTGGGCGATATCTCGATATTTAAAATATATCGAGATATTTTTGAAACTCGATATGAATTCTGACATATCGATATATCGCTATAATGCTTATGTTTACTTCTGGTTTCGCTTGTTTCGCTTGTTTCGCCTTCTCTGTGCCACGCTTGCCTCCGTCTCCTGCTTTTGTCCCCCGAGCTCCTCCGCGGAGCCTGGAGCTGGGCTCGGACTAAACCAGGACTAGGACTAAACCAGGACTAAACCAGGACTAAACGCGGCCGCAGAGCCCAGGGCTCGGTCATGGACTAAACCAAGACTAGGACCAGGGCTCTACAGTGCGCCCATTTCACTCGCATTTGTGAGTAAATATCATGTGAACATGGAAAACGAAACAGGCGCATCTGTGCGAGTGTTTCTGCAGCCACAATAAGGAGCTGCACAGACGCAACATGACGAGTTAAACTTTCTAAATGCACGTTTCCCAGCGCGAGCGCAACCACATGACACCTCCGACCGCGCACGACCCCAGCGTACGAGCTCCGTGTGTGGCTGATATCACTCATACGAACAAACTCCGCTTCTAAAGACACCCAGGCCCCCTTAACTGAGGAGCGCCCCGCAGCAGGACCCACACCTGTCCCACTCACAGACACCCGCGTGCCGCTGGACAAAACGAGAGCTTTGGCTTTTGTCTTGGTCTTGTCTCGGACTCGAGCGCATTTGCACTCGGTCTTGTCATGGACTCAAGGTCTGAATACTGAGTGCGGTCATTTTTCATTAATGCCGCTGCTGTTGCCAGTAAACTCATCCCGGTGTGCGGGAGCGTGCGGGGCTTCTCTCTGCTGCCTGTGCCAAATGCCAAATAAATCCGTTTGTCACAATGTGCGTTTGATTTGGTAAATGTGCAGAGACTAAATACCACTTTAAAACAAGAGAATGTAACTCCAGTTAGGAATTTGAAAATACAGCTTTAAAAATCCTACACACTTTATTCATTTTGAAGCAGTTTTGTGTCAGTGGAAGTTCTCTTTAAGAAGAGGTTCTTAAACTGTGGGTGAGGGTCCAAAAAGGGGTGCAGTGTGTTTAAGTGCAGTACTAAATGAATATTAATCAGATAAAATTTGTTTTTTGTTTTTGCAGTAGTTTGGGGGGCTGTATTTTTTCCTGTAAAGATATCGAGATATATATCGTAAATCGAGATATAGCAAAATATATCGAGATATATTTTTTGGTCCATATCGCCCAGCCCTAGTTTGTATTGACAGGCTCCTGAGTACAAGTTTGATTCCATTTTGTATTTTTTCAGGCAGTCTAAAATAAAAATGTATTAACATGTGTTCGCTAATGTGTGCATTGTGTCACCGTGCTAGCTGCTGAACATTCTGCCATAGACATCCATGCAGTATTCATGAAACGCCTTCAAAAACTGCTCTAAACACACCTTTTCCTCACAGCCTGCAGCCCACACACGACTGCTTCCGTTACTGTTTATCCTGTCCTTGATACTTTATTGTGAAACGACTTGAAAAGCGCTGTATAAAACCAATGTATTATTATTATTATTATTATTATTGTTATCCCCCCGGTGTAATGTCGCCGCAAAGTATCAATACAACATACAAAACGTGGGTGGAATAAAGTGGATCGAAGGAGCGTTTGCGTGTGGGGTCGTGCAGCCTGTTCAAAAAGTGAAACTAGACTAGTGCTCGCTTGACTTTCCCCCGACACTCAAATTCAAAACCACATCTGAACTATAGAACTACTTTCTGTCTCGAATAGTCCCACTGCGACCGCAGAAAAATACACAGCGAGTCACCCCTCTGCTCTTTTACACCTCTCATCTGTTCCAAAAACTCTATGTGAATTCAAAATATATATATGTATAGGAATGCCCCGACTCCAACCACAAACCCGTGACCCCTGATACTTTCTCTACCCACAATAAGGACGATATTGTGTTGGGGTAAGTGGATGAATGGTGCTAATGATATATATGGACATTTGAGGTACTTCGAAGTAAGTAAAAAATAAATAATATTATATTATAATTATAATATTATAAATTGTATAAAGTTTTGGTATTCAAATGTACTCAGGGATTACTATACACATTTTGCCACTGAATTATACAAAAAATGAAAATGTCATTGCCAAAACTGTTTTACTTTCATTTTTACAATACAGAACTATGTAGATTTCTCAGGTAAGGAACAGGACTTAGCAAAAGAGGAAGACTGATTGATGATCAGTACTGAAGTGGTTAAAGTTCTGAAGAATTTTACAGTAAATGTAAATTACAGTAAATTTCTCAGAAATTCTTGCTATAAGGAAGTGTGTCACAATTCAGGTTGCACTCCCAATATTCAGTGTAATGTCATACTCTTCAATGGAGGGAAGGGGCCTGTATAACGCTATAGTCACTGTTTTTGAATGAAATGATAGAAAATACTCAAATTTTAAAACATTTTTATATGGTTATGGCAGGGGTGTCCAACCTTTTTCAATCAAGGGCCACATATTAAAACAAAGACCAGCATAAGGGCCGATTGAGGGTCATAGACTGGTGGTCAAAACAGTGAGTAATTCAGGTATAAATGACCCACTAGACCTTTGTTCATACCCTCAAAAGGACACACAAAATTTGCTTGATCAAGATTAAAAAAAACATGCAGTAAAAAGTACTACTTGCAGAAGTATGGGCCAATTCACCTGGAAGCCTGAGGGCCAAAACAATTGGTCTGAGGGCCACATTTGGCCCCGAGCCATAGTTTGGACATGCCAGGTTTATGGCTTACAGATAAACTATATTAAAGAGGACCTATTTTGCTTATGTCTGCTACAGTATATGATCATAATCTAAGATACCCGTGGATCATTATGTTTCAAATCGCAAAATCCATCAAAACATATCTGGAGTTTTGTTTTGTTTCATTTACACGTTTGAGCAACTCATTATTTATTTATTATCTGTCTACATAAGGGCAAAATGCTCTGTTCCACCTTGTGATGTCATGAAGTGGTAACAGCTCCTTTTATCTTTTGTATAGTAGAGTCTGGTAATCCCAGTTCTGAAATTATCCAGTAGTAAAGGTGCGTGGAGTTTAAAAACACAGTGGAGCACTCCCTGCATTACTACATAACATCACAAGTTGGAGGCAAAAGGAGAAATTCAATTTGTCAACTGGACAAAAGTTTATTTTGGTCGAATACATTTCGCAGCTCATCCAAGCTGCTTCTTCAGTCATGGTGAATGCAGAATACAGGTTCTGTCTGTTAGGCCTAGTGAACTTGGACTGAGCGTGGGGTCAAGTTCAATAGGCCTAAAAGAAACAAATAGGTGTGTTAGTTGACCAGAAGTGAAGAAGCAGCTTGGATGAGCTGCGAAACATTCAGTCTGAATAAACTTTTGCCCTGTTGACAAATTAAATTTCTCCTTCTACCATAGATTCTACCTAGACAGGCCGGCACCACCTAGTACCTCCACTCAATTTCACTTCTCTCCAGCACCTAGGTCAGGGATCACAGTTGACGTAGCGGCCAATCAGCGAAGCGGTGTGTTGGCTGGAACCAACCCAAGTTGCGATAGCAGACTGCATACGCCATACGCACACGACCAAATAGAAGCGATTGGTTAAATAAAAAAAACAAACACCCGCCTACTGTCGAGCAAATGAATCCTAACGCTGCGAGGTCAGAAGGATTCCACGAAGTGAAACCATCTGATGCATCAGGCTTGATTTTACCTGGATGACTGAGGGATATAACACACGTCACAAGAGTGTTTTCAGCTGATATACAGGGTTTCTTTGTTGAACATGTGTGTAATGAAGAAATACGATTAGAACATACATCAGAAAATTGTGTAATATGGGACCTTTAACCATAAAACAAGCCAAAACACTTCACAGTTCAGCAAATCATCCAAAAACCTTCCACTTCAATTGTATATTACAGTCAGTTTAAACGTTATGATGTCACCTGAACACAAATCATCCAGGTCGTAGTTACTTTGTTTACCCCAACTACAAAAACACTATTACCCCAGCAAAGTCTGTAGCGTCTTGCCAAAACCCCGGAGCCAACATAATCAGGGTTTCATAATCTTATCTGCCTAGCCTTTCCATCAGATAATTGCCATAACCAAAAACAGAGTGCGCATCCCAAGCAGTAATAAAGTTCAGGCCGCGTGACGTAACCGAGTCTAGACCTCGATCTCATCTCTGTGAAACCCAAGAGGCTTCTGGGAAATGACCACATCAAAATTCGATTAGGCTACAGGCCAATTGGTGAGTCCACCCACTGCTTTTGCCCTGGTTTCAGTATTGTAATAAGACATTCTAAATAAATAGTAGTGTGGGTAAAGGTCCTATATTACAGAAAATTAACTTTTGTGAGCTTTAAGTCATGCTCTGATGTTGGTACCTCCTCAGAAACATACCCGACTTGTATTTTGTTTCATTCAAACGTGTGAGTGAAACAAAACACAGCTCCAGGTATGTTTTTAATGAGGAAAAAACATTATAACGGATCAGAAAATGGAGTAATATGAGCCTTTTAAAGTATTCTTGGCTAGGTGCTGTTTTGTTCTAAAGGTTTCCCAAGTTAAAGGTTGCCAGGCCAAGTTACAAGACAGGTCTGTGGAGAAGTGACCCCACTTAGAGTAAGAATGTTTGATCAATAAAAATGGCTGTATTTCAATAAATGTAAAATAGATAAGTTCAGTAAAGCAATCATTTGTTTTGACTCTGATACAGCAGGTTCCTTGGAATCAAGCAGTCTCATTGTCTTGACTGTTTTACTGGCTCGCTGATGGGTTCTTTGTAACTCAATCATCTCAGTAATGACATATTTAAAGTGAATGTCCTGTTCTGACCTGAGGAGGAAGCTGAGTCACTGGTGTAGCTCTGAGCGAGGGAGGATGTGTCCATGTCAAATGTCAACAACCAGAATATTCATGGACTTCAGCTTCCTGTTGTATGGAACCGTTTTAAGACAATGAACATTCAAAAGACAGAATTATATTATGTATTATTTATGATGATAAACAGTCTTAACTTTATCATTCTGAAAGCCAAGCATAAAGCAAATGTATAATCTGTTGTACAAATACATGGAAAGTCCCTGCGTGAGTCTGTATTAAATGTTATGACATGATGATTATGATCTTGTAAACTGTATTACTTTCAGTCTGGAAACTTGACTCACCCACAGTCTGGAGCCGGGCACCAGCGACAGTCGGGGTCAGAGGCCAAACACCTCCTGAGCAGAAACTCCTCGTACTTCTCCAGGAGGACGGGGTCGTCTAAGATGTCTGCCACCTGCCGAGGGACCAGTCTCTCGGAGCACTCGGGGCAGCTGAGCTGGACTCTGCTCTCTGTGATCTCGATGCGCAGATACTGACGCAGACAGCACAGGCACGAGCGGTGACTACAGCCCACCAGCTCGGGCAGCTGCTCTGGGGGCTGGCGCACCAGGCACAGGGGGCACTCCAGCAGCCCGGGCTCCGACAGGGACGCCCGGCTACAGGACAGAGGCGCAGCAGGGTCCTGGAGCCCTGAGGGGGGAGTGACAGAGGGGGGAGAGACAGAGGGGGGGTCCTGTGGAGAGGTGAGGCCTGAGGGCAGAGCAGAGGGCAGCAGAGGCTGGCTGTGAGGCTGGGACACAGGGGCAGTTGGGGCCCCTTTAGAAGCCCGTCCTCGGGAGCGTTTACTGTGGAATAGGCTGTGGAAGGAGATCCGGCCCTGACGTTTACATTTGGGGTTAGGGACCCCGCTCACGGAGGAGTGGGGGGAGTCCGAGTCCTTCTCAGAGCCCATGATGAGTTTATGGCCCTGTGTGGTTAATATGTGACAAAAGACAAACTGTCTAAACACACACAGACAACCTGTGGCTCAGACAGAAATGCAGCAGGTTTAAAAGCTCGTTTTCCTCCTCCTCTTCCTCCTCCTCTTCCTCCTCTTCACAGAAACCTTTTATCAGCTCGGCCTCAAATGGAGCAGACGATTGCACAAGTTCAAAGTTACAGAAATCCCCTCTGCTGCGTGGGCTGTTCACACAGAGGTGAAATTATTCAAAGACATAAAAAAAATCCAAGGCTTTTATTTCCCAGAAGGCAGACGAGGTCAAACTTCAGACTTGGTGCTGACAAAACAAAACCACATGTGTCTGAATAATCCTTTAAAGCGCAGATCCAGGTGTTCCAGACAGAGCAGTTCTTCCTCTTCAGCGGCTCAGAGTGAGTGAGACACTGGAGCGCTCCTCTCAAACACAGAGGAAGTCACTCACTGAGCATGCTCAGAGCCACACCGCCCTCCCTCTCCTGTGCTCTGGTTTGATCATCTTTAACTCTTCAGCTCCTGCACACAAGACACAAGCAGAACTAAATATCACGTGTGATTATAAAACACACAGACACAAGTATGATTCAAATGATCAATGTAAAATACTTTGATAAATAAAACCTTGAAAGTAGAGGTAGAAAAAGTAGAAAGTAAACTGACAGTAACCAGACACCAGATACTTTTCTTATTTAAAAAAATGAACACAGCAAATAGAAATTATTCAGTGTAGCAGTAGTAGACTAATAGTACTAATAGTCATAGTAGTAGTAGTCGTAGTAGTAGTACCACTAACAATAGTTTTTGATTATTACAATTTATTATGTGTACCCCCATTGTGTTTTTTAGCCAATTGTTAAAGGGCCCATATTACCATTTTCTGCTCTATGTTATAATGTTGTTTCCCCATCAAAAACATACCTGAAAACACTCTGTTCCACCTTGTGATGTCATGTGGTAATACAGGAAGTGCTCCACTGTGTTTTTAAACTCCACATACCTTTACTTGAATCATTTGGATAATTTCACACCTGGAATTGTCTCTCTACTAAAACAAAACGATAAAAAGTAGCTGTTACCTTGAAAACTGCACTACACTACACTACTACATGACATCACAAGGTGGAAACGAGCATTTTGAGCTTTGGAGATGTAGCCAGACGAATAATAAAGGATTATATATGTGAATGAAACAAAACACAACTTTAGGTGTGTTTTTGAGAAGGTAACACGACTTAAAGCTCACAAGAGTCCATTTTGTGTAATAAAGATTCAAGATGTCTCGTATGGTTTAGTATTTTAATCAGCTCGGTTTCATCATTACAAAATATGTGTGAATATGACGCACATTTTGTAATAATAATATTTTAAAAAACAAAAAAACAGTAAAACACATTATTCTTTAGTTCCAATATGACTCGAAACAAAAGCGTAAGTAAAGTGTTCGAATGAGCGGCACGTTGCACGAGTTGAAGCCTGCACTTATCAAACACGGGAGTACACAGAGTTTCAGTGCGTAAGCCAAGTGCTAATTACGGGGCTCTGGAGTGTGGCCCCGTGTAATTATCGGCACATAGTAACGAGGCGCGGTTAGGAGCTTCTAGAGGCGCATTTCCACTTCTGAACAGGTTTTTTGAAGGCGGCCATGTTGCCACGGTCTGATCTCTTTGTTTGTGTTTTGATGAATCCAGGAGCGCTTTGTGTTTAAGTGGCGGAGGAGTCGGAGAGTGGGCCAGCGTCATGGAGAGGGTTACCGCGGCAACGGCACCAGCCACACAGTGGGAGAGAGGGATGGAGGAGGAGAGGAAAGAGAGGGAGGAGGCAACGGGAGAGGGAGAAGAGAGGAGAGAGAGGAGGAGAGGAAAGAGAGAGATGAGACAACGGGAGAGAAAGAAGAGAGGAGAGAGAAGACGCAGGAGGGAGGGATGGAGGGAGGAGGAGACGAGAGAAAAGAGAAGGAGGAGACGGATGAGACAACGGGAGAGGGAGAAGATAGGGGAGAAGAGAAGAAAGACAGAGAGAGACTGGAAGAGGGAGGAGAGATGGAGAGGAGTAGAGGGACAGAGAGAAAGAGAGAGAAAGACAAAAAAGGTGAGGGAGGGAAAAGGAGGAGAGAAAAGAGAGATGAAACAACAGGAGAGTGAGAAGATAGAGGGGAGATAGAAGAGGAGGAGGGGAGAGACAAAAAGAAGGAGGTAGAAGAGGAGGAGAGAGACAGAGAGAAACAGAGAAAGAGAAAAGGTGAGAGGGAGGGAGGAGAGGAAGAGAGGGAGGAGGGAGAGATGAGACAATGGAAGAGGGAGAAGAGAGGGGAGAAGAGAGGAGAAACAGAGAGAGACAGAAAGAGGGAGGAAAAGGGGGAGGTAGAAGAGGAGGAGAGGGACAGAGAGAAATAGAGAGAAAAAGGTGAGAGAGGGAGCGAAGGAAGAGAGGAAAGAGAAGGTTGAGACAAAGGGAGAGGGAGAAGATGGGGAAAAGAGAGAAGAGACCGAGAGCAATAAAAAGAGGGAGGAGAGAGGGAAGGTAGAAGAGTAGGAGGGGAAAGATGGAGAGGAGGAGAGGGACAGAGAGAAAGAGAGAGAGCAAAAAGGTGAGGGAGGGAGAGAAGGAGGAGAGGAAAAAGAGAAATGAGACAATGGAAGAGGTAGAAGATAGGGGAGAAAAGAAGAGAGCCAGAGAGAGATTGAAAGAGGTAGGGGAAACTAGAGGAGGGGAGAGAGAAAGAGATAGACAGAAAGAGGGAGGAGAAAGGGGAGGTAGAAGAGGAGGAGAGGGACAGAGAGAAAGAGAAAAAAGGTGAGGCAAGGAGTGAAGGAGAAGAGGAAAGAGAGATGAGACAACAGGAGAGGGAGAAGATAGGGAAGAAGAGAGGAGCGACAGAGAGACTAGATGAGGGAGGAGAGAGAGGAAAGATGGAGAGTAGGAGGGGAGAGATGGAGAGGAGGAGAGGGACAGAAAAAAAGGTGAGGGAAGGAGAGATGGAGGAGAGGAAAGAGAGATGAAACAATGGGAGAGGGAAAAGATAGGGAAGAAGAGAGAAGAGAGAGACTAGAAAAGGGAGGGAAGATGGGAGGTAGAAGAGGAGGAGAGGAGAGATGGAGAGGGCGGAAAGAGAGAAAGAGGCAGGAGAGATTGGAAGTAGAGTAGGAGGGGAGAGAAAGACAGAAAGAGGGAGGAGAGAAAAAGCGAGCGAGAGGGCAAAATAGAGGGAAGATAGAGGAGAGAAGGAGTGAATAGGAGAGAAAAGAAGAGAAGGAAATAGAGGGGAGAAAGAGACTGAGAGAGAGAGAGGGAAGAGAGAAGAAAAGAAAGAAAGATGAGAGAGAGGAGACAGGAGGATGAGCCAGTGGTGCTCAGAGTGAGGGATGACGTCATTCTTTTAAAAGGTCCATTTGCACATTTGCTTTGAAAATTATTCTTTAAAAGGTTCAATATTACACTAAAGTGACTCTTGTGAGCTTTAAGCCACTTTATAGTGTTGTTATCTCCTCAAAAACATTGTGAAACGCATTTCACACATGTTTGTGTGAAATGTGTGAAACGCATTTCACACATGTGTGAAACGCGTTTCACACATGTTTGAGGAATTCTTGGTCCGTCATCTCCAAAGCTCAAAAGTTCCAACTTGTGATGTCATGAAGCGGTATTTTTCAACAGCTCTTTTTACCTTTTGTTCAGCAAAGATGAACAGTTCCAGGGCTGAAATCATCCAAATGATTCTAGTGAAGGTGTGTGGAGTTTAAAAATCTGTTGGAGCACTTCCTGTATTACCACATGACATCACAAGGTGGAACAGGGTGGGTAATGTTAAATAGTCAATATTATTTTCTTCAATATATCACACATAATACCTTCTTTGTCAATTCTGATCTAATTGGTTGGCGACTGCAGTGACGTCACATTGGGGGTGCACTGCAGGTGTTTCTATGGCGTAATTTTCAGCAGTTACCATGGTGACACAATGCACACATTAACAAACACAGTCTGATAAGTTTTGAAATGGTCTGAAATCTCAAGAAAAACACAAATTTTCAGGAACGTGTGGATCAATCTGAACTTTATCATCTCTTTTAGGTGTTCAGACAAAGCAGAGCCTACAGTTAGCATCACACCCCCAGGGAATATTGATGGCATCAACTGCAAAGTATCAAGACGAGACATAAATAATTCATGTTTCTACATTTTGTCCGATCCGCTGAAGAAGATTAGCGCCTTATTTGTTGTGGATCATGAGGAAATGTCAGCAGGATTTATTATCAGAACAAGCCGTGAGTTATAATTGAGTTTACATTCTTTTCTGATTCAAAACACAAACATGAACCCGCACTTTCCAAAACAAATCGGAACATTTTCCACAGAAATATCCGTGTTTTTCGGCGCCTGCTCTGTGTCAGATTACATGAAGAGCTGACCCAGAACAGCCCACTGCACAGAGGGGGCTGCGAGCGACTATAGACGATTCAGGTGAGTGACAAGTGGAGTTTGTAGAGTAATATCACAAGACAGCAAAACTAATAATTATTTTATGTTTCTATGGAAAAACTGGCGTTGGTTCAAATTATGAATGACAATTTATGTGGACATTTCGTAACTGAAGTTTAAGACATTTCATAAAAAGAGGAGTCGGTGGTTAAGGCAGTAAAAGAGAAATTAGATAAAAGCTATAACAAAAAGAGGAAGATGAAATTGAGAAATTGAAAATTTACAAATGTTCTATGGAAAAGTCAGTGCATGTTTCATCAGAAACAATTTCATCTATTTCCCTAAAAATTTTTTGAAATTGTGTAAATACTAGGGGTGTGCACTGCCTTGAGTCTGACGATACGATATAATTGTAATGATGATTTGATATATCATAATATATCTCGATACTAAAACAATGGATGATTAACTGCAATCTATCAATAATAACTTCTAATAATATTTTCAACTTCCCCTTCACGAGAACCAAATTGTATGAAATATAATTTATTACCTTTTTAAATCAGAAGATAATTTGAAGGAAATACACGCTAATTTTGAGAACACTGAATGCAACAAATGAATCTCAGTGAAAAATATTATTTTAAAAATGGATGCATTTTGAGTCGATCTGAGAATTGTGCAATGAATTATCACGATAAATCACTGAACTGATTTTTTCTTACAGCCCGAGTAAATACATGATATGGCATTAAAATATGGACAACTGTAGATGAAAGTTTTACTTTAAACAAGACATATTGGGCTTATGGTTGCTGTAGAGTTATAACCCGTGACACATGTAGATAATTATGTTATAATTTGTACTTTTATATCACTACAAATACAACTTATATAACATGGTAAGAAGCTCTGAAAAGTTGATAGAACAGGTCCACTATAAATAGAAAATGCAACTAAAAAAACAAACAAATGAAAATAGGCTGATACAGACACAGACAGAGAAGTGCGTTAATGCAGTAGATGCAGTTTTACGTTCACATAAGCATATACAGACGCAGATGTGACAGGGCAGGAAAGGAAACAGATCTCCAACATTATGCAAATGATTTGTTTTTGACAAATGAAAACCTAAAATGATGAATGTGTTTATGCTCTGTCTAAAATGGACCACGACTAATTTCACATGAAGTGGTTTCCATAGCAACCGGTCACTGCTGTTTCTATAAGGTTCACATCAGGTTTGCCCATCTGTGTTAAACAGGACGAAACTCAAACAAAACCTATTTAAATACGAGTTCAACGTTCACAGGAATTTACCTTTTCAAAAATATGTTTACTTGGTTCTTTCTAAAAGCCCCTCTTAAGGGCATTAAAAACAGGCAATAGTTCAATGATTGATCCTAAATTCTTGTATTATACTTGTCCGAATCCAAGCAATGTTTTTAATTGTAGTAATTATTTGTGAATAGCTATATTTATGTAGGCAAAGCAGCATGTGGGTTATTGAAATGTTTGAATATATATTTTCTATGGAGCGTGTGTGGATTCAAATGTGTGTATCAGAAATGGAAATGATGTGTGGATTATTTGTGTATTTCTTCCATTTAAATCCCATACAACTCAGTAGCCTCTCCTCCACCTGGATCTCAGAGAGGATCGTCACATCACCTCATATAGAATCTGAAAACTACCCAGTGTGGACTTTAACTGCCTCCTCTTTAAAATCCCAGAGTCACATTTTACTCTGATGCCCTCCCACGCAGCAGCGCCATCTGGAGAGCTGTACCACGCAGACTCTGTCCTGCTTATGAAACCTCCCATCTCAGCTCCTTTCACTGCCAGTTCTATCAAAAAGGCTCCAAGTATCACTGGAAGAGCCGTTAGCGGTGGGTTGTAGCAGGTTAGAGTAAGAAAGTCTTCTTTGGTTTTGAAAGCACATAAAACTGACTACATTATAGTCACACTCTAGAAATTTTATGACCTCTGTGTAGTACAGGGCAGCCTACTCAAATGATAAAGAAATCATATGGAAATTCACTTGCTCATACTTTGCAATGGGCTGGGGCGCAATACAAAGATTAATACTATTTGAAATATTGAAATATGACGTACAAATAAAAACGCATTTCCTCAACGTGTTCACCGCTCATTTTGACCGCTTGTTAGGGTTGAGCAGTATCCAAATTTTGATACCGTTAAACCTTCTCAGCATTTTACCAGGGTGTAAGGTATTACTTAGACCTATGCACCTACATATATTCAGAAACAGAATAGCAGCAATATATTTGAAGATGAGGCACAAATTCTGATCAAACCAAACTTTGCAGCACGTTCGATCGTATCAACATCAACGCATGAGCTGTTTTTATCAGCGCTTATACTGTATGCAAATGAGCCATGTGGTTTTAAGTTTAGTTTCTGTAAAATGTAAACAAATGTGCACAAACTGCATTAAACACATTATTATTCTATGTATTTAATGAGCAGAGTACTGGAAATGTAGAGCGGTGGTCGAGAGGACCAATCACAGCCCTTATTGTCTGTGTCGCTTCTCCTCGCTGTCTGCGTCGTTTTGAAGAGTAGTTATAAAGTTTCGGAGGTGTGTGTCAGTCGACGCTGATGCTGTGCGTAGGGGGTGTGCGCCAATGTGAACACATTTTGATGCAGAACCATACACTGGGCTTTACCGTCTCCTCTGTGAAAGTCTGACTTCGCCCTCAAGTGGGAACTTTCTCCTCTTCAGCGCCTCGTCCCCTCTCGACTCTCGGTGTTCAATTAAACGTCTCCATCACAAACTTTTCGGCTCAGTATCACACACGAAGCATCAGTCAGGTTTTTTTCTTCTTCCTCGCTGCATTTGGATGGAAATCTCTGAGCGGAACCACATTTGAAGAGGAGAGAGAGCGGAGGGGAGAAAGTCTGCGCTGTGGTTTTAGTTCCTTATGCAGCTTTTTTTAATCACGGTAACGAAACTGATACCGCTGCTACTTTTTGATACCTCAGGATACCGCATTACCACCCAACCCTACCACTTGTATCTGCGATCGTGTCCTTCTGATAATGACCCAAAGGTCATAACCATAGATGAGGATAGGAGTAAAGATTCACCGATAGCTTTGCCTTGAGAGCTTGGAGTAGAGCCACTGCTCAGGGCACATTGGAGTGTCTGTGATGGGGGAAGTCTGGGAGTCCCTGCTCAGACCGCTCTCCTGACGAAGTCTGATAATACTTCATATAACTCCCTCTTTATGTGTTTCCCATTATTGATACTTTGCAGATGATGTAGTCAACAATCCCTCGGGCTGTGATGCTAACTGTAGGCACTGCTCTGTCTGACGTTAATTTGATCTTTAATTTAACACAATCTTAGTTACACTCACTGTAAAGATGACCACAGGCTCCCGAAAATGTGCTGTTTAAATACATTTTGGGTTTTCAGACCACTTTTTTGATACCGTTTACAAATATGTGCGTTGCATCACCATGGTAAGTGCTTAACATTCCACCATAAAGCTACATGTAGAACACCCCCAGCATGATGTCACTCACTGTATATCAATGTAGTATCAATATGCAACATTTTGAGGACTTTTTCAAGTTCAAAATATATAATCTTTGAGTTTAAATGTAATTGCAATAGCAGCAATCGTCACTTGTTATGATTCTGAAACCCGAGGATTATATCTTCTTCTTCTTGAGCCTGTAGTCTGGTCTCCTGCACTGACAGATGGACTTGAACAGACTGAAGACTTCACACTCTTCTGGACAGACACAACCCCGACCAAGAGGACAGTGACAAAACAGACCCCCTGCGCCCCTCAAACCCTCAAAAATAACACAAAGCTGTTTTTAGCCTCATTAATCAGAATCAAAACTGCAATATGAATAGACTACGGATGGGACAATAAACAATAATAAAAAACGTAGACAAGAATAGTTTGTGGGACGTTCTATATAATCGTAAGAATCGCCAAAGATAATCTCAGTTTTATCACCAGAATGTGCAGAAAAAAGCAACTTCTCTGTGATGTTTTCTTCTAGATCTTTGTCGTTTTCACTTGAGAAGAAGACTATAACAGTTCTTTAAAGATGCATTATGTAACTTTTCGGTTGGAGGTCCATCGCCTGCTTGTTTCTATGGATATGTCATTGCTCTGGAATGTTCCACAGTCTGACATTAAACAGCTCTACCTTACATTTATTAAATTACAGGTGGTTTTAAAGCTCAAAAATACCAAAAAAAACAGGCATGTGAGCATGGTCGGCTCTCCACAGATCTGACCTATAACCTGGTCTGATTTGGTCTCCATGAAGATAGAAAGGTTTAATGCCATACTGCAAAACATTACAGGCAAAACAATAACATCTCCTCTAAATATGGAGCCTATTCAAGCTATTACAATTAATTTTTCATACCCATAACATTTTAAAACTCCACAACTTTTAGAATTATCATATTTTGGAAATGAAAACTGTGACACTAAACTTCTATATCGTCCCGTGACACAGTTACACAAGAACCACAATTTCCTCCACAAACAATAAACTTCAAATTCTTCATGAAATCTGCTAACCCTGTTGTTTAGATCTGCACAAACATGGTCATGGTTGGCTGCTCTTGAGGCTGACTTGCTGACACACTGAGCATTTTGTAAACTGTTAAAAACTGTTATGTCACATTTGAACTTTTGGGGGAATTTTGACCAGCCACAAAGCAAAAAAAGCTTGGCCAAAATTTAAGATATGAACACTTAAATCTATCAGAAAATGATTTAAAAGTAGTGAAATTATCTGTCCATGCAGCAAGATTATTTTACTTGACAAGTTGTCTTATCTTCCTGTGTGTATTGGGTTTGACTCATGAGATTTGTATTGATGGTAATGTTACTGATGAATTGTATTGGATTGGATTTTGGTAAATATACATTTTAGAGGATACTGATGACAATGAATTTGTGTATTTTTTAATGTGTAAATAGTTTCCTTATTGTATTTTGTACCTGCTTAAGGACTGGAGATGGAAAGTAGCTTATAGGTCTGACACAGAACATCTTTTCTCTTTGAGACTAATGTTTTCTGTGCACCGTCCTTGTTTTAATTTTAATGATAAAATAAAATAAACAACCTCTAGACTAGAATGAAGCAGTCTCAGAACTAGTACATAGATAATAAATCTGAAAACAATATGAAAAGCCTGATATAAGTTTTAAAATCTTGGCCAGAGAAATTTGCAGAGTAAGAAGTGTGGCTTGTGCAGTTCAAAGGTTAGAATTTAAAAAGCTCTGAAATGCTGCAGCCGTTTTGCAACAATACAACAGGATTTCTACACCAAATATGGCAGAAGATGTACTAGAGGGAATGTCCTGGCTCATCACACATTCATTTTATTGAAAACAACAGAGCAGAGAGAGAGTCTGCCTAAAAAGCTGAGAAAGAGGTTTTCCTGTTGTGTGTGCAGAGTTCATCAGCGCCCCCTGGAGGCTACTGTGAAGCTGCAGGACACAGAGAACGCAGAGGAGGGATGTTTTTGTCCTGAGGGCTGTTGCTCTCCTCAAACCGCCCTGGCACTAGATCTGATGACTCGACCAGAGACTTTTGTTTGAGCTTTCTATTATTCTTGGACTTTACTGCTCATTGTGCTTAAAGTGCCTATGACATGATGGACCAGTCATTTTACTTTTTTATACATTATACATTATATTTAAGATTTAGCTAAAAAGTTATAATTATTTTCCCGCTTTGGACATTTTTTAGGTTTAAAATTTTACTTCCTGGGTGGAAATTATGACATCACACTATAGGGAATAACCCCCAAATGCTCTTGATGTATTTTTAATATTGCTTATTTATTATTGGTTCTATCTCTTTTGGTCACTGGGCCTCGAGGAACACATTTCGTTCGGTCATGTGTTTGAATGACAAATAAAGAACCTTGAACCTTGAACCAAAAACAACAACAACAAAAAAATAGCAATCATGTTATAGAGTGGTCTAAAACTCCTCTAATGTACACAGAAATAATTATTTAGCAAACCAAAATAGAAGAAAACACATTCAATTTATCGAAATAATGTTTAAAGTATGAGAAAAATTTGTTTTGTTTGTTTTGTGTAAATTGTGCTAAACTTTTGAATAGAATTCTCCTCAGTGTTTGACAACTCTCCATTTGCTGTAAATTTCTACATATTTTTCGACTTTTCTTCACAAACTGATTCTTGATTTGTGTAAAACTCTCATTTATATTTACAACAGGTATTATTCAACCAAATTAAGTCAAAATTCAAGAATAATCAAACCTGTGCATTTTAAAGTGATTTTGGAATTTGAAATGTGATTCTTGCGATACTTTTGTCAGTTCATATTCCAGTCTTTTTAACAATTCTTCAGGATGCGTTAAAATTAGGGGTGTAACAATATCCAATTCTCACGATATGATATCCTCATGGAATGAACCTCACAGTACGATAATTATTGCGATATTGTGGGAAAGCTCACGATATGGTGGGGAGGCTCATGATATTACGATATTCTACAGAATAACAAGACTGACATTCTAAAATGCTTTGACCAGTCATTTGGTACAACATTTACTATCATTAGGGATGGAACGATATCCAAATCTCTCTGTACGATATTTTCACCATAAACATCTCACGGTACCATATTCATTGCAATATTTTGTGGAGGCACAAAACTGTGAATCTGCTCCTTTTTCCTCTAAAAATGCCTTCACAAGACTTAATCCAAAGAATGAAGATTTCAAAGTGCTTAGAACAGTTATTTCTTTATATCGTCTGCACTGAAACGGAGCAAAGGATCATGGTCTATGTAGTTCCCTCTGTTTTCTTTTAGCTATTTCTGCATCAGAACTATTCATTTCAGCAAAGAGACTTGTGATTCGATATATTGTGATGCTCCACGATCTTATTGTGAGACCTTTGACGTCAGTCCGTCAGTCACGTCCGTCAGTCTGCCCCAGGGCAGCTGTGGCTACAATAGTAGTTTACCACCACCGGGTCTGGAGTGAATGAATAATGCTCTGTAAAGCGTCTTTGAGTGTCCTGAAAAGCGCTATATAAAACTGATGCATTATTATTATTATTTGACAATACGATATCACCATATTTGCGTTATTGATACATTGCTAGCTAAAATCTAAACTTTGAACTGAATCTTACGATTAAAACATAAATCTCAAAGGTAGCGGCGATCACAGAGGCCTAATCCGACCGTGTACAGTTTAATACAGCTGCAGGTGCGGCCCTGCCAAAGCTAATCACACTTATGCAACGACATGATTCAACTCTGCAGTGGACGTGGTCCGGGAACGATCTGCTCTGAATGAGAGAAGGAGAGAAGAGAGGGAGGAAGAAAGAGTGGAGAGATGGGGGGATAGAGAGAGAAAAAAGGGTGGGAGAGAAAGAGAAAAAAGGGTGAGAGGGTGAGGAAGAGGAAGGAGAGGGAAGTAAATAGAGATTGGGAGAGAGAGGCAAGATAAGGGAGAGAGAAAGAAGAGAGGGGGATGTAGGAAGAAAAGGGGAGAGAGAGTGAGAGGAAAAAAGGAGTGGGAAAGAGAGGGAGGGATGGAAGGAAAGAAAAAAGAGTAAGGTGGAGAGAAAGAAAAAAGGGTGGGGCCATGGAGGGAGAGGGAGACAAGCAAAGGATGAGTCAGAGGGAGGGGGAGAGGAGTGTTGGGACAGAGAGAGAGTGAGGTAAGGGGACTAGGAAAGAGAGAGAGAGAAACAGATGAAGAGAGAGAGAAAGAGAATGAGAGAGATAGAAAGAGAGATAGAAAGAGAGAAACAAAAAGAGAGAAACAAAGAAAGAGAGAGAAAGAGAGCCAGAGAGAGAGAAAAAGAGAGAACAAGAGAAACAGACAGAAAGAGAGAGACAAAAGAAAGAGAAACAAAGAAAGAGAAAGAAAGGGAGACAGAGAGAGGGGGAGAGAAACAGACAGGGAGAAAGAGAGACAGACAGAGAGAGAAACAGACAGAAAGAGCGGTAGAGACAAAAAGAGAGAGACAAAGAGAGAGACACAAAAAGAGACAGAGAGACAAAGAGAGAGAGAGAAAAAGAGACAGAGAGAGGAACAGACAAAACAAGAGAGAACAAAAGAAACAGAAAGCGAGAGAGACAAAGAGAGAGAGGAAGAGAAACAGACAGAGTTGTGCGGGGGGTAAGAGAGAGAGAGCAAAAGAAAGAGAGGAAATACAGAGAGGAGAGAGTTGGACATTGATCCTTGTACGAGAGAGAGAGGGAGAGTGAGAGAGAGAGCGAGGAGGCATTAACATAAAAAACAGACTAATTAATGAATGACTCAAGTGATGAAGTCAAACACAGAAAGAACAGAGTTTTAGAGACAGAACATTTCTGTTTACCACAAGCAAAGAGCTGCAAGACAATTTAAGTTCATTTAAATGAATGCATTATAATATGTGTTTGGTTATAGACACTGAAAATCTCTTTATAAATGACTGTCCAAGAGCACAACAGTATCAGGGATCAAACCGCTGCTCTGTCTGAGGCTTGGTTAAACTTTTATCTGAGCTTTAATTTAACACAATCTGACCAGAATGAACTGACCAGAATGAACTGATTTAGCTGGAACAAGTGAGCATTTTTTTTCAGTAAGACTCATCTTTTTGTTGAAAATGAAAACCTAAAATGTGTTCTGTATACTTTCCTCAAATGAAACAGAAAACGCACACCAAAGTTCTTGTAGAGGTGCACATGCAAGGAACAGCCATTTAAAAGTGAAAAAAATGCATAGGACACTCAGATGGCCAATGTCCAAAAACTTGTTTTATTTTTAAATTCAGATAATTTTTCTTGCTTTGGACCACAGTTTATTTTTCTGGACTTTTCAGACCATTTTAAAACTTTTTGGGTTGTGCGCTGATATGTGCGTTGTGTAATCATGGAAACTCCTGAACATTTCGCCATGCAGATACATGTAGAACGCCCCCATCATGATGACACTGCAAAGAATACATTTTGGGATTTAAACTTAAAACATTAATGGTAGAAGATAAATGATATTAACATCAGGCTTAGGGTAAGTACTTTTTTATTTCAGTCTAAACCCTTTCGTTCATGATTCAAATTGGGTTCTAGTTGATGTTTTTGTAGTGTTGCAAAATGACCGAATAAACTAAACTAAAGTAATAATAATGTTTCCATCAATGAATTCATTAAAGGTGCAGTTTTAACACTACCTGGCCAAGTTACAGGTCAAATCTGTGGAGAGGCGACCCCACACATAGTAAGAATGCATATTTTACAAGGTGTTTCTGAGTAATAAAAACACTAATTGTCTCGTATTACACAAAAATGACTCATGTGAGTTTTAAGACATGTTATAATGTGGTTACTTCCTCAAAAATAGACCTGGAGTTGTGTCTTTTTTTCATTCACACATGTTTGTGTAATCCTTCATTGTCAGTCTGTCTACATCTCTAAAGCTCAAAATGCTCTGTTCCATCTTATGATGTCATGTAGTGGTACTTTTCAAGTTAACAGCTCCTTTTACCTTATGTTCTGTAGAGATGGGCATTTCCAGGGCTTAAATTATCCAAATGATTCTAGTGAAGGTGTATGAAGGTGTTCCCTGCCTCAAGTGGAGGAGTTCAAGTATCTTGGGGTCTTGTTCACAGTGAGGAGAGGAAGGAGCGTGAGATTGACAGGTGGATCGGTGCAGCGTCGGCAGTGATGCGGTCGCTGTATTGGAACGTTGTGGTGAAGAGGGAGCTGAGCCCAAAGACAAAGCGCTCGATATACCCCAGTCTATGTTCCTCCCCTCACCTATGGTCATGAGCTCTGGGGAATGACCGAAAGGACGAGATCGCAGATACAAGTGGCCGAAATGATTTTCCTCTGCAGAGTGGCCGGGCGCCCCTTTAGAGATAGGGTGAGATCATACTCAGTCATACTTGGAGTAGAGCCGCTGCTCCACAGCGAGAGGAGCAGCTGAGGTGGTTCAGGTATCTGTTCTGATGCACCCTGGATGCCTCCCTCGAGAGGTGTTCCGGGCATGTCCCACCCATAGAACTATAATAAAATCTGGAAGATGAATCCAAGATGGTGCCCAATTGTTTTCAATGGTCTGTGCTCATTAGCGCATTCCACATTTACTTCCTTGTTTGCAGCCCAATGCATCCCAACGTCTGACATCAGGCAGCCCAAGGCTGCTAGAGCGCGAGCTGCTAGAGCGCGAGCTGCTAGAGCGCGAGCTGCTAGAGCGCGAGCTGCTAGAGCGCGAGCTAGTGTGGGCTCAGAGCAGGGCTAGGCTAACTTTTACAAACCTGATTTTTAGGCGCTTTGATGATTTAAAAAAAATTCCCACTGGAAAGAGACCCTGGAGAAGTCCCAGGACACGTTGGAGGGACTACGTCTTTTGACTGGCCTGGGAACGCCTCGGGGTCCCTCTGGAGGAGCTGGAGGAAGTCTGTAAATTGTAGGCACTGCTCTGTCTGAGTGAAGGATGAAGCAAGTCTTTGAGTCCCTGCTTAGACCGCTGTCCGCACCCAGCCCCAGATAAGCGGAAGAAAATGGATGAATGGATGTGTGTATAGAGTTAAAACACAGCTGAGCACTTCCTGTATTACCACATGACATCACAAGGTGGTTGGAGTGTTTTTTTTGTTTGTTTTTTTACATTTGAGAGAAGAACAGCATTCACGCATGTTAAACATGTGTGAATGAAACAAAACACAATTCCAGGCATGTTTGTGATGTGGAAACAACATTATAACATAGACCAGAAAATAACGCAACATGGGCCCTTTAAGTAGACGACTGACAAATACGAAACATTCCAGACAACATTATAACATTACCTTGACAAGCAATCTCTAGAAAGGTTACACACTGCAGCTTTAAAGAGTGAAACCTAGATTTAACCTAATTATAGTGAAGTGGGTTAGTAGGTGATAGGTGTGGGGACAGTTCAGAGCATTCAGTTTCTTTGCGTCAGATAAAACCGGGCTAAGCCTGGTACCTTTTCTCTTTTCTCTCCTCTCTGGTCCCTTGTTCCTGCTTCTGGTTTCACTTGAGTAAATCTAGACTGTGAGTGAAGCAGCAGCAGCAGCTTGGACAAAATCTCATAAAAGAAATATGAGATGGACTCAGACAAGAGCTTATAGCAGGAGGTACAAGATGGACTATTTTTGGAGCTCAATATTTGGCCTTTAATCCATGCAAACAGGATTTACTCCAGACTTTTGATAACGTGCAGAGACATTCGCTCACTTTGGTTTATTTTATGAGTTAAGATTCTTTGTTATGCTGAGGTTAAAGGTGCATTGTGTAACTTTTCTGGTGAAGGGCCCGTCAAATGCTTTTCTCTGTCGAGCTGTTATTGCTTTGTCTGCTTTGTTTGTTTCACAGTATGGCATTAAACCTTTCTATCTTCAGGGAGACCAAACCACACCAAGTTATAGGTCAGATCTGTGGAGAGGCGACCCCGCTCACAGTCAGAATGCCTGTTTTTCTAGATATTTTTGAGCTATAAAACCACCTGTTATTGGTTAAATGTATAAGATAGAGCTGTTTAATGTCATACTGTGGAACATTTCAGACAAAGCAATGGCGTATCCATAGAAATAACCTTGTGACGGACCCCCAAACAAAAAGTTACACAGTGCACCTTTATATACAATGAAACAATGGTGCAATGAGTTGAGAATTTAGTTTAAAATACCTATATTACACTATTTTCTGATGTTATAATCTGATCTGTTTCCTCATTAAACAGTTGTTTCAATCACACATGTTAAACACACAGAGTCCTCAAACTGAAAACACTCTGTTCCACCTTGTGATGTCATATGTATTTTACAGGAAGTGCTCCATTGTCTTTTTAAACTCCATACCAGAGTCCTGCACGGATTAGACCCACGCTCTCCACACACCTTCACTAGAATCATCTGGATAATTTCAGCCCTGGAATTGCCGATTTCTACTGAACTAAAGGTAAAAGGAGCTGTTAACTTGAAAACTACCAATACATGACATCACAAGGTGGAACTGAACATTTTAAGCCTTGGAGATGCAGACAGACTAATGATAAAGGATTACTCAGACTTGAATGAAACAAAACACAACTCCAGGTATGTTTTTGTGGAAGTAACAACATTATAACACGGCTTAACAGTCACAAGAGGCAATTTTGCGTAATACAGGACCTTTAAATCTCCTTTAAAATGTAAATTCCAAAGAGCTACCGATTAAAACATATCAACATTATATTCAAGATTTTACAAAAAAAGGCCAATTTTTTCCAGTATATTATTTGACATACGTAGAGTGCGTTACAATTAGCAACCAAGAACCCAAAGTTATCTATTTAACCTTTATTTAACCAGGAAAGTCCCACATCACTAATCTCTTTTTCAAGGGAGTCCTGGCCAAGACAGCGACGCAACAGCACAATTCAGAATATTACAGGACACATTTCAAGCAACAATTTCATAAGACTATTTAAAACATTTACATCTAAATTTCCCAATATTTATGATTGGACTATCTGCTGTTTACAATAGAATGCTCTCCCCACCGACGTCCGAACAGCCCCCACAGTGGAGTGTTTTAAGTCTCGTCTTCAGACACATATTTATTCTTTGGCTTTTAGCACCGCCTGAACTGGATGCCCCTCTGTGCTAATTATGCTTTACTTAGTTTATTGCTTTCATCTATTTGTGCTACTCTGTGGTTTGACAGTTGTTGCTTTACTAGTTTGACTAGTAGTACTGATCATACTAGTAGGACTAGTATGATTTGGTCTGAGCGTACGGTTCTTGCTTGTTTTATTTTGCTGGTTTTACGGTGTGTGATCAAATTTATTTTTTATTTTATTATTGTTGTTATTGCTTTGTATTTGTGCAGCACTTTGGAAACTGTTCTGTTTGTGAAATGTGCTACAGAATTAAAGTGGATTAGATTGGAATATAACAAAAGGTAAAATTGCATCATATTAAAGACAAGCCGACACCCTTTTCCTGACCTTAACTATCACAGATTTAGGGAAACACAATCAAGGACAAATGACATTCATATTACATAATCTGTGTTATTTTATATAATTGTAGGCTGACAGTTAAATATGTGTTTTAAACTGCTCATTTCTCTATGCATGCAAACTAGAGCAGAGACGAAACAAAGTGAATAAAATGTTTTAGAAAATTAGGAAACTTTTAGAAATGTATTGGTGATAGAGAGTGAATGCAGAAAATGTCATGTTTGATGTGCAAAAAATGAAATGAATGAAATAATCACCTTTAATAACATAATAACAATAAAAAACTAAGGCAAAACTGATCAAAACGTCGCTTCATTTGTTTATGTAGAGTTTAACTAAAGCAAAAAGTACGGACACGTGGGTGGAGGGGCATCCTGAAAAGTTTGTGAAATTAAAAAACTTTAAATGACTTTCGCAGACTTTCAGAAACCAGCAGGTTCTCTTCTCTCTGTCAGACCAAAGCCATTATTTATTTACAGACGCTTCTCCATCTCCTTTCACAGGAATTGTTTTGTTTATTACAGAGAACCGATTCTCTGGAAGGCTCATATACACTTTACCAGGAAGCGGATGCAGATTAATTACAAGTCCCTTAGCATTTCTTTGGAAAAATTAACAGAACATTTGAATGAGACTCCTATGAGGCTACAGATTTTGGCACAAGTTCAAGGCTTTGTTGTTTGAAGGAATTCTAATGTAAGAAGATGAACACACATCATATTCTTTGTCAGACAATTAGATCTTCTCCACTTCTATGGACTATTAGTGCACATACAATATGTGGGAGCATGGGTGATGTACGTTTGTGGGTGAAGAATTGCACAAAATGTTACAGCTAAACGTAAAGAGGGTTTGAATAGGGCCCGAGAGAGATTGCTAGATTACTCAAACATGCATAAGTCCTAAAACCTCTTCAAGCATGATTTTGATGAGGGAACAATGTTATAACATGGTAGAAAGCTAAAAACAATCTGACTTTGCATAATACCCCTCTTAAATATTACATGTTATCAGGATCAGTATGAATATTTGTTCAAATCAAGTTTTAGTTTAAGTACTGTGATCCAATGCTTAATACACTATAATTTTCAAAACTTAGACAAACTTTATTGATCGACGCTCCTCCATTCTTTTGATTTTCAATTAAGAACGAAAAGCAATAAAATGGGAAAACAGTTTGTTATTTATTTTTTGCATTTTAATGTCAAACAAAAAAACTGATGTCAACCTCTATTTCCAATATTTAATTTATTTCAGTTAACACCAATCCAAAAACAGTCTTGGTGCCTATTTCAATTATATTTTATGCTCTCTGATTTATTTGCCCCAGAAGTTCTGCTGCTCGAAGGACTTACCTGAAAATCGTTGCAATTTTGTATAATGATGCTTTACTTTCGAATCGTAGAAAGTAATTGTTGTACTCCATGATGAGAAACAGGAAGCAGCGAGGTGATAAACTTTGTTCAGTTGACACCATAGAACTATAATAAAAATATGTTTTATTATAGATCCATGGTTGACACCGACACTAAAACTGTTTTCCCATTTTATTGTTTATCATTTGTAACTGAAATTCAAAAGAACGAATGGTACGCGGACCACCCACAAGGGAAATTATTTAATTCTTTACACAACATCAGAGTCATAGATTTAATATTATCATGTGGCCTTATAGTTCAAGATCATTCAAAACTATTCAAATATTAGTTAAGGAAAGCCTGCACATTACAGTTTTCACTTTTGTTTCAGTACTGATTTGAGCATTTGTTTTTACATGGAGACGGTAATTGTTTTTGGAGTTTTTAGTATTACACACACTTTGTTTAGTGGTGTTGCAAAGGGGATTTCCTTTAGCTCAGTTAAAGCTGCGCCTCATCAGTCTGGATTAGACCAGTGATCTGAGATGAGCCTCTGTATTTTGGACAACGCCCAATGACAGGAGCCCAGTCAATTATAAAACTGCATATTTTAGTTAATCTGTATACAGTATCAGTAGGGATGGTAACTGGTAATTCTAGGAATGAAATGGGGTTTAACTCAGCCTAAATTTGCAGGATTTGTGTGCTAAAGGTCTGTTTGTGATGAGAAAACAACATTATAAGAGATCAGACAATAGCGTAATCTGGGCCCTTTAAGAATGGATCGCACGGTTAATAATGTACGAAGAGAAGGGCCGGATTGAACCTGAGCTAAACCAGGACGGCCAGCGCACAAGAGACGACCAGTGATCCGTCTCTCTGTGTCACTGCAGAAACGAGGAAGCCAAACATGGAATAAAATGCCCAAATAAGGAGTTGTTGGTGTGACATCACCGCTCCAAACATTCCAGGCTCCGCAGAGACTCAGCGGGGAAATTGGAAGTTTGTACTTAACTTTAATGTGAAAAAAAAAAAAATTGACTGACAAAGTGATGGATACTTCGCAATGACATCAAGCAGGGGGTATTCTACATTTATATCTACGGGCGGAATGTCGATCGGTTACCATGCTGACACGACGCACACATTAGTAAACGTTGAAACTTTTTTTTTTTTAGCTTGTCTGAAAATTCACGACAAACGAGAAAAACAAACGAAACAAACAAAATGGTGTGTTTATGGTCCTGTTTATGTTTTCTTTTTTTATTATTTATATGTTTTTGTCATTTTAGCACATTAATAACAAAATAAACACAAGACATAACAAAATATAAAACTAAGACATATACACACAAAAAAGAAGAAAGAAGAACACAATGAAGAACAAAAGAACAATAAATAAATAAAAAGACAGGATGGGGGAGTGGAGGGGGTTGTGTGTTTGCATGTGTGTATTTACATTTTAGGGTTGTCAAATCAGATTGGCATTTACATATTATCTGTTGCCTTCTATCTTTTTTTTTGTAGGCGTTTTCAACAAAAAGATGAGCGTGACTGAAAAACTGTTGTAATTTTATTTGAGGGACTTGTTTAAGAGCACAGATCATTTTACTTGTAGTTCCAGCTCTTTACGGTCAAATTGTGTTGAAATCACAAATTAGAGTCTAACTTATAAGTGAATTGTGTAACTTTTCATCTGGAGGGTGTGCTAAATGCTTTTTTCATAGTGATGTTATTGCTTTGTCTGGAATGTTCCACAGTATGGCATTAAACCATATTTCTATCTTCATGGAGAGAAACCAGAACTACGTAATTTTGAGCTTTAAAATTAATGCTTTAACGTCATACTGTGGAACATTCCAGGCAGAGCAACGCCATATCCATAGAAACAAGCAGGTGACGGATGCCCAACCAAAAAGCTACACAGTGCATCTTTAAGTAACAGGGCTTCAGACAGAGCAGAGCCTCGAGTTAGCTTCACCCCCACAGTGAATGTTGACGAAATCAGCTGCAAAGTATCATATGTAGAAGTATATTTCTTGTGAATATTATTATGAATTTTGCACAGTTTTGGTGTTTTTATTCTACTGCAATTGTTTGAGTATACTTTGCTGTTCCAACAATGCAATTTCCTTATTATGGTGTTTGTTTGGTTGTATTTAGATCCCCATTAGCTATGGAAAAACAGCAAATATTCTTCCTGGGGTCTGTGTCAATAGTCTAGTGAATAGTCTTTTTATAGTTACCAAGACATGTTTTTTACATTTTTTTGTATTATTGTGTTATTTTGTGGGCTTGAAAAATGACAGGATTGAAAATAATACAGGAAAAAGCACTAAACTGCACCTGCTGTCTGAGTTACAGTACAAAATGTTCACAGTGTAATGTGACGCGCCCACTCACTGCAGACACACACATACACATTTAGGACTGATTGGATTTGGTGTGGACTTGTGGGCGGGTTTTTCAGTGAGACCAGCGATCAGTGACCTAATGGTGCTTCACTGGAAAAGCATTTCCTCATTATGAAAAGGACTTCCTCGGAATCAGCTCTCAGAAACGGATGAATGGGCACAGGCACTGAAAATGTAATGTGGTTCAATAAGAAAATTCCCTAGTATTTTTAAGTCAGCTGTCTGTGTCACACCATTGAGCAGAACAGCAGTCGTGAATATGGATATACTACACAACAATTCACTAAAACTGCAATTATTTAGGAAAAAATACCGCAGAGGTGGGAATTTATTTTTCCATGGGGCCACATGAGAAACAGAAAATATTGTGGAGGGCCAGGCCAAAATGTTGAACTCAATTCAGCATAATATTAATTGTATTTCTTTATAAAAAGCAGTAAATAGCTTTGTTTTGACAAGCTGGTCAGACTGTTAAGAGTTTATGCTATGACTAAGCACTGAAAAAGTGAGGTTGCGTTATAAAAGACGTCATTTAAAAAAAGACCTCTAAAATAAAAGCAATGCAGCTTTAGTCCATGGATGAGGTAAAATTATAAAATATGTTTATTTTGTAATTCCAAATCATCTTAAATGGCCCGGTCAGAGTCAACCAAAAGGCCGTACGTGGTCCAGGAGCTGTACAATGCCCAGGTCTGAATTAATGTCTTCTTATAATCTTCATATTCTACTAAATTTGTAGTTTAATACTTGTGATAGGCCTTTACATTTTCACAATAGTTCTGGTCTTCTATATTCAGTTGGATGACGATTAAAGGTCTAATACGATGCTTTTTTCTGATCTCTGTTTTAATGTTGTTTCCTTGTCCCAAACAGACCTGGAGTTGTGTTTTGTTTCATTCACACATGTTTAACACACAAACCCTGCACATACATTTAAGGCTCAGTTTGTCTCTCAAACAGAAAACTCTGTTCCACATTGTGATGTCATGAGGTTATACAGGAAGTGCTCTACTGTGTTTTTAAAATCCCTGCACTTTCACAAGAATAATTTGGCTCATTCCAGCCCTGGAATTGACAGTCTCTACCAAAAAAAAGGTAAAATGTAGCTGTTAACTTGAAAACTACCACTAGAAGACAAACAGCAGCTTGAGCTTTGGAGATGTAGATGGACTAACAGACCTTTCTCACAACGGCCGGAAGTGTCCTGCTGTAGGTTTGCAGAACTTCCTGGGGTCCCGCAGGGCTCCCGGTTAGAGCCCTGTGTTGGGCTCTAACCCAACCGCAGGACCCAAGACAAAACAGTGTGGCACGGGACACATTCTGAAAGCTCATTGCGGGCGCGGGCGGGAGCGCGACCACAGGATATGGGAGCGAGCAGGATGATAAACAGCAGTCCCGCAAACTAAATTGAGTCAAATAAAAGTAAGATAAAAAGTAAGTATATATGTAAAATATACAGTCCATGGCGTGCGCTGTGTTCCAGGCTCCAGCGCACAATCAGAGGGCATTCAGCGTATGTGGTCACAGACTGGAGGAGAGACATAGTACTGAAGCCCTCAACAGTGAACAATGGAGACTCAAGGGTCATAGGCTCATTTTAGGAATGTTCATGGGCCATTATAGGCCTATCGAAATGTCAAATGTCAGTTACTGAGGCCTATTGAATGTTTGTATGGCTGAACGATAAATGTTACCCAGTTACCACTTAAGGAATTATGTGCGCGGGTGTTTTTTTTTCTTTCTTTTTTCTCCTAGTTAATGAAACAACCTTCTTGCGGGATCTGGCGGGATTTGCGGGCGGGAGTGGGACAAAACATTACAGATGCGGGCGGGAGCGGGACTGAAAAATCACAATTCTTTGCGGGGGTGGGCAGGTTGCAGTACTGAAGAATGCGGGAGCGGGACTGAAAATTCTGTCCCGCGCAGACCTCTACTTCCGGTTAATGTTTTTTTTCTTGACAAAATGTCTGTGGAAATGTCTTGTCTACTCTCCAAGGTCCACAAAGGATAAACATTCTTCCCTAAAGAAATTATCCACAACTATCAAGGTAAGAAAGACGAAAGCTTAAAGGAGAATGACGAGCATCAGTTAACTACTGAGCAAAACTATAGTTATGGTATCCTAAAGATGTCTAACATTCGAACTGCACAAATCTATCTATGCTAATACTGACATCATGAAATATTTTTTTTATTTTAATTGGAGAATCAATCTGACTTAAGATGTTATTTATGTTTTATTTATTACCATAATGTTAGTTTTGCTCAGTAGTCCTCAGTTGTTCACCTTTAAGTTTTTGTTTTTCTTATCTTGATAGTTGTGGATACATGTTTATGCTTTGTGGACCTTGTTGGTTGAAGAAATGGTGATGGGGCAGCTTTGTGAAGCTGGTGGAGAGAAGGCGTGACATTTCCACAGACATTTTGCCATAGAAAACCATTAACCAGAAGTTCCACAAACCTACAGCGGGGAACTGCCGGCCATTGTGAAAACTGTGTGAATGAAACAAAAGACAACTCCAGGTCTGGTTTTGAGGAAGTAACGATATTATAACATAGTTTAAAGCTCACAAGAATCCACGTTGTGTAATACAGGAGCTTTATGGGTCAAAGGTTCAGACTGCACAATGTAAATTTTCTACTGGAGCTTGCCTGCTGATCTACTTGGATATCGCTTTACATCGCTTTGAATGTTCCACAGTATCGCTTTCCAGTTATCCATTAACACAGATACAAGCAAGTGAAGCTTAAAGGCCAAGTTACTAAGTAAGTAAAACAGCTGTAATAAATGAATTGCTAGACTGTTATGTTTAATGCCATACTGTAGAAGATGCAAAGCCACAACATCTCCATGGAGACAAGCAGGACAGGCCAGGACATCATGCTTCTGTATTTTATTCATTATTAAAAGGCTAGAAAGGTAGATGGAAATACTCAGCACACAACTACTGCTACTACTATCTTTACTTTGAGGCAATATGTATATGTTCATGAAGTAGTACATGTACTACTGTATATAATCTTTGAGCCTTTCCAAATATTTAAAACTCAAAAGTGGACATGCAGTCCCCTACACTCCTCCCCATATGAGGGCCTGTCTCTTTTCAAAGCCAAAGAGGAACAGACGTGAGAGGCAATGGACTCAACCGGACTTTAGCGCAGTCCCTCATTAACGCCTCTGAGTGTGTGTGTGTGTGTGTGTGTGTGTGTGTGATGTGCGTGTATATGTGCTGTGTTCGTAAGTGTGTGTGTAAGTGTGTTTGTGTGTATGCCTGTGTCTCTGTGTGTTTGTATGCATGCATGTGTATATGTGTGTAAGTGTGTGTATGGGTGTGTCTGTGTGAGTGTGTGCGTGTATCTCTGTGTATGTGTGACTGTGTGCATCTGTTTGTGTGTGTTAATATCTGTCTGTGTGTTTGCATGTATGTGTGTGCTTGTATGTATGTCTGTGTCTTTGGGTGTGTGTTTGTATGCATGTGTGTGTGTACGCATGTGTGTGATTGTGTGTGTGTGTCTGTGTGTGTGAGTGTCTGTTTATGTGTTTTTTTATGTGTGAGTGTGTATGTTTGTGACTTTGTATGCATGCATGTAAGTGTGTGCATGTGGCTGTGTGTATGTGTGTGTGTGTGTTTGAGATTGCCTGTGTGTGCGTGTGTTTGTACATGTGTCTGTGTCTCTATGTGCGTGTTTGTAGCGCATGCCTGTGTGTATGTATGTGTGTAAATGTGTTTGTTTGTGTGTGTGTTGCATTCGCGGTCCGGCGAGATGCTGTGCAAATCGGAGTGATTCAGGAGCTATAATTAGAGCAGTGCTGGAGGAGCTGCACCGCTGAGGTCCTGAAAGTTTAATGTGAGTCGCTTCAGAGGCAAAGCTCCAGGACGCTTAACAACACTTGAGTCAGACACACCCCCTCCCACCACCAGAGGGCCCCGCTAAATAAAGCCGCTACAGATGCTACTAAGGAATATCACTGGAAAGAGTAAATGCTGGAGTTATGTAATCTGATTTCACTTCATTTACCAAACCATTTACCAAACATGAGAGCTTTAATTCTGAATAAAAATGAATTCCAAGTAAACATTCCTAATTCCTAATGAAAATGTTTATTTGGAATTAAACTTCAATCCATAGTAAGTGAGTGGTTTATTCCGATTTTAAAGCCAAATTAAATTTATTCCTCGATCATGTAAATGTTTATTCTTCAAAATAATAATCCCGCACCGCTGTTTTATCGCAGTAGCGGGTGCGATGCTGGGGAACCAAGGTGTCCAATTTGATATTAATGTTTATACCTTGATTTATGGATAAAATAGCGAAATAAAAACACCAGGATCGTGTAGAGCGGGTTAATACGAGCATTTTAAGACCAAAATGACTGACAGTAGCAGTTTCGGAGAGAGGAGCTGCAGTTTTTCAATAGAAAGTGAACTGGAGCATATGTCGATGGAACGGGAAGCACGCGCATGACCACTAAATTTGGAATGTGGTGGTTAGCAGGTTAGCTATATCCATTTATATAAAACAGTCTATGCCTGTAAACCTAAATACTGACTTTAAGTGCTCAATAAAGTCAAGTCTAAACAGAAATATTTACCTAAGGGTCCTTTTACACAGACAGCACCAAATGTTCCATTCAAACAGTTTGGTTTCACTGATGTGAAAGCATCAATCGCATTCTGATCTGTTCTAAATCACGAGACCACCTCTTTTTTGAGCTCTTGGTCCGCTTGACTCTGCACCAAATGCCAAACTCTGGTCCGTCCCACTGAGAATGCGAACTGGGGTCCAAACCATAGAAAGTTGTCCAAATGAGCTAAATGAAATGCATCATGGGATACTAATAATTTAATTTCCTGTTGTGGTGAGTTAAGAAGACATGGGACGAACCTCAAAGCATGGCCAAAAGTGGTCCATGTTACGGTTGAGCAACCAAAGGAGCCATAACTGATTTAATGAGCCATTCGCAGGTTCACTGTACCAGTCTGCTTCGGCCTCGGTTCAGGGAGGTTTGGTGTGTGGGAGAACCTCATGTCCCCGAGCCACGTGCAGTCGAACCCATTGTGTGCAGGAGCCTTGGAGTCTATATGCTGCAGAAGAACTATTTTATTGCCTGGTGCGGACCAAATAATCGAACTAGTGGTGTGAACGGGCCATCAGAGATCTCGTAGGGTTTTAAGGTGAGTTCTTTGTTCTGCATTTTGGTGACATCTGGAGGTCAAACAGCAGAAAACAGATATAAGTGGGCATCTTTCTCTTTTGATTTCTCTCTACTTTCTCTTATTGCATTACAAAAAATCCAGTATTATAGTAATAATAGGTGAGACTACTTGCAGTAAACAGGCTGTTTGGTGGTGTGTTTCACAAGGAGACACAGGTCAGTGGGTCAGACAAACTAAATGCATTTAAAGCCTGCTCATTATCGTGTGAACGAGGAGACCTGTAAATGGGATGTTCACTCTAACCCGTGAGCTAATGCCAAAAGAGACACATACTCTGCTCTGGTTACACACAAAAGATGACGCACTTTTGGACTGTACACGGTGGTTTTATAGGCACAGCGGAAGGAAAAGATGGAGAGAGGATAATGTGTTTAATTACACAAATAAGGATGGGCTGATATGGATATTTTTATTTTGTGCCGATGTCAATATCCAATATTTACTGATATTGATATTTAGCTTTTAAAATCCCTAGAAAGGCCCGCACATTTATCTTAAAGCAAACATATTCTGCAAAATCCACTTTTCAGAGCTTTCTGCTATAGTTGTTTTTCTTCAGTATTGTATTTGGATGCATGTTTGAACAATCTTTTATAGTTTTAGTTTTATAATTTTGACAGAATAGATTGTTTGAACTAAGTGTGCTTTGAGGTAGCAAATATTTAAGCAGTAAATATCCCCTGTGTGAAGGAAACAGAAACAACTCCAGATCTGTTTTTGAGCTCACAAGACAATTTTGCATAATACAGGACCTTTAACAGTCAGTTTGAGTAACACAAAACATGATAACTGCCCAGTGCGTTTCATGTTTAGCTGATTTTAGAGTCTTAAAATACACAGTGTCCTGAAACTGGGGAGTGGCAGGAAAAAGAATTAGAGAAAAATGTAACTCTTAATATGAGACATGGGAGTAAAACTGTAGGTTATTGTCAAAAAGAGCAGACTGCTCAGACTTGTACACACACCACCTCAAAACTGAGACTGACTGGGACTAAACCTGGAACTAAACCTAGAAATGGAACAGGCCTAAAAGAAGTCTACACCAGAACTAAACCGGGGCCAAATTACAGGAGTAATGCAATCTAAACATGAATCAAACCCAGAAAATTTGGGAATGACTGGGACTAAACCTGGAACTAAACCTGGATTAGAAACGGAACAGGCCTAAAGGAAGTCTACTAATACATCAGGACTAAGACAGAACCAAACCAGGACCAAACTATAGGAGTAATACAGTCTGAAGATGAATAAAACCCATCAAAACTGGGACTAACTGGGACTAAACCTGGACAGGAAATGGAACATAGTCTATATCAGGACTAAAATAGAACTAAACCAGGACCTTACTATAGTTATGACAAGAGTGAATGCAAAAAAATGAACCAAACTAAACAAATCTGGGACTAACTGGGACTCAACCTGGAACTAAACCTGAAACTGGAACTAGAAATGGAATAGGCCTAAAGGAAATCTATACCAGGATTAAGATAGACCGAAACCAGGACGAAACTTTAGGAGTAATACAGTCTGAAGATGAACCAAACTCATCAAACCTGGGACTAACTGGGACTAAACTTGGACTAGAAATGGAACATAGCTAAACAAAGTCTATATCAGGACTAAAATAGAACTAAACCAGGACCATACTATAGCTATGACAAGAGTGAATGAGCTATGACAAGAGTGAATGAGCCAAACTAAACAAACTGGGACTAACTGGGATCAAACCTGGAACTAAACCTGGACTAGGAATGGGACACGCCTAAAGGAAGTCTACATCAGGACTAAGATAGAACCAAACCAGGATGAAATAGTACAAGAGTGAAAGCAGGCTAAAGATGAACAAAACTCACCAAAACTGGGACTAACTGGGACTAAACATGGACTAGGAATGGTACAGGACTGAAGGAAGTCTACGTCAGGACTATCATACAACTAAACCAGGACCATACTATAACTATGACAACGATGAACACAGTCTAAAAATGAACCAAACTAAACAAAACTGGGACTAACTGGGACTAAATCTGGACTTGAAATGGAACAGGCCTAAAGGAAGTCTTCATCAGGACTAAGACAGAACTAAACCAGGACTAAACAGAGTGCAGTATAAAGATGAACCAAACTCATCAAAACTGGGACTAACTGGGACTAAACCTGAACTAGGAATGGAACTGGGCCAAAGGAAGTCTACACCAGGACTTAGAACTAAACCAGGACCAAACTACAGAATAAAAGAGAAAGAGGTCTAAAGATGGACCAAACTCATCAAAAACTTAACTGACTAAAACCTGGAACTAACCCTGGACTAGAAATGGGACACGCCTAAAGGAAGTCTACATCAGGACTAAGATAGAACCAAACCAGGATGAAATAGTACAAGAGTGAAAGCAGGCTAAAGATGAACAAAACTCACCAAAACTGGGACTAACTGGGACTAAACATGGACTAGGAATGGTACAGGACTGAAGGAAGTCTACGTCAGGACTATCATACAACTAAACCAGGACCATACTATAACTATGACAACGATGAACACAGTCTAAAAATGAACCAAACTAAACAAAACTGGGACTAACTGGGACTAAATCTGGACTTGAAATGGAACAGGCCTAAAGGAAGTCTTCATCAGGACTAAGACAGAACTAAACCAGGACTAAACAGAGTGCAGTATAAAGATGAACCAAACTCATCAAAACTGGGACTAACTGGGACTAAACCTGAACTAGGAATGGAACTGGGCCAAAGGAAGTCTACACCAGGACTTAGAACTAAACCAGGACCAAACTACAGAATAAAAGAGAAAGAGGTCTAAAGATGGACCAAACTCATCAAAAACTTAACTGACTAAAACCTGGAACTAACCCTGGACTAGAAATAATCCATAGATCTGATCTGAGAACTTGGCCTGGTTTGATCTCCATGAAAATAGAACAATTACACAATGCGGCTTTAAAACCGGACTATGACCCGACCTAAAGTCCACCAAGACCAGATGCCACGTATTTTTGAGCTTGCCAACTTTACTCAGGCTATTCTTGGGTTTCAGCTTACTCTTACGAGCAACTTTCCAAGGAATTTTCCTCATTCCAAAGATATATTTTGTCTTAACTTGTCTGTCACTATGGAAACGATCTTGCCTTTTACATCGTTCCAAAACCCACGGAAAATGTGCATAAATAACACACCTTTTGACCCCCGTATCAAATGTAAATAAATGAAAAATAAGCAAGATAAGGTACACCCTGTTCTGTTTTGTGCTATGAAGTCTTGACCGATACATAGCTAATTTAAAGGTGCATTGTGTAACTTGTCCTGTTTGTCTCCATTGTCTGGATGTTACATAGTATGGCATTAATCTGTCTTGTATTTATTTATTTAATCAGGCGTTTCTGTTGCTCAAAAAATACAGGGACAAACATACATTCATACTGGATTGCCTCTCCACAGTTCTGACCTGTGACTTGGCAAAAACGAAGCAAAGAAATGACATCTCCATGGTAACAAGCAGCTGGCAGGCCCTCAGAAAAGTTACAGAGTGCACCTTTAATAGTAAGTGTTTTGTTGGCTTATATAAATTGTTGCGTACTGCTGATAATTAACTATGAATTGTTGCCTAGTCTAACTACAGCATTCTTGTGTGTGTATCTATGGGAATATTAATGCTTTGCCTGAAATGTTCCACAGCATGACATTAAACATCTCTATATCCAGGTAGTGCCAGTCAGGCTAAATAACAGGAACCCCACTCACTGTAAGGATACCCTACTTTTTCCCCCAAATAGTAAAATACTTATACTTATTGCAAGATAGACGCATAGTCTAACATCTCCATGGAGACTGCCAGATGGCACAAAAGTTACACGGCGCACCTTTTAACCTATGTCATTTGTACCAGCTTTTTAATGTTGCTGCTAATTAACTATAAAAATGTGTTTGTATCTATGGCGATATGGTTACTGCTTTGCCCGAAATGTTCTGCAGCATGGCATTAAACATATCTGTCTCCTAGTGATGCCAGTCAGTCACAGGAACCCCATTCGCAGTAAGAATAGCCTACTGTGGAACATTCCAAGCTCAGCATAGCCTACATCATCTCCATGGACACAACCAGGTGGCAGAAAAGTTACACCATACACCTTTAATATGTGTCATTTGTAGCAGCTTTTTCATACTGCTGCTGAATGTTCCACAGTATGGTATTAAACATAGCTGTCGCCTGGTGATGCAGATCAGTTACAGGAATCCCACTCATAGTAAAAATTGCCTAATTTTTTATATTTTCCATGTAAAATACCTATAATTTACTTACTGCTAGATAGACACATTGCCAAGAAGAGCCCAACTTCTCCATGGAGTAGGGTGACCGGGCGTTCAGATTTTTCCAAAAACATTGATTTGTGCCAGTTTTATACAAGAAATGTCCCAGGTGTCCCTATTTTTGACCAATTTGATGCCTGAAAACAGTAAAGAGAGGCATAAATTGGTAAAATTACAGAAAACACAAAGAAAACAGGACTATTCTGACTCACATGTTGTCATGAATAGGTCATGAATGGGCCAAGTGCATCTTTAATTACGTACTCCTTTCATAATTTTATTATTACCAACCACGACCAACCCGGGGGTGTCCCAGTTTCTGATTATGAAAACCTGGTCACCTTACCATGGAGACAACCAGTTGGCAGAAAAGTTACGCAGTGTACCTTTAACCTGTGTCATTTGCAGCAGTTTTTTCGTGCATTACAAGCTGTCACTGCACACAATTACCGTTAACGAAAGACAACGTAAGCTACAATTACACAACGCGTGTAATTAGCCCGTACCGGAGGCGGAGGACGGTGCCACAGCCAGCCCGCATACAGGCTCCAGCCCTCGACCACTCACCTCGCTCCTCCCCGGCTCCCTGCAGTCAGCCTCGCCTTGAATATGCCCGGTTCTCTCGGTGCGATGGGCGGCGTGGAGTGGACAGCTCCGGTTCACCGTGGTCAGGGGATCACGGAGGAGGGGGGGAGGCCGCGTGGAGCCCCGTGATGTCCTTAGCTCCCACGGAACAGCGGGTCTAGTCCGGGTCTGGTCCAGGGTTTGGAGGGACAGGTCCAGGTCCGGGTCCGGTTAGCTCGTTCTCCGCCGCCGCCGCCGCCTCCGTGACTGCTGCGCTCTGACGTCATGGAGGAAAGCCCCCGGTGCGTGACGTCATGGCGCAGACGGTGTACGGAGAGCCCCGCCCCCTTTTAACGGTAACTGACCAAAATGTAAACAACAAACCGATCAATTTTATTCTAAAAGCATTATAATAAAAATAATAAAATGGGACACCCCTGGTTTGTGGTGCTTGGTAATAATACATTTGTGAAACGAGAATTAAAGAAAAAAAATGATTCTGCACTAAAGTGAGTCAGTAGTCACATTTTCTTTGTGTTTTGGTCCATTTAAGCAGCGTTTCTGTATTTTACCTTAACAAATTACAATTTATTCCTGCCTTTACCGTTAGCAGGGGTAGAATTGGTCAAAAATAGGGACACCTGCGATATTTCTTGTATAAAACTGGGACAAATCAGTGGTTTTGGATAAATCTGCTGGGCCAGGGGGCACAGGACTCAAAACTGGGACTGTCCCTGGTCACCTTATTATGGCGGATCTATATTAGTTAATAAATAAAGCGAGATTTAAATTAAAAACAAATGATAAAATACTGGCTTGTTTTAATTTGTTATTCACTTCTAATAATTTGCTTGCATGAATAGATGAATAATTCATTATAAAATTGCTGTATCATTTCGAGTTGTTAATGTTTTTTTAAAGGCGATATAAACTTTTTTTTCTCTTTTCCTTAAAAAAAACACACACACACACACTTTCTTAATATGTGTATGAGCGGGCTTGCCTCTCCACAGATCTGACCTGAAACTGATTTGGAACATTCCAGGCCAAGCAATGCAGCGAGGCAAGCAGAAAAGTGACATACTGCATCTTTAATACTCAGCTATTCCTAAAATACACATGTACATATTGTTAGTGATACTAATGGCCTGAAATTAGCTTCTGTAAACAATTTTAGACACATATCACGGTCATATTGTAACCATTATTGTAAAGATTCCAGATACAGCAACTATTATGGTCCCCTTTTAAAATAAATAAATAAATTAGCATTTATGTAAAATTTCTGATTATAAAACCTTAATGGTAACTAATAAGACAATCTCCAACTTATTTATTAAAGGCCTGATATTGCTCTATTTCTGATCTATATTATACAGTTTTTCATCACATACTGTAGCTGGAGCTGTGTTTTGTTATGTTGCATTCACAAGTTTAGCACTCAAACCCTGCACAATCTGATTGTTTTTTCACACTGAAAACACTGTTCCTCCTTGTGTGGTAATACAATAAAAACTAGAATCAGTTTGATTATTTCAGCCTTGGATCTGCCAAACTCTGAAGTTACAACTATCGTTTCAGCCTCATTGAAACTGTTTCACTCCACAGTGCAACAGCAGATATTACAGACTTTCTAATGACAATATCAACTGTAAAAAAGGTGAAAACTAAAATATATGGGTCAGTGACATATAAGGATTTTCAACAGGCAATTTTAAAATATAAAAAAATTATAGTTTTTACTGAACTTTTTCAAATATTTACAGTGTCAGGTGCATAAATCTATGTTTAACATTTATATGAAGCATTTTTAGTGTAAAATGCCATGTGGTGAGACCGAGAATAACCTTAAAATTGTTTTATTTTCTAGAACATGGTTGGGATATTAATCAGTCAGAGGTACTACAGAAATGTGCTGAATTATGAAATTTCAACTCTTAACTGAGGAAATTGCAATTGGACATCATGTCAATGACCTATATATAAAAACAAAATAACAACTTAAGGGTATTCTAGAGTATTGAAGAGTAAAGCAGATCAACTGAGGCTGAAAAACCATCAAACCATCAAATAACATCATAAGATAAAACGGAGCATTTTGAGCTTTGGAGACGCAGACTAATAATAAAAGGATTACTCAAACAAGTCTAAATGAAGCAAAACACAACTCCAGGTATGTTTTTGAGCATTTTAACATGGCTGAAAGCTCACGAGTCAGTTTTGCAGAATATCGGACCTTTGAATGCAGCAAGTTTCAATGTCAGCTCCATTGACTTAAAACTGAACACAAATACCAGACATGAGCTGTTATAGAAAAGCATATTTATTTGTGATGAAAGTTTCTAGACAGCTCTAGTGATGCTGGTATAATGGACAGTCTATAGAAAACTTGGTCACATTAGAGAGGCTCACTGTAAACCAATAACACAGTGTAAACTATGAGGATTCTGTATGACTTTTTTGTGGATTCTCTCCCTCCGTCCGTCCGTCTCTGAGTCCAGGTCTGATCCAGATCCAAGCCCAGTCCTGGGAGCAGCTCTGGACTCAATTTGCTGAAAAAAAAAAAAAAAAAAAAGAGGGAGGGAGAGAGAAAGTCAATATTAGGTTTTCAGATGACATCCTGAATTGATTTGAATAGGGGCAGGCAAAGTAACTACAGTTTTTAAGTTAACTTGGGAGATTATTTTTCCAATCATGATATTTCCAAATCAGCTTCAACATTTGTACATTTTATTTCCTTTTGAAAATCCCTCATAATTGATAAAAGGAATGCTGACACCTGCCCTCATTCAAAGAACTTTTTCACATTTTACCATTCTGAAAACAGACAATATTGTTCACTTAAGTTGAAGATTATAAAAACACTGGTCTTAAGTAGAACCAGCTTTGATCCAAGTTTAGTTTTTTAGCTTGTGTTTTGTCCTGGTTTAGTTTTAAATTCCGATTGCCTCGACATTTGTATTCATAGCACAAAAAATTAGACTAACCTAGGACTAAACCCGGAACTGGAATAAACTAGACTTGGACCAAACCAGGACTAAATCAGCCCTAAACCAGGATGAAACACAGCTTTACAAGAGTAAACCATCTAAAAAAAAAATTCAAACATCTGTACTTTTCAGCTTTTCAGACCTGACAAATTAAAAATTAGTCCCGAGGGTATAATCTATTTTAGGAAAAATGAGGCTGTTGCATGCAGCATTATTAAATACATTCTTAAAGAGGGGGTAGTTTACTTTTATGGGGTATTAACTGTTAACACATAACATATTTAGCTCACCACGTTCCCTTTTATTGTTTTGAAAATGCTTTATTCTCCAAAAAAGGATGTATTATCCTCATTTCATAAGTTTTACATTTGTTTTTGTTGTTCTTCAGAGCACTATTACAGCACAATCAGCGTGCATCCCACTAATGACACTAGCACCCATCGCATCATTTGCTGTGTAGTTTTGTATCGTGTTTTTGTATATTTATGGAGAATTGTCCTGTGGGAGCATGGGTGACATAGGCTTGTGGGTAACCATAAGGAGGGTTTGAATAGGCCCCAGGAGAGATGGCTAAAATACTGAAACACGCATGGATGACATCTAAAACCTCTTCAGTCGTGTTTTTGACGAGGGAACAGCATTATAACATGGTAGAAAGCTAAAAATTTCAATCGATTTTGTATAATACCCCCTCTTTAAACTTAAGCTTGGCGAGACAGCTGAACATCTGCTTCCGTTTTGATGCCTTCGGCCTCTGGAGAGCCGCATTTGTATTCAGGAACATTGACGTCATAGAGTTTTGGTCTGCACGGAGGAGTCAGCACTGCCCCAGGAGAATACAAAAGAGGACAGCTTAATAGGTATATTGGAGCCTCTTGAAATGCTGTATTTAAAAAGTGCACTGTCTAACATTTCTGCTGGAGGGCCTGTCACCTGCTTGTCTCCATGGAGATGTGCCTAGAATGTTCCACAGTATGGTCATAAACTTGCATGTAGACTTGCAAGCCAGATTACAGGTTAGATTTGTGGTGAGAATTCATGTTTTTAACAGTAAGAATTTCACAGTAAGAATTAATGTTTTTAAAGATATTTTGAGCAATAAATAACACCTGTAGTTGAATAAATGCAAGACAGATTAGTTAAATCTACGGATGTCCCGATCCAATATTCAGTATCGATATTGGCTCTCGATCTGGCTCTTTTATGAGTATCGGATTCAGTCATGTGATTGGACTGATCCAGTTTCACGTGTTTTTGCAGCATTGATGGTTATGTTTTGATTTACAGCAGCCGTAAATCAAAACGCCGCCATGTCGCTGTGTGGAACTTTTCACTACAACTAAACAAGGGTCAAACAGCCACACAATCGCTGCAAACAGTTTCTCGTGGAGGAACCAGCAGAGCCACTTTAACACTACCAATTTGATTCGTCACTTACAAAAGAATCATTCGGATGAGTTGAGATTTTCAAGTGCCAGGGACACTAGCAAAGGTATTTCAAAGAAGAGAAAAGCTACATCGAAATGGTGAAAAGTCCAAGAAAATAACAAAGAGGATTGTCGACTTCATCGCTTTAGACGATCAACCACGGTCTGTCGTGGAAAACATAGGCTTTCATTGTCTAATGGACTTTTTGGAGCCATGGTACAAACCTCCTTCACAACACTACATTACAAAGATGGCGCTACCAGATCGGTATCGGAAAGAACACTCCTTAAAATAAATAAATAGATTAGAAAATAAAAAATCTTGATTGGGACATCTCTAGTTAAATCCCACATTGTGAACAATTTACACTCATTACCATCTCCGTGGAGACAAACAGATTGAGGACCCTCTTCAGAAAAGTTCCACAGTGCACCACAGTGTTTTTGAGTTTAGTTTTCAAACTAATGGTTCCAAGAAAACAAACATGGCTAATCTAACCACAGTTTTAAACAAAGTTCATGAAGAGGAATGAGGAAACAAATGTGCAAGGTCCATCAAGAAGTGCCAGGAAACTAGCCCAAAACCAACAACTCAAAAAGCTTTGACTGAAGGTACATTAAATAACTGCATCATCTATTAAAGAAAAAAGGCTTCTGTATCATATTTATCACAGAAAAGCAATATTCTTGTTATATTCTGGGACTTAATACATTAAAGGTTCTAGTAGTGGTTGTGTAGATTTGAGCCAGATGAGATGAAGCCAGGAATGCACAAGTACCATTTGTTTGAACAAGCAAAGTCAAATAATCACCAGTTTCTAGGTTACAGTTGCAATATTAGGACATAGTGTACTTACTGTAGCCCTAATTCAAAATCAAGCTAGAAAAAAAGATCTTAAGTACATACATAGCCGACACTTTCTACAATACACTGTACATCTCAACAAATATACAAAATACCAAGAACACAAGAGCATTATCTGTCAAGAGACACAAGGTCCAATACAGATCAACTTTTGTCTCTTTAAATTCTTCTAACGCACTACCTACGTCCTCTTTTTGGTCACACTTGCTCAAAAACATTTTCAGTCCAGCAATGAAAACCTGTTTTGTAATATTATATCATATTTTCATTAATGCAAACTAAAAGGTTCTATATTACACAAAATGGACTCATGTGACCTTTAATATGACAATGTTAGAACGTTTCCTCATCAGAAACATACCTGGAGATGTGTTTTGCTTCATTCACACATGTTTAAGTAATCCTTTATTATTAGTCTGTCCACATCTCCAAAGCTCAAAACACTCTGTTCCACCTTATGATGTCATGACGCGGTAGTTTACGTTTACAGCCACATTTTACTTTTAGTTCTGTAGAGATTACAATTCCAGGGATGAAATTAACCAACTGATTCCAATGAAGTTGTATGGAGTTTAAAAAACGCAGTGTAGCACTTCCTGTATTATCACTTGATGACATCACAAGGTGGAACAGTGTTTTCAGTTTGAGAGGAAAAACATGGCCTAAATACATAGGGTTTGAGTGTTAAACATGTGTGAATGAAACAAAATACAACTCCAGGAAATAGCCTTACAACATAAATAAAAAAAAAGAGAGCATGAGTCCTTTTAAGTTGTGTGTTATAACATTTAAAAACCTATATACACGCTTTAATATTGAGGTGCATTTTAAGTAACAAAATCTACTTTTGACCTGCTCTTCACAAGTTTTGCCCTGGTTTAAATATCTGGAATTACTGGGGCTATAAACACGAAATAAATACTAGTACAATTGCCAATATCCATTTCAACACAAGTTTAACGTGGCCGAAAGTGGACAATTCACAATCTAACAATCTAAGTTTGCTTGAGCTAAGGTCACATTAACCCATTTTGTTTACACAGCTGTGGAGTTGCACTTTAGATCTTTGCTGGGACATTACTTTCGCAACGTGAAGTGCACATTGACATGATAGTTGTAATCTCCACTCTGGCCTCTGAACACTGAAAAGTTCATTTTTTTAAGAGAGATACAAAAGAGAAAGAGGAGGTTTATAAATGTCCAAAAACAAGAATCAAACAAAGAGACAAAGACAGGAGTTATTGACTGAGCAGAAGCCTGGGCTGTAGCAAAAGGCAAACAATATTGAACTAAAGTCAATATTCTGAAGAAAGACAGCAGGATAAACATGTCATGGAAAATGTCAAATGATTTTGTTAAATTGATCAGTTTGGTTTGGGATTTGTGTCCAACTTTGGGACCAACAAAAAGAAACGGCTCTTTACTGCTGTGGGTGCATTGTCAGACATAATGGACCAATTCACAAGACAATTTACACAGCAGAGCAGCACAGTAGAAGTTTATTTGAGTCGTGGTGTGATCTGGTGAAATTATGGACAGTTTTAGTCCAGTTTTAGTCCAGGGTTAGTCCGGGTTGAGTCAAGGTTGTGACCGGGTTGTGACCGGGTTGAGACCGGGTTGAGACCGGGTTGAGACCGGGTTGCGTCCGAGCTGAGTCCAAGCTGAGTCCAGTCTGGTCTAAGTCTAGCCCTGGTCTGATACAGTCTGTGTCTGGTCCATGTCTGTTTCAGATCCTTGTCTAAGTCTTGATTTAGTCCTGTCCTAATTCAGTCTGGGTTTGGTGCTTGTCTGGTCCTGGTCATGATTTGGGCCTGGTTTGGTTCAGATCCTTGTCCAGTGTTGGTTTAGTCCTCTCCTGATTCAGTCTGGGTTTGGTCCTTGTTTAGTCCTGGTCTGATACAGTCTGGGTTTGGTCCTGGTTTGGTCCTGGTATGGTCCTGGTCTGGTCCTGGTCTGGTTCAGGTCCTTGTCTAGTCTTGGTTTAGTCTTGTCCTGATTCAGTCTGGGTTTGGTCACCATAATTTTTTTTTTGACAACCCTAAATTTGAAGCAAATAATTGTCAGTTTTTAGAAAGAAGAATCATTTTCCACAAATTAAATCGCTGTTCTCAAAGGTCCAACTTCTTGTCATTAATGTCACTTTTCCGTCAATACGGATACCTGCCGTTATACATCTAATTTTGATCAGCGTCTGTGTTGACTCTAAATTGTGATCGGTTAAATATTGTTGCCTGGCTGAGGGACAGTCAGAGGGAGAACTTAAAGGGAGACTATTTCAAATGAAGGACACTTGGTCTTTACAGGCAGCGGCGCGAGAGTCCGAGGCAGCGGTGAAGGCGGCGACGATGGAGGCGAACACAACATTGGGGCTCTGCGCGGCGTCGATGGCGGTGTGGATGCCCCGGGCACTGTAGTACTGCACCAGTGGCACAGTCTGTCTGTGGTAGGCGTCCAGACGAGAGCGAAGGGTCGTCTCGTTGTCGTCGCTGCGTCGCATCAGGGGCTCCCCGGTCACCTGCGAGCACAAGGGAATATACAGTGTTAATCTTAGCTTTTTAATACAAGTTCTTTTGTTTTGTTTTACATCAATTCTCTTCAGCAGATCTGGGGCCAGGTCGTGGAGGCAGGCAGAGAGGGTTTGTGAAGACTCAATATAGCTTATTTGCTTTTGAGCTCTAAGACTACCGAGTTAGGATTTTTTAAAGATCTCTAGTGGTAGTTACTCTACCTGCATGACTCAATGGAGATGGAGCAGCAGAAACACACGTAATGACTAAATCATACATGGATACGCTGTGAGACAGTTGCAGTACATCCAGAACGCTGCAGCTCGGGTCCTGACTCGAACCAGGAAGTACGAGCACATAAGTCCTGGTCTCAGGTCTCTGCACTGCCCCCTGTGGCTCAGAGAATAGACTTTAAAGCAGCTCTGCTTGTGCACAAGTCTCTCCATGGCCTAGCTCCAAAGTACATCTGTGACATGTTAGTGCCACATGAACCATCTGCATCTGAGGACCTCAGGGACTGGCCTTCTGGTGCCCAGAAGGAGGCACCAGAGCTCAGGACTAAACTCAGGGAGTCAGCGTTTCTGATTCATGCAGCTAAAACCTGGAACAGTCTGAACATGTGAGACAGACTCTACTGTGACTCTGTTTAAATCCAGACTAAAAACGGTTCTGTTTAGCTGTGCATATGACAGAAAGGTTTTCATTTCTCATTCCGCACCTTTCTCTCTAATTTCATATCTCTCTCTATTTTTAAATTTTATGATGATCATTTATGTTTTGATTTGTTTGTATTGTGATTTTAATGTATTTCTTATTCTGTAAAGCACTTTGAATTACTTTGTGTACGAATTGTGCTATACAAATAAACTTGCCTCGTCTCGCCTATGTTTATGTCATATGATGGAACATTTCAGACTAAGCATTAAAATCTCCATGGGGACGAAGAATCAGCTCAGTCACTGCTTGCTGCCGATACCAATACTTAGTTTTCAAAATCCATTGCAAGGCCCAAAAATGTATCTTAAGTTGAAGTAGCAATCACAAATTAACTTTTCACTTTCGTAAAAATATTAACAAAATATATTTATGTAGAATATTGAATAATTAGTTACACATTTGTGAAACATACAGCCACACAATGCTCATCTTTTTTCCATTTCGGATCAGTCTGTTAAAAAAGGGCACACTGACAATGGGATTGTCCTAAAAAAAAAATCAGTACTGAGTTGATGCAGATATCAGCCAATACCGATACTGGAACTAATATCTAATACTAATATTGACCATCCCTACTTACAAGTCAGGTGTTGGAGAAACAAGCCCCCACACATCTCTAGATCTCCTCTTCGGCTGTCCTAAGGATCATTTATGCTCCGTTTACATACAGAGATGGGGCATAACTGAGCCTTTACTCCTCTGAACTTGTCTTGTCCAGGCCCTGTGTACGTGAACAGTATAACCCTCTGAAGTCATTTTAAAACATCTGGATCCACATTATGACCAAAGAACAGAAACCTCTTCAGCTTTGCCTCCAGTCTGCATCGTCTCATTGTCGTAACTAAATAATGAGAACTTGATCCGTCACTGATCAATGCACAGAGTCTGTAAATAAAGAATCTATTTAAAACCAGGTCAGGGCAGGTTTCTGGGCTTATTCATTATTCACTGTGACTCGATCAGACTCACTTTCCCTGTGCATACGTCATTTGCTGCTCCATTGTTTTTTCTGTTAGTCTTAAAGCTGAACTATGGAACTTTTCTGGTGGAGGTTTTACCTGAAATGTCCCACAGTAACACTTGCCTTGCATTTTTGTGATAACATCTTTTTACTGTACAAAAATACCTTGGAAAATATATTCTTTCTAGCGCTAGATATCATAAAGCAGTTACATACCTCAATACAGTGTACTTTCGATTTGATATACAGTACCGTTCAAAAGTTTGGGGTCACTTAGAAATTTCCTTATTTTTGAAAGAAAATTACTGTTTTTTTCAATGAAGATAACTTTAAACTAATCAGAAATAAACTCTATACATTGCTAATGTGGTAAATGACTATTCTAGGTGCAAATGTCTGGTTTTTGGTGCAATATCTACATAGGTGTATAGAGGCCCATTTCCAGCATCTATCACTCCAGTGTTCTAATGGTACAATATGTTTGCTCATTGTGTCAGAGGCTAATGGATGATTAGAAAACCCTTGTGCAGTCATGTTAGCACAACTGAAAACAGTTTAGCTGGTTTGCGAAGCTATAAAACGGACCTTCCTTTGAGCAGGTTGAGTATCTGGAGCATCACATTTGTGGGGTCGATTAAACGCTCAAAATGGCCAGAAAAAGAGAACTTTCATGTGAAACTCGACAGTCTATTCTTGTTCTTAGAAATGAAGGCTATTCTATGCAAGAAATTTCCAAGAAACTGAAGATTTCCTACAACGGTGTGTACTACTCCCTTCAGAGAAGAGCACAAACAGGTTCTAACCAGAGTAGAAAGAGAAGTGGGAGGCCCCGCTGCACAACTGAGCAAGAAGATACGTACATTAGAGTTTCTAGTTTGAGAAATGGACGCCTCACAGGTCCTCAACTGGCAGCTTCATTAAATAGTACCAAAACGCCAGTGTCAACATCTACAGTGAAGAGGCGACTCCGGGATGCAGCTTCAGGGCAGAGTGGCAAAGGAAAAGCCACATCTGAGACTGGCCAATAAAAGAAAAAGATTAATATGGGCAAAAGAACACAGACACTGGACAGAGGAAGATTGGAAAGAAGTGTTTTTTAAATAAAAAACTCGATTCACGATTCAATTTGACCGTCATCCAAAACTTTCACCATGTTGTGAAAACCTCTTCTCCACTGAATAAACTGAAGCATTTCATATGCACAGTGCACAGTAGGGATGGGCATTTGATTAAATTTTCTTAATCAATCGTCAGGAGAATTAACGGTTGTCGATTAATCATTAAGGTTTTTATATTAAAATTGTCATTATTATTACTACCATAATCTGCATAAATAAACTCAACTCTACAACATATAAACCATAATCACTATAGAGCCACATCAGCCCGTGTGACATTATAATGTGTTTAATGCAGCTTTAGCACATTTGTTTACGTCTTACAGAAACAAAAATTAAAACCGCATGGCTCGTTTGCATAAACTGTAAACGCTGGAAAAAAAGCACCTCTTTCTTTGTGTGGTCAGCTTCAGTTGGACTAAAGAACACGACTCAGTGGATTATACGAGTGTTCTTTCTGTGGCAGAAATTTGTTTGTGCCTGTGCTGTTCTCGGGGGAATGTGAGACACAGGAAGTGACTAGTGACTTCTGTAGGAAGTCTTGGCGAATGCAGAACGCTGTATAAAAAAAAACCTTAAATATCTATTTTCTGAAAAAACTAATCGATTTGACTTGCCAACTCAATTTTTATTTTAAATCAATTTTTTGCCCAGGCCTATATTAATCATTGCTTTTCTATAGCGCCTTTTAAGATACCCAAAGTGCTTTACAGTTCATTATTCTTTCACTCCACACTATATGAAATACACCCAATTTAAAAAGGTCCTATATTACACATTTGACACAATTGACTCTTGTGAGCTTTAAGCCATGTTCTAATGTTACCTCATCAAAAACAGACCTGGAGTTGTGTTCCGTTTCATTCACACATGTCTGAGTAACCCTGGATTATTAGTCTGTTTATATCTCAAAAGCTCAAAGCGCTGTGTTCCACCTTGTGATGTCATGAAGGAGTATTTTAAGTACCTTTGTTCAGCAGAGATTGGCAATTCCAGGGCTGAAATCATCTAAATGATTCTAATAATAATAATAATGCATCAGTTTTATATAGCGCTTTTCAAGACACTCAAAGACGCTTTACAGAGCATTATTCATTCACTCCAGACCCGGTGGTGGTAAACTACTATTGTAGCCACAGCTGCCCTGGGGCAAACTGACGGAAGCGAGGCTGCCAATCTGCGCCATCGGCCTCTCCGACCACCACCACCATTCACGCACACACCACTTTCATACTAGGCAATGTGGGTGAAGTGCCTTGCCTAAGGACACTATGACAGTTTTTGCCACTGGCGCCCCACTGTGGCACCTGGAATTCCCAGTGGTCTCCCATCCAAGTACTAACTAGGCCCGGCCCTGCTTAGCTTCTGAGATCTGACAGGATCAGGCTTTGACGAGCCGGTATGGCCACACAAGCCGGTGTGGCCACAAATTCTAGTGTGTGGAGTTTTAAAACACAGTGAAGCACCTTCTGTATTACAAAACAGAGTGTTTTCAGTTTGAGAGAAAAGCTCAACCTAAATATGTGTGAATGAAACAAAACACAACTCGAGGTATGTTTGTGATGAGGAAACATTATAACAGCGATCAGAAAATGGTGTAATATGGGCCCTTTAATCATCAAATCAGTGAATTTGTCAAGCGTATTGCATAAATAAGTTTCCTCCCTCTAAACAAGCCACAAAATTGTATCGCTGACACAAATCATATAGTAAAATATACTCTTGTCTAATTTTATGATACAGTATCGATATCGTGAGCGACTGTATCGATATACTGACAATGCAACATATCAAAATTTCAGTATTTTTGCACACCAATAACTCGCCTCTTGACAGATACACAACTTCATCTGCTTGTCTCCATGGCAAAAGACAAGTTTAACGCCACACTGCGAAACAATCCAGGCAAAGCAATAACATTTCATAACATGGGAGTGCACCGTCCAGCAGAAAGGTTACATAGTGCTCCTTTAAATTAATTTTCCTTTAATTACTCCCACACGCACAAGCTGGTTTTTCACTGGTGATACTGTATGCAAATGAACCGTGCAGTTTTAAGTTTTGTTTCTGTAAAATGTAACCAAATGTGCGCAAAGGTACATTAAACACATTATAATCAAGATTCAGAGGTTCAAAAAGTTTGTTAGATTTTCATATTCTCATATGAAAAAATGAATTACGTTTCTCAATGTCAATCAAAGCTAAATTACATAATAATAATACAATTTTAAAAAGTTCAGAGTTCTTCTTAGGGAGACAGCCTGGTGTGTAGAGAGGCAATATCATTTGTTATTTGTATTTTTTTCTTGGTTTATTAAATAGATATTTTTGCACATTTGTAAGATTGGTAAAGTGTCGGTATCGGCAAGCACAGAAATGATTGTACTCGTATCAGTTTTCAAAAAAGTGGTATCGGTGCACCCCTAAAAAAGGCATTGTGAGTGAGGTCGCCTCTCCACAGATCTGGCCTGTAACTCTCTATTATTAGTCTGACTAGACCCCCAAAGCCTAAAATGTTCTGTTCCACCTTGCGATAACTTGAAAACTACCGCGTCATGACAACAGCCACTCTTTACCTTTAGTTCAGTAGCGAAGGGCAATTCTAGGGCTGAAATGATCCAAATGATTCTAGTGACGGTAAGTGGAGTTTAAAAACACAGCGGAGCACAGTGTATTACCATATGGCATCAGTTTGAGAGAAGAACTCAGGTTAAATATGCAGGGTTTGTGTGTATGAAACAAAACACAACTCCAGGTATGTTTGTGGTGAGGAAATAACATTACAATATAGAAAGGCAAACTGTATATGGGCCCTTTAATTATCAGACTTTTCTTAGAACCAGAATATTCTTATCGCTCTTCCTATTTCCTACTAACGCATTTAAAACAGATCACATCTTTGCTTCGCTGTGCTCAATTTCGCATAAAACTGCATCACCGGCCGAAAATAGCCCAGTCTGTGTGCAATTTTCAGCTCTACAGTGGCCTCAGGTAGGTGGGAGCATAAACGGGCCGATATTGAAAATACTTACGTCATCTTTCATGGGCACTTTGGGCGGGTTGAACTCCTCGTGGTAGGAGCGGCCGCTGGGTTGATGAATCAGCCTGGTAATGAAATCAAACGGAGGAGACGAGGTTAAAGTGGAAAAAGAGAAGGTAAAGTCGGACCGGGGCCCAGAGTGAGTCACTACAGGCCCACAGCCCACGCGCCGTCCTTGTGCAACTTAGGCTGGACGCAGGTTATGTCACAGCAAAGTGTCGTTATAAATATTGTAGAGATTTGTGTTCCAATAGTGACCAGTCCACTATAAAAAAAAATAAATAAATAACTGTAATCATTTTGGACTATACAGACGCTAAGATAAATATGAACAGATATTTTATAAACAAAGACAGTGGCATTATTAAATCAAAATTAGTGCTGTCAAACGATAATTAAAAAAAAAAATCTAATTTATCACACTTTAGAATTTCGATTAATCACAAATAATTGTAGTTAAATATGCTTAAAAAAGACCAAAATATTTTAACCAAAATGCAATTTATTATCAAAAAGTTATATTTGTGACATTTTCTATTGCTGGTAGTTTTGTTGACAACATTGCTGCGGCTGCACTCCGCCAATGTTGTTTGTCGTTTTGTCGGTTTGTTGTTGGTACGAGTAGCATCGTTGCTGCCACTGAATTAAACACGTGTTTTGCTCTAAGATGGCATTTTAAACTTGTTGTGCGCCGGTGGAAAGAGAGTTCATTGCTGTAATATCTGCAGACTACCTTAGTTTTATCCAAAGTCCCGTATGGACAGACCTGATCACTGACCTAATAACCTGCACCGCCTTTCAGGTCACCATCTGCGTGCTTTCCATAGAGGAGAATGTGCGTTCAAAATAAATTGTGTGATTAAGCTGCGTTAAACATTAGTGCGATATTTTTTTGTGATCTCATGCGTTAACACGTTAACATTAACAGCCCTAATCAAAATACAAATAATCGTTTGACTAGTCGATTCATTTAAATATTCATGGATGACTGAGATGGTGATATTGAGTTTTTTAATTTTTGTATTCCAAATTTTTTGACACCACCAGTGGTAGATCTGGGCACAATATAAATTAAATCTAGTAAATTAATTTGAAGTTCAAATCTGTCAAATTCAATGTTGGGGCTGCACGTTTAATGCAATAGTTTGTTTTATCTCATTTATAAAAGATTTTCAAAGTGCCAATGGGTTAAATATGATCACTGAATACAATCATTTCAGATCTGACCATTTACTGTAGTTTGCAGAACATTTTTAGTGGAGTGGGGATCGTATTGAATGGATTTTTCTATTTTATTTTCAGCACTAACCCGTAGTAAAGAGGATGGAAATAGAATGGATAACTGAAATAACAAGGGATACACACTTTGCTTCACGAGGGCTCCCGGATTAGCATCAAGCAAATTTCAGAAAAGAACACAGCTCTTCCATTAAAAGCGTGTTGTGAATTTTGGACATGAGTCTGAAATGCCATAATTCATAATAACAGAGGTAAAATAATCCCTCATACCTGCCACAGATCCTGCGCACCAACAGAGAATCATCAACAGCAAACTCGATGACAGAGTCCAGCTTCTCCTGCCTCTTGTCCAGAAGGTCATCGAGCTGTGGACAGAGAGAAACCACGTTACAGGTGACATTAAAGCTCAAAAATATCTAGAAAAACAGACACTCTGGCTGTAAGCGGGGTCGCCTCTCCACAGATCTGACCTGTAACTTCATCTGGTTTGGTCTCCACGGAGATATTAAACTTTAATGCCATACTGTGAAACATTCCAAACAAAGCAGCAACATCTCCATGGAGAAAAGCGCTCCACCAGAAGAGTTACACAAAGCACCTTTAAATAATAAGTATCCGCTAAATGCATTAATGAAATGATGGTTGAAGTGAAGGTTTTAAGTCTATGTTGAATTGCGATGTCATGTGGTTGTCATGGATACGCGACTGACCATCTCTGCCTGTTTGACTGTCCGGGGGAATCCATCCAACAGGAATCCTTTGCTGCAGGGGGGCGTGTCCAGGTTCTTCTCTATGAGCTCCACCACCATCTCATCGCTCACCTACAGAAACACGAAATTCAGCTCAGATACAATTTATTTATTTTCTCATAATGAGAAACAATAAAACCACTTGAAATATGGATGCACTGAAATGAAAATTTGTGGCCGAAACCAAATAAAAATTAAATGCTTGGCCGAATACCGAAACTGAATATCAAATATGGTATCAAATAAGTTTTTCACTATTTTTCTAATATTGCATAAATAGTCTAGAATAAAAATTTAGACATGTTTTTAAAAGAAAGTAAATGTTTAGTTCATATTCTTTAAATATTCCAGTAGCTTTTCCAGTAAATATACCAGGAAGTTTTTCATTAATATTAGGCTCTGCCAGGGGTCGGCGACCTTAAATACTCCCACAGAAAAGAAAAGACCCCGAGCCACAAAACCCTTTCGACTCTAAAATGAGGAGAACACTGCTTATCATTATTTTACCTGTGTGCTCCGTATAAAAGACTATAGTGTGTTGCATTTATGAAATCAATACGGTCTATTGCACAAGTGGTTTAACAAACACTTTTACTATCACAGCCATGATTTAGCCATGTATCGATGTATGTATCATATTGGCAATCTCTTAAATGATACCCAGCCCTACTAAACAACTTTGTATAAATTAAAGATCAAACATCATGATACTGTGTCCTGGGCCCACCGTTAAGAGACTGCAAATTTTCCTGGATCGGCACCGATATTTGTTACCAGAATCGCTGCATCCCATGTTTAAATAAAGAGTTTTTAACCACCATCGGAATCTGTACCAAGTCTATTCCCTAGTATCGAAATCAGAGTTTACCAGTTTTCCGGAGTCCATCGTCTTTTTGAGTCTTTTCCCGAGCTCAGAGCCTGAAGCCACCATGGCCCTCAGCATGTCCCCTGTGGCCAAGTGACACACACAGTACTTCTCCGCCAGACGAGGGGCCTGCAAAACCAACACAAAAATCTATCAAAACAAGCAGCTATGGAGGGAAAAAGAGGGACAAACTCCATTCTTCAACTTCACAATAATGCAGCAGACACTGGTACGTATGTTATTATTTATTGATTTAGACTTAGACAAACTTTATTGATCCACAAGGGAAATTACTTGGACACAGAAGCTCAAACATCACAACTAGAGATGCGCACGATTAGTCGATTAATCGATAACTGATCATTAAGAATTCTGTCAATCATGTTCATTTTAATCGACAACCTGAATGTAGGTGTCTGTGCGTAACATAGCGTAAGGAGTCGAGGCTGCATCTCACAGCACAAACATTGGAGTTGCGGCCCCAACGTTTTTTTTTTTTGAGTATCCCTGTTTTGCATGTATACGCAGTATCTCCAACGTGACATACGCACAGAACAGACTCACCAGCCTCATCACATCCTCTGTCACACAAAGAACACTCATATAAGCCGAGTCATGTCCTTTAGTCCAACCGAAGCTGACCACATCAGGCAAATGGAAAGAGCTGCTTTTTTTCCCGCTTTCTGTCTATGCAAATGAGCCATGTGGTTTTAAGTTTTGTTTCTGTAAGTAAACAAATGTGCCAAAGCTGCATTAAACACATTCTAACCTCACACGGGCTGATGTGGCTCTATAGTGGTGATGATTTATATGTTGTAAAGTTGAGTTTATTTATGCAGATTAGTAATAGTAATAATAGTGATGATAATTTTAATATAACATGTTAATAATTAATCGAAAATCGATTGTTAATTTTCCCGATGATCATTTAAGACAATTTAATCGAATGCCCATCCCTAATCACAATATAATAACAAAGAGTAAAAAACATAAGTGGTTATAATAAAATAAGATGCAAAAATAGCAAGAGACTGGTGTCAAGTAAGGCATAATAATATAAATATGTATATGTTTGTATGTTTTTGCATTGTTGCACCGTTTTTTTCTTACAACCGCTTGTATATAACTGTGATATACTGTGTTTATTAGGGAAGGGATGAGACAGTTTCCACAAGACAATATATGAGACTGAATTCACGAGAACGAGAAATTACAAGATCTTAACATCATTTCTAATATAGAAATGTCATGATTCAGTTTACAATTTTGGCCTATTTTTTTTTTTAATTAACTGGTGTAATAATTTGTTTATATTCTAGTACTGATTTTTGGAACTAACTCACCAACACGTACATCTTTTTTGTCCAATCCAAATGTAAAACACTTGGGGAAAAAAGAAATCATCACACAAGATAATTTTCCTCATGTGTGCAGGATCTTGTGGCAATTTTGCCTTGCGAGATCTTGTTCCACCTCTATGTATTTATATTACGACATTTCTATATTTTATTTTACATTTATATGATTTGATCTGCAGGGTTTCTGTGTTAAACATGTGTGAATGAAACAAAACACACTCTCTGTATGTTTTTGATGAGGAAATAACATTATAAAAACTGTTTTGCTTCACTTGGGGCTACAATTAATCAAACAGTCAGGACTAGTTCGATTTATAACATATGAGTGAACTGGTTGCAGTATATTAAGATAAATAATATAAACGTAGAGAAGATTTTAACAGTGGTCATCTGTATGTGGTCTTTGCTATTTTCAATTTGATACTGGCTTGAGACAAATAATATCTTAATTACGAGGGATGGAACAAGATCTCGTGAAACAAAATTCCCAGGAGATTGCGCATCACACCCTGAAAATTATCTTGAGATTTTTCCCCATGATTTTACGTTTGGACTGGATACAAAAATGGAGTTAATTGCTGGCAAGCTACATTTTTGAGAAGCTGTAGTCCCAAAATGACAGTAAAAATATTAAATAAAGTAAATCAAAAATGGTGAGGCCAAAACTGGGAACCCGATTGTTCAATTTATTATAAAGAATGTCAAAATCTTGTCTTGTCTCATTCCAATCTCTTGTCTCATCTCGTATTGTGGAAACTGTATCTTGTCTGTCCCTTACTAATTACAAAACCACTCAACTGATTTAAAGTACCTAAAGTTGAAAAGATATAATGACATGAAGCACCGGTGTCTGTGATTAGGTCAACAGATCCAGGTCATGACCCCGAATGCCTGTGTGAGGGGAGCACGAGTCTGGACACATCAGCAGAGTTTAGTCACCTATAATCACAAACACTACAAGAATGTGTAAGCTGAAAGTATTTCCAATGCTGCACCTTATTCCCTCAGGCATTAGGGACTGAAAGCAGACCTGTTGTGTGCAGTTATAATCTATGACACCCCTGGATCGTCATGTCATGATTTGAACATTTTAAATCACAATATTCATCTAAAACAACGTAAAGGTCCTATATTACGCCAAATTGACTCTTATGAGCATTAAACCATGTTATAAGGCTTTTACCTCCTCAAAAACATACCCGGAGTTGTGTTTTGTTGCATCCACATGTTAGAGTAACCCCGGTTTGTCTACATCTCAGGAAGTTCAGTAGAGATCGGACATTCCAGGGCTGAAATGATCCAAATGATTCTTGTGAACGTGTATGGAGTTGGAAAATCACAGCGGGCCCCTTCCTGTACTACCACATGACATCACAAGGACAGAGCATTTCCTGTTTGACAGAAGAGCTCAGCCTAAACATAGAGCCAGGGTTTGTGTGTTTAAAATATGTGCATGTAACAAAACACAACTCCATGTATGTTTGTGATGAGCAAACATCATAACATCAGAAAATGGCTTAATATGGGCCCTTTAATAAGAAAACTGACTTCTGCTTTAAAAAAATGTGGTTCCCAATGGGAGCTGACATCACCGTAAACATCATCACAACAAAGAGGCGTGCAGCTGTCAGTATCTCCGATGGATAGGTGCAGATCACGTACCAAAACTACTATGCAACACTGCCGAATCCAACACCATTTTACACAAACACACCATTTTGGTCATGAATGTTATCCACTAAATAAACACTAAACGCCACACCCAAAAGAATGCTTTTATCTACACCACAGTATTTGGGTGTAACAACTTGGTCGAGCAAACACTAATAAGAATTATCTTAAACCAAGCAGATTGCTGTGGCTCATTCTACTACTGTTATGCTGCACATGCTTGAACTGTCACAGCCTATGGTCATCCATCGGCTCTCATCTTCCTTCAGTGCTTTGATATTTGGCCTTTGATGAACAGTTTGGACACCCTTAGCTCAAACCATTTTAAAGATATTTTACAAGCTTGGATTATTTTGTATGGGGCTGCCGTTCTTTGCAACAAATAAATTCTAAATGGACTATGAAGCCGTTTTAAAGCCTCCCAAAGAATCGGTGCAGTGTTTTCTTGTTGAAAAATTTTTGAACAAATGAACAGACTTCATGTCATTTTTAAGATGCCAAACATTTGTTGTTAGATGGAAACCTCTCTCATTCGCCAATGGGTACTGTCATTTATCAGTATTGATTATTTAGAATTGTCCACAGTGCGTATCCATAATGCAAAAGAAAAAACTATTCTGCATCTGATCTTAAAGCCACGTTGTTATGAGGTATTGAACAGTTAAGTGATATTGTTGTTTTAAGTTTGTCTAAGTTTAATATGGTATGTACAAATGGGCACTAATCTTTCTTTTATTAAATTTTGTCCTAGACCTGTTAAGCGCGGTTTAGGAGTGTTTAGAGACAAAAGTGGACGGGGCCGAATAAAGTGGATAGAGTATGAAGAAAAAAGTGTTCCACAATATTAGGGATCAAAAAGAAACCTTAATTTAAACACTAGTAAAATCCATATCTGTAAGTCAGTACACAAGCTTTGATGTGCCACTGTCATTACAGCCATTAACATGTCTTGCCTGTCAGTTTTATAGTTTTATAGATTTATATTGTGCAAATCCAGATCTATAATTAGTTCAACTCAACATTTGAACTTGGAATAACACAAGTTTACAATCTACTCAGTAGTTTTTGCATTGCTTAGGGTTATATGCTAAAATTAATGTATTGCAGTTGAGAAATTTGGCGATTTTACATTAGTTTTGAAAGTCTTGCCTCCCTGGCACTTTGCAGGGAAATTGGTAATCTGATGCAAGAAACTACAGTGCAGAAAATGTTCACTGACCTACAAAGTTGAGATTTTACAGAAGTATTACTACTATACTACTACTAAACTAGTGCTGCGAATGATTTCTCTATTAAAAGGCGCATATTACACCATTTCTGATGAGCTGTAATGTTTCCTCATCAAAAACAAATCTGGAGTTTGGTTTTGTTTCATCCACACATGTTTAACGCACAAACCCTGCATATTTAGGCTGTTAACTTCTCTCAAACGGAAAACACTCTATTCTGCCTTGTGATGTCATGTGGTAATACAGTATAACTAAAATAACTAACTAACAATAACTAACGGCAAAATGTAACTGCTGAAAACTTGAAAACTAACACTACATGAAATCATAAGGTGAACCAGAGTATTTTGAGCAAGACAGACCAATAATAGTTACTCAAAATGCAGTACAGGATACATTCCATATCTCCTTCCATACAGTCTTGCTAAATAGAGATGTCATAATTTTTCATGCACTGCTTCAGAATTAAAAGAAGAACTGTGTAAATTTACTATTATGTCTTGCCAGATTTTACATCCACAAAGTACAGTTCAGAAGTGTCCTCCTAACTTTACTTGTTTTAAAAGTGACCTCAAATTACACATAAAATCTCTGAAATATATATGAGCGGATCTAAGCTCAAAAAGTGCATTCCTGCATATGTGAAATTCCCTCAGACTCTATCGACTCAGACTGAATGAACTCTACTCCCCTTGCTATCTGCCTTTTCTTTTCTTAACTATGCTAATGCACTTTTCAAGTTGTTTTATTATTGCTGTTATTATATAATATTGTTTATGATCCCTCATGTGTGAATGAAACAAAACACAACTCCAGGCATGTTTTTGAGGAGGTAACAGCATGATACCATGGCTTAAAGCTCACAGCAATCCATGTTGTGCAATAAAGGACCTTTAAATATGCATATAGAGCAGAGCAGACATTGTTATTTATGACAAAACTGCTAATTCCTTCATCTCAAGTCTCTTTATGGATTACTTGCTGTATTACTAATGTTATTGGATTCAAGTCTTTCAAATAAAATGAATAACAAGCTTTAGTTGTCATCAAAACATTAGCGATCTAAACGTGTTTCTACAGCGTAGCACGCTTTCCGCATAAATGCACTTATATAAAAAACGTCAATAGGAAGTTTTGACATTTCTTAAAGGTTAGCATTAGCATTAGCGGCTAACTTGACCATGCCTTGTTCAGTAGCCGGACGATGCTAATGCTAACAGCCGGAGCTAACACGTCACCTGGGTCCCTTTCCCTGCTCCCGGAGGTCCGAGCAGGATGGCCCGGATGCCCTCTTGCACATCGGCCACTGCCTCTTTGAGCTGCGTGGTTGGGGCCATGTCTGGAGCGGGACAGCAGCGGGGAACAAACTTTTACCGAAGTCTGTCCGTGTGGTCTTTCTGCAGCCAGCGCAGCCGAGCGGAACCGAGAGGCGGCGCCACGGCACATTTTCCGTACGTGTAGTAAACTCCGCCCCACACGCCGACATAGAGGATTTCTAGTGGTCAATACACCTGTCAAATTATAAAACACAGGCTTGTGATTGGCTAAATTTACATATATACGCGTAGCATCCCACCCACTTCGAAGTCGGCTAAAGTTCCGGAAGTAAATTTTCCATTAATTTTTTTTCCATAGAGTTTTGGGGAAAAAAATAAAAATAAAAATAAAATATTATGAGTTCAAAGGTATCGCGGAGGCTAACCAGCTATGTAGTAACTAAGATCCATAACACAGTCCGAAAAGCAAGTTTAAAAAGCAAGATTCAGAAAAATGTTTTAATAACTTTTAATAACCGTTTATAAAATTAATCAGATTCAATCAGAAATGGATTTTCAGTAAAATTCTAGGTCTTGTGGTTATAGTTATCACGTAGCTTGTAGCTCTTTTTTTTTAACAGAAAAGTCTATGAGAAAAAAATCAGCTTTCTATTACATCATGACACATTTTGAGGACTATTTTCCATTTATTTTATTTTATTTTTTATTTTTTTTATTTTTAAAGGACCCATATTATACCATTTTCTGATCTATATTGCAATGTTAATAATGTATCATGTCAACACACAAACCCTGCATATTTAGGTTGAGTTCTCTCAACTCAAGACTCCACTTTGTGATGGCATGTGGTAATACAGGAAGTGCTCCACTGTGTTTTAAATTCCATACGCCTTCACTACAATAATTTAGACAATTTCAGCCCTGGAATTGCCTCTACCAAACAAAAAGTAAGTTGCTGTTAACTTGAAAACTACCACTGCATGACATCACAAGATGGAACAGAGCATTTTGAGCTTTGGATAGACCGACTAATAATAAAGAGTTACTCAAACACTTGTGAGTGAAACAAAAACACAACTCCAGGAGGTAACAACATTACAACATGACTTAAAGCCCACAAGGGTAAATTTTGCGTAATATCGGGCAGTCCTAGTACACAGGACTATTACACAACAATCTAAACCCTCATCATTCTGAAACTAATGGAACGTCTGTTTTATTTGTACTGTTAAAGCAACAATATGAATGCTATATTTCAGGGATTTCTTTTTATTTTATAATATGAATGCTATATGTCAGGGATTTCTTTTTATTTTATTTTGAAAAACAAACTACATTTATGCATTTCCTACATGTTTATAGCAAAAGAAGGTTGAATAGTACAGTTGACAGAATTCACCATTATTTTATTATTAATCCTACCTGAGACGAGTGAAGTTTACACCACTGAATGATTGACGGATTGCATAGACATCTTTATCACTAAATTATAATTAATATCATAAATTAAGTTTCTATTCTACAAATATACATTTTTTATTTGTTTAAAATACAATAGGCTGCATAGTTAAAGTAATAATTAAATTAGAAGTAACCCAACTGCAGACTAGGATGCTTTATTTTGGCTTCACAACGAGAAAAAAAAAGAACAGGAAAAAATAACACTAGGGAAGTTACAGCTTTTTGAAGAACAAGATATTATCAAAACACCCTGTGTGACGGAAGTTCATTAGACGCTTGGTTGCAACAGCTGAAATGTCAGAAGATGTGGTCTATACCGACGTTAAGTTCAATAAAAAGGGAGCCAAACACAATGGTAAGTCTGTTTTAAATTAATGTGTGTAAAGTGCAAAATATGTACGCAACTTTTTAATCTTGTGCATCATTTCAGAGGCTCAATCACCAGATCAGAATGATGTAACCTACTCTGAAGTCAGAAAGGGGAAATCTAAAACAGGTCTGTTAAACTAAAAGCCTGCCATTAAAGTAAAAGTGTGAATGACTAAACTGCTTTTATATGCCCAATCTGAAATCTTTGTTACCCAGTCCGTAGTAAGAAATAGGCAGCTGTAATTTCACCTTATTCTAATAATATACACAAAAGTTCACTGAAAATAGCATGGCAGCATTGCATTTTTGCTGCTTTTTCGATCAGTTTCTTCATGGTCAAATATAGGGTTGTGGTGTATTGAGTTAAACATTCAGAAAGGTTAACAGGTTAAAGCTACGAGTTGTGTATCTGGACAAGGTGATTGCAGTTTATAGTTAGATCCAAATTCTCGTTTCCAGTCTGTTTGTAACTGATTGCAACAGGAAGGGAATCTGGAATTAAAATTAAAAGTATAAATATATAAATAAAGTGCATTGGATTGGATAAAACCCCAGCACATCAGTGCAAACAAGTGAATGATAAAATGAAGTGAAAGATTAAAAATTCTCTGAACAATTTGTGTTTTGTTTGCGCAATAAGATGCACCGAAATATAGTCAAATATTAGAGCACTTTTTTTGGTTTTCTGCAGATGCTTCTTCACTGCAAATCAATGATGCCACTTATGAAACCATTAACATAGCGCTGACTTCCGAGAAAACAAGAGGTGAGTGTAACTACAGCAAAAAAACTGATGAGTATAGGCTATCTTATCTTACATATCATGGTATTTTAAAACAAATGAGGTAATATGTGAAAACTGGGGAAGTACTCAGAGGTCCAGTGCGCAGCTTTTCTGGTGTAGGGTCCATCATTTTGCCAGGCCGGTGCCACCTAGTGCCTCCGCTCAAGTTAATTTTTCTTTTGTTATTGGTGCTCCGGCCAGTCAGCGAAGCGGTGTGTTGGCCAGAATCAACCCGAGTTGCAGTAGCAGACTGTGTATAAGCAGCGATTGGTTAAATAAAAAAGTACCCGCCAACCGTAGAGCAAATGAATCTTAATGCTGCGAGGTCAGGGTTAGTTTGAGGGTTTCCACAAAGTCAAATCATCACCTGCTTGTCTTGATGAAATGCAGGGACGTGCACAGGAATTTTGAGGGGCAGTTGCTCTGAAATGAAGAAAGGGCGCACCGCACCGCCCGCCAAACCTGATTGAACTGTAATAAAATTTACTAGTTTTATTTTGCAATTCTGGCATTTCCCAATAGATGATGCACTTTAGATACAGTGATGCATAAAAAAAACCCAAAATATCTGTATTGGACTGTAGTATAGAGCCCAGGGGTAGATATATATGTTGAACACGTCTTCCTCACTCAAGGTCCAAAAACTTTCCCATAAAGCACTGCGGCCAAGTCTGTATGTAGTGTGCTCCTCTTGTACGGCGTGGACATCGCGCGTGGACCGTGTCTTGTCGCGTGCGCTGCGTGGACCTCCCTCTTGTGCGCCTCTAAACCAGAACTAACACCAGGACTAAGCCAGGTCTAAAGTAGATCTAAACCAGATCTAAAACCAGGTCTAAACTTGAACTAACACCAAACAAGAATTTGCAGGAGGTGGTTGCTACATTCATTTAGGTTTAAAAATCATGACAATATCAAGTAATCTAAAATATTCAGATTATGTTACTCATTTAAGTAATTTAATGGATTATGTTACAAATACATTTTGGGGTATGTAATCTGTAATCTGTAGGGAATACAGTTTAAAGTAACCTTCCCAACACTGTCAACAGAATTATCAAATGTGTCACAATGAAATGGAATTCAAAACTTCTGAAGTGGAAAATCATTGGCCCTAAATATGGTGCACAAGTTGAATTGAGACGTTTGAATATGCCACATGTAAATCATTGGATCCTGACAGTTATTTTTGTCTTATTTGCTGGGCTGATGTAGTCAGACAAAACCCTCCATCCATCTGCTCCTGGTCTGGCCCTTCCATCAAATTTTAGAACCTTTGTGGCCCTCGAGCCAAAAAGTTTGCCCACCCCGCAGACCGAGGCTCCATGGGGCTTGTGGGTAATCTCTTTTTACTTTGCGCGCGTAGGCTCAGGTGCTGGTCCAAAGCAACCCCCCTCTGCACGTCCCTGATATGTATATAGATCCTTTAAAAAATTGTGAACGAAAACATTCAAAATTCCCAAATGGAGGCAGCTGGAGGCAAAAGTGAAGTGGAACATAATGCGACTTTCATGGGAAAACTTGGATTAATTTCAGAATATCACAAATTAGGAAAAATCAAGGATAATTTGAAAAATGAAAACCACTTAGATACACGTGAATGATACCAGAGCCCAGTTTAAAAACATTTACAACTGTGTTTTACATTATTTGTTTATTTGACAAGAGACTATGATAGACACTAAGCATTTTTACAAAGGCAAAATCCACATTTTGAGGTTTTAAGGGACAAATCCTTAGAAACAGAAACACTGAGCCCACAACAGTTTTTCATTTCATCCACAGATGCATTACACATTTCATCATAAATTATACTTTTTGTAAAGCCCAAATAGTATTTCAGGGTTAGAAAACTTTTTTTTTCTCTTTTTTTTAACATAATTCTTAACGGAGAAGCAAAGTAAATAAGATTTGTACCTTGAAAATTCAAAATTGTTGCTTATTTTTTGTTATAATTTCATAAAACCATGAACAGGTCTGCAGGTCAGTGAATCATTGTAAATATACTGTATTATGTTAGCTTCATTTTGCCTTCATTCTACAGTTTTGAACATACTGATGACATGAGATTTGAAAGGGTCTATTGCTTCATCTAGAATCTTCTATAGTGAAGATTAAATTTATCTAAAGATATACTGACTAAACCAGGATGGCTCCTTTGTTGCAGCAGTGGTCAGTGTGAGATCTACGTTCTATCTATGGTAAATGGTCACATTCTTATAGCGTTTTTCCACCTTCAAGATACTCAAAACGCTTTACAACAAAGACCCACTCACTCATTCACACATAAACTCATACACCAGTGTACGCAGACACTAGAGGCGAGGTGGATTAAGTGTCTTGCCCAAGGACACAACAACAGCATTCATCTGTGGGAGCTGGAATCACACCGCAAACCTGTGGATCAGTGGATTTAACCGCTCTACCAACTGAGCTACTGTTGCTCTGTGTACAAACTAAACACTACTGATTAATTAGCAATAATAAAGAATGTATTAATAGGAATATGCATTAGTATAACATGCAAAATCGTAGCTGGTTAAATTAATATATGTTCCTGAATGTGTTAAAGTGTTACCAAAAATATAAGGGTGACATAGAGGGCTTCAGGAAATTGTGGAATCGTGAACCAAAAATTACAATATAAAATGATGTAAATTACAAAAATAAACAAATAATGGTCATAAATTTAACCTATAACAGTAAGTTACTCATGTAATGTTAAATGTATTACCTCATCCTACCACTATCTTATTTTACTTGTACAAATCGAAACCATCCATCCATTTTTTCCCGCTTATCCCGGGTCTAAGCAGGGACTCCCAGACTTCCTTCACCCCGGACACTTCCTCCAGCTCCAACAAAAATCTCTAACATATTTGAAAAATTATAGCCGTTTTAGCTCCTTTTTTGTTCAAATTTAGTTATTTTCCATTTATTTCTGTTTGAGCTACGGTGCCCAACTTACTTTCATTGTTCCAAACTAAACAGTAAAAACAATTGAGCAAGTACATTTTTCAAATGGGACACCCCTGAAACACTCCTTAGTTTATAAATGGGGCCCATAGCAATTAAAATATAGACAATACATGTTTTACTTACATTTACATTTATTTACATACTGTTACCTACCTATTTAATTCATTTTAAAATACCTTTCCTATCACACTGTTAATACAAGAGCCTAAAAAAACATTTGTCTTAATCTAACAGTAAAAATAATGACAAATGTGAGTAAAATAAATGTATCTGATATAAGAAACAGTATTTTATTGTAAAAAATAATTCAGGATTTTGTCTTGAGCAGAGAGACAACATATAAGAACCAGCCCGTTGAAACTGTCAGAATTAAAATATTATAATCAGAACAGGGACCCACAACATTTGTTAAATAAACAGTTTGTTAAACAAAAGAACGTTCACGGGTTTGTTTGCTTTTTGCAGGGACGAGTTCGAATAGAGAAGAGGAAGTCATTTACTCAGATGTCCAAAGAGGTGAGAAGTTCGATCAAAAGCATCAGTTTGTCTCCATTTCATCTTCTACAAACACAATTTTTTGGATTTGTTTAAATTGTGGTAGTCTGCATAGTTCAATTAAAACCGCATTTAGCCTCAGTTTGTTTTCCAAATGTTGACAAAATGGACTTCAACATTGTTTTGTTGAATCATATCTCAAATGACTGAAGGATTACGCAAGTTTCGATGTTACTAAACGCAAGTGAACAGGGATAGCATAGGCATCATATCATTAATGCATGTATTCATTGTTTTTTTTGGTTTGTTTAAATTACAATAGTCTGCAGAGTGCATTTACAACAGATGTTAGTGTCGGTTTGTTTTTCACATGTAGACAGACTTGAGCCATTTGCAAAAGTCCGACAGTGGGCTGAGAGTAGAGAAGTGACAAGAAGTATTACAAGGAAGTTTAACCAGAGCTAAATATAGAAGTTCAACATAGACAAAACTTCATTAATTCACATCCGCAAACAGTACCAGTCACGAGTTTGGACATACTTTTTCATTTGTTTCTTTCTTATTTTCCTATCTGTACGTTTGATTCTCACTGAAGGCATCAACAATATGAATGGACACGTGTGGAATGTTAAAAACTCACCTGACTGAAGTTGGTCCCATCAAACCAACCTACACAAACACTATGTCAATAGTTTGTGCTTTGTTTGTGCTGCAAAAAGTTTTGTTTGTGCTGTTATGGTTCTTAAGATATTTTCATTATGTTTTATTTTCGGCCGACGACGTCATCCAGCCCCTCAAAATGTTAAATACACAAAAACAGACAGAAAATGATAGAAAACATTTGTATTTTGTTTGCTGTTTTGTGCTGTGACAATTTTCTGTGACAAAAGTCTGTATCATTCATCAGTCATCAAATATGAATCAAAAGCAAATTACTAAAGACTGATACAGACTTTTCCACAGCCTGAGATTGTTTATCGCCACTAGTTTTGCAGAGTTTTGCTAAAGTCGCTGCCATCAGCTGAGCAGAAATGACGTCCCAGTTACCGCAGAAATAACAATTAATAATTTTAGAAATAAACGCGCACAAATGAAAACTGTCACAGCACAAAACAGCACAAACGAAATACAAACGTTTTCTATAATTTCTGCCACTTTTGAGCTCTAACATTTTGAGGGGCTGGATGACGTCATCGGCCGAAAATAAAACTGCAAATATCTTAAGAACCAGAATCTCACAAACAAAACATTTTGCAGCACAAAACAACACAAACAAAGCACAAACGAATGCCATAGTTTTTGTGTAGGTTTGAGTTGGATGGGGCCAACTTCACAGAGGTTAAAAACTCAATATAAATATAACTTGATCACTACTTTGGACACTTGGTATGACCCTGACATGGCACACGTTGAAGTGAAAACCACAAGCAAAGGGTGGATACTCTTATACTGTTGTGTCTTTCACACGTTTAACATCACTAACACTACATATTTAAGCTGAGTTCTTTTCGCAAATAGAAAACAGTTTATTATTATTATATAATAAATGAATAATAATTATTATTATTGTGGCCATACCATATTATTGTGGCCATTTGTCAAAGCCTGATCCCGTTCATGACATCACTAGGTGGAATGGCACATTTTCAAGATGTAGACAGGGTTACTACAACTTGGCTTAATTAAACCCTGTTAGAATGTGGTTACCTCCTCAAAAACAGACTTGGAAGTTTTGTTTCATTCACACATGTTTGAGTAACACTTTATTATTAGTCCACATCTTTAAAGCTCAAAATGCTCTGTTCCACCTTCTTCATTCATGAAGCAGTAGTTTTCAAGTTAACTACTTTTTACCTTTTGTTCAGAGATTTAGAGACAATTCCAGGACTTAAATCATCCAAATGAGTCTAATGCATTATCACATGACATCACAAGGTGGAACAGAGTGTTTTCAGTTTGAAAGAAGAACTCAGAGAGAAGATCTCAGCCTAAATATGCAGGATTTGTGTGTTAAACACAGCTCGCCTTTCCTCAGATCTGACATGTAACTTGGCCCAATGGCATCACCTTCATATCTTCATAGAGATAATCACATGTAATGCCATACTGTGAAACATTCCAGGACAGAAGGTGGTGACGGACCCTCCACCAGAAAAGTTACACAGTGCACCTGTAATATGCTACTGCTCTATGCGTACAGTGTTTCTGACTGACTGCTTGATTATTTAGTTTCACTTTTAGTTAATATTTAGTTATTTTTACTTTGGTCAGTTTGATATAATCATTAATATTACAATGATTAAACATAGTACGCATAGCACTTCAGTTATTCTACAGACTGAAGGGGTTTAGGCTGAAGTTTAACACTTATTTTGTCAAAACCCGGTTAATATAGAATAGAATACAAGATGGCAGAACATCCATTCACAGAAAAAAACAAAACTCTTTATGAGTGCAGGAAAGAATACTTAATTATATCTTTTGGTATACACACACATATACAGACACACAGTCTCATGCACATCAATGTTCACACACACACACACACACACACACACACACACGCACACACACACACACACACACACTCACTGATCCATGAACACTTTACATATTAGTATACTGTATACTTTGATCCCCAAGGGGCCGGATCAGAAAACTCATGCCATATATACCCCAAAAATAGCAATAAGTCCAAATATTTGTGCAGAGAAACGCAAATCTATTACAGAAATCTTTTTTTTTTAATTTTATTTTACAAAATATTATAATATTATATAAATATTATATAATATAATATTTATAATATTTTACAAAATATTATAATATTATAGGCGGCACGGTGGCTGAGTGGCAACACTCAGGCCTCACAGCAAGAAGGTTGCGGGTTCGATCCCGGTCGCCCGGGCCTTTCTGTGTGGAGTTTGCATGTTCCTCCCCGTGTCTGGATGGGTTTCCTCCGGGTACTCCGGTTTCCCCCATCAACCCAAAACATGCCCGCACCCCTATGAACTAACATCAAGGACCATGTTGTCCACCCTCCTGTGGGCTCACCACCTGCAGAGGGGTTCATAGGGGGGGCAGGTGCTAGGAGTATTGGGCAGCAAGCTGCCCCGCGACCCAGCCGGATTAAGCGGGAGAAGATGGATGGATGGATGGATTATAATATTATGCTAGCAATCCTCTTGGCTCCAGGTGAAAACAGACGGCTGTTTCTTCAGTCCCACCAATAATTCGTTTATCTTTTGTTGTCGCAATTCTCCGTTCAAGTTATTGTATTTTTCGCCGTGTCTCATAGTGGCGTTTAAGATTATATTCCTTGAGCACCACCACTTGTTGCGAACAAACCAAGCACACAGGTTTCCCATTCACCTCCATGAACAAATAAGAATTTTCTTGGAAAATCCTGCACTCAGCATCCACTTTTCTCATTTATGACACTTTGCTGATGAGGGTGTCATGGTCAACAGTCAAAACAATCGTCCTTTAAGAGCGTTTAGAAAGAGGCAAGTCTTCATTTGTTCCTGCTCTGGTGGAGGCGCCATGCACAGAAGCACTGGGGACGCTGCTATGCTAAGCAGCACAGAAAATTACCAGAAAAATCTGAAAAATTATAATATTTTAATAGAAAATCAGCTGAGGGCCCTATTAAAGGTCTTGGAGGGCCGGATCTGGCCCCCAGGCCGCATGTTTGACACCTGTGCTGTGTACCATAGATATAGAATGTAGATCTCACACTGACTACTGCTGCAACAAAGAAGCCATCCTGGTACAGGGTAACGAGACTGTTTGAGAACTAAGCTCCTGTTTGTGAATCTTTTGGGTGGTATAAATACTGTATTTTAAACACAAGAGACAAGAATAATCAGACTGTTCTGTTTTTTATTAGCCTATTCCCAGGCTAATAAACTATACTGAGAAAAGCATGGCTACATCTCTCTTACACTAACCACAACTGCAAAAGAGGTTGCAGTTCCTCTTTTAACATTTCTTTTTTATATTACATGCATATTTTGGCACATTCTAAATATATTTTCTTCTCTCACAGGCCCCAAACCCAAAACTCCTTCGCAGGGAACTTCAAATGTGACAAAACGAGTGATTATAGGGATCCTCATTGCTGTGCTGGTGCTTGCTGTTATTGCAGTAGTGACCGTAATCAGCTGTAAGTTTCATATAACTGTTGTGTGTGTGGTCGTTTAAAGCGGGTATGATCAGAGGTTTTCTTATTATTTGTTTTACCTCAGTCAAGTGGCAGAAAACTCAAACTAAAAACAGCACTAGATCTTTTTAATCCGTGTGGAAAATTCCATTCAATTTCCATTCTGTGTAAGGAACACAATTCGCACAGGTAAAAAAAGAAAAAAGGTGCTGTTCTTGACCAGATTTGTCAATCTAAAGAAAAGTTTTAGCTAAATCTTAAACGTAATTATGTTAACTATGTGAAATTAATTGTCTTTCCTGTCATTTAGCTCAATTTATTGCATATTATTCTATGGATGTACAGTAGTTTTTTTTAGTTTTGTTTGGGTTATTTCTTGTTCTTGTTTTGTTTTACTGATTTAGGCTTTCTTCACAATTGGTCCTGGTTTGAGTCATGTTTAATCCTGATGTAGACCCGGTTTAGTCCTGTTCTAGTCCTGGTTTAACTCTACGGTCTCTGTATTTGACCTTCTAGTATTTTTCCTGCAGGTCTACACATGTTTTATGGTCTCAGTTTAATCTCAGTTCGGTTTAGCCAGCATAGTCCTACTTTAGTCCTGGTTTAGTTACTGTTATCATTTCATTGCCACGTTTAAAAGAAAATATTTGTCCTAATTTTTGTTTAGTTCATATGTTTTTTGCGACAACTCCAAACATGACGGCAACAACTACTAATACTACTAATACTACAACTACTATGGCTTCTGCTACAACAACTACTATGGCTTCTCCTACAGTGACTACTACGGCTTCTATTACAATGACGACTACAACTACTGAAAGTACTACTACCAGCCCAGGTAATGGTCAGATCAAATAAATAAATACATATTAAGTTAATGCTGATTATTTCACTCTGTCCCCATAGTTCCATGTACAGACGTCTGTGACTCTGGCTGGGAGCTGAATGGAACAAAGTGTTATCATTTCTCCACAAATAAATTATCATGGGACAAGAGCAAGAAAGCATGTGAAAGTAGAAATGGAAACCTGGTGAAGATAGTCAGCACAGAAGAACAGGTAACAGATATACATTTATGGTGGATTTGTCCTTTGTTAGAATGTAGATATTTTGACCTGAATTAATATGTCTGTAATTACTGGGGTTTCTCATATTAAACAAAATGGCTCCAAGTTTAAAATGATAGGTTTGAAGAAGTTGTATTTGATCAAAGTAGATCACAACATGTCTGTCTGTTAAGTTCATAGACTCTATAAAGAAGTAGATTAAAGCCGGGCGAACACTGTGCGATTTTTGGCCCTTTTTCAGACGATTTTTCACTTGTGCGACAGTTTTTGGGATCAGGATGAGTTTTGGCTTAATTGTGTCCAGTATCCATGGGGTAACGAGAACTGATTAATACCTCACGACCAGCCGCAGATCAGCAATTGTAGTTTGCAAGAAAATCAAACCTGTTTGAAATCCAATCGCCTCTCGTGAGGGTTTCACTGTTGAAGTCGTTTGTACAGTGTGAGAACATAAATTGTGAGCTGTGAACTTTTAAACCCTGAGATTTGGTCGTACAGTTGGAGCTGGGGCTGAGCGAAACGATCGAAAATATTGCACAGTGTATGCCCGGTATTAGGGAGTGTGACGTCACCCAAAGTGTTTGAGCTCCATATTTAGTATTTTGGCCGCGAGTATCATAGCAACCAAAGAGCCAATCTGGAGAGAGGCTGTTGAAGGTTACGCCCCTTTCCAACGCTGTCAATCAAACCTGTTGCTAACGCCAGAAAGAGCAACTTTGGGAAAAGAAGGCGCCTGATTTGTCTTGATTTACATACAAAATTGTGAAATAAACACACCAGGATCATGTAGAGCGGGTTAATATGAACATGATAAAGGGATAGTTCAGGTTTTTTTTTACATGAATCTGTATGTCCCCGTCAGCAGTGTCATGCATCAACACTGACTTACCTCCCGACAGCGTCCGGTGAGCCGAGTTCTTCCCCGGTTTCGGTGCTGATGAAAGTGTCTGTCAAATTGGCTGGGGTCACGAAAAAAAAACTTTTTTCTTCTCAAAATAATATGTATTCAGAAGAGTGATACATTTGCGTCACAAAACATGAACGGAAAAAAAGTCAGACCTCATAATCGCTTGGTACTATTTTCTCTCCGGTCGTATCACTACGCTGCCTCCAGGTGAAGCAGCGCCTGTTTCACTGTTTCCTGCTCAGAAAGTTAATGACAACACATGTGACTACGACACCGATGATGAAGACATGGCCTTAAGTCAGTGTTGATGCGCGACATTGCTGACGGGGATGCCATACAGATTCATGTCAAAAATCCCGAACTATCCCTTTAAACCCAAAATCACGAGGCTCACAGCTGCAGTTACAGAAAGGCGTTTTTTCAACAGAAAGTGAACTGGAACCAGAGACGATGGAGCCAGAAGTGTGCCCATGCTCACTTCATATTTGGAATACTAGCATGTTAGCTTTGTCCAGTTATACAGTCTGTTGTGTATTACTAAGAATAATAGGTCACATCTGTGGTTTGTGTTTGAAGATTTCTGTTCTGTGTATTAATCACTGCCATCAAGAATAAGTTGAGACTCAATTTGACACGAAACACTTATTTTCTGTTTTAGAAGTTTCTGTATTCTAAACTAGAGCCATTAATGGAAAATAGAGAAGATAAGTTCTGGATCGGACTGACAGACTCTGAGACAGAGGGTGAGTGGAAGTGGACTGACGGCTCTTCACTGAACCAAAAGTAAGAGAAAAAAAGAAACTAGTGTATTTCAAGCAGCATCAATATGCTGTGTGTGTGCCGTTGAATATATTTAGAGTTAAGTAAGAATGCTCTGTAAAAAAATGCTGTGTAAAGCACTTTGGGGACATGTGTCTCTGTAAAGCGCTATATAAATAAACCTTACCTTAATGCATTGTACAATGAACAGAGCCCCTGTGAATGTGCTTGAATTGTACTTTTTGTTTCTCTGGTTTAGCTTAACGTTTTGGTTTTCTTCGGGAAACCGAAAGGAACCGGACAACTGGACAGGAATATCCCGTGAAGGAGAAGACTGTGTGCGGATGGGAGAGGGACCACCTGCCTTTGAAACATCATGTTGGTTTGACAAAGAGTGCAAATCAGAACAGCGATACATCTGTGAGAAGCACCCAACATGTGGAAATGAGAACTGACATAATAACTTTAAATGAAATCAAAGTCTTGCAAGTAAAATTTGTACATCATGTATAAATAGAATTCTATAGTTTATTCTTTTTGCCGTTTTAATCCAAACTCCGTTCATTTTCAGCTTCCAGCTACTTTTCCATTTAGTCCTCCAGGCACTGCCCACTTTTGGAGCTTGTCTGGACCGTTCAGGCGTTTAGTCCCACTTTAATATTCTCTGTATGTTATTAAATTAACTGGAGTTTGACATAAACTTTGAAAAACATGATTCTGTATTGTAAAAATGTATATATGTGGATAAGCTCTTTATGACTTCGATGTTAAAAATCACGGTAGGATTTTGGATGTGGAGTTCTCTGATGGCTCTATCTGCATTAACTTAAAAAATAAAACACAAATATTAACTATGGATGGTCCTGTTTTTCCTCTTAGCCCAATCCAGCAGACTGACAGAGAAACAAATGTAAAAATGAATGTAAATAAGCAGAGCAGCTCCAAAACTGCAGCTCTTATGGGATGTTCCTAGTCTGTAATGGTCAGACCTGGTTTAGCCCTAATTTAGACCTAGTTTAGTTCTAGGTTAGGTTTAGTCACAGTTCAGACCTTGTTTAATCCTGGTTTAGTCCTCATTTGCTCCTGGTTTGATTTGATTTGATTCATTGATTAGTCTTGATTTAGACTTGGTTCAAGCCTGGTTTAGTTCTGGGTAAGACTTGATTTAGTTCTGAGTTAATCCTGGTTGAATCGTGACTCAGTTCTTGTTCAGATCTGGTTTAATCCTGGTGTAATCCTGGTTTAGGCCTGGTTTAATCCTAATTTTGTCATGGTTTAATCAAGATTTAGTTTTGGCCTAGTCCTGCTTTATTCCAGGTTTAGTCCTGGTTTGGTTCTGATTTAGACATGGTTTAGTCCTTGTTTAGGTCTAGGTTAGTCCTTGTTTAGTCCTTGTTTAGTCCTGGTTTAGTCCTAGTTTAGACCTGGTTTAGACCTGGTTTAAACACAAACGATGGGCCTGCTCATAACTAATTCATATATTTATTTGCAATGTAATAATGGAATAATTATCATGACGTTTTTTAATAATCAATCTTAACTTTGGGGGGCTCCCGCCAGGTGGTTGGGGCCCTACACACTCTGCGTACTCTGCTTATGTGGAGCGGTGGTCCTGTCTACTGCTTTGTGACATCACAAGGTGGAAGAGCATTTTGAGCTTTGGAAATGTGCATGTGTGAATGAAACAAAACACAACTCCAGGTCTGTTTTTGAATTGGTAACATTATTATAACGACTTAAAGCTCACACCAGTCAAATAGCCTAATATAGGACCTTTAATGTATAATGTTGGTGTATGTTTAATGTCTTTTCTCTTCCCTTCTTGACCCGAAACGTCACATTGTGAGTGCTTTGAAAAACTGCAGTGTAGATCTTTTTTCTTTTGCACAATTTTTGTCTTTGGACCCACCACATAATCACAATTTTTGTTGGATGTGCATGTCTATGTACCAGTATTATTTTCTCTCTTTTCTCACACAAACATGCAACAAGAAGCGCACACCACAGACACGAGGAGAATCTGGTGAGCATTAAAATCTCTGATCGCAAAGGCTGCAGCGTGATATGGCTGCAGACCACAGGATATAGAATATAAAGTGACCGTGGTCACGTCAGTTGTTTCCTGTCTACAGTAAAAGTACTTCAGACACATGATTTTAATGCACAGGAGTTTAACAATGAAGTACACAGGAAGTAGAGTCACTATCGCAAAACTGCAGATTAGGGGAGAAGCAAATCGCAGCCTAAATCGGACAAAATATCCTGTTGCGTACATTTATTTTTAAGTTTTTTCAAATACAAAACAGCTTTTCCAGACCCAAATTCATCTGTGTAAAGTGTGAACCCCAGTGTCACATGTTTGTTTTGGATAGCTCAAATTCCCTTTAGGATTTCATGTGAGCTGTTTTGCGAAGTCACTTTTCTAAAAATAAATGCCAAAGTGAATGAAAAACTGTAATAAACACTGCAAAAAAACAAAATCTAGTCAAGCTAAAATGACTTGGATTAAGAAAGTTTTACCATGATTTGAGTAAATCTTCTAAATCTAAATCTGGCTTTTCTCTTCTGGCTCTTGGGTGGACGGTGGACAGTCGAGGATGCTCTTCTCCTCCCTACACTTTCTCTATGCCCTCGCAGCTTCTTTCCCCACACGGCATGGTGGGAGGGTTTGCTGTAGCCAGCGCCCCCTGGCTGCAGGATTTGGATACTGCCTCCACCTCCCTGACTCGTCCTCCCGGTCGCAATGTTGTGTCATAATTTAATGTCGTGTCATAATGTATATATATGTTCTTTTTGTTGTTCTTCCTCTATTTTCCTTTTTCTCTGTAGTAGTTAGTTAGAGGTATTATAGTAGTATAGAGAGTTATGAAAGATAGTATAAATAGTATATAGATAGAAAGAGTTGTGAAAGACAGTATAGAGATAGATGGAAAGAGTTATGAAAGATAGTGTATCACGGTAGTAATCTCATAGTTTCCTGTTTCTATTAGTAAATAAACATGGTTATGTCACAGTTAGACTCACTTGTTTAGTTCAGCTTTATGTGGGATGGTAATCCCTACACTCATCTGTTTAGTTTAGCTTTGTGGGGGGTGGAGGGGAATGTGGGACTGTTCTTTTTTAATCACTGTAAAGCGCTTTGTGTTGGATTTTTTATAAAATGCACTCTATAAATGAAGTTTGATTGATTGATTGAATTTCACTTGACAAGTAAAATTATCTGCCAGTGCAATAAGATTTTTGTACTTAAAATATGAAAATACATCTCGCTACACTTAAAATAAGAAAAACAACAACTTTTTGCACTTAAAATAAGAAACAAAATCAAATGTTGCTTGAATTAAGGGGAAAAAACACTTATTCCACTGGTAGATCATTTCACTTGTCAAGAAGAATCTACTCAAATAAAGTAAAATGTTCTTAATTTAAGTCATTTTAACTTACCTAGATATTGTTTTTTTCCAGTGAATGTTGTGTCTTTCAAATGTAGTGAGTCTTGGCATTGCTGTTTTGTTGTGTTTGTATCTGTGTACAGTCGTGGCCAAAAGTTTTGAGAATGACACAAATACTAATTTAATAAGTCTACTGCTCCAGTATTTATTATGGCAATTTGCATATACTTCAGAATGTTATGAGGAGTGATCAGCTCAACTCCAATTAATTGCAAAGTCCCTCTTTGCCTTGAAAATGAATTGAATCCCCAAAAGAACATTTCCACTGCATTTCAGTCGAGCCACAAAAGGACCAGCTAACATCAATTCAAAGATTCCTCCTTTAACACTGGTGTGAGTGTTGATGAGGACAAGACTGGAGATCAGTCTGTCATGATTTTAATTAGAATAACAGACTAGACACTTGGACACTGGAGGATGGTGCTTGACATCATTGTTCCTCTTCTGTTAACCACGGTTATGTGCAAGGAAACATGTGCAGTCATCATTGCATTGCACAAAAAGGGCATAACAGGGAAATTTATAGCAGCTAGTTAGATTGCACCTCAGTCAGCCATCTATTGGATTATCAAGAACTTCAAGGGAAGAGGTTCAATTGTTGCCAAACAGGCTCCAGCAAGAGCCAGGACCGTCTCCTAAAGTTGTTTCAGCTGCGGGATCGGGCCACCACCAGTGCAAAGCTCGGGAATGGCAGCAGCAGGTGTGAGTGCGTCTGCACAGTGAGGCAAAGACTTTTGGAGGAAGGTCTGGTGTCAAGAAGGGCATCAGAGAAAAAAACATCAAGGACAGACAGATATTCTGCAAAAGGTACAGGGATTGGACTGCTAAGGACTGGGGTAAAGTCATTTTCTCTGATGAATCCCCTTTCCGATTGTTTGTCTGGAAAAAAGCTTGTTCGGAGAAGACCAGGTGACTGTTACCATCAGTCCTGTCCCATGCCAACAGTAAAGCATCCTGACACCATTCATGCGTGGGGTTGCTTCTCAGTCACAATCTTGCCTAAAAACACAGCCGTGAGTAAAGAATGGTACCAGAATGTCTTCCGAGAGCAACTTCTCCCAACCGTCCAAGAGCAATTTGGTGATGAACAAAGCCTTTTCCAGCATGATGGAGCACCTTCCCATAAAGCAAAAGTAATAACTAAATGGCTCGAGGAACAAAACATAAAAATTTTAGGTCCATGGCCAGGAAACTCCCCAGATATTTGAGAACTTGTGGTCAATATTCAAGAGACGGGTGGACAAACAAAAACCCACAAATTCTGACAAACTCCAAGCATTGATTATGCAAGAATGGACAGCCTCAGTCAGGAATTGGTCCAGAAATTGATTGACAGCTGCTAGGGAGAATTGCAGAGGTCTTGAAAAAGAAGGATCAACACTGCAAATACTGACTTGTTGCATGAACTCAGTGTAATTGTCAATAAAAGCTTTTGATGCTTATGAAATGCTTGTAATTGTATTTCAGAAAACCATAGAAACATCTGACAAAACACCTAAAACCCTGAAGCAGCAGAGCCTGTGAAAATGTAATATTTAGTGTCATTCTCAAAACTTTTGGCCACGACTATACATCAGAGGGAGGTCCTAATTGTAATTTCTTTATTTGTTTTCTTATTCCCTGACAAATAAATCAGTCAATAAAGAACTGTAGTCCACGTGGTTCCAAAAAACAACAAAAAACTCAATCCATGGGTTTTGTATTTTCCTTTTGATTTAGCCTGATCCATTTAGAGTTATTGTTTAATTGTATTGGGACTTTCTGATTTAATATCTTAAGTAAAACCCCCTTTTAATGACTGTACTTACTAAATTTAAATCACATCCTGTCTGTGGTACTTTCCATTGTCCTTAGCGGTGGTTTGTAACAGAAACATAGACAGATAGATTAAAAATACACACTTCATCTTCTCAAAATCAGGAACATGAGTTTTATTCTGTAATCTGGGTCGATACACAGAAACCTAAATTAAAAAAGGACATTGTGTGGTTGTGTCGCTGTGTCAGCAGACTCCTCTCACCATAACGATCTCGCCAAGTACCACTGTTCTCGAAATTATACACAATGCATTCTGAGCTGAAAGAGACAATGATTCTTACTAGTAAATATGTTCCAATAAATAAAATAAAGCAGAACCTGAACTTTCCTGTTTTTTGTACCCTCCTTTATGTAAGATACGATTTGTGCGAAAGCTCAGATGACGCAACTTTGTATTTTCATCTCACAGCCTAAAATCCGTTAATAAAATGAGGAAGTGTTTAACATGTACTTTTAAGGAAAACGATGGCTGAAACACTTTTAACTATAAGTCAGTGAACGTCACAGGCTGGCAGCTCAGTCGTGGATCTGTGAGGAGTCGAGATGTCTGAAATTGAAATGCATTCGTATATCAATGTCCCAGCACGCTCTCAAAACAAAGGTAAGCCTGTATTTTATTTATTCTTCACCATTACACTGGCAAAATTTCAATGATATAAGTACAATAATTATTTTTACTTCACATGGAAAGTATCTTACAGAAACCTGAAACCCTTTTGAATTTTAAACGGGTCATTTTACGCCATTACGAGTTGTGTTTTTGTTTCGTTCACACACATTTAACGCACAAACCCTGCGTGTTTAAGATGAGTTCTTCTCTCAAACTGAAATCACTCTGTTCCACCTTGTGATGTCATGTGGTAATACAGGCAATGCTCCACTGTGTTTTTAAATTCCATACACCTTCACGAGAATCAAAGGAATGATTTCAGTACTGGAATTGCCAATCTCTATTAAAGAAAAGGTCAAATGTAGCTGCACTGCAACAAGCTTAAGATATAAACACTTAAATCTATCAGAAAATGGTTTAAAAGTTGTGAAATTATCTCGCTGCATGGACAGATACCTTTACTTGACAAGTTATCTTAAAATAAACAACCTGTAGACTAGAATGAAGCCATCTCAGACCAAGTAAGTAGATCACAAATCTGTAAACAACATGAATAACCTGCTATAAGTTTTAAAATCTTTGCCAGATCAGAGAAATTTGCAGTGTGTAAACTTGAAAACTAACATGTCATCACGTCACAAAGTGGAACAGAATTCCAGTTATGAGGTGACAGAATTTTAACATGACTTAAATCTCACAACAGTCAATTCTGTGTAATATAGGATCTTTAAAGAGTAAAATGCAGTTGTTTGTACAGGAGCGTGTTCTGGGTGTAGGGTGAAAGTGACCCTGCTGAGAGTGGCTGTGGTGCTGGCTGTGGTTCTGATCATCGCTTATGTCTTTGACGGAGTCGCACTTTTCTGTGAGTCACACGCATGGGACTATATAATAAATGTGATCTGCTTATTTTGCTGTAAAAGGGCCCATATTACGCTGTTTTCTGATCTATGTTATAATGTTGTTTCCTCATCACAAACAGACCTGGAGTTGTGTTTTGTTTCATTCACACGTTTAACACACAAACCCTGCATACTGTATTTAGGTGGAGTTCGTCTCTCAAACAGGAAACACGCTGTTCCACCTTGTGATGTCATGTAGTGATACAGAAAGTGCTCCATTATGTTTTCAGACTCCATATACCTTCACTAGGATCTTCTGGATAATTTCTAATAATTTCAACTAAAGGTACAGAAGCTGGGGGGGCTACAACAAATACAAACTAGAGGTCTGCATTGGGATTGGGTCCTGCGGGACGCAAATCTCGCGGGAATGTCCGGTTTCAATTTACCTGCGGGTGGGAATGGGCGGCTAAAAGAAACACTGCGGGAGAGTGCGGGATAGGCAAGCCTAGCGACAGGACGGCCAACGAAGTAGAGAAGAGCATCAAACAAGGGTTATGAAGGGAAATGAAACAGACAACCCCATGGATCTCTTTATTAATAGAATAAATGGCTTGTTTTCTCCTGCGGGATGGGTGAAGACACAAAATCAATGCATCTCTATTGGGCTATACTGTACATGTGCCAGAGTTTGGCGGGTTGCGGGCGGGAGTGGGGATACATGTCACGGGATTGGGCGGCCACGTTGCGCACACATTACGGGAGGTAATGGTCAGAAATTCTGAGGGAATGGGATGAAAAAACAGTCCCGTGCAGTTCTCTAATATACACAACAACAAAAAGCCACAACAACAAAAAAGCCACAACAGAAGTAGCCGCGGGACTTTCCAATGGACCAAGCGATGAAGATCAAGCAGAAAATGATTTACTATGGTCAGACAATGACATCGATCCTGGCCACAAAACTATAAATTACATTTACTTACGTTTCCATCTTCACTTCTTCTTCAACTTTTCCCATTCACTTCCCACTTGATCCTCCTCGCTTCGTCCGTCGGAAAATAGAGTCCCGCGGCCACTTCCATTGTGACTTTTTTTGGTGTATTGTGGCTTTTTTCTGATGTGTTGTGTCTTTTTGTGGTGTGTTGTGGCTTTTTTGGTGCATTGTGGCTTTTTTGGTGTGTTGTGGTGGCTTTTTTCTGATGTGTTATGGCTTTTTTGGCATATTGTGGCTTTTTTATGATGTGTTGTGGCTTTTTTGGTGCATTGTGGCTTTTTTGGTGTGTTGTGGCGGCTTTTTTCTGATGTGTTTTGGCTTTTTTCTGGTGTGTTATGGCTTTTTTGGCATATTGTGGCTTTTTATGATGTGTTGTGGCTTTTTTCTGGTGTGTTGTGGCTTTTTTGATGCATTGTGGCTTTTCTGGTGCGTTGTGGCTTTTCCATGGTGTGTTTTGGCTTTTTTGGTGCATTGTGGCTTTTTTGGTGCGTTGTGGCTTTTCCATGGTATGTTTTGGCTTTTTCTGGTGTGTTGTGGCTTTTTCTGTTGTGTTGTGGCTTTTTTCTGGTGTGTTATGGCTTTTTTGGCGTATTGTGGCTTTTGTATGATGTGTTGTGTCTTTTTTATGGTGTGTTGAAGCTTTTTTATCATGTGTTGTGGCTTTTTCTGGTGTGTTGTGGCTTTTTTGGTGCATTGTGGCTTTTTTGATGCGTTGTGGCTTTTCAATGGTGTATTGTGGCTTTTTCTGGTGTGTTGTGGCTTTTTTCTGGCTTGTTAAGGCTTTTTTGGCATATTGTAGCTTTTTTATGATGTGTTGTGTCTTTTTTATTGTGTGTTGTAGCTTTTTCATCGTGTGCTGTGGCTTTTTCTGGTGTGTTGTGAATTTTTTGTTGTGTTGTGGCTTTCTTCTGGTGTGTTGTGGCTTTTTTAGTGTGTTGTGGCTTTTTTCTGGTGTGTTGTGGCTTTTTTATCGTGTGTTGTGCCTTTTTCTGGTGGGTTGTGGATTTTTGTTGTTGTGTTGTAGCTTTTCTATGGTGTATTGTGGCTTTTTTTGGTGTGTTGTGGCTTTTTTCTGGTGTGTTGTGGATTTTTTGGTGTGTTGTGAATTTTTTGGTCTGTTGCGGCTTTTGTTGTTGTGTTGTGGCGTTTGCATTTGTTGCGAGTCCCCCCGGGCTTCCATAAAAAAGGTAAAACAGGAGCGGATAACTTGAAAACTGCCACTTCAAGGTGCAACAGAGCATTTTGAGCATTAGAGATATAGACAGACTAATAATAAAGAATAACTCAAGCACGTGTGAATGAAACAAAACACAACTCCAAGTCTGTTTTTGAGGTGGTAACAAGATTATAACACAGCGTAAAACTCACAACAGTCAAAAAGCGTAATATCGGACCTTTAATATATAATGTTGGTGTATGTTTAATGTCTTTTCTCATTTTTCACACAGTTCGCCCCAACGAAAGCGCAAATAAACTTCAGACAATGACAAACCAGAGCACAAGCACACCCCGACCAACCATCCCTCATACCTGTACCTGCCCTCCCCGTCCACCTCTTCCAACCTGCCCCCCTCGTCGCCGTCCTAAGTGTCCTAAACCTTGCCTCCCTCCTCCTCCTCTTCCTCCTCCATCATGCCCTCCTCCAGCCTGCCCCCCGCCTCGCCTTAAACCATGCCCCCCTCCCCGCACTTGCCCCCCTCCTCCTCCTCTTCCATCTGGCCCCCCTCCTTTTATTTGCCCTCCCCCTCCCCCTCCTTTACCGTGTTTGCCTCCCGATGTTCCAGGTACTGGTCATGGCATTAAAGGGGACGTATCATGCAACATTGACTTTTTGAGCTTTTTATCCGTGATTTACAATGATTGTCCACTCGTATACAAAAAACAACAACAAAAAAACAAACAAATTGGCTTTGTTAAAGGTGCATTGTGTAACTTTTCTGGGGAAAGGTCCATTCAATTAACTTATTTTCTCCATAGAGACGTTATTGCTTTGTCTGGAGTGTTTCACATCATGGTATTAAACCTTATCATCATGGAGACCAAAGCAGATCAAGTTACAAGTCAGACCTGTGGAGAAGTGACCCCGCTCATAGTCAGAATGCCTGTTTTTCTGGGTGTTTCTGAGCTATAAAACCACCTGTCATTGAAGAAATGTAAGGAAGAGCTGTTTAATGTCACACTGTGGGACATTCCAGACAGAGCAATGATATGATACTTGCTTTGTTGATCCTGTTCGAGACCCCGGACATTATGTGTGCAGTTTTAAAATTGCACTCAGGTTGCGTTCACTTCAGGTTCATGACTCTGTTTGCTCTGGTCAAACTGTTTTTTTAAATCGCAGATATCCACTGCAGACAGTAGAGGGCAGCCCAACACCTAAACAGAAAGTTGGAAATAAAGCTTTAGTTTTTACCGTGTGTTAGATAGGTAGTTTAAAGGTGCCTAAAAGCATGCTTAAAGCCAATTAAAGCTACAATAATGCATGATATTCCACCTTTAATAATAATAATAATAATAATAATAATAATAATAATAATAATAATAATAATAATAATAATAATAATAACAACTTACCCCACCAGATCTACCATGTCCAGTCAGACTCTCCTGTGATATCGGCTGGGAACTACGTGGAAGGCAGTGCTACCTTTTCTCTTCCAACAAGTTAACATGGAGTGAGAGCTGTAACATGTGTCAACTTTATGATGGATTCCTGGTGAAGATTGAGAGCCCATCAGAGCAGGTACTGTACGCTCATTAGAGGGCAGTGGTTCTCAAACTGTGGTACAGGCATCGCCCAGTGGTATGTGATGGACTTGGAGGAAGGAGGCATTGAAAAAAACAAGAAAATGGCCATTTATTTTCAGTTTCATGAGGCATTTTATTATTTGGATCTCTATTGTATAGTATATGTATTCAGCATTCACATTTTCTTCACGTGCGTTAGAGCAGGAGGTACACCACTGATCATCAAAAGTCTTACACTGTGTTCATGGCACAGATCGTGTCTCTCATCTTTGTGGCTGAGTTCAGGACACATGTGGACGAGTGGTGAATTTTTTCAAAGTGTAGATTTCTGTGGTGCCAAATGCGCTACATGAACACTCAAGGCAAATGCTCAAAAATCTGGACACACATTGATCGTAGGCTGAAGTAATCTCCCCCCTCCGCACCATTGGGAGATACACAAAACAAAAACATTTGGGAACCACTGCTTTAAATGAACAGACACCTAAAGTGTGTTTACATTTTAACATTTTTCATTCACTGCCGAGTGCAAAAAGCCTTTAGCCTGATCATGAGCGCTTCAGCCTGTGCCACTGTTCCTGCTGAGACATGTTTAGTTTTCTGAGTTTGTGTTTTTATTGTTTTTGTTTGAAGCTATGTTTTGTTTCAGTCAGACATGTTTGAGTAGTCCTTTATTATTAGTATTAGATGTGATGTAGTATGGCAAAAAAGAGAATTAAATTTGTCAACTGGACAAAAGTTTCGGCACGTCTGAAGCTAAAGTCCATTGCTAGAGGAGGTCGGATAATGTCAGAAGCCAAAAAATGGCCAGATCAGTGTTGTCTATGTGGAGATCTCGCTGTGGCAGTGAGTCTGTCAAGGCAACAAACTAGTGTAGTGAATTGGGCAAGTTCTTAACTTCCACATAAAACGCCAATTTGCTTCACACTGAAGAAGCTTAACACCACTTTAACCCATTTTACAACAGCCACAAGTCTAACAAACAAAATGCTCTGCCTGGTTCACTCATTAATGTCTGGAAACATTATAAAACAACTTTATAAGCAGCCTTACACTTACCTCTGTTGATTTCCCACTGCACATGCTAAAGCCCAAAAGACTGGCCAGAAGCAACAAGTGAGAATCGACTACTGACAATGAATATATATATATATATATATATATATATATATATATATATATATATATATATATATATATATATATATATATATATATATATATATATATATATATATATATATATAATTCCCTCCTAAACAAATGGGATTAGAAATGACATCGGCGATCGAGTCTTTTGGGCTTTCGCATGTGCAGTGATAAATCAACAAAGGTAAGTGTAAAGCTGCTTATAAAGTTGTTTTCTAACATTTCCAGACACTAATGAGTGAACCAGGCAGAGCATTTTGTTTGTTAGACTTGTGGCTGTTGTAAAATGGGTTAAAGTGGTGTTAAGCTTCTTCAGTGTGAAGCAAATTTACATGGAAGTTAAGAACTTGCCCCCATCACTACACTAGTTTGTTGCCTTGACAGACTCACTGCCACAGCGAGATCTCCACCGAGACAACACTGATCTGTGCCGTTTTTTGGCTTCTGGCAGAATTCGACCACCTCTAGCAACGGACTTTAGCTTCAAACGTGCCGGAGTTCCCCTTTAAGTTCTTTTGACTAAATAAACTTTTGTCCAGTTGTCAAACTGAATTCTCTCCTTTGTCATGGATTCTGCCTGAACTGAGGGATTTTACACGTCATGTAATAGTTTTCATGTTAACAAGTTAAACTTTTACCTTTTGCTCAGTGTTTTTAGTTTTTTTGTGTGTGTTTGTGTGTTTTAGAAGTTCCTGCATAGTAAAGTGAGCTCTTTAATGTTGGACAATGAAGATAAGTTCTGGATTGGACTGACAGACTCGGAAACAGAGGGAGTGTGGAAGTGGACCGACGGCTTTTCACTGAACCCGCTGTGAGATTTGGTTAAAGTTTCTTAAGTGTATTAAGCATGACAGTTAAAATACACATTGTAAGTTTCTGGTTGGGAGTCCGTCACCTGCTTATACCCCGGTTCGAAATCCGGATCACGGCACCATTGTAACGAGTGTGGGTCTGTTCATTAAAAGTCTAATGTCTTGGTGCACACCGTTAACCCTTAGTTTTATCTGGTTGTGTTCTGAGTGCTGCACTGACTGAATGAAGGACCACCAGGCACTGGGGACCACTGGATGCACTTTCACTAGTGGTTCTGCACAAATAAAAGAAAATACAAATCCTCGTTGCATGTTTTCTCCCCATGCACACAGCTCATCAGTCCCATAGACTGGATGTACAAAGGGACATAGCTAACCCGCTAGTCGCCTTGTTCCAAATAGGAAGTAGCACGCAAGGCATGTTGGTCTTAAAGTGACAGTGCGGGCAAAAGTCTTACGACACGATAACTGGAAAACCTGTTAAAACCCGCCTTAATTTATCGCCATGTGTTTTTCTGTGCTCTTTTATTCATTTGACAGAGCAGCTCAGTTTTAGTTCTGCTCTCAGTGACTATAGAAAATCAGTATTTTGGTGCAGTCTGACACCTAGGTCACATTTTACACAGATGAATTTTGGGGAAAAAATCTATAAAAATATAAAAGTACATTATCAATTGCAGTAGATTGCAGTAGTAATTGAGTAGATTTTGCACTTTTTGATAAAAAATCTTGTGGAAAATCAGCAGTACTTTTGTACTGCGATATGTAATGTGTTCTTGAAAATCAAACAAGACATGTATGTATCTGACAGTCGGTATGTAGTTTACACATGTACGCACTGCTGAGGCCCGTCCACACTAGTACGTATTTGAGTCGTTTTCATTGCGGGTGCAGTGTTCGTCCACACTAATCCGATGGACAACGGCTCTGGAGACAGAACGATCTGGAGCTGCCAGCTCTGACGTATTCACCTGAGCACGGATCTGATCCGGCACTGTGTGCACAAGTGAAAACGCTGATACGCTGACATAGTTGCTGTAGTTGCTCTAGTTGCCGTCCTTATTGGACCACATCACTGTGACTTGCGCCTTCCTGATTCGCTGGGTTCGCTATTGTGGAAAACAGTTTAAACAAACCATAGACAACTGCGAAAGAGCCTCAGTCCATGAAGACTGTTTTCACGCTTGCCATCTTCCTCGGCTGCTGCAACTTCCATAGAACTACGGCAACTTCAGTCACCGTGCCCCACTCCTTGTTTTTACTGCCCACGTGCTGTCGTGACATCGTGAAGTTGTGACAAGGTGACGCCAGCCTAGTCATCTGACTAGCAATCCCGACACAACATGTCTGGAGGCAAATTGTTTCCAAAATGGTGATACAGTGATTTGTTTCAGTGTAAACGTAACCTGAGAGCTTTCTCCCTGTTTGACTCATGTGTTAAATCCTTTCTTGTTCCAAGTGATGTGAGAACCTGTGCTGCTCTTTAGATACAATGCGCTAAAGCAACTGTAAAACAACAAAAACTGTGATGCCATGCTGTGAAACAAAGCAATAACATAATAAAATAACACAGAGAAAAGCATTTGACGGACCTTCCACCAGAAAAATTACACACTGCACCTTTAAGTTCTTGTGAATATTTTAACCTATTAACCTATTCTTTTTGTATTTCTGGTTCAGTTTAACATTTTGGATGGCTAACCCTGACCTGTACAGATGGACAGGGTATAATTACAACTATCCTGAAGCACAAGACTGCGTGGTGATGGGAGAGAAATATCAGTACTATAACGACAATTCTTGGCTTGCTGTAAACTGTTATTATCAAAAAAAATTCATCTGTAAGAAGACACCAACTCAAAATACAGCCTGTCAGTAGATCTAAGCATAAAAACTACTTTCTCATTGTAAAGCGAGTAAGTATACTGTGATATTGTGTGCTTTAAAGGGCCTATATTACGCAAAATTGACTCTTGTAGCTTTATGTTATAATGCTGAAATTATCCAAATGATTCTAGTGAAGGTGTATGGAGTAAAAAAAAAACAAAAAACAGTGGAGCACTTCCTGTATTACCACATGACATCACAAGGTGGAACAGCGTGTCTTCGGTTAGAGAGAAGGACTCAGTTTAAGGGTTTGTGTGTTAAACGCATGTGAATGAAACAAAACACAACTCCAGGTATGTTTTTGAGGAGGAAACAACATTAAATTTGTGATTCACTTACAGATCTTTATAATTTGCTTTTTCTTCTAGTATACGAGTATCTTTCTGTATTTTAGCATGAACGGTGTAGTTGTTGTTTTGTGAGTGTATTTTTTGCTGGAAATATGGCCACATTTTTGAGATATGGAATAGTTTTGAGAGCTTTTGCCACACCCATTTTTAGTCGACTAGTCAATTGGCAGAACATGTCTCTAGCCGTCTTTAGTCTACAAAATACTGATCTAAAAATTGTGACAAAAAGGTAACGTGTACTTTGAGTAGTCTTTTCTGTGCGTATTACTTTTACTTAAAGGGACAGTTCTGAATTTTGGACATAGGGCCTCATTTCCTCGTGAGGCAGAGTGTTGGAGACGTGTGGAGACTCTTTTTAAATCTTCCATTCACTCCTTGTACTTGCAGAGGTTGCTGGTGCTAGACTAGTGCATGTCAATGGTCATAGTCGTCCTGCCACTAAAAACAGTCTTACCCACTCCACAGAGCACCCGAGGAAAAACTATTAGAACTCCAGACTGTCCATGTGAACGTCTGTGTCCATAGAATAATGTTTGCAATAAAACCAACCTGCATTTGAAGGATTTATGTCAGGATTTATGTCTATGGAAGGATTTATGAGCAGCAGCAGAGAGTTATACTTCCTGATAGAAAGCTCGGCAGCGGCGGACTGATATATGAGAAAATAGTCCCTCAAAATATTGTTTATCTGTTTTCTTGTATGTATGCTTCGAATAATTTGTTTATAATAATGTGTATGTATATATGCAATAAATTTGATTGAAATGATTTGGAGGTATTTATTTAATTGTTTTGTTATAAACAGATTTTAAAAAATACTTCAATTAGCATAAGGCACATTTCCTGATTCTCGGACAATGAAATGCTTTGGATGCTGACAGAACACAGCCTTATTTTAATCTCTAGAAACAATATATTTGTACTGGGGTAAAACAAATTTAGCTAAAATAGAAGATACAAGGTTTAATTTAGCTGTAGCCTGTAAAAGAACACATTTTTATGCATTTGAAAAATTGTTTAATAAATGCAGCACATTGCCACATAAGCTGAGCAGGAGAACATCAACAAATACAACTAACAGCAGCATTAAAGTACAATAGAAAAACAGCGTCTTTTGCCTGTATTGTGGTCAGTGATGCATCGATCTTACTTCTCATATAACTCATGAAGAGAACACAAAAACTAAAATGAAAAATGAAAAACTGGTGCCTTCAGCCAAAGTGAATACACTGTAAAAATGACAACTTGAATTTGTTCAGTTTACTAGGAGTTTTGCATCCACAAACAATAAAATTACCAATTGCATCTTACACTGTCTCAAGTGAGTCATTTCAACTCACTTTTGGAAGTTTCTGATAAAAAGTTGACCTTAATTAAGATTTTGAGTTGGCATAATATACAAATCACAGTAGACGCTTATTTAGGACCAGGTTAACTAAGCTGAGCATGCTCACTTGAAATCTCGTAGCAATCTGCTGATTTTCTCTGATTTTGCAGTGAACGAGAGTTTTATTTTGACTTGCACAAAAGTCTGTGATGTTTGTTCAGAAACATGGTGATGTTCAGAAGAGAAATTTAACAGTACAGTTTTGTACCGTACAGTTATTTTAAAGGCTGTTAGTTTTTGCTACTGTTGAAAAAAATTTACAAATTTGCTTTGTCAGCTGTGTATTAATACTCAGTGAAAATTTAAAAAAGTTGAAAATTAGTTGAATTTAAAGACATGTTAAGGTGTTTGCCCATATTTCAGATGGATGATGCTGAAGTATATTTTTATATGCTTTTATACATTTGTTAATTGTATGCTGAAAGACTTTTTTTCCCCTTTGGGCTTTAAATTACTTATGCTGGCAAACATTTTGGTGTTCAGTTCAAAAGCTGGTGGCACGGTGGCTGAGTGGCAACACTCAGGCCTCACAGCAAGAAGGTTGCGGGTTCGATCCCCGGGTCGCCTGGGCTTTTCTGTGTGGAGTTTGCATGTTCTCCCTATGAACTAACATCAAGGACCATGACGTCCACCCTCCTGTGAGCTCACCACCTGCAGAGGGGTTCATAGGGGGGGTCAGGTGCTGCCCCCGCGACCCAGCCGGATTAAGCGGGAGAAGATGGATGGAGTTCAAAAGCTGTACCAATGTAGTTGAAAGTAAAAAATAAATATTTATTGTGGGTGTAGTAATTTCAACTCAATATAGTAAGTTTTCACAGGGGATAATATGAACTACAAATAAGTTGATAAAATAGAAACAAACTTAAAATGCTTAGTTGGCATAACTTCAAAAGCTTAGTTGACCCAACTTAATAATAGCAGTACTTCAAAACTTAAAAGTTTAAGTTGATGCGTACAACTTAAAAACTCTGTGCAGTAAGTTGCCTTGAAAATTTGAGTTGAACTAACTTTTTCTTTTTTACTGTGTACATACACACTTGTCGCTCAGGGTTAAAAAAAAAAAAAAAACCTTACGTAATCACACTTTATAAAGTCAGAGCAGAAACAGAATGAGGTATATAACACCCCCTAATGAGGAAGTGAACATATTCAGCAAGAAAAAGAACCATTAACACATCGGACTGGGACAACTGAAATGACTGACGAAAATTTGTACGAAAATATCAGAGTTCAGGAAAACAATGGTAAGCTTGTTTTTTTTGCTTACATTTTAAAAGTGCCTTCTGTAAGCTTTTCTGGTGGAGGGTCCGTCAAATGCTTTTCTCTATCAAAATGTTAATGCTTTGTCTGGAATGTTTCACAGTGTGGCATTAAACCTTGTTTTTTGAGGAATTTTTGAGCTGTAAAACCACCTGTAATTAAATAAATGTAAAGTAGAGCTGTTTAATGTCACACTGTGGAACATTCTAGCCAAAGCAATGACATATCTATAGAAACAAGCAGGTGATGGACCCTCCATCAGAAAAGTTACACAATGCACCTTTAAATAAAAATGTGCTTTTATTAGGCAAAGTTAGTCACACTGCATGGCTGAGTGCCATGACTGCAGTTTCTTGTCTCTAGTTTCTGCTGTAGGTTGAAGTTGAATAACTATTTTACATCTACATATTACTGAGATGTACATTTCTTTTCAGCAGGTTTTCAAGTGGAAAAAGCCTCTCGGAGGAGGTCAAAGTTCATAGTCGAGAGAGTGGCTCTGGGGGTGCTCAGTCTGCTGCTTTTGGCTGTTGTTTCCGCTCTCATTGGAGTCATCAGTGCGTTAGACGACTGTGACTACACAATTACTACAAATACTATTGCTACTATTAGATTACTACCTGTAGTACTACTAGCTAAAATAGCTAATACCAATATAATTACTATTACTACCATAACCACGTGAAAAATACTTCTGCCGCTGATGCTAAAACAACTCCCAATACTGAGAACTGCTCCCACCAGTAGAATTATTAGTGTAACTCACACAGCGACTTCTGCAACTACTATAAATAACACTTCTTTCTTCCTAAATATGTAAATATGTTTTCCATTTGTTTCCAGTGTATTATAACAGCCCATCCAAAGACACCTCTGAGGCAAATACACAAGTGACGACTGTCGCGGGTAAGATCCTGTAGAACACACAAAGAATCAAACTTAAACAGAAAAAAAACAAAACAAAAAAAACAAACAACTTGAGGATTTACAACTGCAGAAGGTATGACTAAGTTTTGGTCAGAAACCTACTTTTTCAGTGGTTCCCATGGGTGTTGAAACAGTTTTTGTTGTGTATTTTACAGAAGTTGTTTTACTTTATATACAGACTTCTGTTTAGTTTTGGTGTAGAGACAAATGGAGGGATTAGAGCTTTCCAACAAATTATTCCTCTGCAAAACTGTTACTGAACCACTGGTGAGAAAAATGTATTAATATCATACCATATTTGATCGTGAGTCTTCACTCTAGTTTAAAGCTAGTTTGATTAAAGTACCTTTTATACCTACAAACAACATTTTCTTAAGTCCTTTTCAGTCCTGTGCTTTTTTAATCTTTAAATACTACTACTACTACAAAACAAAAACAAAAAATCTGTGTATGTGTGGACACAAGTCCCAAAACTGTTGTTCTTCTTAGGGAGTTTGTGAAAAATCGCAAACACTGACCTGACATGAACAGCGTGTTTTCTTAAGGCAGCCTCAAGAACACTACAGGAAATGAGCAAAAAAACTACTTCTAAGCCGTTCATAAGTGTCACTGTGACTAAGGCTTGAGCAGACTGTTTAACATGGTTAAGATGAGGCTCTGGAAATGTTGCAGTTCCTACGTTTTGTTCTTTGTCCTCTTTTCAACATTGCTTGACAGTAATGCAGGTTGTTTTTCTGTTGCGGTAGGTAAATTGTTTTCCACAGTACAAACATGCTCAAGCCAAACATTCCTCTGTGACGGCTGGACCCTCAGTGGATCCAAGTGTTATTACATCTCCTCAAAGAAACCTCGAGTGTCCTGGGCTGGAGCCAGAGACATGTGTCAGGACATGGGTGGAGACCTGGTGAAGATTGAGAGCCGAGAGGAGCAGGTACATTTCAGTTGTATGCTCATGTAATAAAATACAGTTAAAATAATAAAAGGTGCTGTATTAAATGTGTACTAATGTGGCTTTAGGTATTCTTGTTCAATATGTCACGGGATAGTCAGTGGTTCTGGATTGGACTGTCAGACTCTCAGACTGAAGGTGACTGGAGGTGGACAGACGGCTCCTCACTGAACAAAAAGTAAGAAATTAACAAAAATCTTTTCAGTGATGAATCACTTCTTGTGTTTTTTCCTCTTTAGTTTAACATTTTGGACTAGAGAACCAGACGATTGGAAAGGACCTAATAATGAGCATCCTGAAGGTGAAGACTGTGTGATTATGACGAATGGAGAAATGGAGAAAAGTTGGGCTGATATTGACTGTTGTAAGAAAATCAGTTTCATCTGTGAGAAAGAAGCACACTGCCAGCTGTGATCTCCATTTTGTTAGCATTTTACCATGGATGCATCAGTGTATCCTTCGCTCGGGAAGGGGGGGTGATAAGACTTTATTTTTACATTACTAATATATCTGTAACATATAACATATATCTGTAATATGTCTGTAACGCTTTTTGTTTGAAACTTTGCACAAATATTAAAATGATTTGGATATATTTATGTAACAGTTTCATTATTAACAAATGGAGAATGAGAAAGCACATTCGGGGTGACCCTGGACTCAATTCTAAGACCTGTCTTTTCTCTTCATGCATTTATACACAGCAATAATGTGTCAACCAGGAGGAGCTCCTCCCTCCTCCCCAAAGAACTCCAAGAACTAAGGCCTTTCTGACTGCGTGTCCAGTCACTCATGGGGCTCCATTTGTGCCACTTTGTTTTGCACCATTGATTGGCCAAGAAGGCTCAGCTGTGCAGGATTCCAAGCTCCGCCTCCCTGGAGGAAGCAATCAATCAACCAATCAATTAATCAATCAACCAATCAATTAATCCAGGTGCAGAGTTTCCCAAAAGCTCCATCTGAGGGAGGAGCTCCACAAGAAAGGGTAAGATGGAGACTCAGTGGGGTCCCCATAGCACATTAATCCACATGGAGGAGCTGCTCCGCCCTCTGGAGTCACTCTGCCACTGCATCCAACAGATCAGTGTGTGGATGCAAAATGACTTTCTCCAGCTAAACTCAGACAAGACTGAAGTCATAGACCCAGGTGTCAAAAAGAAGAAAAGGTTTATCTGTAAGAAAAGAGCCACCAGATCAGCTGCATGTGGATAGAAACACTGCTTTGTAATGGTGCAATATGACATTAAACAGCTCTCCTTTACATTTATTCAATCGCACGTGGTTTTATAGCTCAAATAAACCTAAAACAGGTATTCTGACTGTGAGCAGGGTCGCCTCTCCACAGATCTGACCTGTAACTTGGTCTGGTTTGGTCTCTATGAACATAAAAAGGTTTAAAGCCATACGGTGAAACATTCCAGACAAAGCAATAACATATCCAAGAAGAAAAGCATTTGACGGACCTTCTACCAGAAAAGTCACACACTTTTAAAAATACATTTAAAAATGCAACAGATATGATCAAATACAGAGGAAGTAACACTTCTCTAGGAAAGTGTGAGATCAGCAACTTTGCTCGTGCAGTATTTGACATCTGGTGGACTGAGATGACTAAAATGGCAGAAGAAAATGTTTATGTTAATGTTGCTTTGACTGTATTTTTTCCATTAACAAAATAATTCATGTTGATTGCCTTTCAGACCGTATTGAATGCTATTAGTTGTGTTTTTTCAGTCAGACTCACATTTTGGAGCTGTATTTCTATTAAAGTGCATAAAGAGAAGTTAGAATACCCATATCACTCAGTTGTACTTAACCAACAGATCAGTGTGTGGATGCAAAACTACTTTCTCCAGTTAAACTCAGAAAAGACTGAAGTTAAAGACCTACAAAAACAAAGAGACAGTGTCAGCAGTCACCTCCAGTCTCTGGAAAACCTTCAAATCAGGTTAAAAAAAATCTAAGGGTATATATTGCTACTAGCTGCTGATAACGGGCTGGCTTCAGTCCTGGTCCTACTGGACCTCAGTGCAGCGTTTGACACCATTGATCACAACATTCTACTGCAGAGGTTAGAATGTGACATAGGTGTCAGAGGGACCGCCCTCAAATGGTTTAAATCCTATCTATCAGATAGGTACCAGTTTGTTAGTGTAAACCAGTGCACCTCTCCCTGCTCTAAAGTAGCTTGTGGTGTTCCACAAGGATCTGTGCTTGGTCCAATCCTGTTTACTCTGTATATGTTGCCATTAGGTAACATTATCAGAAAACATGGCATTAATTTCCACTGCTATGCTGATGACACTCAGCTGTACTTATCAATGAAACCTAATCAGACCGATCAAATCGATAAGCTCAGTGCCTGTGTGAAGGACATCAAAACCTGGATGACCCTGAATTACCTCCTCTTAAACCCTGAAAAAACAGAGGTCATTGTTGTCGGTCCTAAAGGTCAGAGAGATTCTCTGTCAGACCAGATAATCTCACTTGACAATGTGAGTATAGCCTCTAGCTCTACTGTAAAAACCTTGGAGTCGTATTTGACCAAAATCTCTCATTCACAGCTCATATAAACCAAGCTTGTAAAACTGCATATTTTCACCTGCGAAACATAACTAAAATCAGAAAAATTTTGCCTAAAAATGATGCTGAAAAACTTATCCATGCATTTGTTACATCCAGACTAGATTACTGTAATTCTCTGCTCACCGTCTGCACTAAAGGTACTTTAAGAAGCTTCCAGTTGGTCCAAAATGCAGCGGCCAGAGTCCTAACAGGAACTAAAAGACGTGATCACATCAGTCCTGTGTTAAAATCACTGCACTGGCTTCCTGTCGAGTTTAGAATTAAATTCAAAGTTCTCCTCCTGACATACAAAGCCTTAAACAATATGGCCCCATCATATCTTCAGGATGCCATTGTCCCCTATCAGCCAAATAGAGCACTTCGCTCTCAGAATGCAGGATTATTAGTGGTTCCTAGAGTGTCTAAAAGTACAGTGGGGGGAGTACAGTTACCAAGCTCCTGTGTTATGGAATCAACTCCCTGTTGATGTTAAACAGGCACCCACAGTCTCTTTATTTAAGACCAGGCTTAAAACCTTCCTCTTCGGAATAGCTTATGACCAGGTTACTTAGTTGATGTCACTAAGATAAGCTGCCGCAGGAGATAACAAGCTGGGGGAAGTGTGGCAACCTGAGCACTGTCCTCTGTTTCCTCCTTTTTTCTCACCAGCATCACTCACTATGTTCTCATCTGTAGTTTGTTCATTGCTATTCACATGTTGTCCCCTGTCCCACTGCCCCTGTGGAGTGGAACTCTTTCAGACGCCTGATGGCAGCTGGACCTCTCTCCTCCTCCTCGCCTGGCTCCTCCTCTTCGCCTGGCTCCTCCTCCTCACCTGGCTCCTCCTCCTCGCCCGGCTCCTCCTCCTCGCCCCTCTTCTCCTCCTCCTCGCCCGGCTCCTTCCCCACCTGGGTAGCTGTGGTCATACTGAACTGGCCCACGGGCCTGGACATCTATAGCCTGTCCGTCCATGGGAGTGGATCCCTCCTTCACTGTAGTTCTCCCCGAGGTTTCTTCTTTTTCCCAGGACCCTGGGTTTTTTGGAGTTTTTCCTTGCTGAGAAGGAGGGTCTAAGGACAGGGGATGACTGGACAATGTTTCATTTGCTGCTTTACATGATTGTTGTTTATTCCTGTTTTGATATGTCTGTGTGTATGTTTTACTCATCCATATCTTGGAACGCCCTTAGAGGCTACTGTTGTTGCGATTTTGGGCGCTACAAAATAAATTGAATTGAATTGAATTGAATTGAATTACTTTGTCAATAATTTGTTTTTAAATTGGGCTATACAAATAAACTTGCCTTGCCTGGGTTTATCATCTCTTATGTAAATGTTAACACAGTGACGTCAGAAATATTAATCAGGGCATTTGGCATAGAGATGGGAGTAAAACAAACCCAGTTTCTACTGATCAAAAAAACAGGTGTTCACGCCTGGTTTGTTAATACACAATAAGCTACTCATAATACAAAGGTAAAAACTATACTTTACAGTTTTTATGATAATTTTACAAAGTCAAACTGCAGAGGAACACACTGAAGTGTATAACATCCACTTTAGGAAGAAGAAGTGATCTTTTTTATTTTAAGTAGCTCAAGCAAATGCACATCAAATGCAAAATCAGACCGACGAGAAATGGATGAAGAATGTGTGTACTCAAATGTTGATGTAATAATTATGGAAAACAAAAGTAAGCATGTATTTTTTCTTACATCTTAAATAATTTGTTTTTAGTCCTTTTAGTCATTTGAATTGTAACTCAACTCTTGGCTACAGTTTCTTGTCACTTATATTATTTTATCTATTAAAAACAGTTTCTGCTGCTGTGAGCCTCGTCATTTTGGTCTTAAAATGTTTGTATTAACCAACCCTACATGATCCTGGTGCTTTTATTTCGCAATTTTGCCTGTAAATAAAAATTCACTCCTATAACTGCTACACCTCATAAGCTTCATTTGACTGGACTCACTTAGTCCATTTTGATATACAGTGTACAGTATTTTACATTTACACATTGTATGCAAAGATGTGCATTTTTTTCAGAAACAGCAGCAGCAATAGAAGTACAGTTAAGTTAAAAATAGACAAACACTATAAAGATCTATAAAGATAAGGATTATAAAACTATGTATCATATAAATTGCTATCTTAAAACTATATATACAATAAATTACTATCTTACATTATTGCACAGCAGAGTTAGCAGTGTTCATTGTAAAGACAACTGTGACTACACAATTACTACAAATACTATTGCTACTATTAGATTACTACCTGTAGTACTACTAGCTAAAATAGCTAATACCAATATAATTACTATTACTACCACAAGTGCTTGAACACTTCCTCAGTACAACTTCAGCTAATACTTCTGCCACTGTTGTTAAAACAACCCCCAAAACTGAAACTACCACTAAAACCATCAGCATTATTACAGTATTACTGACACAGTGACTTCTGCAACTAGTAAAAATGTTACTTCTTACTTTACAGTTTTTGCAGTTTTCACTACAATATTCCTGGATGTGTTGTTTTCCATTTGTTTCCAGTGTATTATAACAGCCCATCCAAAGACACCTCTGAGGCAAATACACAAGTGACGACTGTTGCGAGTAAGATCCTGTAGAACACACAAAGAATCAAACTTAAACTGACTGAATGTTTTTTATTTGTGTCCAGTGGATTTTACAGAAAAAGAAACAACCCAATTATTTACAACTGCAGCAGGTATGACTCAGTACAGAGCTGTGATCAGTGCACATCCTAAATGGTGAACTACTCATGATTATTCAGATAAATTGTTGCAGAACTGTAGTTTCAACTATGTCTGAGGTGCTAAACGTATTTCTTCAAAAGCAGCGGTCTGTATGCTTTATAAAAAGCCTTCTTCTTATTTCTGGTCTTGGTGCAGTCGCACTATACTGGTGTTTATAGCAAATCCCACATTGTAATGTCCTTTACAGCCTCAACATGCAGCAGTGTGGCCCTCTGTGATGACGACTGGGAGCTTCATGGTACACAGTGCTATTATTTCTCCCCCACAAGCCTCCAACTAACCTGGAGCAGCAGCAAAGAGAACTCCAAAGGAAACCTGCTCAAGATAGAGAGCTCAGAGGAGCAGGTACAGGCTGCAGTCAACAGGGGGCGACAGTGGTGTCTAACGTCCACACTATTCCCTACTTAGGGCACTATTTAAGGGTCACGCCATTTTCAGGGGTGTCCGAATGTCCAGTGAGTGAAAAAGTAGTGCACTCAAAATTTCCCACAATGCACCTTGAAAAGTAGTGGACACCGGTGGTCACTAGACTGGTCAATATAGACCACAATGCATTGCAAGAGTCAGAAAAATTCCAGCGGACAGACAGGTGTTTAACTGGACTCAACACTTGTGAAGCTGAGTGCTGGTTTATGGCTCTGTTGATCCTGATTCTGAATAAAACACTTAAATAAACCTGTTCTGGTGTGAGCCGTGCTCGTGTCAGCCGCTTGTCTGAGCTCCAGCTGTTAAAAGAGAGATAATTTCCACATCACAGTAAATAATCCAGTCCATTTACGTGAGATCCATCTGGACAAAAACTTGTATGGTTATTGTCAGTCCATAAACATTTGCATGTTTGCATGTAAACTGGACGCCTTGACGTTTGAGTTATTTCTCAAAATATCAAAATGTTTTGTTGTCTATTTAGTACATTTTTATGGTTGTTTTTAGGGTTTTGTGGATGGTAGAGCTCACCATCTGATGGTTAATTGGAACGATAGATTTTGGATTGGACTGACAGACTCAGCGACTGAGTCTGTCAGTCCAATCCAATCCTGCCAACCCATAATCCTGCCAACCTCCTCCGATGGCTCTCCACTTGATCAGAGGTGAGGGGATTAGCCAATAAGTGATAAATAAATAGATTATTAAAGGTGCACTGTGTAACATTTCTAGTGGAGAGTCTGCCACCTGCTTGTCTCTATGGAAATGTAATTGCTTTGTCTAGAATGTTCTACAGTACAGATTAAACCTGTCTATCACAAGGGAGAAAAGCAGGTTACAGCACTACACTACATAACAGAAACACCCATAATGAAAAGAAAAGTTGCACAGTGCACCTTTAAATATAGATTACAATTAGTGCTGTCAAGCGATTAAAATATTTAATCGTGATTAATCGCACGAATGTCAAAGTTAACTCCCGATTAATCGCATTTTAATCGCAGATTTTTGTCACATGAAAAACCATTGTAATTCTCTTTCCAGCACAGAAAAGTGAATGGGCTGGCTTTGTACGAATGTTTATTATTGCAAAGCATAAAATTTCACAGCGACTGACATCCATATCTTCCATATTAGATGACAAAAACAAAAAAGCCCCTGAAAACAGGCTATTGCAAAATAAAGTGCACGCAGGGGAGGCGTAGAATCTTTATCACTGGTGTGTTTGGCCATCAAATGGTATTTCAAACTGGATGTGCTCCGATGGTAACTAAGTTCACATTGACAGTAAGTGCAGAAAACTTTAGTTTTATCTATCGAACCATCCTTCCGTGCTTTTAATCGAAACTTCCCGTTCAGAAGTGTTTCTTTTGCTTCTATGTCAAGTTGGCGCAGTCTTGGCTGGTGTTGCTCTAGCTGGGTTCTTCTTTGTTTGATATTTGGAAACGTATCGCTCCGTACCGCCACCATGTGTACGGGTGTGATATTACAGTCTGTAGTTTTTCTAACGTTCGTGGCAGTTTAAAAAGCTTATAGAAAAACTACATCAGGTCACACAGCGTTAATCAGCGTTAAAAAAAATTATCACCGTTAAAATGAGCTTGAGTTAACGCGATAATAACGCAATATTTTTGACAGCACTAATTATAATATAACAACATCCTCTCAATCCTACAGTTTGAAATTTTGGGCGAAAAATGAGCAGAACACCAAACCGGACAACTGGAAAGTAGAAGATGAAGAAGGAGAAAACTGTGCGACTATGGGGGAGATCCTGTATATAAATGGAATAAAGTCTTGGTACGATCTTTCCTGCAAAAAGAAGAAAAGGTTTATCTGTAAGAAAACAGCCACCAGTGCATGTGGGTAGAAATACTGCTTTGAAGTGGTTCTAAATTAAAGCTCAAGGCCTTTGTGAGTGTGTAGCTTTGACTAGGAAAAAGTTTTTCCTTTGAGGAAAAGTTTTTTACTGCATCACGCAACTTACATTGGGACATTAAAGGTGCATTGTGTAACTTTTTCTGATGGAGGGTCTATCAAAAGATTTTTTTCCATGGAGATGTTATTGCTTTATTTGGAATGTTTCACAGTATGGCCAGACCAAGTTACAGGTCAGATCTGTGGAGAGGCGACCCCACTCACAGTCAGAATGCCTGTTTTTCTCTGTATTTTTGAGCTATAAAACCACATGTAATTAAATAATTATGAGGCAGAGCTATTTAATGTCACACTGTGAAAGGCAGAGCAATGACATATTCATAGAAACAAGCAGGTGATGGACTCTTCACCAGAAAAGTTACACAATGCTCCTTAAAAATGATTCTGTGAGTGTAGCTATAATAGTTTAACAACATTTATACAATTGATTTGATCTGAAGGTGTGTTCTTTTCGTGATGTAAATATCATCATTATTTACCAAAGCAAATTGTGGTTTATGAATACTTATTGACCAAATTAAAATGTCATCATTTGAATATGAAACATGTAAAGTGTCATTAATGTATTAGCAGCATGAAACTATTATTTTAATAATTACCTCAAAACGAAAACAAATACTATCAAAAAGGTGCAATGAATTTCAGGTAAGGGTGCAGTCTACTCTAAACTGGCAAAGAGATGAGATCAAACTTTCCTACAGTTACCTTAAATTATGTGTTTAATGCAGGTTAGGATGATTTATTAGATGCCAACTCTGTGAGGTACCTCTAGCACACTGAGGGGAGTGAAGATGGGTCCCATGGTCTGGAGGTCTGATGTCCTCAGTGATGGTTCTTTCATGTTTCCACATGCTGCAGCCGGTGAAACCCACGTGCATCCCGATGAGACTAGTGATTGTTTATCTAGTGACGTAACAACGTGACGTCTCATTTTAGCAACTGTGAAAAGTGCTATTGAATAAACAATTAGTAGTAAATAAAAGTAGTAAAAAGTATGTTGCCATTAACTGGAAGCTAATTTGGATGCAAGACAGTGTGGCTATACACTGCCAAATGAAATGATCAGATTTAACGTTCATATATTTGGATACACTGTTGAGCAATAAAACGTTTTTACTGAAGCAGTCCATTGACAAAGTCTCTGAAGTTGTTGAAGACAAAGATTGAAAGCATCAACCTAAGATTTACATCACAACAAATACTCGCAAAAATGAAGAAAATATTCTGAGCAATACCTGAGCATTGACTATTGCCTGATGGTTGAATTGAACTCTTCCTTATGCTGCAGTTTAGCTACAGTCACATTCATAACAAAACCTCACCAAATGGGACAGCAGCACATATAAAGTTTCAGCCATGGTTAGAAAAGACTGTGAACTCCCCCCCGTGGTTGAAGAAAGTATTGTTTAGTTCAGCAAAGTAGAACTTTGTCCAAGGACATGACTTTATAATGATTTTAAAATGTATTTACAAAATAGAAACTGTATGTTTCACATTTGTTTCCAGTAGCACTGGTTGAGCACTAAGTCAGTCCAAGTCCCGGACTATAATTGGTGTCTTGGAGGCAGTTACATTGCCTTGTATCTTAGAAAATGAATATACCAGCCTCCACAAAGGTTACACCATGCGCCTTTATTTGAGGAAGTGAAGCAAATGTGGAAAAAACGTTGACTGTTCATTTGTGACAGAAGTTCGACTGTGGTGACGAACATGGAGGAGGACAACACATACATTAATGCTGGGCCTATGCAGACCACAGGTGAGCATGCATTTCTCACAAACAGTCAGGGGTGGAAAGCAACAAAAACATGTGCTTGTAATTGTACCTGAGTATCATGTATTCTTTACCTGTATCACAGTTAAAATGACAGAGTACAGTCCCCATGTGTGGCTCTCTCCTCTGTCTCTGCTTCTTTCTAAACTGACAAACACACATAACTGCATCAGCAGTTGTGATTGGCCAAAGCCCCAAGACAAGTTCATCTTTAAACAGTTTAATGATCAAGCTTAGTATATAGACACTTATCTAAAATGCTTATATGTGTAAAAAAAACTTGTAGTGACTTGTACTTTGAATAGTCTTGCACATTATATTTTTCCTTTTAAATTCTGCAGCAGTATTTGGAATCAAGTACATTTTTAGTCATGTAACTGTAAATAATATTTTAAGTCTAGCTTAGAGCATTGTACAGTCCAGACTGAAATCTCATTTAAGGTGTGTGTCATTTTCCTCTGGGCACCTTGGTCTTTGTTAGATCGTCATGTTTCCCATGATACTCAGGTCACCCACGGAGGAGGTTAAAGGTCACGGCGGAGAGGGTGGCTCTAGTGGTGCTCAGTGTGCTGTTTGTGGTCGTTGTTGCTGCTTTCATTGGAATCAGTGTTAAACGCTCAGAAATGACCGGAGCAATGGGGAAAACCACACCTGTGCCAGGTAAGACTGTGTTTCAGCACCACAAATCTAAAGAAACTCATAAACTAATGGGCTTTGGTGATTTGTTGCAACATTGAGCAATAATAATTTTATATTATAAATAGAGCGTGGTCTTCTCTTGATTGGGGTCTAAACATTAGATCAAGAGTTACCTGAGGTTATGTGTTGAGGCTTAATTGATTAAGCCAGTCTGAGCTGCTGCGTATACGACCTCAGTCAAAGGGTTCAAGGGTCTGATGGTTTGGAGGTCTGAAGAACTACAATATAATACTATATAATTACATCATAGTATCATATCATAGTTGTGACATTTTCTTCTTTTCAATGTTGCTTGAATGTAATGCAGGTTGTTTTACTGTTGCAGTAACTGTGAAACTGTTCTGTACAGTAAAAACATGTCCAAGCCAAACATTCCTCTGTGACGATGGCTGGAGCCTCAATGGAACCAAGTGTTATTTCATCTCCACAAACAGGACTAAAGTGTCCTGGCCTGGGGCCAGAGACATGTGTCAGAACATGGGTGGACTCCTGGTGAAGATCGAGAGCCAAGAGGAGCAGGTACATCTCAGTTAAATAGTTAGAGTAGACTAGCCTTATCTTATTTTAACCTGCTTAAATTAAAAGGCCTGACTGATTTTAACGAAAGATAACTGGTCTTTTCATTGGGCATTGTAAGGGAAATGCTGATAAATAAGAAAAAAATTGAGAGGCCACAATATAATCTATTAATTTTACAAAGCAATTTCTCAACTAGCAACAAATTCAGAAGCTACTTTTTCATCCAATCAGACAGACTGTTACTAAGATTCATAGACACTATCCCAACCGCTTGATTCTCTGTAGATTCTCTGTCATGGTGCATTTTTAGGACAATAAGGTAAATGGTTAAAATATCAGCCAGTATAATGTCATGGCCCCCTTCTTCACCTGATAAACCCTATTGAGAACTTGTGGGCCCTTCTTAAACAGTGAAGGAAAACAGTAAACCTCTATATTGGGCTATATTGGTCACTGATTTTTTTTTATGTCAGAAAAGTTTATTTGTAAGTTTTGAGTTGTTTACTATTCTGACAGATTCATTTTTCATTTAGTTGCATAATAATTCTTCACATAGTTGACCAATAATTGTGTACACATACAGTAGATCTTCTACAAAAGCCAAAACTTCACTTTTACTTTCTTAAATATTCAGGTTTGAGGTTTATTAACATGACCGATAGCACTGTAGTGGTTCAATTATAAAATGAATCCTCATAAATACAACTTGATTAATAATTATGCTCACAGTGTAGACCATGATCCTTTGCTCTTTTTCAGTGCAGACTACATGAAGAAATAACTGTTATAAGCACTTTGAAATCTTGCTTCTTTGGATTAAGTCTTTTTTAAGCTATTTCATGAGGAAAAAGAAGAATAAATATTGTACCGTGAGATGCATATCGTGATAATATTGTACAGAGAGATTTGGATATCGTTACATCCCTAGTGTGAAATGCATAAAAATGCATAATGAAGAAGAAAGCAGGTTAGTCGTACTGGACTATAAGTCAGATTTTTTGGGGGAAATTTATTTCAATTCATTTCAATACTTCAAACTGTTGACCTTGGTGTGGAAGTAGTAGTTTTTGGGACATTGTTGCCCATGCTCTGGCGGTTGCGTTGCATGAAGCAGTAACAGCTTTTTTTGTTTTCTTCATTGCAGTTTGAGTATCCTCCACTTTTCACCAGCATCTTACAAGTTTCTCGTTCACTCCAAACGTTCTTTCTGCAGCTCGATTACCATTTTCAGCTGCATATTTCACTACTTGCAGCCTGTAATCTGCAGAATATGATTTTCTTTTTGGGGGCATTTGTTGTTCAGTCTTTCTCAGTTGTCTTTATAAGTTGATGTTTAAACTTTCAATTTTCCATGGTACAGGAGTAATGATATCAGCACACAGGCCTAGAGCTCCTCTCACGGCTGTCAGTGTGAAAATAACCAACATGTGATATATTTTAATATATAATTCGCACCTTAATATATAATTCGCACCTGAGTATAACCCGAACCATGAAAAATAGTGCAATTTATAATCCAAAAAATACTTCTTCCACCACTGGAAAGGACTGAGTGTGCGGGGCTGAAAGCTTAAACTAAAACATATTCCTGACTCATGGTTTGAATTTAAACCCTCATTAAAATATTTTCTATGCATCTTCAGATGTTCCTGCACCACACACTGGCCGAGCTTAATCGGGCCTGGTTTTGGATTGGACTGAGTGATTCTCAAACTGAGAATGAGTGGATGTGGGCTGATGGCTCTCCACTGAACCAAAGGTGAGAAATGACTTATTACTATTATTAATGACTATTACCTTGGTCCATTAAAGTATGGAACTTTTTGGGTGGGCGTCCGTCATTGCTCTGCCTGTGATGCTCTGCCTGTGATGCTCCACAGTAAGACATTAAACAGCTCAACTTAACATTCATTCAATTATAGCTGGTTTTGTAGCTCGCCTCTCCACAGATCTCACCTGTAACTGTGTCTGGTTTGGTCTCCATGAAGATAGAAAGGTTTAATACCATACTGTGAAATATGAAAGCAATAACATGCGCATGGAAAAAAGCAATTGACAGACACTCCACCGGATAAAGTCACACAATTAAAGCAAAAAATATTAAAGGGGCACTGTGTAACTTTTCTGGAGAGGGTCTACAAACTGTTTAACTTGTCCACAGTATGGTTAAAAGCATATAGTGAAACATACCAGACAAAGCAATAACATCTCCATAAAGAAGAACATTAGAAATTAGAAGTGTCACGTGTTATAAGTAAGTAATTTGAGGTCCTTTTTAAACTTTTCCTCTTTAGATTAATGTTTTGGGCTCCGGGGCAACCAGACAACTGGATAGGAGAGTTTGATGAGTATCCTGAAGCTGAAGATTGTGTGATGATGGGAGACCCAACGGAATGCAAAAGTGCGGAGACCTGCTGGACTGACGCTTATTGTGGTTCAAAGGAAAGGTTTGTATGTGAGAAGGAGCCCACATGCAAATAAATGACACCTTAGACTTACCACGTGTTAATGAGTGTAAAAACTACTTAAAGATACATTGTGTAACTTTTCGGTAGTGAGTCCATCACTCTCTTGTTGCTGTTGAAATGTCAATGCTCTGCTTGGAATGTTCTACAGTGTGCCATTAAACAGCTCTGTTCACATTTATTCAGTTACAGGTGGTTTTATAGCTCAAAAATACTAGAAAAACAGGCATTCTGACTGGGTGCAGGGTCGCTTCTCCACAGATCTGACCTGCAACGTGGTCTGGTTTGGTTTCCATGAAAATAGAAAGGTTTAAAGGGACAGTTTTTGGACATAGGGCCTCATTTCCTCATGAGCCAGAGTGTTGGAGACGTGTGGAGACACTTTTTAAATATCTATCCAGTCTTTGTATTTGCAGAGGTTGCTGGTGCTAGACTAGTGCATGTCAATGGCCATAGTTGTCCTGCCACTATAAACAGTCTAAAGGCTGCCACACACTACAAGAGAATTTGCCCAATTTTGACTGCGATTTCTTCTCCCCGAGTTCGTGCATGCGGGACCCGACTTTTGGTCTCCGTGTGTGATTTTAAAGCCGCTGCTCATGTGTGTGGTGTCAGATCATAACCACCAAACATCAGCAACGCGACGGTAACAGCCAATAAAACAGAGCATCAGGGTCAGAGGACCGACGGACACAGAGACACAAGATACAAACTCGGGATATAGTGAAAATAAAGACTTTATTACTCACCTAATGTAAAGTGGTACATATAAAGTGCAGCATCTCACCCACATTATGATAGAAATTTTTCTACACAAATAATGACATCCAGTCCACAAAACCGCACTATGAATCCAGTTTGAAGTGTTTTTTGAAAGTAAAAAACAGTGTTTCCTCGTGTGTTTGTTGATATCCACACAGTGTGTGGTGAAGCTGCAGATTCACGATGCTGACTCTACTTCCTTCTACTTATTTTTAATTCTACTTTATCGCCTCTTTAATGCTTTTAAAAATCATGTATCTGAAGTATTGCATCACATTTCACAAATAATAATAACACAGTTTTGACTTGTGTCTAAACTAGAAGTGCAGAGCTCTGATCTTTTTAACATTTAAGACTCTCAAAGCGACTCATTTTACTGTAGACAAGAAACAGATGCGATCGTGCTCACAGCTTTATATCCTGTGGTCTGCAGACAGATCCCGCTGCAGTCTTTGCGATCTGAGATTTTTAGTCTCATAAGATTCTCCTTGTGTCTGTGGTGTGGGTATTTTGCCGCACATTTAAAAATCATTTAAGACCGAAAATTCCTGTAGTGTGTGACGGCCTTTACCCACTCCACAGTGCACCTGAGGCAAAACTATAACTCCAGACTGTCCATGTGAATGTCTGTGTTGACAGAATAATGTTTGAAATAAAACTAAACTTACACTGCATGAATCGTTGCATGTTGAGGGACTATTTTCTCAAATATCAGTCCGCTGCTGCCAAGCTTTTTATCAGGAAGTACAACTTGTTGCTGCTGCTCAGATATAAATCCTTCAAATGCAACGTTGGTTTTACATCTAAAATGATTCTATGGACACAGACGTTCACATGGACAGTCTGGAGTTCTAATAGTTTTTGCTCAGGTGCTCTGTGGAGTGGGTAAGCACCAGCAACCTCTGCAAATACAAGTACTGGATGGAATATTTAAGAAAGTGTCTCCACACATCTCCAACACTCTAGCTCATGAGGAAATGAGGCCCTATGTCCTAAATTCAGAACAGTCCCTTTAATGCCATACTGTGAAACATTCCAGACAATGAAGAAAAGCATTTGACGGCTGCTCAACCAGAAAAGCAACACAATGCACTTTTAATCATGCCCTTCAGTGCCATGCTCATGTTAACAAGTTGTAGCTTTGTTGCATATTTGTCAAACCTCTTTCTAATTACATGAAATAAATAAATGGCATTGCATGAAAGTCCTATGTTAGAATGTTCAAAACATACCTGGAGTTGTGTTTTGTTTCAGTCATGATTCTAGTAAAGGTGTATGGAGTTTAAAAACACAATGAAGCACTGTGTATTACCACAGGACATCAGTTGAGAGACGTAACCCAGCCTAAATACGCAGTGTTTGTGTGTCAATCATGTGAGAATGAAACAAAACACAGCTCCGGGCATGTTTGAGATGTGGAAACAACATTACAACATGAGAAGATAGTGTAATACAGACCTTTGAAAGAACAACAAAAAGTGTACAGTATGTTTTATGTTTCTGTGCATTTCTGTTAAATTGTTGATTAATTTCTCAACTAAATCTTTCTACACTGATGTCTAAATTGTAAATGTCTAAATAAACCAAGCAAAATTATGTATTTTATTAAAGGTGCTGTACCAGAAAAAGACTTAGTTACTTAGTTCCAAAGTTCCTTATGCATTCTTTTCATCCTAATTATTCACCATGATGAATTTCTAAGTGTCATTCACAACTATTCATAATTATTTCAATATTTTATACATGATATGGGTTAGTGGTTAGGTTTTGGACTTTTGGGCGTTTAGGGCCTTCGTCACCTCCAGACTTCGTTATTGCAATAGACCTTTTTCACAACAGTTGGAAGCACCCCTGCTGTATTGTGGAACTTCTGGTTAATAGTTTTCTATGGCAAAATGTCTGTGGAAATCTCTAAATCTTCACCAACATGGTCCACAAAGCATAAACATGTATCCACAACTATCAAGGTAAGAAAGACAAAAGCTTAAAGGTGATCAACTGAGGACTACTGAGCAAAACTAACATTATGGTAATAAATAAAACATCAGGAACGTGTTAACTCTGACTGATTTTACAATTAAAATTAAAAATTGATTTCATGATGTCAATATTAGCATGAATAGATTTGTGCAGTTTGAATGCGAGACATCTCTAGCATACCATAACCTAGTCGTCGTTCGCCTTTACACTTTCATCTTTCTTACTTTGATAGTTGTGGATAAATTCTTTATGGAAGAATGTTTATTCTTTGTGGACCTTGTTGTCTGAGTATCTGGTGATGGGGCAGATTTATGAAGCTGGTGGAGAGTAGGAGAGACATTTCCACAGACATTTTATCATAGAAAACTATTAACTGGAAGTTCCACAAATCTACAGCGGGGCACCTCCAGATGTTGTGAAAAAGATCTATAGCCTCTGTAGTATTTGTTATACTATTTTATATACTGCTACTTTAAAATGGGTCTTACTAGAGTGGATCTTTTGTTATCTTTGGTGCCTTCAGTTTGGAGCATGAAGGGGCTTTCCAGAGTCTAGGAGAAGTCTTCTGACAAACGTTACATGGTGTCACTCGATTATCTTTAGGTAATCCATGGAGAATTGTCTCGTACAAAACATGTTTTTCTGGTAACCTGAATTATCAAGTCGAGTGGGATGTCCTTATCGAGTGTCCTTATAGAAACTATAAATGTAACCCCAACATGTTCTTCGGGGTCTTTTTGCATTGGGCTTTTAAGAAGATCCAGACTTAAACAGCACGGTGGCTGAGTGGCTAGCACTCATGCCTCACAGCAAGAAGGCTGCGGGTTCGATCCCCGGGTCGCCCGGGCCTTTCTGTGTGGAGTTTGCATGTTCTCCCCGTGTCTGGATGGGTTTCCTCCGGGCACTCTGGTTTCCCCCATCAACCCAAAAAACATGCACTGTAGGTGTAAAAGTTGTGTGAGTGATTGTTGGTGGTGGTCGGAGGGACCGTTGGCGCCGCTTGGCTTGGCAGCCGCGCCTCCGTCAGTCTGCCCCAGGGCAACTGTGGCTATAACAGTAGCTTACCACCACCGGGTATGGAGTGAAAGAAGAATGCTCTGTAAAATACTGTGTAAAGCACTTTGGGGACATGTGTCTGTGTAAAGTGCTATATAAATAAACCTTACCTTACCTTACCTTAAATAAATCATATTCACATTTATTAGTTGTTAAATAATTTCTCAAGCAGTGACGTGCAGAGGAATTTGGAGGGACATGACACGAAGAAAGGGCACTGCACTGCCCGCCAAACTTCAATGAACTGTTAGAAAATTTAAAATTTTTATTTTCCCTGCAATTCTAGAATTTCCATATAGATGGTGCACTCTAAATACATAAATCTAAATTGTCCATATGGACCCATGTAACAGCGCTCAAGGGTAGAATTATATGTTGAACACGTCTTCCTCACTCATGGTCCGAAAACCTTCCCATAAAGCACTGCGGCTAAGTATATACCTAGTGTGCCTCGCACTCTTCTTGTACGGCGCGCGCCGCATCTCCTCTTGTGGACACCGCGCGTGGACCGTGTCTTGTCGCGTGTGGACTAAACCAGGTCTAAAGCAGGTCTAAACCAGATCTAAACCAGATCTAAAACCAGGATTGAACAAGCATTAAATCAGGACTAAAACCAGGTCTAAACTAGGACTAAAAACAAACAAGAATTAGCAGGAAGTGGTTGCTACATTCATGTAGTTTTAAAAAGACTGACAATATCAAGTAATCCAAAGTATTCAGAGTACGTTACTCACGTTACAAACTACATTTTGGGGTATGTAATCTGTAATCTGTAGGGAATACAGTTTAAAGTAACCTTCCCAACATTGTTAACAGAATTATCAAATGTGTCACAATGAAACGGAATTCAAAACATTGGCCCTAAATATGGTGCACAAATTGAACTGAGACGTTTGAATATGCCTCATGTAAATCGTTGGATCCTGACAGTTATTTTTGTCTTATTTGCTGGGCTGATGTAGTCAGACCAGAACCCTCCATCCATCTGCTCCTGGTCCGGTCCTTCCATCAAATTTTAGAACCCTTTGTGGCCCTCGAGCCAAAAAGTTTGCCCACCCCTGAGTTAGAAGTTAAAAAAAACTGAACTTTTGGCGTCGGCCGCGCCGCGGACCGGGGCTCGGAGCTTTCCGCGGGACTGTGGCTCTCCGTGGGACTGTGGCTCTCCGCGGGACCGTGACTCTCCGCGGGGCTTGTGGGTAATCTCTTTTACTTTGCGCACGCAGGCTCAGGTGCTGGTCGTGTGCAGCTCTGTGGCTCTGTAAACAGAACAGGCCCCTCCCCTCCAGACTCGCGGTGCCCTAATGTAAGTGAATGAGGCGACTATTTTATTTTCAATTTCAAATCTAGGCATAGGCATTTTCATACATGAAAAAAAAAAATATATATATATATATATATGTATATTAATATATATATATATATATATACACATACACACATGTATGTATGTATGTATATATATATATGTGTATATATATATATGTATATATGTGTATATATATATGTGTGTGTGTATATATATATATATATATATATATATATATATATATTCCCTCAGAAGGGCAACTTCAGTTGAGGAGGCCATACAGGCAGTTGCCAGGGCAACCAAAGCAATCCCCTCTGCACGTCCCTGTTCTCAAGCATCTCCCCACTGGTATGTGGGGAAAAAAAACAACAGCTACTGGAAAAGGTAAGCTTCTGGATTTTGGATCTTAAACCACACCTCCTCTTCGGACTTCCCTCCAATGACCTGCAAAAACTTCATTATGTTCAAAACTCTGCCGCCGCCTCCTCCTCACACCTGCTCACGAGACCATGTCACCCCTGTTCTGCAACAATTCCACTGGCTCCTCGTTCAACAGTGCATCAACTTCAAGATCCTCCTGATCGCCTACAAAGCTCTCCATACCCAGGCCTGGTCCAGCCGCACCGTCCGCCACCTCCAATCAACCGACTCTAACCTTCTCACTCCCGCAAATCAAAGTACTGGACCTTGGTGGACCGAGCCTTTGCCATTGCCCCCCACGCCCACTGGAACTGTATCCCACTTTGCATCAGAAACTCACTGAACCTCTTCAAAAAACTGCTCAAAACACACTTTTTCCTCAGAGCCTACAGTCCCCACACGACTGCTCCTCATTACTCTGTCCTGTCCTTGTTTTAGTGTTACTTAATTGTGAAGCGTCTTTGTGTTACAGTGAAAAGCGCTGTATAAAATCGATGTATTATTATCATTATTATTATATTCACAAATTAATTCTGACCAAATTTTTCCCATATGCTATACAATGATCACTGATTTTGACCTTTTTGATTTCGGCTCATGGGAAGTTCAGGTGAGTTGAAAAATTATGTGGAAAAAATGAGGAAGTGACAATTCTAATAAAGCGCTTAAGGAACAAACAACAGCTTTGCTCATACAGTATTTGACAGAAGTTGGACCGAGACGGATAAAATGGCAAAAGAAGAAAATGTTTACAATGACATTTATGTTACTATGACCTGTAAAAACCAAGGTGAGCATGTCTTTTTTTCATAAGCAATTTAATAATGTTCTTTGCGCTTGAGGCCGTATTTTATGCTATTAGTTACTCAGATGTTTTGCATAAAGACAAGTTAGAACACCCACTTCACTCAGTTGTAGTTAAAGGTGCACTGAGGAACAATTCTGGTGTCGGACTTGTCTCCATGGAGATGTTTTTGCTTTGCCTGGAATGTTCCACGGTATGACATTAAGTATATCCATCTATCTAGCATTTATTCATTACGGGTGTTTCTATTGCTCAAAAATACAGTCATTCCTTTTTCCTTATTCCATGAATAGGGGCGACTCTCCACAGATCTGCCCTGTCACCTTTGAGATAGATAAGTCTGTACCATGGAACATTCTAGACAAAGGTGTAAAGTTGCACTGCGCAACTTTTCTCGTGGCTACATACTTGTCTCCATGGAGATGTTATTGCTTCGCCTGGAATGCTCCACAGTATGACATTAAATGTCTTGCATTTATGTTTCTATTGCTCAAAAATGCAGTAACTAAGGAGCAACTCTCCACAGATCTGAACTGTAATGTAGCGTGGTGCTGTAACCTGCTTGTCTCCCTCGTGAAAGACAGGTTTAATCTATACTCTGGAACATTCTAGACCAAGCAATAACATTTCCATGGAGACAAGCAGGTGACGGACCCTCCACTAGAAATGTTACACAGTGCACCTTTAACATAATTGCATTTAGATGTTGCTAAAATTCTTTCCCTCATTTGACAATTTTACTTCCTGGTTGGACAGATTAAAATAAAAAATTCCACGATTAATTTACATTTAAAGCTGCACTGTGTAACTTTTCTGGTAGAGGGTCAGTCAAATGCTTTTTTTCTATGGACATGTTATTTCTTTGGCTGGAATGTTTTACACTATGGTATTAAAACGTTCAAATTCTTCACCTGTAATTTAATAAAAGTAAGGTAGAGCTGTGGAACATTATAGGCAGAGCAAGGACGTATCCATAGAAACAAGCAGGTGACGGCCCCCAACCAAAAAATGACATAGTGCACCTTTAATAAAAAAATAAAAAAATCCTGAGTAAATGTGTTCCTTGCATGTAAACTCACTACATTATAGGAGGAACTATGCACTTCTTCCTGTAATTAACTAACCAGAAAATATAACAATGCAGTAGTAAACAAAACCCACTCATAATTCATGTGAACTGCCATGAAATCATTTTACCAACACAATTTTTATTTTACAACACATTTAGATTCTCTAGTTTAGTTGCTTGTTCTTGGCCCCCTTGAAAACCAACACAAAATGTTTACTTTTCTAGTGGAGGATCTGTTACGTGCTTGTCTCTAAGAAGATTTTATTGCTTTGCCTTAGAATGTTCCGCAGTATGACATTAAATGTATCAATTAATGGTTTCAGTGCTCAAAAATACTGGGTCACCAGATCAGAGGCCTCATTTGTAAAGCTCAAACGCACGAAACAAGTTCTGAGAAGTGCGGGTAAGCTCCTGATGTCAGTTCATCTCATTCACTCACCATTGTCCAAGGGGCGTGGTCTGTCCTTTTATGGTGAAATGGAGGCTTTAAAGGGGCATGGCCTGTCCTTTTATGGTGAAATTGAGGCATTAAAGGGGCGTGGCCTGTCCTTTTATGGTGAAATTGAGGCATTCAAGGGGCGTGGTCTGTCCTTTTATGGTGAAATGGAGGCTTGAAAGGGGCGTGGCCTCTCCTTTTATGGTGAAATGTAGGTGTTAAAGGGGCGTGGTCTGTCCTTTTATGGTGAAATGGAGGCTTTAAAGGGGCGTGGCCTGTCCTTTTATGGTGAAATGTAGGTGTTAAAGGGGCGTGGCCTGTTCTAAAGGGGCATGGGGTGAGGTGGGCTCATGTGTGCAGGTTTGTGCTGCAGATGCGATCTATAAATCCCAATATTTTTTCACATGACCTTTGTATTTGCCCTTATAAACTCTTTTAAGTAGATTTTTATGCAATCTGTTATAAATTAATGAAATGTACAATTAAGGCCTTGTGAGATAGATAGGTATGAAGCCACACTGTAGAAATCAATAACAGCACCCTCCAATAGAAAGTTACATATGGAGCTCTTCCATAAAATGAGCTATAGTGTAAGTCTGGCTTATGTGGGCGACCCAGGCTTGTCAAATCCTCAGTTTTGTTCCATCAAAGCGACTAACCAGACGTGGCACTGAGTTGCTGCAGTAACAAGCACACGGGCACAAACCCGGTTGGGCCCAGGCTAAATGTCAAGCTTATTCTAGCTTTGTCTCCAAGAACGTCTAAAAAAACAGTTTAGTCAAACTTTGAGCACGTGCACTCCCACACCTGTGATAGAACACAACTATTTGCACCAGTCTATGGCCATTATTTGATTAAAATGATCTTGCACATGTGGCTGTTTGGACGGGCACAGACAGATGCTGGTTTGGACTCTGAGGATGAACTGGTTTTCAGTGGGTTCTGACTGTGCGCTCCTTCATCACGTCTGCCTGCTCCCTGCAACTGCAAACACGTCTGTGCTGGTTTGATCGTTTTGGTCAGCTGCAGGTGAAGACTTCCGTTACAGCTTTACTTTTACTCATAGCAGAATTTAAGCTCCATTCAGAGTCACCGGGAATACGCACAGACCGCAGGTTAAACCTCAGGCCTGAATAGGCTTTGGTCAGGCTCAGGCTTATTTCTGTTGAAATAAGATCGAGCAGAGGCTTAGGCTGGAGATGGAGCTAGTTTCAGCTCAGGGTTTAAGGATAAGCTTGGACTCGTTAACCAGCTTGGAACACTCCAATAGAGCATCTTTAAAATGGGGTTCCTAAGCACAGGGCTGTGTCAAATCCTCTGTCCCCCTTGTCCCCAGGTTTTGGAGCCCCACAGTGGAGGTCTAAAGTCACAGCGGAGAGGGTGGCTCTAGTGGTGCTCAGTGTGCTGCTTTTGGCTGCTGTTGCTGCTCTCACTGGAATCACTGTTGCATACTGCTTAGATAAGAAAACCACACCTGTCCCAGGTAATCTTTCGGTGTAAAACTAGGAATGAAATACTCACCATCCCTCTGGACTGTGGACGACACAGAGCCCAGTTCTAATATAAAGAGTTCAGACAGCAAGACCACCAGATATAAGAAGATAAACAAAGACTAACACGAGAAAACAAATGAGAAACATATGGAGACTCTTGCTGAAAATTAAACACAACCAGAATCCAGTGGTATTTTGGTAGCATTCACTTTGTCTTCAGTTCATGATAGTCATATTGTTTATTTTTTTTGTTTTTTTGGGGGGGGGGAGCAGACAACTCACAGCAGCTAAAACATGTCGAGATAAATACATGTCACTAACAAAGTTGTCTGAGAAATTCAAAACAATTCAATAGAGAAACCGACTGTCCCCCACAGGCTCCACTTGTCCATGTGACGATGGCTGGGAGTTAAATGGTACAAAGTGCTATTATTTTTCCCCAAGTTCAAATCGAATGAACTGGAATGAAAGTCGTGTGATGTGTCAGCAGCGCCGCGGAGATCTGGTGAAGATAGAGACCAGAGAGGAGCAGGTATTGCACATTACACTTCAAAAATGAAGACCCAGTGATGGAAAGCAAAGTTTTATTCTTATTTTAGGTATTTCTGGATGCTAAACTCCAAACACTGATGCTTAATGATACGGACATGTTTTGGATTGGGTTGACAGACTCACAGTCTGAAGGGCAGTGCATGTGGACAGCTGGATCTGCACTGAACCTAAGGCAAGAGAAACTCACTTTTTTCTTTGCACATGTAATTGTCAAAGAAATATTTCTGTATACTAGTTAGAGGGCCAAGGTGTGGGTCAGATCCTATGATATTGTTCTTTTCTGCTTTTTAATCTTTTATCATTTATTAAAATTCAATTAATTCAAATAAAGACTACCCAGTTTTTTATATGTAGAATGCTTCAATTTGTGATGTTGTTTTATATTTATTATTCCTCAAAATTAGCATTAGTGTTTGCACTGACACAAATATTTCTCTGCTGAAGTATTCATTTTATTTGTGTACTTTTTATTTTATTATTCTTTTATAAAACCACGTACAGATGGTTATAGATAACATGCACATCTGTATTTTGTTGTCGATCTTAAGTCTAGTGTTTTGGGCCAATGATGAGAAGAACCTGAAGGAGCCAGATGACTGGAGAGAGCTGGACCCAAGTGGACAGGACTGTGTGAGGATGGGGCATGTGCATCTGAGCGTTCAGACCGGCTGGTACAACGACTCCTGCAAAATGAACCTTCGCAGCATTTGTGAAAACAGAGCAAGGATTTGTTAAAAATGGCAAAACAGTTAAAGAAGATCATTTTTCTGCTATTTTTTGATAAACTATGACATGTAATGAGCTCTTTCAGAATGTATTTTTATACCGCTCATTTATTTCATGTATCATTTACAGAGAAAATCTATTTCTCTCACCTCAGATTTACAGCGTCTAGGTGCTTCCTGCTTGAGTCTGCAGAAATCCACAGTGATTTTTTCCCCCCTTTATTTTCCCCATATGAGCAGCCATATTTGTTTTGATATCAACAAATCATGCGTGTCCCTGATTGGCTTATTCACCGGTCAGTCACACTTATCTCCGAAGTCCTCCGAAGTCTGCTGTGGTTCTGGGAGCAAAATTCCCTTCATTTTTCCTATAGACTTTTAGAAAATAGAAAATTTCAAAACTTCAAAATCCCAAAGGTTTCCATATTATCCATTAAAAATACTTGTAGAGATAGTACAGATATTTCCTTTCAAATGTAGTGAAGTAAATATAAAATTATCTACTTTTAAATGTACTGAAGTAAAGAACAGATACCTTACAAGTCCATATAGAGTACATTACTTTATTACTTGTACTTTGTTGCGCTCCACTACTGACAGATATGGATCCCTGTGTAATATGAGTTATATTTGTGTAGCACTGACATGAGAAACATGAGAATATACAGTTAATTAAATCAAAATAGAAAGTAACTCTACAAGAACAGTCATAAAGAGTTATAAAAATGCTGCGTAATAGCGATCAAAGCTGCCGATTGACTGCATAAATAAAACTATAGCTTGCATATATATTTTTGCAACATTCGTGTGTAGCATCGTACTGTTAAATATCTGTGTTTGTAAGTATTTCATAATAAAATGTTTCTGTCTGTGCTGTATAATTGTGTGGACTAGAATATCACCTTCATTTGCAGTAACACCGTATCACCACAGGATGGGGCTATACAATTAAGCTATATAGTACACACTAGTACTATTCAACGTATCTAAATAAACTGAATATTTGGCGTTTGTTTTGTACATTTTGGAAACTTTGCTCTCAATTCTTAATCCTATCAGTAGTTTATTCTTTTCTTCATGTTGTTAATTGTATTCGCGGTTTAAGGGCCCATATTACACTATTCTCGTCTATATTATAATGTTTCCTCATCACAAACATGCCATCTTTAATGCACAACTCTACATATTTAGGCTGAGTTCTTCTCTCAGACAGAAAAAGGCTATGCTCTTCCACCTATTTATCATCTAGTTTTATCATGATTTGAGTGAATTTCACTTGACAAGTAAAATTATCTGCCAGTGGAATGAGACGTTTTGTACTTAAAATATGAAAATACATCTAGCCACACTTAAAATAAGAAAAACAACAACTTTTTGCACTTAAAATAAGAAACAAAATTGAATGTTGCTTGAATTAAGAGAAAAACACTTATTCCACTGGCAGATAATTTTACTTGTGAAGATGAATCTACTCAAATAAAGTAAAATATTCTTAATTAAATCATTTTAAGTTACCCAGATATTGTTTTTTTCCCAGTGAAATACAGGTAACACTGTGTTTTTAAAGTCCATACACCTTCCACAGCAAAAAGTGGAATGATAAATCAGACTCTCACCGAATCAATTTCAACATTTTCTCAGGGTTTATGAGTCTAATCTGTTATAAAGTTTTTTGAAAATGTTAATTAAGCAACATGGTGTCTATAAAACAAGGATTCATACTTATATCCTTGTAAGTGGGCATCTCTAAATTAAAATAGTCAAGTCTGTTTATACACAAAAACAGCACATACATACATTTATATGCATTTATAGCCTATGATTATGCCTTATTTGACACCAGTCTCTTTTTCCTTTTGCTTTTTTCCTATTTTGAATTTCTTGTTACCAATTATATTTTTTCTCTTGTGGGTCAATAAAGTTTGTCTAAGTTTATTAGAATTGCACTAGTGCTTATTCCACCGTGGTAAGGGCCCGAAACCTCTTTCTTCCCTTTATCTTTTATTTTGTAGTAACACTAAGTCACCACACGATGGAGGTAGACATTTACACCATGGATCTATACAATATGATCTTATAATACTAATTTACACGAGTTAAAAACAGCACTGTAAACCCCTGATAATGAAGTTTTAGAAAATTGACTATTGCTTACAAAAGACCTGGTGGATTGTATATGAATTCTGAGTAAATATAGTCTCATTTATTAAGAGTTTTTACTACAAAATAACTTTTCTTTTCTTTATGTATGCATTTATTTATATATTTAAATGTGCATCATGTAATTTTTTGGACATTAAACAGCTCTACATTACATTTATTCAATTACAAGTGGTTTTATTGCACAAAAAAACTTACTAAAAACAGGAATTCCGACTGTGATCTGAGTTGTAACTTTGTCTGCTTTGGTCTCCGGCAAGATAGAAAGGTTTAATGCCATACTGTGAAACATTCCAGACAAGGCAATAACATCTCCACGGAGAAAAGACTTTGACCGGAAAAGTTACACAGTGCACCTTTATAATAGCGTCCAAGTTAGGAGTGGATTAATAGATCTGTGCTGCACCTGCCAGTTCACGCTCTGATCTCGTTGCTTCTAATTATGTGGTTCTTTTCCAATCAGCCCCACGCTCCCACCGGGTCACGGACGCACGGAGGGGGGGTTGTTGGTGCGTCCCGACCCGGCAGACGGCTGTGCTCGTTAAACGCCTTTTCTTAGGTGTGTCAATATGGTGTGTCCCACTAAACTCTCCTGATGGACTTTAATGTAATTATCGGATTAGCACTCGCTGCACCTCGAGCTCAAAATGTTTACTACTCGGACCACGGGCGCTGCGCTTCGGGGCGTGTGGTGATTTTCCGGGGTCTTTTGGAGCATAAACTGATGCTTTTGACCGCGTTGGTAAAAGTGTCAGTGAAGGGGACGCGTGCGTAAAAGGACCGGGAACTTTACGCACAGCCAGGACGCACGGACGAGATGCCAACAGGGAATTTGATACGATTTGTTTAAGGTACGTTTAAAATGTATACATTTATAGATTCTATATACATTATAGATTTCAAGTTTAAGGTAGTCTTACAAAAATGAATGAAGAGTAATGAGACAGGTCTACAAGTATGTCAGATAATGCCGTTTCTAATTAAGCTCCTGCTTTTTTATTCGTATTGCTGCTGCTACGAAACTACACATCATATTATCACGTTCCTCATTGGGATTATGTAGCCTACTGAACATGACAGGTTAGCCTAACTGTTATAGCTATTTGTTTTATTTTTATTTGAGCTATGAGTATTAAGACACTTCCAAATTAAAACAAAAATAAACTTTCTTTTTTTTTTTTTACTATTATAATACATCCATGTTTGGCTGCATGGCCTTGTTAATATTACACAATTAAGATTAATTTTGTTTTATTTTAGCCAAACAATGGTGCTGTTTCTCTGTGTTATTGTTTAACCTTAAACCTACTGTCCTGTAATTCCTCTCCCATGTTTAAAGGGCCCAAATTACGCTATTTTCTGATCTATGTTATAATGTTTCCTTATCACAAACAGACCTGGAGTTGTGTTTTGTTTCATTCACACATGTTCATCACACAAACCTGCATATTTAGGAGTTTTTCTCTCAAAAAGAAAACACTTTTCCACTGTTCCATCATGTGATGTCATGTGGTAATACAGGAAGTGCTCCAGTGTGTTATTAAACTCCATACAACTTCACTAGAATCATTTGGATGATTTCACTCCTGAAATTGCCGATCTCTATTGAACTAAAAGTAAAAGGTACTGTAGCTGTTAACTTGAAAACAACTGCTTCATGACATCACAAGGTGGAACAGAGAATTTTGAGCTCTGAGATGTAAACAGATCAATAATACAGAATAACTCAAACATGTGTGAATGTGAATGAAACAAAACTCCAGGTATGTTTTTGAGGTGGTAACAACATTATAACATGGATTAAAACTCACAAGAGTCAATTTTGTGTAATATAGGGCCTTTAATTGAAGGTATAACACTAACCAGCACTCCAAAGTTTGACAGAAAATAATGGATTCTGCTTGCACATCTGTTCAGTTAGGTGTCTTGTTATAATGTGTGCAGGTTACCACAGTAGATACTATTTTATAAAACCAATATTGTGAACCATCAGTGTTCGGCTCCAGTCAAATGAATGAGTGATATAAGAGCGAAACTGGACAAACTAGGGAACTAAAAACACCAGGATCATGTGGAGCGGTTTAATATGAACATTTTAAGACCAAAATGATGAAGCTCACAGCAGCAGATACAGAGAAGGGCCACAATGTTTCCATGTAAACCGCCATGCTCAGATAGTACGTTAACCATGTCCATTTAAATATATATAATCTACGGTTATATATCTGTATGACTTAATATTGGCCTATTGAATGTTGTGATGTCATCTGAAAACCAGGATTTAAAAAAAATAAAATAAACAACATTGCAAAAACTAAAATCTTGCAAGTTAAGATGACTTGAATTAAGAAAGTTTTGTTATGATTTGAATAAATTTCACTTGACAAGTAAAATGATCTGCCAATGGAATAAGACATTTTGTTCTTAAAATATAAAAATACATCTTTCTACACTTCTACATCTTTGTAAACAGGGTTAGGTATTCAGAAGTGATTTCACTTCAGCCTAAACCTCTTTGGTCATAGTTTATGTGAAATGTTTGTAACTGTCTATTAAGTACATGATTAAATACATGACTGAAGAAAATAAACTACTACACAGCCAAAACAAAATCTAGTCAAGCTAAAATGACTTGGATTAAGAAAGTTTTACCATGATTTGAGTAAATTTAACTTGACAAGTAAAATTATCTGCCAGTGCAGTAAGATTTTTGTACTTAAAATATGAAAATACACCTTGATACACTTAAAATAAGAAATAAAATCAAATGTTGCTTGAATTAAGGAAAAAACACTTATTCCACTGGCAGATCATTTCCCTTGTCAAGATGAATCTGCTCAAATAAAGTAAAATGTTCAATGGCATTTTAACTTACCTAGATATTGTCTTTTTCCAGTGTACTACTACTACTACTACTACTACTACTACTACTACTACTACTACTACTACTATTTTTATTTAACCTTTATATTTCCAGGGAAGTCCCATTGAGATTAAAAACCTCTTTTTTCCAAGGGAGCCCTGGAGATGCCTATTACTACTACTACTATTACTACTACTTAAGATAAGAAAAACAACAACTCTGCACTTAAAATAAATGTTGCTTGAATTAAGAAAAGTACACTTATTCCATTGGTAGATCATTTTACTTGTCATGTTGACTCTACTCAAAGTGAAATGTTCTTAATTTAAGTAATTTTAACGTTGCTTTTTGTGGTGTAACGATGGATTGTGTATCTTGGCAGGTTCTTCTCGTCCAAGCCTGTGTTTCCGTGGTTATGTCGGTGTCTTCTTTGCCTGAATGGAAGCAGCTGCTGTTGGAGAGGAAGCGACGGGAGGAGGAGGCCCGGGAGCAGAGGGAGAAACAGGAGGAGGAGAAACTGGCCAGTATGCCCGCCTGGAAAAGGGGGATCATCCAACGCCGTAAAGCAAAGCAGGACGGTCCAGGAGAGGCGTACCTCGGTGAGGCTAGGTCCACCTCGGATGGACTGAGCGACACCGACAGTTCAGTCACGGTGAATTTGGAAAGCGACGTAACTACAAGTCTTGATGTAGGAATGTGGTTGGACGGAGATCCCAAATATGGAAGTCAAGTCTCCCTAGAAACCATCGTCCCCCTGAACGAGAATCCATTCATGAAGATACAGAAAAGAAAGGGAAAAGAGGTAGAGATGTGTAGTCCGAAAAGTTGCGATGGAGAGGCCGGTCAAGGTAGTAATTTTGAGATTAAAATGGAAAAGTTTAAAGATTTGAGTGAAGGGAGGGAAAAGGACCAAAGCAGCAAGCAGATAGAAGCTAGTCGGAGCAGGAGCGTTCCGAAAGAGAGAGATCGCGATCCAAAAAGGCAGGATAAGGAATTTCTAAAGGTAAAGAAAGAGGAAGAATACATGGATGCAGATTCGGCGAGTGTCCCTTGCCTAAGAACAATAAGGGCGGATAATATAATAATCATTGAACACGAAAGAAACAGCAATGAAGAGAGGAGAGGGAGATGGAAAGATCTGGAGGGGGGTGAAGAGGACATACCAACTAAAAGAGGAATTAAAATGGATTTGAAAGAGTTATTAGCTGGAGGTGGGAGCGTCACTGAGATCAGAGCGTCGGAAGTTTTGATAATTAAACCGCCAGAAGTGAAAAATAAAGAGGAAGTTGAGAAACATGATGGAAAAAGGGAGCTAAGAGAGAGCAGAGAACTTAGAGCGGACATGTCATGGCTTAAAGAGAAAGCAAAAGAGACCGTGAAGGAGAAAGAGCGTCCGTGGGGCCAAGCAACGGTCATCAAAGAGGGCAAAAAGGATAACTCAGACGATTGCACTTTTATAGAAAGAGGCGGGAGGGTGAGTCAGCTGCTTTGTAAGTTCGGAGAGCATCGCAAGCCTCCGTGCCGGTCCAAAAGCTCTGAAAATTTAAATCCGCCTCGGTATTTACAAGTCAATGACGAAGACGAGAGAGGAGGACAGCTAAAAGGTGTTCCCAAAAGATCTTTCAGCTTTTCGGATAGAGTTTTCAGCACCAAGGAAAATGGTTTTGAGAAGGACATGAGGATACGAGACGGGGAACAATCAGAAAAAGCGTATTGGACAGACGTGGCAAGTTTGGGAAGAGATAACGCGGCGAAGATTAAATTGGGGTGCGTGCGTTTGTTGGAAAAAGATAGACTTGGAAGACATAGACACTGGCAGTCGAAAGAGAAACCAAACCAAACTATTGCAGATGGAGAGGAGTGTTTCACAATCGCGAGTGTTAAAAATGTAGAAGGAATTTCGTTTGCCAAAAGAGTCCCGATTCGGCAAGAGGGCAGAGCAAGGGAGAAGAATTATGGAGTTGAGAAAAGCTCTAAAGTTGAAGGCCAAAGTCATACGTATGAATCTGCATTTCGAGAGTCTTCAAGTTTGCTTTGCACTGTCCAGGATAATTCAAACAAACAGGGGCTAGTTTCAAGTTTCTTCGCACAGAATCAAGAAAAGATTGTGGATAGTAAAGTTTTATGTATTGGCAAAAGTGTGAAGGCATCGAAGATTACATTTGAATCGACTAAAAACTCAGAAGTAACCGTTCCAAGAAGTCGATCAGGGAATCTCGATACCAAAACTTTAGGAGCCCAAACTGCACCTCTGGAAATTCAAATACCAAGGACTGTGTTTTATGTAGCTCAAGATGTGGTTGAAAAGAAAAAGAAAAACGAGGTGTTAGAGTACGAAAAAGGAAGAGAGGTGGAGGGGGAGGATAGTTTAAAAGCAGGTAAGCAGATTGAGTCTTTGGATGAGAAAACTGAGCAACAACAAACTGAAAACTCAAAACATTTAGATCATTTTGAAGTTGCTGTTAAAGGTGAAACAGCGGCTGCAGCAACAATGGCAGAAGCTGAAACAGAACAGGAAGTCGAGAGTCAAATTGGGCAAAGCATTGAGGTGGAGAAAGAAGTAGCGTCACCAGCTTGTGACGTCGAGCAGGAAGTGAACGTCAGCCCCCAACTTCCTGATTCAAAGTGTGAGGTTGAGAAAGGAGAGGAAGTAGACTGCGGTGGTGGAACTAGCACAGAAAGCAGAGAAGCAGAGTCGGACTCGGGCGAGGAAAACGCTCAAAATGATCAAGTAACTGAAACAGAAATTTGGGAAGATGATACGCAGTTTTCCGAAGAAGATCTGAAGGAACTGACTGTGAATTTCGAATCAGAGGAGTCCCTTTCACCTTTGTCGCCAGAGACAAACTTATTGGAAGATATGAGCCGGATTTACAATTTGGAGACGGTCGGTTCGAGATCTGGACTGTGCTTGCGGGACAGAGCTGCGGAGATGCCCTCAGTGCATCTCATCAAAATCAAGCCGCTTAGCTCACCACAACAAGCAGAAGGAATTCAAAGTATACAACGCCAAATCGAAAACTTCAAGCTAAAAGAACAGGAAGTACTCAAGTCTCAAATTTGTACATCGCAAAAAGCCAGAGTTCAACATATTCCAAAAAGGAATGTTTTAAAAGATGAAGGCACAACTCAAAAACAAGATGAAAAATCAAATCCGCAGGTGTCTCAGAGAAGGGTTAAGTCTCCAGAAGACCAAAGCATAGAAATCACCACTTCTGTTTTGCGTTCTCAATCGCCCGAAAATGTGTTGAAAATTTTAGATTTGGCTCCTACGCCAGTGTCTTCTCCAAGCTCCGTTTCGCTGGCTCAGTTGCCCAATGATTCGCCGGTGCAAAGTCCGACGCCGGCTTTATTCACCATCAAAAGTGCCTCTGGAGGTCCGGTGAAACGAGGCAAGACTATAACCATCACGCCAAAGAAGACTCAAGTTCAAGGGACATCGCTGACGGCAACGCAAACAGCAAGCCCCACTTCAAATGCTACCACAACAGCGACGATGAACGAAGCACCGAAAAAGAAATTTCCAACGGTGGAGGAGATAGAGGTGATAGGAGGATATCTGAATCTGGACAAATCGTGTCTGGTGAAGAACAAAGGGACGTCTAAAAAGGTACGGGTTTATTTTATAGCACCCATATTACGTTGTTGTCTCTTCTATGTTATAATGTTGTTTTCTCGTGAATGTACCTCGAGTTGTGTTTTGTTTCTTTCACACATGTTTAACACACAAACACAAGCTGCCACTTCATGATGTCACAAGGTGGAAGAGAGCATTTTGAGATTTGGGGAGGTAAACACACTAATGATACAGGATTACTACTACTACTGCTGCAACTACTACTACTACTACTGCTACTATTACTGCTACAACTACTACTACTGCTGCAACTACTACTACTACTACTACCGCTACTACTACTACTACTACTGCTGCTGCTGCTACTACTACTACTACTGCTGCAACTACTACTACTACTACTGCTACTATTACTGCTACAACTACTACTACTGCTGCAACTACTACTACTACTACTGCTACTATTACTGCTACAACTACTACTACTGCTGCAACTACTACTACTACTACTACCGCTTACTTATTATTACTACTACTGCTGCTGCTGTTACTACTACTACTACTATTGCTGCAACTACTACTACTTATTATTGCTATTATTACTGCTACATACTACTACTGCTGCAACTATTACTACTATTATTGTTGCTACTATTATTATTACTTATTACTATTACTACTATTGTTGTTGTTATTACTATTACTATTACTATGCTACAATTATTACTATTGTTGCAACTACTACTACTATACTATTATTATTACTTACTTGCTACAACCACTACTTATTGTTATTATTATACTGCTATTATTGCTACTACTACAACTTATTGTTGTTGTTGCTACTACTACTACTACTACTACTGCTGCTTCTGCTACAACTACTGTTACTACTACTGCTACTACTACGACTACTACTGCTACCTACTATTACTGCTACTACTACTACTACTACTACTACACTACTACTACTACTGCTACAATTACTACTACTACTGCTACTACTACTACCACTACTGCTACTACTACTGCAACTACTACCACTACTACTGTTACTACTACTACTACTACTGCTACAACTACTACTACTGCTACTACTACTACTACTACAACTACTGCTGCTACTGCTGCTACTACTACTGCTACTACTACTACTACTGCTACTACTACTACTACTACAACTACTGCTGCTGCTGCTGCTGCTACTACTACTACTACTACTACTACTACTACTACTACTACTACTACTGCTTCTGCTACAACTACTGTTACTGCTACTGCTACTACTACTACTACTACTACTACTACTATTACTACTACTACTACTACTACTATACCATATTATTATTACTACTACTGCTACTACTGCTGCTACAATTACTACTACTACTGCTACTACTACTACCACTACTGCTACTACTACTACTACTACTGCTACTGCTACTGCTGCTACTACTACTACTGCTACTACTACTACTACTGCTACTACTACTACTATAACTACTGCTACTACTACTACTACTATAACTACTGCTGCTGCTGCTGCTGCTGTTACTACTACTACTACTACTACTACTACTACTACTACTACTACTACTACTACTACTACCACTGCTGCTACAACCACTACTACTACTACAACTACTGCCGCTGCTGCCGCTGCCACTACTACTACTACTACTACTTATTACTACTTATTACTACTATTGCTTTGCTACAACCACTGTTATTGCTATTATTATTACTACTATTACTACTACTACTATTATTATTACTACTACTATTATTATTATTGCTTGTATTATTATTATTACTATTACATATTGTTGCTAATATTATTATTATTGTTATTATTATTACCATTATTGCTATTATTATTATTATTGTTACTGCTATTGTTATATTATTATTATTGTTATTATTATTATTATTGTTATTATTATTATAATTATTGTTATTATTATTATTATAATTATTGTTGTTATTGTTGTTGTTATTATTATTATTATTATTATTATTATTACTACTACTACTATTATTATTATTATTATTATTATTATTACCATTATTATTGTTAATAATTATTACTACTATTACTATTACTACTATTATTATTATTATTGTTGTTGCTACTCATTATTACTGCTACTACTACTGCTACTACTGCTGCTACTATTACTACTACTACTGCTATTACTCCTACTACTTTTTTTGACTACTCCTGCTGGTCTTAAGTTTTGTCTAACCTTCAAAGCTAAAGAAACGTGTGTGACAAATAAAAAATATACTTTATGCTTTATACTATTTTATACCATCAGTCAAAATAAGTAAATAAATAGCGGTGATGGTGCCAGCTACAGTTCGTTCCATGATCTTAGTTTCCTTCACGGCATCAGGGAGGTGGTGTCGGGCTGAGGAGCAGACTGCACTAAGCCGGTTAAAGCCTTATCAAGCACGACATCTTGATTCTGCGCCATAAAATCCACCGGTGATCTGCTCCACTTAGCTCCATTAAACAAACAGCTAACAGCGATGAGGGGAGTTAAGTTTTGTCTTTATTGAACAGAAAGAGACTCAAAACCACAGAGAACACAGTGAGTAACGTGTCTGTCTGCAGATACTTCCCCCCTGCTGTTTAAAGTGGAACTAACTGTAAACAAACCCTTTTTTTTGCTCCTGAACTATGGTTTCAAATGACATGACAGTGTTCTATAGTCCAATAATATTTAATACGGATGAGGGAAGCTGAAATGAATATTGTTAGAATGCAGATTTGTGTTCTAATAAGTTGAGTTCTTGGGTCTAGTTTGTGGATTTACCTTTCGGATATTTCATGGTAAAGCACAATGTAAACAACAGGGAAAACTGGCTGTTGAGACACATCATCACCTTCTACAATCTGAAAACTTCTCTTAGTTGTGTTTTTTGTAATATTTTCATTCATTAAAGGACCTATATCATGCAAAATTGACTCTTGTGAGCTTTAAGTCATGTTATAATCATCGTCATTTCATCGTCAAAAACAAACCCGGAGTTGTGTTTTGTTTCATTCACACATGTTTGAGTAATGCTTTATTCCAGGTTCCTACAATGTCTTAAAATGTCTTAAAAATCTTGAATTTTTATATCTGGGGCTTAAAATTTGTGCTGTACGTAACGTTTCTGTATCGCAGAGTTTAATTTGTCCACCACCTTTATTTGGTGAAATAACATTGCCTAAATAAAGAGGAAAGAAACCAATAATTGAGAACACAACGCAGCCCCAGGTCCAAATACTCCGAACACGTGACTGAAGATCATGCGCTACAGAACCACAAGCAACAAGATAAGCAGAAGTATGTAAAATCAAAGAAAATCTCAGCAGAACATACAAGTTTAATTAACACCATTATGTTATTTTTTTTTAACGTTGACTTTACTTTCCCGAGCAACACATTTCACCCTGGGAGTATTGGGAAGACAAATTCAAGAATTTTGTTTTTCTTTGCCGGTAGGTCTGTGAAATAGATATTACATTTTTATATAAATTGTCTTAAAAAGGTCTTAAAAATACTTTTAACTTGAAGAAACCTGTAGGAACCTTGTTTATTATTAGTATGTCTACATCTCCAAAGTTGAAAATACTTTGTTCCACCTTGTGTTTTCAAGTTACAGCTACCTTTTGCTTCTTGTTCAATAGAGATCGGCAATTCCAGGTCTGAAATCATCCAAATGATTCTAGTGAAGGTGTGTGGACTTTAAAAACAGAAAGGAGCACTTCCTGTATTAGCACATGACATCACAAGGTGGAAAAGAGTGAACAGAACCGAGAACTCAGCCTAAATATGCAGGATTTGTGTGTTAAACATGTGTGAAAGAAACAAAACACAACTCCAGGTCTGTTTGTGAGACAGAAACAGAACATAGATCACAAAATAGTGTAATATGGGCCATTTAATATTTCATAATTTGTTTCTACTACTTTTATTTTATGTTTTAGGGCTTTTGTCAGATGAATATAACAAATCCACAACATTTCAGTTTTCAGTGGAAGGCAAACTTATTCTAAATCAGCTGTCACCCACTGGGCAGCATAGTTTTGAATCACAATCGCTCCTGTAACTTGATGACACAAATATAGAAATAATCACACTTTGTACAAAATAACAAGATTGTATGACACACCAGGTCTTGGTATTGTGCTCACTGAGTCAACTTTGTCTTACCAGATTTCGATGAGTCCAATTCAGCCTTTCGTGCCTATTTCAGTCCATGTTGGAGGAAGTCAAACTCTGAAACAGGAAGTGGGTAAAAGTGTCAGCGGCCAAGTTTCACAGACTGAAACATTTATAACAAAGTTTGTCAAAACAGAAATAGTTATCGCCAACTAGGGCTCTCATTTTTCTGAAAAGAGAATTATGCTTTAATAATAGGATTCTGTTCAACATTCAAGTTTTAAATACGTCCAGAACTGACAAAATAATACAAGATTCATTTCAAAACATATTTCTAAAGATCTAAATTACAGGGTTCCATGTTTTTATGCAGAATAAGGAATTAAAGGGCTCATATTACATTGTTTTCTGATCTATGTTATAATATTTCCTCATCACAAACAGACCTGGAGTTGGGTTTTGTTTCATTTACACACGTTCAACACAGAAACTCTGCATTTTCGGGGTGGCATACGGTTGCCGGTAAAAACAACAAAATATTTGATCAGAAGTGCCTTTCGTTTAGATGGTGACGCCAGTTTTGGGGCTTAAAAACGCAAAAATATGAATCCACCCTCCAGAGTGGAAATGTTGAATAGGCTCCGCCGTAGCGTTTCCGTCTACACTGCCCAAGACGCAAAACTCTGGTCAGATCTGCTCAAGTCGCATACACGTTTTCATCACATACAGACAGTACACAGAAACAAACATATCGGATCATCCCCCTTCAAGCTGCTATATTAATATATACTATTATGTACATTATATTACATTACAGCTCTGGAAAAAAATAAGAGACCTCTGCAAAATGATCAGTTTCTTTGATTTTACTATTTATAGGTTTGTGTTTGAGTAAAATGAAAATTTTTGTTTCATTCTATAAACTACTGACAACATGTCTCCCAAATTCTAAATAAAAATATTGTCATTTAGAGCATTTATTTACAGAAAATGACAAATGGTCAAAATAACAAAAAAAGATTAAATGTTTTCAGACCTCAAATAATGTGAAGAAAACAAGATCATATTCATTTTAAAACTACACAGTGCTAATGGTTTAAGAGTTCAGAAATCAAGATTCGGTGAAATAACACTGATTTTTAATCACAGTGGTTTTTCTTCTTTTCCTCCTTAAATCAAGTTTGGTTCAGGTGATCTCATCAGTGCCTCATGAAGCAGAATGAGGTGTGTTTGTGTTGAATTCAACAGACGCTGGAGCGGCCGTCACACATGTAGAGAGGCTGATTTCAGAAAAAAAATGCAGTGGTCTCTTATTATTTCCAGAGCTGTATCCGTTCTGTTATATTAATAGCGGTGTTGTGTGATAGTGTATCACAGCACCTCGCTGCCTGGCATGCAGAGCCTATCAAATTCCACAAACCTTTGCGTCACCGTATGTACGCAGATTTCCTCCCGAAAACGCTTGTCTAAACGCGGAATAAAAAGTGAAGATGCAACGCCACTTTTGCATCTTCTGTTCAGACCAACTGTAGTCTCCACCTTGTGAGACATGTGGAAATAAAGGAAGTGCTTCACTGTATTTTTAAACATTCACAAATGTAAATTCACTATTTGTAAACCATTCTTCCCCATTTTCGTATCTGAAATACAATGCTATAATATTTTAATTTGTAAACTTGAACTGTGGTTATGTGTGACCTTTGGCTACTCCACCCGTCCCTTGGGGTTACCTCTGTTTTCCTGTTTTCCAGTATTTTTGTTATTCATTGCATAATTTGTATTTATTTTCTGTGTAATTAAAAAAAAAACTCCTTACACCTTCACTAGAATCATTTGGATCATTTCAGCCCTGGAATTGCCCTTCTTTACTGAGCTAAAAGTTAAAGGTAGCTGTTTTTTTGTTTGTTTTTTGAGCTTTGGAGACTAATAAAGGATGACTCAAATGCGTGTGAATGAAACAAAACACAACTCCAGGTCTGTTTTTGATGATTGACAACATTAGAACACAACTTAAAGCTCACAAGTGTTGATTTTACGTAATACAAGACCTTTAAGGATATTTTTGTTGTTCGGGGGAGAAAATTATGGAACTTTAAACTATAACTATATCAGTCTTTCTGATCTTAAGACCTGTAGTTCAAGCTGATCCCGCTTTATGGTGTAGTATCTGACTCTCCCTTTCGCTCCCTTTCGCTCACAAACACCTTTAGCCTCTGATGGATTTGTGCCTCTTCACCACCTGTCACTGTCGGACGCTATGACACCACCCTGCAGGCCCCGCCCACAACTCTCACGAAGCGGTTTCTACAGGGGGAATGGTTTAGAAAGTGGAAGAGAGGCTAGAACTCACACTAGAAAAGGAGTCACCAAGTAAAATTTGAGTAATTAAATGGCTTTAATCATTGTACATGTGTCATTTTGATGCCTAACTTTGCACACTAATAAATGGATAAATGTTTCGATTTTATTAGCATCTAACTCAACCTCATCTAAGGCTTTCTGTGGCTCTTATTGCTCAATTTTTCTTGTGACCGCTAAAACTAGTAACTCACTGGAGGAAAAAGGTTGGAGACGCCTGTACTAGAAGTTTCCAGGTTTGATTCCCATGTCGCCCGGGACTTTCTGTGGAGTTTGGATGTTCTTTCTGTGTCTGGGTGGGTTTCCTTTGGGCACTCTGGTTTCCCCGATCAAACCAAAACATGCACAACAGGTCAAATCCTCCAGCTAAGGTAGTCCTGACCTGGTCCCTGAGCGCTGTACGGATCACTGATCCTGACAGGGGGCTGACAGGGGGTTTAACTGTGCACTATGTAACTTTTAAATTTGGGATCCATCACCAGCTTGTTTCTCTGAATATGTTATTCCTCTACCTGGAATGTTCCACAGTATGACCTTAAACAGCTCTACTTTATTTTTATTCAATCACAGGTGGTTTTATAGCTCAAAAATACCAAAAAAAACAGGGATTCTGACTGTGAGCGGGGTCGCCTTTCCACAGATCTGACCTGTGACTTGGCCTGGTTTTGTCTCCGTAATGATAGAAAGGTTTAATGCCATACTGTGAAACATTCCAGACAAAGCAATAACATCAAGAAGAAGAAAAGCATTTGACGGACCCTCCACCAGTAAAGTTACACAATGCACCTTTAAGTTAAAACTTTGACGGGCTCAATAGTATTACATTTATTTATTATTATTACAATCCTTATGCACGACATTCATCTTTTACTTCACTGCTGCTATGCAAAAGTCATATGAATATTGCCATTTAACAGTGAAATAGAAGTTCATTTTGCCACATACAATTACATAACATAATGACATATTCTCTGCTTTTGCCCAAACCCTTTACTGTCATAGTTCCTGTGATGTTTGTGGAGCAGACAGATGAGTGTAGCAGTAAATATCTGTATGATGGTGTGCTGTCCTGTGGTGTCTGCGCTGTGTCCGATGGCCTCACCTCTTAATCGGGTTCAGAGCAGGATTATGGCCCTGGTTCAGTTTAGATCAGGACTTTTCTCTGTGTGCAGGTGAAGGGGAGGCTTTACTACTGAGGCCCATTCACATAATAGTAGATAAGGACTAGAATTTAAATAGTTTGAACAAACAATATTTCAAATTCTCAGATAAGATAAAATAAGGTAATCCTTTATTGCCTCCCATGGGAGAAATTTGTCTTAGGACAGACTTCTAGCATTAGCAATTTCATTTAATAGCAATTTTGATAACTTTAGCATTAAGTGAATCTTTGCTCAGTCACAGACACCTCTCATCTACCACAGTCGGCCTATGCGCATATTTAGAAAATTCTTTTAATCTTCTTTTTATATAAACATTTTGTGCATTATTCTTCTGCCAAAACCTGTCAGGTGAACAAGCTATTTACCTTTTTACTATTTGTCTCAGTAGAAGAAAGCACAGTTTTTAATAGGCCTACACTTGTGAACAACATGTACACATTAATGAGCAACAACTCTGTGCACAGATGAGAACAGAAAGTTTCCAATCCTGTGTGTTGTGAAAATTGCGTCTTGTGACTGAGTTACACTGAGCACAGAGTCACCTCCTCAGTCTAGGGCCTCTCTGAGGTTGAATGTTCTCACTTTGTACTGGGCCTTCGTTTGGGTGCTTTAGTTTCCTCTTATCAACCTCAAACACAATGGTCTTATCCTATGAGCCAACATTGCTCAAGATGAGGAGATGCGCAAGTCCCAGCACTGCTCTGTGTTTACCCCCTGCCCCTGACAGACTGCCCCCTACAGCAGCATTAAGAACAGCTCATATGTTTATTTATTGCACAAACTATATCATTTTGTCACTGTAATGTAACTCTAATATGTAGAACAAACAATTTTTATTATCTATTTGACAATGGCTGTTTAATTGGTTTGATCTTGGTCTTAAAAATGTGAATGTGAGTTCATTTTTAACAGTTGCGTTGTCCAAAGTTATTCCTCACTTACCTTTTGCATTCAGAGCATCCTAATTACTCACCATGATGAGTTTATAAGCACTTTTACCAACCAGTGCAGAGCTTTCTAATCCAACATTATCTGTGTAGTGCATTTTACCAACACAAAGTCTCCAAATCCTGCACAGACACAATATAAGTTAACACATGGAAAAGCATAAAAAATAACCAAATCACTGTCACTGTAAAACTGTACAACTAGCATGCTAAAGTACACCAATTCTTTAAAACCATCAGTATAACTCTAGCACCTGCAGCCAGTCATGAATCAGATTCAGATGTGATCACAGAACCTTTTTTAAGCTTTTCTACCATGTTATAATGTTGTTCCCTCATCAAAAACACGCCTGAAGAGGTTTTAGATGTCATCCATGCATGTTTCAGTAATTTAGCAATCTCTCCTCGGCAATGTTTGCAATGCTCCGTCCACAAGCCTACGTCATTCAATTCTCCATAAACATACAAAAACATGATACAAAACTGTACACAACAACTTAACAAACCTGATGCAGTTTGCAGTAGTTTCATTTACGTAAAGGGGAGCAAAGAAAGGGGGGACTCCCAGTGTCAAAAATGAAAGTGAAAATGTTCTAAAATGTTGTTAATACGTTGTTGTCAGCGTATATAGCATTTTCAGAACAATAAAAGATAGCATGGTGATCTAAATATGTGATGTGTTAGCAGTTAATACCCCATAGAAGTCAAATACCCCCTCTTTAAAACTAAAACAGCCCCGGTTACACTCAGTTCCTTTAAAGGTGCATTGTGTAACTATTTGTGTTCATTCAATTATAGCTGTTTTGAATGCCCAAAGAACATGCACACCAGTCCGCGGGCCATCCTTTCCACAGATCTGACCAGTATCTTGGTCTGGTGGCATCTCCTTCTTGTTTCCATGGAGATAAGTTTACATAAGTTACATAAGTTTAATACCATACTGTGAAACATTTCAAGCAAAGCAATGACATCGTACATAAAGACAGACCCTCCACCAAAAGTTACAGTACTGGAAAAAAAAAATCTAGGTAAGTTAAAATGACTTAAATTAAGAACATTTTACTTTATTTGAGTCAATGTACAATGAGCTGCCAGTGGAATAAGAAGAAATATTCGATTTTGTTTCTTATTTTAAGTGCAAAAAGTTGTTGTTTTTCTTATTTTAAGTACAGCAAGATGAATTTTCATATTTTAAATACAAAAAAATCTTATTGCACTGGCAGATCATTTTACTTGTCAAGTGAAATTTACTCAATTCATGGTCAAACTTTCTTAATCCAAGTCATCTTAACCTGACTAGATTTAGTTTTTTGTAATTTATTTCTTGTTGTCACACTGCAAAAAACCTTAAGATATAAACACTTAAATCTATCAGAAAATGACTTAAAAGTACTGAAATTATCTAGCTTCATGGACAGATAAATTTACTTGACAAGTTATCTTAAAATAAACTCCCTCTAGACTAGAATTAAGCAGCCTCGGAACAAGTAAGTCGATAATAAATTTGAAAACAAGATGAATAACCTGAAGTTTTAAAATCTTGGTCAGATCAGAGACATTTGCAGTGCAGGAAAACAGTTCCTTTAACTTTCTTGTTCGTTTTTTCAACAGGTGAAGGTGTGTTTCTCGGAGGAGCGCTTGGAGCAGTTGTGCGAGTACCCGTCGGAGACCTCCATGTGGGCCAGCTCTCCGTACCCTCTGGACCTGGACTGGACCGGCCCGGACGCGGACCAGGACGAAGAGGTCCAGATGGAGACCATGAGCATCCCCAAAACCGCCAGGAGCGTCGGCACGGCAGCGGCGCGGGGTTTTTTGAGCAGCGGGTGGGCCAGAGCCACCCGCTGCTCAAAAAACACAGCGTCTGATTTACACACAGCAAAAGAGGGTAATTTAGGAGAAAAATAAAGGATAATCAGACAATATGTTGGTTTAGGTTTATTAGGATATCCAACAAATGAAAAATAATCATCTGAATTGAATGATTACAGCATAAGTTTGTTGTTTTTTTATTTTTAATTTGTATTTTTGCAGGATTCGCAACGTTCTTGATACGTCCCAATGTTGAAATGGGGTTTTAACAAATTTTTAAGGTCTAGAACAGGACCAAACCAAGCCTATCAGGACTAAAGTGTGAATGCAGCTTTGAATGTGTCATATTTTAGACATAAGTTCATGTTTAGGTGGTGTATCGATTTCCCATCACAAAATCATGGCAGCAAAGGTACTGAAAATTTCACTTTTTACATGTACTTTGCATTGACGTCACGCTGGGGGTGTTCTACATGTATCTCTGCAGTGATATGCTCAGCAGTTACCATGGAGACATAGCGCACACATGAGCAAACACTGTCAAAAAAACAAAAAAGTTAAGATTTTTTAAAAATCTAGAAAAAATAGGCATTTGATTTTCAACCAAAAGGTGAACTAAGTCAGTTCTTTTTTTCTAACTGCGCTTTAGACAGAGCAGAGCCTCCAGTTAGCGTCGCGCCCCCAGGAAATGTTGGTGACACCTCCTGCAAAATATCAGCAGAAAATGTAGGCCTGTAGTCGAATGTAAATATAAAGTGAATGTGCTGCATCTACCACTGAGCCATGTGGTAAATCACAACTTACTTTTCTGCTATTTTTATTTTTACTTTATTTCTTCAAATCAAAGGTAAAACGGTGCAATGATAAAATGATAAACTTGGTGTGCACAGACTGTTTTTCTCAGGGTAACTTGCTTGCACGCAAACTGTGGTCTGAGTTCAGAAAATGGAGTTTCTTTTATAAACGTGAATTACAATATTGACATGTTTTCACTTTACTTAAAGCTACCGTCCATATTCAGAGCGGCTGTTGCATTCTCGCGTGTCACCACTAGATGACGTCTGTGTTACTGCAGTCTGATAGTGTGCCAGGTGTGTTCTGACAGAAGAAGAGCACAGAGCACAGGTGAGTCTAGGCCATGGATCTATAAACAGACCTGGATATGTCCTGGTGCGTGACTGATTGGGCGCAGTAAGAATGCATTTTTTGGAGATTCAAACTGCCCATGTCTGTGCGAAAAGGAATCCACATTCTCCTCTATTTTCACAACATTACCTTTTTTCTTGTTTTTACTCATCAAAGCACTTAAGAGCTTCGTGAGGCAGCCCTGCACTGAGCCTACGCCACCTCTGCTCTACCTGCGATGCTCCGATTGTTCAAAACCAGTCACGTTTCTGTAGTTACATGGGTGGGAAGCGCTAAGTAATGTGAAAGAAAGAAAAACTCTCAGAGGATATCATGCCAGTAGGCTCTGTTCACGCTTACGTCACAAACCAGGAAGACATTTGGAAACATGCGATGACGACTTCTGGTGTAGTTCCTGACCATAGACTGTATATAAAAGTGGACTTAGTGAGTGTGACGTCACCATAGCGTTCAGCGCCGCTCAAATGAGGCTCATGATGCCACGGTTAGAGGGGCGAATCTGGAGCCAGGCTCTATGTTATGAATAGGGTTTTTTGATGAACAAAACAGCGGGGGGAAAAATTCAGGATCACGTAGAGCGGGTGCATACAAACATTTTAACACCAAAATTACGAGATTCAGTGGAGCAGTTACAGAGAGAGGGACTAGTAAGATCTCAATGAAAGTCAATGGTAAAATGGGAGAAAAGGAGCTGGAGGAGACTCCTGGAGCACTTCCTTTTTGGCACGTGGCGGCTAACGCGTTAGCTATGTCCATTCATATATATGGTCTATGATCCCGACACTGGGCTTAACTACTACTGTGATCAGTAAATGTGATCGTTGGTAAAATGAAGACTGCATACGTATGTGCTGTTTCATCCTGAATCTGGTGCCCTCGTCTCTTCTCTTCTCTTCGCATGTTCCCAGTGCTCTTGGAGTCGTGCGTCGGTGGGGAAATGATGAAAACTGAGATATGGCTGTGACTGTTGATTAGCCGAACATAACGTGACGCTACAATGACGTGTAGATGAACAAAACTGAGACATTTTCTCATTAAAAACTTTTTTTTTTGTCAGACTTACGACCGTGAACAGAGCTCGCCGGAAGTCGTCATCGCATCTTTCCAAACGTCTTCCTGGTTTGTGACATAAGTGTGAATAGAGTCTATGAGGACTGACCACTGGAAACAACACAATACTGTCTTTGGTTCACCTTTCAGATTGTATTATACTTCCCTGGTGTGAGCTTGAACAAAGACCAGATTGTTTTGACCAGGTAACAAAAAACTAAACAAAGAAATAACTAATAACCTTAAGATGTTAACTTTAAACTGCATTTTGTCAAACTTTCAAAACTGAATATTAATCCCATTTGTACATTTTTTTTAATTGAGTCTCCACACCAATGCACCGTATAACTATAAGTCATTGGCACTTACTATGTTTGCATTATTTTCATATGATTTATACTTATTTTTCATTTTATTTGAAACCTTTAAATAATACTTGATTCAAATAAGTATTATTTAAAGATGCACCATGTACTTGGGAGGGTACACCACCTTCTTGTCTCCTTGGAGATGTTCTGGCTTTACTTGAAATGTTCCAGTGTGGCATCAAACTGAAGCCAGATGCAGTTACAGGTCAGCTCTGTGGAGAGGAGACCCCGCTAACAGTGAGAATGCATGTTTTTCCGACATGTTTTTGTGCAATAAAAGCGCCTGTAACTGAATAAATGTAAGGTGGATAAGTGTAATGTCACTCTGTGGAACATTCTCAGCACAGCAACAACATCACCTTGGATACATGCAGGTGGTGTACAGAAAGTTACATGATGCACCTTGAATTTGGATTTCTTTAGCGTGTTTTTGTGTAAGTGAATGTATATGTATGGGTCAATGACATATAAGGATTTTTAACAGGCAAATTTTGAAATCTAAAAAATATTTGTTTCTATTGAACTTTTTCAAATATTTCCAGTGTCGGGTGCATAAATCTATGTTTAACATTTATATTAAGCATTTTTTGTGTTTTTTATGTACATGAATTGGCTACGACCTTCAAAAATGTCATGTGGTGTGACCAAGAATAACCTTAAAGTAGTTTTATTTTCTAAAACAAAGTTGGGATATTAATCTAAGTTGTGAGTAATATGAAGTGTATAGAAACAAACTGTTGCATTTCTTTAGATTTTTAATGCACATTGATATTTTCTTTTGCTGTCCAATATGACAGTCGCCTGCTTGTGTTTAATGAACAAACTACTGCCCTGTAAAATGCATCAAATGAAGAAAAATGCCTAAAGAACCATTCACCCAAGTAAACTTAGTCTGTTATTAAAACTCCAGCCACAAAATTCCTGCTGTTATTGGTTGCACCACATGATGCACGGTCGCACCACGTAACATTTTAACACTTTAAGCACAAAAAACATGCAGAATAATTTAGGATTTCTGAAAAAATCTTTTGGTTCCATGGAGGTCAGAGGTACTACAGAAATGTGGTGAATTATTATGAAATTTGAACCTTTTAACTGAGGAAATTGCAACTGGACAGAAATGTCATTGATCCAATATACCAGCAAATGAATGATACGATTTAGTTTTTACTCTTGGATTAAAGAATGTATTGTCAGGTACATTTTGTAAAAAGTTTGATGTGCAAAAGGATCACTGGTCTATGCAATGTTAGATTTACTTTTCTAAACTGTCGTCTCCTGGATGTGGATGAGTTGCCTTCATGTGAGGGACTTTATGGTTGCATTGCAGCACCTGCTCTCAGTGCCTCCAGAATCTGAGCAAACGGATTAAAATCATGTTAAATCATAAAAGTGTGTAGAGTTTAGCTGAATCTTGTTTTAGTGTCATGTGTCTGTGTCCCTCTCACTGGGACGGGGGCAGTGCAATGACTGTGCTCATAATGTGGTGTAACAGCACTGGACCTGACTGTGGAAACGTCCACACTCTGAACTGAATTACAAATAAAAACTATATTGTTTCTTCTGCCTCGAAATGTTTAACACAAAAACACATCCGTACTTTAGGATTTACAAAACATTTCATTCGCTATATTGATATTTTTCTTTTCTACATTGAGAAAAACAACTACTGTATATGGTTTCAGGGGGGATTTTTTTTAAAGAAAACAAATTAAGTTTTAGTAAGGGTGGACTAGGAAAAGTGTCCCAGGAGTTTTTGACAGTCCGGCCAACTTAAAGAGCAGTGATATAGTCCATGTGGGCTCAGCCTCTGCCACAGTTCAGATGGTCAGAGGTGATCCAAGGCTTCCAAGTTTAGGGGACTTAGCACCTCGGGGGTAATACCAGGGCAATACACTCCAAAAATACCACACCTCAACACACTCTCTCATCCTTCTCTCTGCATCTCTTTTGATCAGTGTATCTCTATAGATCAGTGGTGCCCAAACTAAATTTGGACTTTGATGCAAAGTTGAAAAAAACTGAGCCGCTCAAAAAGTACAATTTATAATTTTTTTAATACTACACGAAGGGCCAAAACGCATTGACGTGATTTGAACTTTATTTCCGTGTAGTATTAAAGGCTTTTAACTTTTTTGTACTTTTTGAGTGCCTCAGTTTTTTCAGCTTTGTATCTGAGACTGGTTCCTACTCTGAAGAGCACCAAAAGGACAATTTTGCACAACCTCTCGACACATCCAAGTAGCATTCCTGCCCCCCAAAGTTTTGCTTAGTTTAGTCTTTATTTGAAGGTACAATGTACAGAGACATTAAGATCATAAAAACAAAGAGCTAAACAGCTAGTTTCCATCTGCAGTCTTTGATTTTCTTATAAAGTACATTTTAACCTACCATTGTGCATTTCACTAATACATAAGTCCATAGCTTGTAAAGTACATTAACAGTGTTACACACATTCCTCTGTGTGGTTTTGCTTTCTCTTTATCAGTGATGCAGGTTTGGTTACTCCACAACTTCGTTTTAAGTTCCAGGGTAATTTTTGCTCTTTAGTTTGATCCTTTCCATTATTGCATCATGGGAGAAGTGCAAATGAAGTTATGCGATTTGGTGTGATACACTGCCCCCTGGTGGAGACACATGTCACTACAGAGGTGGGTAATTCAGGATACAATTCGAATTGAGGCTAATCTTTGCATATTAACAAAGCTGAGTAGTCTATATTTTGTAGGACATTTCGGTGGTGGTGCTGTCGCGGTTTCCAGTTTACTTTTTCATAAAATGATTCCAATGGCCTCAGTGTAGTTTTGTCTGCCTGGGACCAACATGTTCTAACAAAAACATTATATTGAGATCGTTTGAGATGCTTCTGGTGTCAGTGAGTTCCTGATACATTTATTTATTTATTTATTGTATTTGATGTTTTTTGCATTTTTCATGTGTTTTTTAAAGGTGAGGTTGAGATATAAGACGCCACAACTTTTAGGTGTGAGGAGTTTAGAACAGTTTGTACAAATTTACTTTGCCAAAATAATGAAAAGGGTAATTATGTATGCCTAATATTTGATGGTGATTTTGTGAAAAAAACAACAAAGAAAAAAAAAAAGCATGTCTTGAAAACAGTTCTGTTTCCAGAAGGTGGCAGTGTTGAGACATGTCTGAAAGAGGTGAGTTTCAGGGAGCTCCACAGAATGAACTGTGTCCACTAAAGTCCTTAAAAGTGAGTGATTGTAGCAGCGCTGAGGCTCCAGGGTCAGGCTACTGTCCACTCACTGTTTTACCAATACCAAGTTTGTAAATCCTTGTTTTTAAGAAAGAAAGAATAAAAACCTGAAAGAAGGAGCACAAAAAATCAGCCACTGCGACAGGGTCGTCTCAGGGCTTCATTGGGTCATCCTTTTCAACTGAAAGAGGTTAGACTGTGGACCATTTCCCTTTATGAGGCTCCCCCAGGGCTTCTGTCTGGAACAAACGGGGCTTGGTGCGCTATATAAACATGTGGAATGGAAGATACAACCTGCATTCTTTTTTACTGAAAATCAACATGTCAGTAAAGTAGGCCGAACTGTTATCAAAGGCTTTTAGAATGAAACTGTATAGACTTGGGCTATGAAGATGTTTTTGATTTGGATATGCTGTGCTTATATGTTGGGGTATTTCTGTGTGGTCCTTAGGCTTTATGTTCCCCTCACTTTGACAGTCTTTGGATTGAATGTGGAGTTCCAGATGTAATCCCATATTGCTCCAGTCAGTGTCTGTAACGGTGCAGTGGAGACAGACAGACTTGTTGGCCTCACTCAGTTCAGTCGTAAAAACATGGATCTATGAGACTTTGTGCAGTGAGTGCAGTGAAACTACTACTCCACAGAACTGTTTGAGCTGGATTCATGTGTTCACAGCCTGTGGGTAAGTGCACGAGGCTCATCTACAACACAAGACACACATTTAGCTGTAAGAAACATGTGTTTATTGGCATTATGTAGCAGAGCGGCGTATTTTAGTGGATTGTCAAATATATAAGAAACACTAATTTAATAAAATAATCAGCAACGGACCTGGTAACCCTGTTTCCTGTCGCTCACATCATCTTTACACTGTTTTTCCTTACCTTACCTTAACTTAGAGCTGAGATATATTAGTATTATGTTATTTCTATAGTTTATTTTTACTTGTACATACACATTTATATAATTATGCCATATTTGACACCAGTCTCTAGCTATTTTTGCTACTTATTTAGAATTTATTATTACCTTTTATTCTTTTTTTTGCCATTTGTCCTTATATATTGTGATGTGTGAGCTGTGTCCAAGTAATTTCCCTTGTGGATCAATAAAGTTTGTCTAAGTCTGATTCTCTGTTCATGTGTATCGGAATGATAAGTACACACTATGCCCTGTCGTAGCTTTGGGAGTGGCCATGCAGACAGTGGTCAGCCATGTTTGCTCTCGTTTCTGGCCTGAGCTGACCCCACAGGCTATAATAATGCTCTGACGTCAAATGCAAACAGTGAGGTAGGCTATTAAGTGCATTAGCGTTGACCACAAGGAGACCATAACAGAGCATAACCTGAGCTAAAGACACTGTTAAGTGTTTTTTTTTTCTTTTTTTTTCCAATACGTCAAACAAGCGCCAGTGAAAAGGGAAGCACAATGGCAAAGGTGGGTGGAGTGGATATAACCTGTGTTGGAAGAAGTATTCCGTTTTGTGCAGATACTGGAGCAAAAAATAAAGTAAAAGTAAAGTATCACCTTAAAAATCTACCTAAGTAACAATATTAAAGTACCCATTTAAAAATATACTTTAAGAGAAAAGAGTAGAAATATTTTGTGCAGATTTTGAGATCTAAAAAAGCTTCAAATGTAGTGATTTTGATAAAGATTTGTGCTGAGTTTTTTTTTTTTTTTGGTTGTTTTTAAATTTAAATTTAAATGTATATTTTTATTTACTCAAACTATGAATGCGTTAAAAAATAAATCCCCAGTCCTTTCAACATGTCTCAAAAAATAATGCTGACAGCTAAATACAATCAATCAATTAAATACTGTCCCACTTTTAAAATACTTTTATTTTTCAGTCTTATTCAGAAATGTAGTGGAATAGAAAGTATAAATACCTGCTCTCAAATGGAGTGAAGTAAAAGTAAAAAGTATCCACTGTACTTAAATAAAGTACAGATACCTCAAGTACTTTACTACTTTTACACTGTCTAAGTCCAAGTCTCTTTGTGTATTGACGTGACAAACTCTAGACTCGACTTTTAAGTGCAGTGTCGACCATAAAGAAACCACAATAAGCATAACGTGATCTATTAAAGACGATGTGAAGTGTTTTACTTTTCTTTTTCCTGGAAGACAAAGAAGCAAGCGCCTGTGAAAAGAGAAGCAGACAGTGAATTTAAGCAGTGGTGGAAGAAGTACTTGCTATTTAGTATTAAAGTACCTGTTAAAAATGTACTTAAAGAGTAAAAAGTTAAAGTATTTTGTGCAGAATTTGAGAGATAATGAAGCTTCAAATGGAGTGATTTTAATAATGATTTGTGCTGAATTTTGTTCAACAGAAACAATATTGAATCGATTTTTTTTTTCAGCAGGTCTCAAACTATGATAAAAATACTTTTACTTTACAGTCCTGTTCAAAAATGTAGTGGCGTAGAAAGTACAGATACCTGCTCTTAAATGTAGAGACATAAAAGTAATAATAAGCCCATCCATTTTCTTCCACTCATCCGGGGGTGGGTTGCAGGGGCAGCGCCCTAAGCAGAGACTCCCAGACTTCCTCCACCCCAGACACTTCCTCCACTCCACGGCGTTCATTCCCAGGCCAGCTGAGAGACAAAGTCCTTCCATCCCTCCAGCGTGTTCATTTACACTGGATACTTTTTACTTTTACTTACGAAAAGTAAAACGTATACGACTACTGATGGTGAAGAAGAAGAGAAACTGAAAGTTGTTCAAAGAAAATGGTTTAGGAAAGTATTTTTTAGCACTTTTCAAAAAATATAATTCACTTGTAAATAAATGGGATAAGAAACGACATCGGCAATCGAGGCTAAGGCTGCTTATAAAGTTGTTTTCTAACGTTTCCAGACACTAATGAGTGAACCAGGCAGAGCGTTTTGTTTGTTAGACTCGTGGCTGTTGTAAGATGGGTTAAAGTGGTGTTAAGCTTCTTCAGTGTGAAGTAAATTGGCGTTTTACGTGGAAGTTAAGAACTTGCCCCCATCACTACACTAGTTTGTTGCCTTGACAGACTCACTGCCACAGCGAGATCTCCACCAAGGCAACACTGATCTGTGCCGTTTTTTGGCTTCTGACAGAATTCGACCTCCTCTAGCAACGGACTTTAACTTCAAACGTGCAGGAGTTCCACTTTAAGTAATGTACAGATACCTAAAATTTATACTTAAAGGTGCACTGTGTAACTTTTGTGGTGGATTGTGGAGGGTTTGCCACTTACTTGTCGCCACGGAGATGTTATTGCTTTGCCTTGAATGTTCCATAGTCTCACATTAAACTTAAATCTTACTTTTATTACAATTCCAGGTGCTTTATTGCTCGTAATTTCTACAAAAACATGCATTCAAACTGTAATCTCCACAGATCCGACCTGTAACATGGCCTGGTGGTGTTACTTGCCTGTTACCATGGATAGCATCTCCATGGAGACAAGCTGGTGACGGACCCTCCACCACAAAGGTTACACTGTGTACCTTTAATACAATACTTAAGTCCTTTTACTTTGTTATATTCGCCCTCTGGATTTAGCAGCTCGCTCTTTTGAACTGTTTCCGATTGGAGTTTTGTAGGTTTTTTGGGGACAACATGATTTGCTATTCCGCAGAAGATGCTAAACAGAATATAATGTAATTTCAGATGACAAAAGGGCAAGAGACAAATAGCAGCAGACGGAGAAATGAAAAACAGAGGGGGATGTTTGTGGATTTGAGCTGACAGGCCGGTGCGTAGAGGACACGAGTAAATCATGTTTTGCTTCGATCTTTTTGTGGTAACAGTTTCACAATTATCCGTTTGTGAAGGATCTTGAACGTACTTCTTAGCCCCTTCTCAGTTTAACTGTTGAACAAATACAAATTTACAGTGGTGGAAAGTACCATCGTAAAGATGTACTGCGGAACTTTTCTGTGTTAAGGTTATACTATTACAGGACTCTTCAACCTGTACATAATAACAAGACTGACATTCTAAAATGCTTTGACCAGTCATTTGGTACAACATTTATTGTCATTAGGGATGGAACGGTATCCAAATCTCTCTGTACAATATCCATCCATCCATCTTCTCCCGCTTAATCCAGCTGGGTCGCTTTTTACTCATAGCACCTGACCCCCCCTATGAACCCCTCTGCAGGTGGTGAGCCCACAGGAGGGTGGACAACATGGTCCTTGATGTTAGTTCATAGGGGTGCTGGCATGTTTTTGAGTTGATGGGGGAAACCGGAGTGCCCGGAGGAAACCCATCCAGACACGGGGAGGAACATGCAAACTCCACATAGAAAGACCCGGGCGACCCGGGGATCAAACCTGCAACCTTCTTGCTGTGAGGCCTGAGTGTCGCCACTCACCCACCGTGCCGCCTCTGTGCGATATTTTCACCATAAACATCTCACTGTACCAGATTTATTGCAATAAAAACTGTGAATCTGCTCCTTTTTCCTGTAAAAATGCCTTCACAAGACCTAATCCAAAGAATGAAGATGTAAAGATGCTTAGAACAGTTATTTCTTCATGTAGTCTGCACTGAAACGGAGCAAAGGATCATGGTCTATCTAGTTCCCTCTGTTTTTTAGTTATTTCTGCATCAGAACTATTCATTTAAGCAGAGACTTGTGATTCGATATATCGTGATGGTCCACGATCTTATTGTGAGACCTTTGACGATATGATATCATGATCTTTCGGTTATTGTTCCATCCCTTAATAACTAAAGTCTGATTAATTATCATTATAAATGTGTCATTTTACTGTACAATAATAAATGGATAATGGTTTATATTTAATAAGCATCTAACTGTACCCCATCTAAGGCGTGCCATGGCTCTTCTACTTTCTCAGTTTCTGGCAAACTTATCAAATATTTATCAAATTGCAGTTTTTACTGCTAAGTTTAAGTTTAAAGTTTTTACTGCTCGAAAATACACCTCCTGTTAACAGATCTGATCCATAACTTGGCCTGGTGGCTTTCTTGTCTTTCACTGTGGAACATTCAGGGCCAGAAAAGTTACACAATGCACCTTTAAGTATACATTTTAACTTTTACTTTACTACATTTGAGAGCAGGTATCTGTACTTTCTACTCTAAATCTTTATAAGAACCACTGCATTTAAAGCTTTATTAAATCTCAAAACCTGAAATACTTTTTACTTTTAAAGTGCATTTTAACGGGTACTTAGTAGAGTTTTAGATACTTTTATGTTTACTTTAGTATTTCTTTGCTCCAGTGTCTGTACTTAAACTTAACAAAAACAACCAAAGTGAGTACTTCTTCCACCACTGCTGATTACAAGTTTCACCACAGTTAGTAGCAGGCACATTGCGGTGCTGCTAAGTTCTGAAAATCTAAAAAAAATGCCATTTTAGATGCAAGAACAAAATGCAGACACTCCAAAAAAGTAAAAGTCACAAATAAGCCCTGATGAAAACCAGTTGAGGTCGAAACATGTTGGCTTTGTCCATTTAAATAAAGGGCTTTTAATAATTTTAATCATGCGACTTTTACTTTTGTAGCGTGCCTGCATTTAGTTGTATCTAAAGATTTGATCCTTTTTCCAAGAGCGCCCTCTACCTGTTCTCACTGATTGGAAAACCTGCAACAAACAGGAACATTTTAGTTTTTTTTTCTGTACAAAATGACACAACTTGACAGTGAATTCAGTGTAGTACGGCTGAGCTAATTTTGGACCTTTTTGCTTTATTTCATCATGCAAAAATGTGTATTGAAAATGTATTCTTTTACGTCAAACCTGAGTGGACTGCTGAGAGTTTGTATAAAGTAGAGCAGAGCGTTTTCAACCCAGAGGAGGCCGCTTCAGCCAGAGGGTAACAAAACAGGGCTCCATGTTTATAAATGCAGTCAGCCTTATAACTCAATTAAAAGATAAAAGAGTGAACTTGGCCTAATAAAGAAACTCTGAGCTTGACAAGTTCATTTAAAACTTTTCTGGAGGGGGATCAGCTGCTGGTATAGATCCAACCTTTACAAAACCAAAATGAGAGTTATAGGGATGGAAATATACCGCAGACTGGAGACCTCCTGCTGCACAGCCTATAGAACTGGGCTGAGCGAGGGTGACATCAACCGGAATGTTCAGCTCCAGCCAAATGAAGCCAATCGAGGCCAGCGGTTATAACGGCTGAGATATTGAATTCCTCACACGTGCAGCAGCCACAGAGAGACGGGTGGACATTTTTCAATAGGAAGTCGTTGGAGCTGACAGGCTGCCTATGGCCAGCGATATAAACTATGGCTGCTGAGTTTTTTTTTACATAGTGTGGAATTGAACATGCTGCATCTTTGAGCAGGTTTGTATCTCCGCATATCTGGGGTCTTATTTATAAAGCGTGTATATGTACAAAAATGTTGCATATGTGTTTGAGTAAGCATTTCAAGCATTTTAGTCTATGTACATCTATAAACAGGGTTTCTACAGGTTCCTTCAAGTTAAATTCAAATCTTTTTTAGACCTTTTTAAGACCATTTATGTAAAAGCTTAAGCCCTTAACACCTGAATTTATATAAATGCACATAAAAAAAAAAACTTTAGCAAAATAAATAAATACAAATTTGCATGTGCTGCAAATTTACGACAACTAGAAACAAGTGCTTTGCCAAAGGTTCCTTGGAAGGTTCTGCATCTGCACTAACGGCACTGGCCACGATCTCGGCAAACCAAAATGGTTTGTTGCATATTTGTGACACTCTTTCATAGACCTATACTGGGCAAGAAAAACAAAGTTCTTGAATTTGTGTTCATTTATTTCTCAAACAAAGGAATATGGGGGAATATCCCATATATATATATATATCCCCCCACTTAGTAAAACCAACGTAAAACCAACGTTTAAAAACAACATAATGGCATTCTTTGTGTTCTGCTTAGATTTTCCATGATTTTACACTTTTGCTTATCTTGTTTCTTGTGGCTCAGTAGTGCATGATCTTCAGTGACGTGTTCGGAGTATTCTGACCTGGGGCTGCGTTGCATTCTCAATCTTTATTTGGGCGACATTATTTAACCAAATAATGGTGTTTGACAAATTTAACTTTAAAGGAGAAATGTGATACAAAGAAGTTAGATACTGCACAAATTTTAAGACCCAAGATATAAAAATTCAATACTTTTTCAAGACTTTTTAAGGTATTATTTCCAAATTCATAAATTCAATGCTTTTAAGACTTTTTAAGACACTGCAGGAACCCTGTACAAAGCTCAAAATCCATTTTCCATTTTGGGATGTCATGAAGAGGTAGTTTTCATGTTAACAGCTATACCTTTTACTTTTAACTCATTAGAGATGGACATTTCCAATGCTGAAAGTATCCAAAAGATTCTAGTGAAGGTGTGTGGAGTTTAAAAACACAGTGCACTTCCTGTATCACAAGTGGAACAGTTATATGCCTAAATGTGCAGTGCTAAATATGGTAAATATGCCTAGATGTGCAGGGTTTGTGTGTTAAACATGTGTAAATGAAACAAAACACAACTTCAGGTATGTTTGTGATGAGGAAACCACATTATAACAGATCAGAAAATCTCATAATACAGGCTCTTGAACCGTTTTGCCCATACTACACTGTACTATCGAGAACTTTCCCATTTCATTCCCTCCTGATTTCCATATGTGTATTCCCGGATCATACATTTTGTGGCTGACGTGCGCATTCGGAGAGGCCTGCTCCACGTCTCACCTGACGCAGCCTGTTTGATGCCGTGGCTAACCCTGCTCATGGAGTCTGTCTGATGAATGGAGCTGCCTGTTCTGAACACCATGTGCAGCCGGCACTGTGACAAATGACCCGCAGTGTAAATGTAACCAGGCCATTTTTAGAGAGCACTTTATTAACTATTCTGGATGTCACATGTAGCTAATGGATAAATCAATTATTCATTCCTTTTTTAATATGAAAAGATCTTACAGAGATGAATGGAGAGGGTGCAGGTGCTTTTCGTCTGTGGAGAAGGAAAGCCTCTTTAAGTATGAGGGGCTAAGGGAGATTGTGTGCATGATAAGACTTTCAAATTGGGATCAATAATCTAATAAACATGGCATTTTTATATCAATGTAATGTCAAAATACATTGTCACACAAATATCTACTTTAAACACAGAAGTTTCCTCCAGTGACGTATTTATAACGTACTGTGGCAGTCGAGGGGTACACTGGCCATTAGGGATTGATGTGCAGCAACACCACCATAAATCTAGTTTGGGGAAATAAGGGTCTAGGTATAAGGCACACAGGTAAGAGCCAGATTCCACTAATTTCATTAACCTAAGCAAAAGAAGCAAAAACACAAAGCAGAACAAAGCAGCAGACACTGCGTGCTCTGTACCGCTGCTGACCGCTGATGACACCTGAAAACACTTTTGTAGAGTGCCTGGATTTCGTTGTGTCTAATGTTTGGATCCTTTTTCCAAGAGCGCCCTCTCCCTGTTCTCACCGATTGGAACTCCTGCAGGAAACAGCCACATTTATGTTTTTTCTGTCCAAAATGATACAACTTGACAGTGAAAGTGTAGTCCGACTGGACCTCTTTATTTCATAACTTAAAAATGTGTATTGAAAATGTGTTCTTTTACGTCAGTCCGCTCAGATTTACGTAAAAGAAAACATTTTCAATACACATGAGACTCACTTCTCTAGAGACCACCATGTGACAGGGGTCATGATCAGTCTAATAGATCTGCCAGATCTGTCAAATTGACCAAGCATGAACAACAGCTGATAAGAGACACATCACAGTCGTCAGCTGACACCTCTGACGAAGGCGTTCTGCCGCTGAAACATGTCAGGGAAATAATCTATTTAGCTTTTCACAATATGTCTTATTAGAAGAAAACACAAAGTTTCTATATAACAATAGTTTGCATGTTCTATCTCTGGGTGGTTTTCCCCATCAACAAAAAACATGCACAAGTTAAGGAAGTCCTGATCAAGACTATCAACATGATCACATAGATGGGTACTGCACTGCACTATTGACAAGATGTCCAGAGGAACTGAGGGACGGGTCAAATGCAGAGGATAAATTTCAATAAAATGTATCTTCACCCATCCATCCATAACTTGCTGTCTGGTATTTAAATATTGATTTATTTCAGCGACTTATTACTCAGAGAGAAGAGAGGATCTGCTCTACTGAGAGAACCAGAACTTTGTGCAGCGTGAAATAGCCCCACAGACTTGGTTTTATTTTTGGTTTATTTTTAGAAAGCCAAATAAATATCTTATGAGGTGGAACTTGGTGTGAAAGGGTATGCCATTTCAGTAGAGCAGTTTTACGAACAAAAATGTTAAAAAGAAAGAAAGAAAATTATGGGTTTATCAGAAAACCCATGAAAAACACTGACCACAACTCAAAAATCCATTTAGACTTAGACAAACTACATCAATCCACAAGGGAAATTACTTGGATACAGGAGCTCACACATCACAATATATTTTAATAACAAAGATCAAAAATATAAATGTTAATAATAAATTCTAAATAAGTAGCAAAAAAGATAGCAAGAAACTGGTGTCAAATAAGGCATACCGTATTTTCTGGACTATAAGTCGCTCTGGAGTACAAGTCGCACCAGCCAAAAGTGCATAATGAAGAAGAAAAAACATATAAGTCGCATTGGACTACAGACATTTCAACACTTCAAACTGTCCACCTCGGCTTGAAAGTCTGCTGCAGTTTTTGGGACATTGTTGTCCTGCTCTAATAGAGGCAGGTGCGTTGCATGAAGCGTTAACAGCTTTTTTGTTTTCTTCATTGCAGTTTGTGTGTCCTCCGCTCTTCGCCAGTCCTCACTCCAACATTTCTTTCTGCTGCTCGATTACTGTTTTCAGCTGCACTACTTGCAGCTTGTAATCTGCAGAATGTGATTTTCTTTTTGGGGCTTTTGTCTTCAGTCTTTCTCAGTTGTCTTTATATAGTAAGTTGATGTTGAAACTTTCAGTGGTGCAGGAGTAACGGAAGTAGCAGATACTGTCACACAAGCATAGAGCGCCCCCTCGTGGCTGTCAGTGTGAAAATAACACACATGTGAAAGTCACACCTGAGTATAAATTGCAGGACCACCCAAACCATGAGAAAAAGTGTGACTTATTGTCTGAAAAATATTGTAATTATAAAAATGTATACATGCGCAATATACAAAAAATAGAATAGACAAACTAGAAAATAATAGGGATGGTACAAGATCTTGTGAGACAAAATTGCCATGAGATTGTGTGCACATGAGAAAAATGATCTCGTCAGATATTTTTTCCAAGTGTTTACATTTTGATTGGACAAAAAACGGGTTAAAAAAGTTCCAAAAAGCAGTACTAAAAAGGAAACATAAATATAAAATCAAATAAATAAAAAATTGTGAGGCCAAAATTGGAAACTGAAATGTATGTATTAGGATCTGTGTTAAAATCTGGTCTTGTCTCATTTTCATGGACCCAATCTTGCATCTTCTCCAATCCCTAGTAAATAAGTAATAAAAAAAACCGTATCTCAGCTATATACGAGACTTTAACAAGACTTAATTTATGCCTTTAACCTAGTAGTTGTTTGAGCAGAGAAAATAGTAGCATGCCATCATCGACTATAGAGTGTGTGTGTAAAGTCTTTATTTAGAGCTACTCAGATTTGTCTTGTCATCTTAGCGATCACGCCAACACAGTACAATAAAAACATGGTGGGGCCAAATATTGATTTAGTATTTTATGACATTTTTGAGTGGTAAGTCAATATCGGCCAGACTCTGTGGAACCAGGGAAGCCTTCCTCCACAGCCTCAGCTTCCTTAAGATGAACAATCAGCAGTGGAAAGAGAACTGAACATTTGTCCTCAGGTAAAACTACAGATACATGACTAATAATGTGCTCAATGACAAGAACTGCTACCAAAAAATGTGATTTATTGGTGAGTTGTGTAAATTTTCCGCTGGAAGGTCCGTCAAATGCTTTTCTTCATGGAGATGTTATTGCTTCGTCTACATATCATACTGTTTCACAGTATGATATTAAAAATGTCTGTATACATGAAGATATCATTATATATCATAATATATCAATATATCATTAAGAAGTTGCCGATATGATACATATCTTGATACATAGGCCACGATACAATACATATTTCGATACATAGGCCATGATACTATACATACCTTGATACATAGGCCACGATACAATACATACCTCGATCCATAGGCCACGATACAATACATATTTTGATACATAGGCCACGATACAATACATACCTCGATCCATAGGCCACGATACAATACATATTTCGATACATAGGCCATGATACGATACATACCTCGATAGATAGGTCATGATACGATACATATTTCGATACGTAGGCCACGATACAATACATATTTCGATACATAGGCCACGATACGGTACATACCTCGATACACTGGCCATGATATAATACATATCTCGATACATACATAGGCCACGATACAATACATTCCTCGATACATAGGCAACGATACGTTACATACCTCAATACATAGGCGACAAAATGATACATACTTTGATACATAGGCCACAATACAATACATACCTCGATACATAAGCCATGATACAAAACATATCTCGATACAGTGCACTTTTGAGTCGATATATTTCAAAATGATTCGGTTCAATAAAAAATAAAGGTTAAATCATGACTGTGATATTGAAAGTCTTTGTTAAACCACTTCTCCTGCAAAGTTGATATGAAATACAACCATTTTAACCATCAAAACAACAAAACTGTAGCACTGTAGCAAAATAATTTTGTAAAATATACCAAAAAATACTCTTTGGCGATATATCGATACTGTATCATCACATTAGACAATATGATACATCGATTTTTTGCACACCCCTAGTGGAGACCAAACCAGACCAAGTTACAGGTCAGATCTGTGGAGAGGCGACCCCGCTCACAGTCAGAATGTCTGTTTTTCTAGGTGTTTTTAAGCTATAAAACCACCTGTAATTGAATAGATGTAAAGTAGCTGTTTAATGTCACACTGTGGATCATTCCAGGCTGCAATGACATATTCATAGAAACAAGCCGGTGACAGATCCTCCACCAGAAAAGTTACATGATGCAGCTTTAAGTAAAAAAAAAACATACACAAGATCAACACTTGTTCAGAGTACTACATGCTATTATGCTCATTTTCAACACAATTTTAGATGCAGTGCTGTTTTGTGAGTTTTTCTGCTTGTAGAAAGGAGCAGAGACACTCCTGGATTCCCCAATTTTAACTTGTACAGTACGTAACATCAACAATTTGAAATGGGGCGACAGTAGCTCAGTATTTGTCCACTGACCTGAAGGTTGGCAGTTCAAATCCTGCACTGCAAATTTCTCTGATCTAGCCAAGATTTTAAAACTTATATTAGGTTATTCATCTTGTTTTCAGATTTATTATCTACTTACTGGTTCACAGACTGCTTCATTGTAGTCTAGAGGTCGTTTATTTGAAGAGAACTTGTCAAGTAAAATGATCTTGCTGCATGGACAGATAATTTCACCACTTTTAAGTCATTTTCTGATAGATTTAAGTGTTTATATCTTAAATTTTGGACAAGCTCTTTTTCTGTGTGCTCTCAACATAAAACATCACTGGTACGATTCCAGCTCCCACAGATTAATGCTGTCGTGTCCTTGGGCAAAACGCTTATCCCACCTTTCCCCCATTGTGTGCGTACACTGGTGTATGAGTGTGTAAAGATTTTTAAGTGCCTTGAAGGTGGAAAAATGCAATATAAAAATTTAAAAAAATTACAATTCTATGGCTACAATTACCTTCAATTACAAGTATAAGTATATTTTTTTAAGCCGACTCAAAAAAATACTCAAAAAATACTTAGAGTAACATGAGTATTTGTAAGTAGCGGATACTTTCTACCTCTGCTAACAGTACACACATACTGTATCTAACCCTAAGCCTTGGGGAGCACTGCTTGATTCTTACAATAAATGATATTAACTTTCATCTGTACACTTTCCCTCTCCTCCGTTACGCCATTTGCTTCTAATACCCCCCCTCGAGCTGAATTATGATCGCCATGGCAACAGCGGGCAGGCATCCCCTTTGATAGGCTCTGCGGGCTCGCTCACCCGGTCCCGAGGGAAGAACTGTCACTCACGGATGCTCTAAAATTAGCCCCCCGTCTGGATCCGACCGGCCACTACGCCACGAACGCGACCGTAGCCATCAATAATCATACATACTGTAATTCACTTTGATCTCCCCGCTAAGGTCCACTCAAGGCATCATGGGAAATGTCAAATGCAGTTGTTGTGGTGCTGTTGAAAATGGCAGTGGGATTCTTGCTCTGGTGTAATGGCAAAAGGAAGCTGTAAAAACGCCCGAGGAGTTTGACCACATTATGAGTACACAGGATAAATGTTGTTTTTGCTTGTTGACATATAGGGTCTCGTCTGAGAAATGACTGTTTAAAGGTGCACAGTGTAACTTCTGCCAAACCTAACCTGCTTGCCTCCATGGAGATATTATGCCACAGAATGGAAATAAGCTGGGCAGTCACAATGGAGACAGGTTAATGGTCAGATCTATGGAAAAGCAAGCCTGCACATTGTAAGAATTAACGTTTTTGGGAAGCATCTTTGAGCTCTAAAACACGTGTAATTCAACAAATGCAAGGGAGATATGTTTAATGCTCAACTGTGGAACATTCCAGGAAAAGAAATGGAAACAAGTTACACAGTGTACATTTTAAGGTTCTATATTACGCCAAATTGAATCTTGTGAGCTTTAACCCATGTTATAACGCTGTTACCTCCTCAAAAACAGACCTGGAGTTGTGTTTTGTTTCATTCATCTTTGAGTAATCCTTTATTATTAGTCTCATCTCCAAATCCTTTATTATTAGTCTGTCTGCATCTCCAAAGCTCTAAATGCTCAGCCCCCCTGTGGACTGCACACACATTTGTGTGCTCACTTACTCTTTCTTGGCTGCATTTTGTTGTTACGCGCAGCAGCACTTACCAAGTATACACAGTGCTGAAATGAAGGCGCTGTCTGTGTGGAGTCTTTCCTAGTTTGACACAAGGGATTCAGTGGGGGTTTGGAAAGTCTCATCCTTTATGAGGCCCTCGAACTTGGATCTGAGAAGAACTTCAAGAAGCTCAGCAATCAACTCACTTTGGAGCTGAGGAGGTGTCATCTCAAAGTGAGTCTCAGAGTCTTGTGCTGCGGGGGGAGTGGTTGTTCGAACTTGTTCTTGGGTGCCTATTTTGCAGAAACATATGTTAATTTCACATCTTGGCTTATGATTGGCAAAGGAAAAAGACAAGGAGAAATACCACATGATTTGGTCCAATATTCAGTTGAGTTGGTTAACCTGCTGAAACATACTCACTTGCATTGAGTGGAACTGTTGGGCAGTTCTCTCAAGCTTCAAGACCATAAACCAGGTTTTTAGCAGTGTTGTACCTGAACACGTTCATTGAACAATAGTCCAAAAACGCATTCATATTTTGGGCAAACGTGAACTGAACGCACCATATCACTGCCTGATGAATGATGATGCATGCCGTTCACAGATACCAGAATGAACACGTTCAATTCGTTCGATAGGGTGCCAGATTTCTTTAGTGTTCCGGCCAAAACACACTGTAAAGAGCCCTTCATATTTAGCGGAAAAACATTCAATCTGGTAACAACACTAGCTACCCGTGTCGCATCACTTGGTGCTCTATCTCCTCCTCTGTCTCCTGCACAGAGAGCTGTGACCTGTCTGGTATCATCTCAGTGTCTTCTAAGATTTCCGTAGATTTCAGGCTCTCCCGGGGGCGTGGATAGTTGTATCGATCAGGTGTGAGTGGATGTCCGGCTACTGAAGTTTGAGACATTTCTTCTCATCATTTCCACACTCACCTGATTTAAAGCATACGGATCATTAAGACGTATCCACTCACTAATGTTAATTTAGCATCATCACTTATTTTATCACATGGTGCTAAACTGTTCTAGTGCGCTGACGATATCGCGAGCTAGCGTGCAGCGCTGCTTTCTGCACTCAGGCTGCATGTTTCATTGTTAAAACTAATAAAATAATTACTGTCTGTGGTTCTATACGGCTTTGGCGATGATATAGAAAAAAGTATAGCTCGCAGCAATGTACTGAGAAAAAAGAACTTTGAGCTAGTTCATGTAGAAAATGAACTTTCCCAACACAGGTTTCTGGTACATCAAGCCTTCCTTTTTGGACAGACAAGAAAGGAGGTACATGATTATACATGCATATGCAGCATCAAAAAATGACAGTAACACATTCTTAAAGTGCTACTTTGGCGAACATTCTCATGTTGGAAATGTGGCGCTGTACTTATAGGAAAAAGATCAGTTAATTTGATTCCACAATCACCAGTATGTGTGTTTGTGTGTACAGTTTGCCTGTTTATGTGTGTCTGTGAGAGTGTTTAGGGGTGTGGGTAAAGGTGACATTTCCTCATGTCCATATGTCACAGACATATACACACAAAGTGTAATTCCATTCATCTTCCTAGAATATGAAAAAAGAGATAATGATGACAGATGAAGTTAATATTAGGAAAAAGTGTCAGACACTTGTATGACAAACCAATGACTGAGTGCTTTTTTGGACTTAAGCACATGGGAGAATTCCTTTCATAATGAACACACACCTTAACTATTCTGTCGGGATTCATGCTGTTGAACTTGAACTCAGCCTCACACTCCTCCCGTTTGCAACATCTAGGAGTTGCCTGATGTAGTCGGCCTCCAGTCTCATGCAAATGAAGTGGACCAGTTGGGTGATGTTGTAATCCTTCAACCTGTGAGGAAGGCAATACAGCCCAACTGCCTCTTATTTTATTGTCTTTCATCACTACCGGTGGAAGATGCTGTCTTTCAACACCCTCAGGGCACTCTCAACAAAATTATTTGTGTTGTTGCCCCGTGTCAGAAGACCCGTGCGTAGACAGATAGCCCAGTCCCTGCATTGGGAAAACACTGCAGTCAGATAGTCTCGGTACTGTCGGTGCTTTAGCATCACTGGGTGCTCCTCTGGTGTTCAGCATATACCAGATTTTTAAAAATATCCAGCAATCACTGCCAGTCTCCCTTCGGCACCTGTGATGAAAATATTACATGAAGAGTTTTTATACACACCAGAAAGAGAGTGTAGCACCTTCAAACAAATACATTTGCTCAACTAACTCAGTGCATATTTAGAATAAAACAATATGAATCTCTCTGACAAACCCCTTCTCCACATGGTCTGCAGCACGTGAAAGACACAGAGGAGGGGAGTGGTCTGAGGAAACGCATTCTGCAGGGCCTGTCGCAGAGCTTTGCAGTCGTCCGTCATGACCTTTGGGCCTACATATCCTCTTCCATAAAGAGCATCCCCGGTAGCATAGTTTGCAGAACATTGAGTCCCGCTGCAATAGTATTCTGTGACTCGGATGTTGTGACTATAACTACCAGTGGCAACCCACTGGCAGCCAAGTGGGTCAACAAGAGGAATATTCTGCTGTTCATGCGGTCACAGTTTCCTGACAGAAATTAATGATAATTTGTTCAGAATTTTTGTAGTCCAAATTTTTCTGCTACAACCATTCATAAACGGGTTGCAGCTCACACGTACAGACAATGAGCAAGTGTGTAAAGCTAAAACACAGTTCACTTTTAAACAGAGCTAACCTGTTCAGTTGCTGTACTATTTCTTTGGTTACTGACCCCAGTGAACTTGATGATGACATCTGATTCCCTTGTTGCTTGTTGACGTTTACCATGTGTTTACTGTGATCACGGTAGTCACCATTCAAAAGAGCACTGATATAGAACTGTCTCTCCAGTCTGTGGATCCTCTTCATGACTGGAGTACACAAAGCAATAACCATCACCCTGCTCCTCCTGAAGGTCATATGTCAGGGTGTTCAGGGGTGAGGAGGGTGAGCGCCCACTCTGAAAGTGTTTGTTCAATTTCTGTATGGTCTCTCTGGCCACATCCCGCTACGGTGGTGGGTGTGGTGATGTTTTATAGTGACATGCAACAAAAACCCCTGCTGAATATGAGCATCACTGGATCTATAAAGTATGGAAAGGAAACATGAGCATGTAACGAGGATTGAACACTATGTAATGTTTATTTCTAAACTCTTCTATTCTGTTGTGCATAATAGCCAACCTGGACTTCTTGTTCTGTCTGTGTTTTTTTAACACAAGGTAGAGCCCAGCAGGACAATGTGTGTTCCTTTTACTGGAACCGGTCTGCCTGGTGTTGTGTTCTCATCTCATCATCTCATTTCATGTCAACTTTTCAACACAGAAATGCTTAATTACTAGTCATGAGTGACTCCAGTTTAATGATACCACATATTCTGTTCAACTGTCAAAGAAAAGGCTAAGTCTAACTCTTTGTCTCTATGTCAATGCCAAAGGTGGTTTAAATGAGTCATTAGATCGATATTGGTCTTACCAAGTCTAAGGCTCAGTAGATGCAATAGATGATGATGAGAAAAAGTATTTGCAAGAGTGCGTCTAGATTTCAAGACTACTTCATTACAGCTCTGACTATTTTAACAAGAGCTCCGCCAGCGGGGCAAAATACGCCCGTACTTTGAATTAATTAATTGTTGGTGCAGTTTGGAAGTTTGACATTCCTAGGTGAGACGGTTGTCGAGTTAGAGCGCGGACAAGAAATTGTCCACAGACAGACGGACAGACGGACGGATAATCAATAGGGAAATCTGGCTCTTGCAGTAGGAGTATGAGTATGACATCATCACATTCTAGAATCGGAATTCCACCAATCAGATTGCAGCAACAGAACTTAAAGACACTACAAAGCTTTAATGTGTCAAAGCTCAAAGAAGCAGAGAATGTGGGTTGTTCTCGCTTTCAGCAGCAGAACATTTGAGGAGAGTTCAGATCTTTCATGAAGACAAAGCTTCAAAGACTTCAAAGCTTTGAAGTGTCCACAGACGGATGGACGGACAGACGGACAGACGGACAGCGCCATAACATAATACGTCCCGTCTTATTACAACGGGCGTATAAAAATGACAAAAAAACAAAACATGACTATTGTAGATCTTACTCGGTCGCCATTGCACCGTGCCGAATCCTCAGTAACAAGTTTTTTTCATTCTTAATGTCACTCTTGAGGACCGTTAGAAGTCCTGCACCCATGTCTCTGCCTCCTCCCTGGTGCTAAGTTAGGGCTTTATGGAAGCGGTGAAACCTCTCTCCAGTGGGGTGTAATCATATAGGCAGTGCTCTTCAGGCAGAAGTTGCTGTTTAAAAAATGAATCATAATGTTAGTATATTAATCATAGTTTTTCAAAAGGCAAACATACAGTGAATTCTTTATTTGCACTGTAGGAGATAAAAGGACAGGTAATAGGTAGAGGCTAAATCCTATCAGCTCAACAAACAACTAACCCTAACCTTAACCACGCAATACCTGTGAAGATACAGTGTATTTTAAACATGAGTATCAATAAAGTATCTCTCCTTCACATTTTGCATATATTCTGTTATATCTTTTCATGGGACAACACTAACAGTTGTAGCGGCGAAAAATATTGTCAGCTTGGGCACAGTTAGGACATGCTCACTGTGGGGTGTATTTACTTTTGTTATCAGCTGTTTCTACATTAATACAAAGGGTGTACTCACTTTTATGATATACTGTAGCTCTGCCAAAACCTTTTAATAACAGAGACTATTCCTTAGTATCGAAATAGAGTTTAAAATGTTATTATTGTTACACCAACCAAAAAACATTTACCCAAAATTTATATTCTACATATTTTCATTGCATAGTGTTAGTTATTTCCCAACAAAGGATCACTTAAAGGTCCTACATTACACAAATTGGACTCTGGAGAGCTTTAAACATAACTCCAGGTACGTTTGTGATGAGGAAACAACATTATAACATCGATCAGAAAATAGTGCATAGAGGAGTTTTAAAATCCCAACACATTTGACTTGGTTTTAGAGTTTCTATGCAACATTTCCATGCAATTTCAGCAAATAAACACTTCATTTAATGGCTAGATTATGCTACAGGCCAAACCACTCCGTACTTACAAAAGCATGTCAAGAATGAAGGTCAAGGATGGCGACTCTTGGCCTTTTCTAATAAACCATTGGAGGACATCCCACTAAGGAGGTTATATGCATTCGTCTCCTCTGGGATGGGAGAAATGTCAGCGAAAAAGAGCGAGCGAGACAGGGGTTAATATATGCATGTACAATTAATTTCTTTTCCTTTGACTAATGACTCCGCACCTTGCATTATAACTATCGGCTCCATAAAGCACTTTTATTTTACTATGAATTCCCTGATGATAAGTTTTCAGTCAGAAGGGAAGAGATCCATCATGTTCACACTCCACTAGCGATGTCAGCCTTGAAGTTATTATCATTACCGAAGCTCGAGCTACTGTAATGACAATGGGGAGATGTGCAGTGAGAATTATAAGGAGAAAAGAAAAGGCAAGGAACAAAGATAAGGACAGGAAAGAAAGGACAAGTTTTGTTATCAACTATTGCGTAAAGCAGTCACTAGAGCTCCGTTACTTTTACTTGAGAAACCTTTTGACACAGATGTGGTTCCATTTTGTGTGTTGTACCTTTGTGTTAAGGCATTGAAAATATTTAGGCGGGACTAAAACAGTAAATTGCCATATCATATACAGTAAGATACTAAATAAGAGCCGGGGCATTTATTTGTTCAATCACTAAACAGACCAGGCATTTATTTGAGACCAGGTGACAGGAGGCAGGAGATTCATCCTTCCTCACAAAAATCCTTCTCAGCAAAACTGTTAAAATCTAGTGCTCAAATTCTTTTAACTAGGTTAACTATAATTTAGGCGACTTTCAATACAGATGTAGGCGACTTCATTTGAAATGTTACAACAAAATATCTCCAGAGCAGAGTTTCCCACATTTGAAAGCAACTCCTGAATTACAGAAAGTCATTAGAACCCTCCCACAACATGTAGAAATTTCTTTAGCGAGTTAAAACAAATGACAGACGCAGTGAGTGTGGCGCAGCAGAGTGAAAACGTTCATCCACCGCATCAGGGCACAAGGAGCGAGCAGTTTTTTTCAGCTCTTATAGTTTATGCAAAGTGGTTTTAAGTTTTGTTTCTGTAAAATAAGCCACATGCGGGTTGCCGACCCCTGATATACATGAACACCTAGCAGTGTGGCAGTGAATTACTTCACGGCGCATAGACCTTGATGCAGATCCAGATTACATACTATGGCTTTAAAACATTATCTATGTCAATTATTAGTACAATGTTTTGCTCCCTCTGACCTTCCTTCTCTTTTAAAGGGCCCACATTATGCAAATAATTGATATGATTGCAGATGTGTTGACCTGGTTTATAGTTAATATCTCTGTAATTACTGGGCCTATCCACATGAAACAAAAACTGGCACACAGTTCAATGTCTTCTATATCTGCAATCCAAATGTATTTCTTTGTTCACAATAGCTTCAGCCGTGAATCGTGTCTGGTAAAAGATCTTTAACCGTAAGATTAACATGGCAAGAATAATAAGTATAAGACAGCAATTTTTAAAGAGAGGGTATTCTGCAAAATAGACTTTTTTGAGTTCTACCATTATTGAGTAAATGCAAGGTGATTAAGTTTAATGCCATACTGTGAAACATTCCAAAGCAAAACTACACCTTTAAGCAAATATCATTTTCAGCACAGGGGTTTCTATGGGGCCACATAAGAAACAGAAAATGTTGTGGAGGGCCGGGCCAAAATGCATAACTCAATTCTGCATAATACTAATTGTGTTTCTTTATAAAAAGCCGTAAATAGCTTTGTTTTAACAAGCTGGTGTTTTGACGTGCTGGTCAGACTGGTAAGAGTTTATGTTATGACTAAGCAATGAAAAAGTGAGGCTGACTTACAAAAAATGTCATTAAAAAGACCTCTAAAATAAAAGCAATGCAGGTAGTCCATGCCTGAGGTAAAATGATAAAATCTGTTTATTTTGTAATTCCAAAGGGCCGTACATGGACCAGGAGCTGTACAATGCTTAAGTCTGGGTTAACAAATAATACCCCATAGAAATCTAATTTTCCCTCTGTAAACGCACTGCCAGTTATGACTTATATTCTTCGTTGAAAAGTGAAATGCAGTGTACTGTTCTGAGCAGCACATATGGTTTGTGAAATAGGCCATATGCCGCTGACAGGACGTGAATAGTCATGTGATGGATCAGGATGGAAAACACAGATGGACTCTATCTTTATGTTTGTGTGTGGTTCAGGATGTCAAAGAATGTTGGAACACAGACTAAAGTAAAACATTAAATGATTTCTAACACTGAACAATGATATAATTTACCATGTGGGTGAGGTTTTCTGTCTGTAATCCCTGGATACATTAAAGGTGCATTGTGTAACTTCTCCACAGATGCTTCGTCAGATGCTTTTCTTCATGGAGATGTTACTGCTTTGTCTGGAATGTTTCACAGTATGGCATTAAACGTTCCTATCTCCATGGAAACCAAACCACACCAAGTTACAGGTCAATTTTTCTTTTTTAGGTATTTTTGAGCTATAGAACCACCTGTAATTGAATAAATATAAAGTAGAGCTGTTTAATGTCCTACTGAGGAACATTCCAGTCGCAATTAAATTTATTCAACTCCCACTGCGAATTAGGTTTATTGGTCAAACGTACAAACTAACAGCTATTTACAAAAAATAAATCAAGCAAGAACAGTTTAAACAGCTCAAACACAACTAATATTACAAGTGTTTTCTCCAAATTCAACACAAAATGCTACTTTTAATGACTACTGCAGTCTAAAAATTATTCATTCCCCTCATAAGAGCACACTTTTGCAGATCAGGTTTGGTCCCAAGCGCACCAGATGCAACCAAGGGCGTCATTATTTGCATCAGATGTGACAAAGAACCCCTCAAATATCTGGACTGTTGACGGTGACCTTTCATTGCATGTTAGAAATATGGCTAAGTCAAGAGAATTGTCCAAAAAGTTCAGAGAAGAGATGATTGCATTGCACAAACAAAGAAAAGGATACAAAAATATACCAAAGGCACTGAATGTTCCTGTACAATGTATAGTTGGAAGCGGCGTTTGAAAGTTTAAAGTTAAAGGAACAGTGGCTACACTACCTGGACGTGGCAGAAAAGAGGAAACTATCGACGTTTGCCACCAGAGTCCTGAGGAGGCAGGTAGTAAGAAACCCTCGACTGACTTAAAAGACCTGCAGCTAGACAGTGGCAGCAGGCACTGAGGTTTCAGTTTCCACAATAAGGCGCATACTGAACGCTGAAGGGTTCCATGCCAGAACTCCAAGGCGTGCATCACTACTGACCCAAAGGCACAAGAAAAGTCGGCTCCAGTTTGCTCAAAACTATATAAATAAGCCAAGAGGTTTTGGGATTCTATTCTGTGGAGCGATGAAACAAAATTGGAACTTTTTGCACCTATGGGTCAGCGGTACGTCTGGAGGAAGAAGAATGGACCTTCCAACAGCACAATGATCCCAAGCATACCTCAAAGTCCACTCAGACTTGGTTTCAGAAGAAGACCTGGAAGATACTAAAGTGGCCATCACAGTTGCTTGACTTGAACCCTGTTGAAAATCTCTGGTGAGATTTGAAAAAGGCAGTTGCAACACACAAACCCAAGAATATTAGCGTACTGGAGGCCTTTGCCCATGAGGAATGGGCAAAGATTCCTCATGAGCTGCCTGAAACTGATGTCTTGCTATGCATCACATTTACAGCAGGTCATAACAGCAAAAGGTGCTCTACTAAGTCCTAAAGATGCTTGTCAGGAAAGGGTTGAATAATTTTGAGACTGCAGTAGTCATTAAAAGTAGCATTTTGTGTTGAATTTGGAGAAAACACACACGTAATATTAGTTGTGTTGAGCTATTTAAATTGTTCTTGCTTGATTTCTTTTTGTAAACATCTGCTAGTTTCTACATTTTACCAATAAACCTAATTTGCAGTGGGGTTGAATCATTTTGATTGCACTATTTTAATAATCAAAACAGTGAATATGTCAAAGTGTATTGCATAAAACAAGTTTCCTTCCACTAAAAAAGCAACAAAACTGTAGTGTGATCATAAAGATCGTTATGATGAGACAAACAAGCCGCGTGCCACTAACCTGGCTAACGTCCCAGATTACTTTCTCCGGGTAAGAGGCCCTGCTGCCCAAAGAAACGCAGGTGGCGTGGAGTACGCAGCGGCCGGCTGGCCAGACTGAAGTGCTGGCTGGTCCTTTGTCCAGAACTTTTGCAGTGTCCAGCGAACATCCCCCAGAGATTATGCAGCCTGTTATCGCCGCTTTCTTGCGCGGCGGAAACTTCACCCCCATCACCGTTGCTGTTTGTGTACTACCGGTTTGTGGACGAGGATGACCCAACGCTGGTGTGCCTTCGCCGGTCTCGTCTACAGGGATGAGCGGCGTGAATCCCGGCAACCTCTAGCCCCTGAGTCGGGCTGCTCGGCTGACCACATGATCCAGATTTCACTGAAATGCGCGCTTTTAAATGCAAGATCCGTGGTTAACAAGACTTTTGTTGTCCAGGATTATTTCTCTTCTCACTCGCTGGATGCGCTTTTCCTCACGGAGACCTGGATTAATTCCAGTGAGTCCTCCGCTTTTACAGAACTGTTACCTCCAGACTGTGTTTTTATTAATGCACGAGGTCCACGGGACGTGGAAGGTGCTTGCATCGCTTCAGTTTTTAGGAAAAGCGTAAGCTACAAGCCACTGACGACAGACTTTTTCGCTTCATTTGAAGTGAGCTGCTTTGAACTTTGTGAAAAAAATCCTGTGTTTGCGCGGTGATTTACAGACCGCGAAAGTAGACTTTATCAGTGAATTTTCATTTCATTGCTCCCGTGTTGACAAACTATGATAAAATTTTTATTGGTTGGTGATTTTAATTTGCATATTTGTTGTCTTTCTGCGTCTATGGCAAAAGATTTTATGGAACTGATTGATGGTTTTTAACTTGGTGCAACATGTTAAAGAACCCACACAGATACATGGCCATACATTGGATCTGGTGATCTCATGTACAATTTGTCCATTAACAATGTATTGGTAGGGGATGCTGTCATTTCTGACCATTGTCCTATTTTGTTTGATTTTATTCTGCGCGACTGTCTGAAGCCTATTTCTGTATACGTCACTGCCACGTCCTAAAACCGGACACCGCGGCGTCATTTTCGTCTTTTAATGAAAAATGTGCCTGACCTGGGTGTGCCGCCGGCTTTCAGGACACTGAAGAAAATTACAAACTCTTTTATGGCTGCGTGCACTACAGTCATGGACTCTGTAGCTCCACAAAAGCTGCAGCCCCAGAGTCAAACCTGTGCCATGGATAAATGACACCACTCGCGAGGCCAGGCAAGCAGATGTAGGCAGGCGGAAAGGAAGTGGAAAAGTGATCATTTGCAAGTATCTTATGAAATTTTAAGAGACAGTATAAAAATGTATCAGAAATCTGTTAAAGAGGAACAGAGGAAACATTTTTCAAACTTGGTTTTGACAAATGTCAATAATCCTCGTATTTTATTTCAAACAATTGGGTCTGTTTGAACCCATCCAAATCCACTATTTTAGATTCTTGTTCTGAAAAATGTGACCAGTTTTTATCTTATTTCACAGAGAAAGTTGCGTTGATTAGAGCCAACTTAAACTGTCCTTCTGCTGTTCCACGAATAAGCATGTCTAGTCCAGCTATTTTTTGTAAATTTGAGCCAGTGTCTTTGGTGTTTCTCTCTAAAATAGCTAATGAGCTTAAAGCTTCGTCCAGTCCTATTGACCCCGTCCCTCCAAGGTTATTTAAGGAGGTATGGACAACAACTGGCTCGAGTGTATGTGAAATTATGAACAGCAGTCTTGTCTCTGGTGTTGTATCTTCTTTTTAAAGGCTGTGTCGAACCTCTCCTTAAGAAACCAAGTTTGGACTCATCAAATGTTTCAAATTTTCGTCCAATCTCTAAGCTTCCTTTTTGGCTAAAAGTATTGGAAAAATGTGTTCTTTGTCAATTGCAGCCTTTTTAAAAGCACATGGCATTTTAGAACGTTTCCAGTCAGGTTACAAAGCCCTGCATATGCACAGTCTGCACTTTTAAAGGTTTTTAATGACCTATTTTTAATGACTGATGGTGGTAGCTCTGCCATTTTAGTGCTTTTAGACCTGACTGCTGCTTTTGACACAGTCGACCATGCAACTCTTTTAAAGCCGCCTTGAAGACTGTGTGGGTGTCAGGGGACCACCTTAAACTGGTTCAGGTCTTATCTTTCTGGGAGATCCTGCACTGTCAGGCTGGGGGACTCCACCTCGTCTGCTGCTCCGTTGCACTGTGAGCCCCCCAGGGGTCAATTCTTGGCCTATTCTTTTACCCTCTACCTGCTCCCACTCGGTGCAATTTTAAAAGCATGGCATTTTATATCATTTTTACGCTGATGACTGCCAGATTTATCTTCCAATTTCTAAGCATGCGAAAGCCCCCTGACACCCTTGTTGAACTGCCTTGGTGACGTCAAGGCTTGGTTGGCCCAAAATTTTCTCTGTTTGAATGAAGGGAAAACTGAAATTGTGCTCTTTGTGCCCACTGATCCCTCATTGGACTTGGGCCCCTTTAAAGATAATGTTCATCCCTTCGCCACCAACCTTGGCGTCACCATGGACAAGGATTTTAAACTCAGCAAGCAGATCAACACAGTCGTTAAATCAGGCTTTTATCATCTTCGCCTTTTATGCAAAGTCAAGCCGTTTTTAAGTTTCAAGCACTTTGAACAAGTCGTTCACGCCTTTATTTCGTCGCGTCTGGACGACTGTAATGCTCTTTATACTGGCATATCACAAAATGCTCTTTCACGCTTACAGTTAGTCCAGAACTCTGCGGCACGACTTTTAACAGGAATCAAAAAACGTGAGCACATCACCCCAATTCTTGCATCTTTGCACTGGCTTCCTGTTCATTTTAGAATTGATTTTAAAATTTTATTGTTTGTTTTTAAAGCTTTGAATGGACTGGCCCCGGATTACATCTCGGACCTCATCCAAATCTACACTCCGGCGCTCTGAGGTCTGAGGGCCAGCTCCAGCTTGTGGTGCCTAGACCAGACTTAAATCCAGAGGGGACAGAGCTTTTTCTGTGGTTGGTCCTAAACTATGGAACGCCCTGCCCCCCCCACGTCCGAGCAGCTCCCACAGTGGAGTGTTTTAAGTCTCGTCTTAAGAACCACTTTTATTCTCTGGCTTTTAACACCGCATGAGTTGTGTGGTCCTCTGTGTCTTTTATTGTTTTTTAGGGTTTTTTATTATTTTATTGTTCTTAGAGTATTTATTATTATTATTATTATTATTATTATTATTATTATTATTATTATTATTATTATTATTTTATTTTATTTTTAAAAAAAATATTTTATTGTTTTTATTATTTTATGGTATATTTATTTGTATGCACTCTGGTAGGGCATTTGATTACTTGTTTATTTTAAACAGTTTCTGTGGTTATTTGTTTATTTTAAATGATGTTTTTGTGCAGCACTTTGGAAACGCTTTCAGTTTTTGAAATATGCTATATAAATAAAGTGGATTGGATAGGATTGGATAAAAAATGTGCTTAAATATCCCCCCCAAAAAATGCCTTTGCCGATATATATCGATACAGCAGTCCACGATAACAATAATCTATCACCAAATTTAGTCTGAATATTTTTGCACACCCCTATTATCAATGGCTTTTCTACCTCTGTGAATGCGTTCCTTTCTGCTCTGGTGAAATATTGACTGACTGGTGCATTGTGGGAAGGACAACAATAAAAACGTGATGAGAGTAAGTCCTCACCTGAGCATCTGCTGTTGGAGAGTATTATCATCACCACACTCATTACGACCTTAATGACATTCACGTACGCGGAGCTTTTTGACTGATAAGCCCACACAAGCAGCGCCATATGTGGATCCACCGACAACACGTCTCCTTCACCAGGTGCATCAAAGAAGAGCAAGCCAGAGTGGTCTGAGAAGAAAAAAACTACTACTATTACTACCACTACCCCTACTACTACTACTACTACTACTACTGCTACGTTTACATGCACGCTAGGAGAACGTGACTGGCATAGGGTGATCAGATTTTCAAAATAAAAAACTGGGACATCCCTGGTTTGGGTTGGTAATAATAAACTTGTGAATTGAGTGCGTAATTAAGGAAAATTGTTCTGCACTCTGCACTAATGTGAGTCAGTATAGTAACATGTTGTGTTTTTGTCATTTTAGGCAGCTTTTCTGTATATTACCTAAACAAATGACAATTTAGGCTTCTCTTTATTGTTGGCAGGGATCAGATTGGTCAAAAATAAGGACACCTGGGACAATTCTTGTATAAAACTGGGACAAATCAGTGGTTTTGTATAAATCTGCTGGGACAGGGGATACAGGGCTCAAAACTGGGACTGTCCCAGGTAAATAGGGACGTCTGGTAACCCAATGTTAAGGATCTTGTGACAGCATCCTTTAAGTTGCCCCATCACCCCCGAATGGCACGTCTTTCTCTGGGCCCACCTTTTACCCGGTAGAGTGCATGAGCACTCCTTGTGTTTTTGCTGAGAAAGCTACAGTAGACTGTTTCCCCTGAAGACCTGCACATGTGCCCCATGGCCCTGTATCCCTACTAACAGTTTTCCCCGCTGCCTGGACTCTATTTTCCACTAGTGCGTCCGAGGGCTCCCACATGCTTCTTACCTGCTGCTGACTTCCGCCCTCTGGTTGACTGATCCACGGGCAAAACCAGAGCACTTCCTGGTCGCGCCGTAAATAGAGCGTTGTGGCGCACTTTGGGCATCATGTGACCACAGGCTCAATCATTATTGATCATTTGTGTTTTTATCCCCTGTTTTCTTGAGTTTTTGAGTTAATAAAGTAAAAGCCATATGGGGGCTTATTTAAGTTTTTTTTTATTATGTTTTATTATGTTGATATATACAATTTGCTTTATTATTTTTTCACTGTGTCCTGTAACTATTGCACTCTGTCCCACCTTGTGATGTCATGTAATTCAGGAAGTGCTCTACTGTGTTTTTAAACTCCCCACACCTTCACTAGAATCATTTGGATGAGTACAGCCCTGAAATGACCGATCTCTACTGCACCAAAAGTAAAATGTAGCTGTTAACTTAAAAACCACATGACAAAAATCCACATGACATCAGAGGGTGGAACAGCATTTTGAGCTTTGGACTTGTGGCTGACTAACAATTAAGAATTACCCAAATGTGTGAATGAACGCACATCTGAGCTGGTCCAGTATTTCCGTTTGAGTTTAAAAATGTTAACTTTCTGTGAAATTAGCGACGATAGGTGTCAACAAGTTTCAAAATCTGCCCTCAAATGAAAAGGCGTCTAACTAAACTGCAGCATTAGATTTTCAGAAAGCTGCAAATTTACCTTGTTGGCACTAAAATTGCTCGAAAATTGCCAGGAACAGTCAATAATGCTGTTAAAACACCGTACACACAGTAGATTAGTGCAAAAAGGATGATTCGGTATTTAATACCTGTGGTTTCTTGCTTATTATGTGTGTATGTGCTCCTCCTTTGGATTAGAACATGTATTTATAAGGAAAATCTAGTGTGTTTGTGCCGTGATGGTTGCATAATACGACACTGAAGAGAATCTCTTTTGATCTGTGTTAGAAAAGAATGTGCTCAATGCAGCTTTCTTATTCAGTGACTCAGTGACAAATGATACCTACGGTACATAAAATTGCTCTGTCCTCACCACGACATTTCAAATATTAAAGCAAGATCAACTTTTGAGAGTTGGTGTTCCCTCTCATTCACCCATTCGAAGTTGTATTTAGTGTCATTCAGTCATGTTTGAGTCACTTTTATTCTCCTGTATTCAAGACGTAATTTCTCAGATCAACCCCTGTTTTCACTGTCACCGGTACATGCCCACTGATCTGCACTTATTTTCTGGTACTGTTAGCCAATTATGGATGTGATTTGAATGCTGTAATATTGACGAGTAAAATCAGTACAATCTAGGCCTGGGCAAAAAATCGACTTAAAATAAAAATTGAGTTGGCAAGTCAAATTGATTCCTTTTTTCGGAAAATTGGTATTTAAGTTTTTTGTTTTTTTTACAGCACGTACATTTTGCATTCACCAAGTCTTCCTATAGGCTTTCTGTAGTCACTTCCTGCAGTGTGTTACACTTTCCCCCCGAGAACGACACAGGCACAAACAAATCTGTCACAGAAAGAACGCTCATATAATCCACTGAGTCATGTCCTTTAGTCCGACTGAAGCTGAAGCATCAGAACAAGGAAAGAGCTGCTTTTTTCAGCGTTTACAGTTTATGCAAATTAGCCATGTGGTTTTAAGTTTTGTTTCTGTAAGACGTAAACAAATGTGCCAAAGCTGCATTAAACACATTCTAATCTCACACGGGCTCATGTGGCTCTACAGTGGTGATGATTTATTTGTTCTACAGTTGAGTTTATTTATGCAGATTAGTAATAGTAATAATAATGATGATAATTTTAATATAAAAGCATTAATGATTAATAGATAATTGTTTATTCAATTAAGAAAATATAATTAAACGCCTATCCCTACTGTGGACTACATGAAATACTTCCACTTTATTCAGTGGAGAAGAGTTTTCACAACACAGTGAAAATTTGGCATGCTGTTATAAGGTCAGATAGGATCGAATCATGAATCGAGTTTTTTATTTAAAAAAATCTAAGAATGTTGCCCAGCTCTAGTACAATCTATAATCAGTCTCAGTGTTACATGGAAATAATTTACATTAATTTACATTTCTAACCACAGTTAATTGTCATAGATACCACTATAAACTGTATAAAGAAATGAGTGTAGCTTCACCCATACATTGGTGTTTCAGCTCCAGGAAAATGAAGCTCATTGAGACTTGCAGTTAAATGGGTGAATTTGGAGCTGAGTTCTATATTTGGAGTTTTGACCGCGAGTCTCAAAGCAACGAAAGAGCCACACTGCTGGTTTAGCTGTTGAGGCCGCCACACACTACAGTAAAATTTTGGCTGCGATTTCTTCTTGATTTTAAAGCCAGTGTGTGCTCCTCATGTGTGTGGTGTCAATGTCAGATCGTAACCACCAAACATCAGCAATGCTAGCCCAATTTAAAGGTGCTGTATTACACAAAATTGACTCTTGGGAGCTTTAAGCCATGTTATAATGCTATTACCTCATCAAACCAAACCCAGAGTTGAGTTTTGTGTCATATACACACATTTAAGTAATTGTGTTTTCACGTTTCTTCAATAGAAAGTGAATTATAGTCAAGAGTCAGAAGCTTGTCCATTCTCACTCTCTATTTAGCATGTGAGCTATGTCCATTTATATGCACACTCAATGTTTACCACTCATTTTCTCATTACGTGCAACCGGTGCAAATTGGCCGGTCCCCACAGACTCAGCCTTTCTCAGTGAACGGCATCTAATCATCCATAATAGGCTTTTCTTCAGCACACCGTCAGACGTCTGTACCCGCTAATGCTGCTCTCCTCCTGGGACCAGAGAGCAGCTACATCTCCCTCCTTTCTTGTGTACATAATTCAGCAAATAGATCTAAAGACTGGAGGGCCCACACCATCTGGTCTCCCACGGGCATGCTGCAAGTCTGGGGAGATGACGGTGAATAGTTAAATGCCAAATGGCCTGTTTGGTTGGTTTTGCATTGCTCATTGTGTCTCCAGAGCAAGTTTGGATTGGTATTTATTATCATCAGTCTTTATTACAGGCTTGACGTCCACGATCTAACTCCCACTTCACATCAAGACGGTTCCCTGATTGTATGGGGCTTGTCTGTGTGGAGAATATATGTTCTCAATTTGTTCCAACCTCTTGTAGGACTATTTTAGACAATGTTACTGTAAAAATCCTTATAGGCCATATATTACGCTGTGTTATAATGTTGTTTCCTCATGAAAAACCTGGAGTTGTGTTTGGTTTCATTCACACATGTTTAACACACAAATCTTGCATATTCTTCTGAGTTCTTCTCTCAAACAGAAAACACTTGTTCCACCTTGTGCTCTCATGTGATAATACAGGAAATGTTCCAGTATACACCTTCACTAGAATCATTTGGATGATTTCAGTCCTGGAGATTCCAGTCTCCACTGAACTAAAGATAAAAAGTAGCTGTTAACTTGACATCACAAGGTGGAAGAGAGCATTTTGAGCTTTGAGGTCGTAGTTATGTAACCTGTTAGGAGCAGTGGGGCTGATCTCCAAAATGTTCAGTTTTTCTGATTTTACTACTTATAGGTCTGTGTTTGAGTAAAATGAACTTTATTGTTTCATTCTATAAACTACTGACAACATTTCTCCCAAATTCCAAATAAAAATATTGTCATTTAGAGCATTTATTTGCAGAAAATGAGAAATGGTCAAAATAACAAAAAGGATTAAATGTTCTCAGACGTCATATAATGCAAAGAAAACAAGATCATTTTAAAACAACAGAATACTAATGTTTTAACTTAAGAAGAGTTCAGAAATCAATATTTGGTGGAATAACCCTGATTTTTAATCACAGTGGTTTTTCTCCTTTTCCTCCTTAAATCAAGTTTGGTTCAGGTGATCTCCTCATCATTGCCTCATGAAGCCGAATGAGGTGTGTCTGTGTTGAATTCAACAGATGATGGAATAAAATGGCCATCACACATGTAGAGAGGCTGATTTCAGAAAAAAAAAAGCAGTGGTCTCTTATTTATTTTTTTTCCAGAGCTTTATATATTGGTCTGGACACTACATATAGTATAATTGAAATAGAATCAATTGAATGGACATAATTAGCAAATCGCAAAGGCAGCAATTTCCGAGTACCACAATTTTTCTCCACAAACCACAAAATCTCCTGTTTTATTCTGCATAAAAACTGCTACCCCTGTGGTTTCAATCTGTACAATGTTCTGAAATGTGACTCTTGTTTTAGTTTGTCACTTTTGTCAGGCTTTTTGTAAATTCTTCTGAACCCATTTAAAATTTTAACTTTCAACAGAATCCTACTATGAAAACGAAAATCCCCAAAAATGTAATCACAATTCGATATTTTTCCCTAAATCATGCAGTAAAAATCTAAATAATTTCCCTTGTGGATCAATAAAGTTTGTTCTAAAAATGCAATTGTGACAGTGGAATTAACATTAACACTAAATCGATAATAGTATTCACCAAAACAATTTAAAGGTGCATTGTGTAACTCTTCTGGTGGAGGGTCCGTCACCTGTTTCTATGGACATATGTCATTTCTCTGCCTGGAATGTTCCACAGTATGACATTAAACAGCACTACCTTACATGTATTCGGTTATAGGTGGTTTTATAGCTATAACAAGATGAATTTCCACAATATTTATCAGTTCTCTCAAAAAAAACTCTCAAAAAAATCTGCTATTGCCAGTGGACCCAAACAACCAGCTCCAATCAGACTTCAGACACGAGTATGACGACACTATCGACAGGCCTATTTTAGCAGGAAACAAAGTATTTTGTTTTTGAAAATTGTGCTCAGAAAAGTGAGAAAATGATTTGTGGACTTGCTAGATGTCTGTATTTTTCTCTCAACTGGATATAACAAACGTCTGATTTCTCAGTTTGTTCTGCAGTCGTCTGCCAGACAGCTTCAAGTATTCGTCTTTTCCTGATTGCTTTCAGCGAGAGCCGTTCCAGACTGATAATGTGTTGGATAAAGCGTAGACCTTGAATCAAGAGTACTACACATTAGTCTGGCTTCATGGTTAAATGACTAGGGCACTTATAGCAAATCCATTCAGACAGAGGGAGAGCAACGTGCAAACTCCACATAGAAATATTTCATTAACTTTTTGGTTGCGGGTTCGTCACCTGCTTTTTTATGTCATTGCTCTGCCTGGAATTTTCTACAGTATGACATTAAACAGCTCTACTTTACATTTATCCAATTACAGGTAGTTTTAAACCTGAAAAATACCTAGAAAAACAGGCATTCTGACTGTGAGTGGGGTTGCCTCTCCACAAATCTGACCTGTAACTTGCTCTAGTTTGGTCTAAATCAATTATTTTCTGTTCCCCCAGGAAGAAGAAGACATTTTGTGCCACCCCACTCCACAGAACCACTACCAAATGTGGACAAATCGCACCGCCACCTTCAGTCGCCTGCATACGAGAGCAAACATTTTAGTCACGTCTCCAAAGCGACTCCCGTGTTATAGTTCAGGCACTCGCGTCATCCGGCGAGACAGAAACCATGTCTAAGGCTGCAGCAGGATCAGCTCCTCTGCTGTTTGCTCCTCCTTATATGATGCCAACAGTGCTCGCTGGTTTACTGGAGCAACATTCACAAAGCGGGAGGATGGTTGGTGATATTTGGCACATTTAAAAAAAAAACTGAAGCAGAATATCAGCGTGATTGGGGTGTAATGTCTTCAAGTGACACTGTAACTTATTTGGCTTCATGCTGTCCGCAGCCAATATTTTTAGGCACAGTAAAAACACGGATCTTTACTCGTTTCCCACCGTAGTCACAGTGAAGCAAAGCGCTACGTATGTTTCGTCACATTTCCTTGTTTTGGCTTTCAGGAGAGTCGTTTGTTTCCTTATCTCCGTCTTTCTCCGCCTTTCTTTTCATCTTTGTTAAATATTTTTTCATGGTGTCTCTTGAGGGTTTGTTCGCCGCACTTCATATCTCCTGCTCTGTGCTGTGTGTGCATATACTCGGTGCAAAAAACCCGACACTATTGCACTAAGACTCCCTGCGCACACTCTGACAATGAGAGCGTCACTGCCAACTACTGTAGTGGATGTGCAATTACACTTTATTCTAGTATGGAAAAAAAGCATGTTCCCGAGGTCACACGTCCCACTACTTGAGAAGGACTGGTCTAAATGAAGATAGAAAGGTTTAATGACTGTGAAACCTTCCAGACAAAGCAATAACATCTCCATGGAATACAACTAGAGAAGAAAATGTCAAGAAACAATGCTTCTCGCCAAAAATGTACCCTAAACGCCAGTGGCCATATTATTATTTTGATGTAGAATGAAGACAGAGCTTTTGTGGGGGAGACTTTGGAAGAGGGAGATGGTGCTGTCCTTTTGGCAGTTGTTAGTATTCACCCGCCACGGCAGAGGAGTGTGAAGGCTCCTCAAGCTGTTGGGAGACGACAGACGCTTCTCACTCACAGAAAGAACACATTTCAACGTTTGGAAGAAATCGAGTCATGAGACAGTTTCAGCAACACCAAATGTAGCACTTCTCACACTGCAACGAAATTATTATTATTATTATTATTATTATTATTATTATTATTATTATTATTATTTACTCTTGCACTATGTTTCCTACTCTGAAAATGCTGTTATTGCTATGCTATTTTCTTATCTAAGTTATAATGTCCCTTTTGGACATTAGTAAAATCTGGGTGACATTTATTTTTGTTTCTTGTTATAGATAAGAAGCATTTTTTGTTGTACCTTGTCTATGTATTTATATTATAATTATGCATGTTTTATGCATTGCTGTCCGAATAAACATTCATTCATTCATTCAATGTTGTTTCCTTATCACAAACATACGGTGGCCGACGGGGGCCAAACACACTGCAACAGCCCAGCGCGTCTCAGTTAGAGAAAACAGATTAAAGTACAGAAATGGTAAGGTTAGAGGTAAATCACAAGAATTTGACCCATAATGGTCTTTCTCAGGAAACTTTTGTTGTGAGTGTGTGACATTTTTTATTCTTTAGTTATTTATTTTTTATAACTTTATTTTTATTATTTTTACATATCTTTTTATTATTATTGTTTTAAATTTAACCATATTGTTATTTCTTAATATTGTTTGTTTATATGTGTATATATTTATATATATGTATAGTTGCTATTGTTACGGGCCTTGGCCCTTGTGTGTTTTTTGTGCTCCCGTTGCCTCTTGTTTGTTTTGTGAGTGTTCGGCATCTGGGCCTTGAGCCCTGGACCTGGATGTGCGGGAGAGGACCGCTGGAGGGAGGCTGGGAATCTGCTGCTGCTGCTGCTGCTGCCGGTTTGGCCAGACGCCCTACTGCCCCCACCAATCCGCGGAAGTCACCTGTGGGGGCAGGGAACATAAAAGCCGCAGTTTTCTACCTGTTCAGGGCAGGTCAACATCCTGTTGCAGCGTTTCGTTTTGGTTTTTATACGCCCGTGATAAAACGGGACGTATTATGGTATGGCGCTGTCCGTCCGTCCGTCTGTCCGTCCGTCCGTCCGTCTGTGGACACTTCAAAGCTTTGAAGTTTAAAGTTCAAAGGTGACACACAGTTCCAGCTGCAGCGGTTGCTAGGCAACGGGAGAGAGAGAATACAAGACAACTACACATTACCTTGTCCGCGCTCTAGCTCGACAACCGTCTCACCTAGGAATGTTAAACTTCCAAACTGCACCAACAATTCATCTTTAACTAGGTTTGACAAATTCTAACTTAATTCTATATACAATAATTCAAAGTACGGGCGTATTTTGCCCCGCTGGCGGAGCTCTTTTTATACGCCCGTATAAAAAGACGGGACGTATTATGTTATGGCGCTGTCCGTCCGTCTGTCCATCCGTCCGTCCGTCTGTCCGTCCGTCCGTCTGTGGAGAACCGTCTCACCTAGGAATGTCAAACTTCATGGCTGGACACCCCATGGGTCAAGGTCACCTTATATATATCGGCGCACACATTACCTTGTTAATTATGTTGTACTTTTTAAGCGCTTCAGCTTTTTATACGCCCGTTGTAATAAGACGGGACGTATTATGGTATGGCGCTGTCCGTCCGTCCGTCTGTCCGTCTGTGGACACTTCAAAGCTTTGAAGTCTTTGAAGCTTTGTCTTCATGAAAGATCTGAACTCTCTTCTCAAATGTTCTGCTGCTGAAAGCGAGAACAACCCACATTCTCTGCTTCTTTGAGCTTTGACACATTAAAGCTTTGTAGTGTCTTTAAGTTCTGTTGCTGCAATCTGATTGGTGGAATTCCGATTCTAGAATGTGATGATGTCATACTCATACTCCTACTGCAAGAGCCAGATTTCCCTATTGATTATCCGTCCGTCTGTCTGTCCGTCCGTCCGTCTGTCCGTCTGTGGACAACCGTCTCACCTAGGAATGTCAAACTTCATGGCTGGACACCCCATGGGTCAAGGATGTTCCCTATTGATTTCAAGGTCACAGGGTCAAAGGTCAAGGTCACCTTATATATATATCGGCGCATGCCCCACATGTTTTGCCTCTTCATGAAGACAAAGCTTCAAAGACTTCAAAGCTTTGAAGTTTAAAGTTCAAAGGTGACACACAGTTCCAGCTGCAGCGGTTGCTAGGCAACGGGAGAGAGAGAATACAAGACAACTACACATTACCTTGTCCACAGACAGACGGACAGACGGATGCTGGCGGAGCTCTTGTTGATTCTGTTTTGCCTCTTTTTGATTTGTAAAGCTAGCTGTTGAGTTATTTTTGTTATTTTAGTACACCTTTAGTTAGTTTTCTTGTGTTGGGTGTACTTAGTTAGGGTTCTCGGTTTAGCGATTCATTTTTATTTAAATCCCTTTGTTTTTTTCCATTACCCTTCCTTGTGTTTTGTTGGTTGATTGTTTTCTTCCCACGCTGTAAATAAATTGCACTTTTCTTAGCTAAACCTTCAACATCTTGGTTTATTTGTTCGTTCCCTTTGCCCCTAGCAAGAGAAACGTAACAGCTATATATATGGTATACCACTTGCTGTATTAAAAAAAACAAAAACCATTTGAAGTGTTGAGGCTGTAAAATAATTTTACTCTAAATGATTGTATTTCACTCATGTTGCTGCAATGCCCCTTATGTTATATTTCTCTTGTTATAAGATAAATTAAACCATTGTCTTATATCAAACAGATCCAATACACATAAACTCAAACACAAGCTTAAACGAGGTACAAACAAAGAATGTGGTGCAAATGAAAAAAAAAAGCGCTGCAAGAACCAAAGACAAATGTATCATCATCAAATGCGCCGCAAATAGAGCAACAATGTAAAGCGCAAAACAATAAAAACCAAGGAAACACCACAATGGAATTCATTATTGTTACAGTAATGTGATTTTTATTTGGTTATATTCCTATACAGTGTTTATAAATGATATGAATTTGCACCGTTTCTGTACTTGAAGCTGTTTTCTCTAACTGAGACGCATTGGGCCATTGCAGTGCACACAAACAGACCTGGAGTTGTGTTTTGTTTCATTTGCACATGTTTAACACACAATCCCTGAGTTCAACTCTCAGAAAACATGGTGTTCCACAGGAAATACTCCACCTTCACTGGATCCCATTAGATATTTTTCCTCTCTGAGCTAAAGGTAAAAGATCGCTCTTAACTTGAAATCAAGAGGTGGAACGAAGCATTCTGAGCTTTGGAGATGTAGACAGACTAATAATAAAAGGATTACTGAAACATGTGAATGAAACAAAACATTACAACATGGCTAAAGAGTCAATTTTGCATAATATAGGATCTTTAAAGGTGCACTGTGTAAATTTTCTGGTAGAGAGTCCGCCAAAAGCTTGTGAAAAAACAATATCTAGGTAAGTTAAAATGACTTAAGAACATTTTACTTTATTTGAGTAGATTCAACTTGACAAGTGACATTATCTGGCAATGGAAGAAGTGTTTTTTTTTCTAAATTCAAGCAACATTCGATTTTGTTTCTTATTTTAAGTGCAAAAAGTTTTTCTTATTTTAGAGTGGAAAGATGTGTTTTCATATTTTAAGTACAAAAACCTTGTTCAATTGGCAGATTATTTTACTTGTCAAGTAAAATTTACTCAAATCATGGTAAAACATTCGTAATTCAAGTCATTTTAGCTTGAATCGATTTAGTTTCTTGCAGTGTATTGCTTTGCCTGGAATGTCCCATGGTATAACTTTAAACATATCGATCTAACATTTATTCATTACGGGTGTTTTTATTGCTTAAAAATACAATAATTCCTCCTGTGAATAGGGGCAAATTTCCACAGATCTGAACTGTAACATAGCGTAATGCTGTAGCACACTCTTCTCCCTCCTGATCGACAGGTTTAATCTATACTGTGGAACATTCTTGACAAAGCGATCGCATTTCCATGGAGATAAGCAGGTGGCGGACACTCCACTTGAACTATATTTAAGTGAAACATTTTAAAAGTGACCACCTTGGGGAAAACTCCGAAAAGAAAGAGTTCCAAGTGTGAACATCTGCCGGGCTCAGGGCGGGTGATGAAACACTGGAGACACCAATGAGCCCAGGTTACATCACCCAAAAGATTTGTAGAACTTGTGCAGTGAGGATTTTTTTTTTGGTTTATTTGGTTATCAACCAAATAAAAGTTGAAATATGGGCGACTGAAGGCTTCTAGGTAAAGATAAGATAAGATATCCTTTAAAGAATATTTACAGAATATTTAAGGGTTTATGGTGTAACGTTTCTGGTGAAGTGTCAAATGCTTTTCTCCATGGAGATGTTCACTAGCAAGGACCACGCCAAAAACAACACGAAGAGAAAAGAGCTTATTATATGGAGACGAGGTGGGTCGGCTGGGTTGAGACTCGGGGTGGGGGTTCAGTCTCAATCTTCACATGTCCAATGGGACCCCCCTCGTAGGCGTCTTATGTCTGGAAGTGAACAGATATGGGTTGGGAGGGTGGGGTTGAGTTATTTGGGACAAACTGGGCTGCTACAAATAGGATTCTGGGAAATTGAGGCATGGTAGAAGTGAGCTGTGGTTCGTGGTCCTGCTCCTGAACCTAAGTTAGTCATATTAAGTACATATATTTAAGTGAAACATTGTAAAAGTCCTAAAAGAGAAAGTGTTCCAAGTGTGATGAAACCTGGGGTCACTGGTGTCTCCAGTGTTTCATCATGAAAATCTGTAGAAGAACTTGTGTCGTGAGAATTTTTTGTTAAATTATCAACCAAATACAGGCAATTGAAGGATTCTAGATAAAGAATATTTACAGAATATTTAAAGATGCATTGTTGAACTTTTCTGGTGGAAGTAGTGGTCTGTTAAATGCTTTTCTCTGTGGAGATGTTCTTTCTTTGTCTGAAATGTTGCACAGTATGGTATTAAACCTTTCTATCTTCATGGAGACCAAATTAGACCAAGTTACAGGTCAGATCTGTGGAGAGACCCTGCTCACAGTCAGAATGCCTGTTTTTCTAGTATTTTTGAGCAATAAAACCTGTAACCTCAACCTGTAATTGAATAAATGTAAATTCGAGCAGTTTTATGTCATACTGTGGAGCATTATAGGCGGAGCAATGACATATCCACAGAAACGAGAAGCTGATGGAGTTGTTTTCAGGTGCAGAGGTGCATGCTGGGATTGCGTGATAACATCTGTAGGAGCTCTATACACTCTCCATTAGTTCCAATAGGCTTGTTTACTGTCTGGGTGTATAACATGTGCCATATGCCATTGATCCATGGACCTGCAATCATTCCCCTCAAATGCTCCAGCAAATCTAGCCCATAATATGTGGCAATGCCGATGTGATGGAGCTTTCTCAAAGATATACAGGGTGGTTTCATGTTTCATATTTGGATCTGTGCGCTGAGAAAAGCCTTATTCCTCCATAATGGAGTTCTCATTTGCACTTGACACTTTGACGTTGTGCCAAAGCGCCTATGATGGTTAGATTACTCATTTCAGTAAAGCACAGTGAAAAGATCATTATATTTAAGATTTTAGCAAAAACATTCACGCTCGTTTTTCCTATTTGGACAATTTTAGGTTTAAAATTTGACTTCCCTGTTAGAAATCGTGGCACTGTTACCTTGCAAAACTCTGCTAATGTGCAAATACAAATATAAGAAAACACCTTCATTTTGTTGGAATCATGTTTAAAGTGTTGTAAAAAAAAATGTGTTTCTTAAGTGTAAATTGTGCTGAACTTTTGGGCATAATTCTCAGTGTGTTTTGGAACTCTCCACTCCCTGTAATTTTCAACATGTTTTTCAACTTTTCTTCGCAAATGGCTTCTTGATTGGTGTAAAACGGTAATTTATATTTACAATAGTTATAATCCCACCAAATTAATAGAATCATAGAATCATAAGTATCAAGAATCATAAAAACCCGCCATATGCACTTCAAAGGTGCACTGTGTAACTTTTTGGTTGGGGGTCCGTCACCTGCTTCTTTTTGTGGGTATGTCATTGCTCTGTCTGGAATGTTCCACAGTGTGATATTAAGCAGCTCTTCTTTACATTCAATTACAGGTGGTTTTAAAGCTCAAAAATACCAAGAAAAACAGGCATTTTGGCTGTGAGCGGGGTCCTCTCTTCACAGATCTGACCTGTAACTTGGACTGGTTTAGTCTCCATGAAGGTAAAAAGGTTTAGTGCCGTACTGTAAAACTGTTTCACCGGACTAGTCAGTCTGACACCCAGTTTGGGGACTTTTCGTCAACATTCATAGGGTCAAAAATGCAATTATTAAACCTACGAAGAACAATACCCTCACCATTAGTCACGGTAATACTGTATCCCCGGTAAAATGCTGAGAAGGTTTAATGGTACCAAAATTTGGATACCGCCCAACCCTACATCAGATAAAAGATCAAACTTTATTCATCTCAGTGAGTAGTCTACTGTATATCCTCTCTCTTCGCTTAGTCTCCTCTGTGGGCGGGACTTCCTCACCTATTTCCTGCAGAATCGAGGAGAGGAATCAAGGAGAAGGAAGCGAAAAACAAGAAATGAGACGTGGCCATAGACTCTTCCCAGTAAAAGAAAAGACATATTGTATATACGCACTTTTTGGTTTTATTTGCTAACAGTGAAACCCTTGTTGAAAGCAGATATGTTGAGGGAGATGGCATCAGCAATTGAAAAAAACAAAAATAAGCCACTCCAGGGATGTTTATAAGTCTGTACATATAACATTATCACATTATTGTGCATAACTCGTCTCCCTTGTGTAATATTATGCCTCAAAAAGTGAATTTTCTACCATAAATATACAATGAACTGATATGTTTCATGAACTTGTGATATTAGATTAGAGCTGCTGTGTGAGGCGTTTCCAGGCTACAGTATATTTCTTCCCCCACGCGCCGGGACTATTGGAGCCTGGGTTTTATTATATACAGTAGGTTCCTGTTTAGAATTTTAATGAATATAAAAGACTCTAGTGCTTTGGTGTGTGGCATGTAAGTCACGTATACTAAAGACACAACCTTATTCTCATTAGGTTAGATGGTCTTGTCTGTATTTGAAAGGGTCGTAGCAAATTAAAGTTTTTTCTACAACTTCAAGCCAAAGGATACTGTATGCTTCCATTATATTGGTTATGGCTTACTACAATTGCATATCCAGACTCTTATCTCTGTATTTTTTCTACTTTTTTATGCACATATTGATACTTCTACATGTATTTGTATCGGCAGAATGTTCATTCGACAATGGAGATTTAATGCACACATCAGCAAACACGGTCAAGAAAGTTTTAAGATTGTCTGAAAATTTTAAATGTGCACTTAACTTTTCTCGTGGAGGGTCCATCACCTGCTTGTTTCTGTGGAGTTGTCATTTCTCTGCCTGGAATGTTCCCCAGTGTGACATTAAACAGCTCTACTTTACATTTATTCAATTACAGGTGGATTTACAGCTCAAAAATATCAAAGAAAATAATAATAAAATCACATTCTGACAGTGAGAGGAGTTCTAACTTGTCTGGAATGTTTCACAGAATGGCATTAAACCTTTTATCTTCATGGAGACCAAACCAGACCAAGTTACAGGTCAGATCTGTGGAGAGGCGACCCCGCTCAGTCACAATGTCTGTTTTTCTAGGTATTTTTGACCTATAAATCACCTGTAACTGAATAAACGTAAAGTAGAGCTGTTTAATGTCACACTGTGGAACATTCCAGGCAGAGCAATGACATCTCCATAGAAACAAGCAGGTGATGGACCCTCCACCAGAAAAGTTGCACAAAGCACCTTTAAAGGCAGGGCAAGTTTATTTGTAAGCACAAATTCGTACACAAAGTAATTCAAAATGTTTTACAGAATAAGAAATACATTAAAATCACAATACAAACAAATCAAAACATAAATAATAATCATAAAATTAAAAAGAAAGAGAGACTTTACATGAGTGTGGAATACATATGGAATATGCAGCTAGAGCTGTTTTGAGCCTGGGTTTAAACAGTCACAGTAGAGTCTGTCTCACATGTTCAGACTGTTCCAGGTTTTAAGTGCATGAAACAAAAACATAAATTAAAGATAATTGCAACTGTTAAATACATTATACGCATGTATTTATATTTATTTGTTGTGACGCATTAAGTCAGCAATGCTATGAGATATTAGACCGTTTCTGGAACGACCTCTCCAAGTCAAGTCTGAGAAAAATATGATGGCAGTGGTTGATTAGAGCAATCACAAGTCTGTAATTTCAAATGGAGTGGAGAACTGTGTGTGTGTGTGTGTGTGTGTGTGTGTGTGTGTGTGTGTGTGTGTGTGTGGAGAGGGAGCATGCAGTGTCGTTACTGCTCTGACTCAGGAGGACAGACCACACAAAGAGAAAATGTAGGTCTGCCTCATCTGCCCTATAGAACTATAATAAAATCTATTAAAATGTCTTATAGATCCAGGGCCCCAACGCTGTTGTACTGAGGGTGCTGACGTCATCAGATGGCGCTGTTCATTTATGCAGCAGCGCGTGGATTTATATGTATGGAGTGTTATAGTTGTCAGAACTATTCGTGTGCGTAGGAATTAGATCCATGCAGTTGTACGTAAACTGTATTGTGTGTATTTTTTTTCCGTCAGAATACGAATTGAAAAGTTACGACATCAAGAATTACAATTACGAAATGAAAAGTTACGGTTACGCTTTCTTCAATACGAATACAAATTCACAGACATGACTTTACTGTCAAAAATACATCATCACGTCACACAGCTATGAACAGTAGATGTCACGTTCAGCCTCTTGGCGTTAATACCGCTGCCATCTTGGTACAGGCTTCCCTGGTCTAAGTGTCACTGACCGTCATTTGACCGAAACTTTTTCACATTTCGTCATGGACAATGTGGGTCCACCCTCCTGTGGGCTCGCCACCCGCAGAGGGGTTCATATGGGGGTCAGGCGCGCAGAGGACTGGGCGGCAAACTGCTGCCCCCACGACCCAGCCATATAAAGCAGAAGATGGATGATGGATAGCCCTGGTTTAGTCCCATGGATGTATAATAAGATAGTTCAGTCCTGGTTCAGTCCTGGTTCAGTCCTGGTTCAGTCCTGGTTCAGTCCTGGTTCAGTCTTTGTTTAGTCCCAGTTCAGTCCTGGTTCAGTCAGTATGTGCGGGGCAATAGGTCGGCATCTCCACTCATTGATACTGTGAAAAAGTTTCAGTCAAATGATGGTCAGTGACACTTAGGACCAAGGGAAACTCTGTACCAAGATGGCGGTGGTATTAACGCCAAGAGGCTGAGCGCGACATCTACTGTTCATAGCTGTGTGACGTATTTTTGACAGTAAAGTCACATCTCTGAATTTGTATTCGTATTGAAGAAAGCGTAATTGTAACTTTTCACTTTGTAATTATAATTCTTGATGTTGTAACTTTTCAATTCATATTCTGATGGGAAAAAAATACACACAACACAATTTATGTACGACTGGACTCATTCGAGAATTATTATTATTTATGCTCAATAAAATATTATTTTATGCTCAACTACAGCCAAATACGCACGGATTTCCCAAATACGCACGGATATCATTCCTACACATACGAATAGTTCTGACAGCTATCTCACTCCATATATACGCAGCAGTAGAGTGACGCTTTAGCAGAGAAAATAAGTCCAGCGACAGAAGTATCTATTAATGAGACAGATATGAGTCCTGCGATGCACTCCTCAGAGAGTTTATGCATATAACAACAGCTCAGAGCAGTGAGAATAGCCAAAGGAGAGAGGACAGCTGGAGTAATGAGAACGAGAGTTACGACTGTAACTGCGGTTCTATGAGTACCGGATGACTGCCAGAGGCGGTGCTTCAAGCACTGGATGATGAATACCAGCAAGGTCACAAGGGATCCTCAATTAAGAAACCATACCTTACTGTGATGTAGAGGAGTGTTGCTGGAGAACCCCCTCCAGTGGATGTGGGGAAGCTACGTTCACCCTGTAGAACCTTGCAAAGGTGTTGAGTGAGGTCCAGGAGGCTGCCGAACAGATGACCTCGAGTGACACGCCGTTGACAGCTGCCCATGATGTCGAGAGGCCCCTTGTCGTGTGACACCGCACCCCAGATGGCAACGACTGCCCCTGCAAAGCATAGGCCTTCTTTATGACCCTCACGATCCAATGCGCGAGGCGCTGTTTTGACAGAGCCCGACCTCTGCGCGAGCCAGCAAAACAGACAAACATGCTATCCGACTTCCGCACAGAAAGTGTGGAGTGGACATATGCCTCAAGCGCACGAACGGGACACAGTGATTCAGCAGGAGTTCTGACCTCAAAGTGGGAAAGCTGTAGTGGCAGCTTCTGCTGTGTAGATGAGGGCACCTTTGGGACAAAAGCTGCATTAGGCCAAAGAGAAACCCCAGAGCCATCAGGATGCCAGCGGCAACAGGATTCGTGAACAGACAGAGCATGTAGCTCACTCACCCGTTTAGCGGAAGCCATGGCCAGAAGGAACGCAGTTTTCATTGAGAGCCACTTAAGGTCAATCTGTGCAAGTGGCTCAAATGGAGGAGACCACAGGGCCTCGAGTACAAGGGAAAGATCCCATGTCAGGACAACAGGGCGGTTGGGTGGACGCATGTGGCAAGCACCCTTCAGAAACACTGAAACGTCCCGGTTACGACCAACAGTAGAACCACTCCACCCTGCATGCCAGCAGTTAATGGCAGCAACATATACCTTCAGAGTAGAAGGCGTACGCCCCTGATTCAGCAAGCCTTGCAGGAAGGCAAGAACCATAGGAACAGGGCAGTGAACTGGGTCCTGCCCCCTGTTGCGACACCACGTGTCGAAGACCTTCCACTTGCAAGAATACAACGTGCGTGTAGACGGGGCATGCGCATTGGTCATTGTGTCCCCTATTTCTCCAGTATATTCTGAGAAGGCTAGACCGGGCCTTGTAGGGGCCAGACCCAAAGTTTCAGACGACTGGGGTCGGGATGCAGAATCTGACCCCCCAGTTGTGACAGGAGATCCCTCCTGGAGGGAAGAGGTCTTGCAGGGCTGTTGCCTCAGCAGCAAAGGAAACCAGGTCCTCCCTGGCCAAAATGAAGCCACCAGGAGAAGACTGTGGCCTTCCTGAAGGACCCGGAGCAGTGTCTGAAAGATCAGAGGAAACGGCGGGAATGCATAGAGAAGAGTTCTGGGCCAGTCGTGGGCCAGTGCATCCTGACCCAGAGGGCTGGTGCAATCCGCCAAGGAAAACCAAAGAGGGCAGTGTGTCGTCCTCTGGGAGGCAAAGAGATCCGCGTCTGCCCTGCCGAACATCGCCCAAATGTGCTCCACCACCTCTGGGTGAAGCCTCCATTCTCCTGGTAACGGTCCTTGTCGAGACAGGAAGTCTGCCAACATGTTCTGAAACCTAGGAATGTGCACAGCCCTCAGACTGGCAAAACGCGGCACGGCCCAAGTCAGAATAAGTTGTGCCATCCTGAGCAAACTCTCTGACCGGGTGCCCCCCTCGTGGTTTAGGTGAAAAACCACACTGGTGTTGTCAGACCTCACCACCACATGACGTCCTCGCAGATATGGGAGAAACCGATGTAGAGCAAACCAAATGGCCATGAACTCCAGCACGTTGATATGGAGCCCGCTCTGGCGTAGGGACCATAACCCGCGTGCTGTCCGTCCCTGCCACGTTGCACCCCAACCCACTAGGGACGCATCTGTGTGTACAACTTCCCTCCTGGAGGGAAGAGGACCCAGAGGAACACCTTGCAGCATGAATTCCTCGTTCCTCCACTGAGAGATGCCATGCACTGAGAGGTGACCATTAACTGTTGCCTTCTGTGAGCATGACATGCAGGGTCCAGGTGTAGGCCATTGAGCCACACCTGAAGTGGGCGCAAGGAAAGGAGCCCTAGGGGAACTACAGCTGAGGCAGCTGTCAGTTTGCCGAGGGGGCTGAGGAACTTCAGGTAAGGGAGAGCCCTCCCACACTGAAAGTCCGGTAGCATGTCCAGAATGTCCCTTATCCGCTTGGGTGACGGACATGCAGTCATCGCCCGTGAGTCGAGAACCATCCCAAGAAAGGTGGTCACCTGGGATGGCGCCAAACAGCTCTTCGCCACATCCACTCTTAGACCCAGTTTGCTCACATGCCTGAGCACCGTGTGTGTATCCCGAAGGACCTGATTGCGTGTGGGAGCACAGACGAGCCAATCGTCCAGATAGGGCAGTATCCTTAACCCTTGAACCTGCAGGGGGGACAGTGCAGTGGCAACACACCTCGTGAACACATGAGGGGATAGAGAGAGGCCGAATGGAAGGACCCTAAATTGGAAGTGCTCCCCTCGAGAAGAGAAGCGAAGAAACCTCCAATGGTGAGGAGCAATGGGGACATGAAAATAGGCATCTTTCAGGTCTATGGTAGTGAACCAATCTCCGGGGGAGATTGCCTGAAGGACCTGTCTGACCCTCAACATTTTGAATGGGAGGACTTTTAAAAACAATGTCTCCAGGTCCTTCTCTGACGCACTCTTTCTGGAGGACATGGTCTTCTGGTGGTACTGATGAGCCTCATGACCACGAACAATGCTCATTCTCCTCTTGGGGAGGAATGGTGACGTTAGGTCAATGTTGTTTCCAGGTCCTCCACACGGGTTCTCTTCCTTCTTCCACTAGAGGGAAGAGATGAATAGATGAGTGAGGACACAGCAGAAGACATAGGAGCAGACAGTGGAGAGGAGATGGTCTGATGGCCCTGTGCCAAGCTCCTTTTTGTTTGGGGTGAGAACACAGGTCAATCACTGTTGTCCCCAGGTCCTCCTCACAGATTCCCTTCTTTCTACCACCAAAGGGCAGATGAAAGGACACAGCAGAGGGCATGGGAACGGGCTGTGGAGAGGAGAGTAACTGATGACCCTGGGTGGAGCTCTTTTTTCTTTTGAGAGGGGGCGGAGAAGTCAGGTCAGTGACCACTGTCTCCAGGTCCTCCTCAGACGTTCTCTTTCTGGAGGTCTTCTGGTGGTAATGGTGATTCTCAGGTACAATGTGCATTCTCTTGTTGGATGGGAATGGCGTCAGAGCAATCACCCTTGTGTCCAGGTCCTCCTCATGGGTTCTTTTCCTTTTACCACCAGATGGCAGAGGAGAAAAGACAAGTGAGATCATGGGAGCATGCATTGGAGAGGAGAAGGTCTCTGGGTGACCCTGGGTTGTGCTCCTGTTTGTTTCAGGGACACGCTTAAGGACACACAGAGGACAGAAGCCTGGAGGAACCTGGGAACTCTGGCTGGAGGTCCTACATTTGGTTGGAGAGCTGGTGTCTCTGATCTCCTGGCAGACTCTCTTGTTCGGTGGAGAGTCCTGTTCCTCACATTTCCCTCTTAGAGTTGGCCATACGCCTGGTCCACAGTATGATGGCTCTGAGCAAAACTGCAAGACAAGACCATTTCAAGGTTAGAAGAGCTGTTCAGATTTCACCATCGTCACACACTGACACTTTGAACAAAAGTAAAGGCCCTTCATGTCACAGCCTGAAATATGATCATAATCTGATGTGAGTAATCTGATTTCTTTTTGATGTTGTTATTGATTTGTCTGGAAAGTTCCACAGTACGGCATTAAACTTGCCTTGCTCAAGAGTGACAAAATGACCCATTAATTTTTCTCATAGACATTACCAAAACATTTAGATTAAAAGTTCGAAAGCTTGCTCTGGGATAATGACCTACGTGGTGACTAATGACCAGAAGACCTATAATTTTTTTTTTAATCTTTTTTTTTTATTCGTATATCCATAGCACAACTGTGCAATGGAAATTTGTTACAATATTTGAGGTCCATGAAAAAAAATTATGGGAAATTTACTTCTGGGATGGAAACAAGTGGTCACTGTTGGGCTCCATTCAGTGACATAAAAATACATTTAAATACAGGTTTGGTGCTCATCTCTATGGAGATAAGATGTGTTTCATGCCATACTGAGAAACATTCCATTTAACTTGGACTTTGACATCAAAATGCCACTGTTACTCTAAAACTTCATTATTGAATGCAGTTGGAGTTTTGGTTGGTCACAGTCATAATAGTCATAATAATAATCTAATTTAATGTTGGGTTACCGGATTACTGCAGTTGTCTGATTTCTCTGACCATGTAGATGCAGTGTGATGTACAGGTACACTGAGCGGTCCAGCAGCTGTGTGCAGTGAGGGGGTGGGGGTATACTCACTAGGCAGAGTCCCTGTTGGCCAGGTGGCTCATCTGGATGAAGGGGTGCTTGAGCACTCTTGCTGGGGTGTGCCTGGTCTCTGGGTCCACGTCCAGCATGGATGTGATCAGGTCCATGAAGAAGAAACGGTCATGGTGCTCTGTGGGGTCACCAGTGGACCCTCTCTGATAAACAGACAGGGGACAGTTATGACTGACTGGAGGGTCAATATCAAATGATCAATTTGAAATAAATCATTAATAGGAAATACTAAACTGAAGATGGGTAAAGTGCCTTGCCCAGGGGCACAGCATTTTACACCACAGGGCTAGATTTGAACCAGCCATACTGCAGTGTGCAATTATTGTGAGTTCTTATCCTATAAATTTTGAAACTCTACCAGTATTTTTTGCAGTTGTCAGACTGCATGTCAAATACTGAAGTGCTCCTAAAGTGGTGATCAAACAACACGTCTCAACACATACTTCTGTCATAAGGAGGATCTGACTCAGAAAACTGTATTACAAAGTACAGTTTAAGACAAAATCTGATAAATGATTCAAAGGTATTTGCTCTCACCGTCTTAATGTCATGGAGGTCTTTGATAATGCGCTGAGCAGGATCTAAAGAGCTCAACTGAAAAAACAGACAGTGTCAGTCTCAAGTCCATGACAGATGTGACTCTGAACATATGAATGTGTGTACGTACTTTGTATTGCCACTGGTGTGTGTGTGGGCAGCGCTGGTAGAAGTGGCATCTGTACAGACCCTGGTCCTGAGGAGGATGCCCTACAATGTGCTTCATCTGTGGACACAAACAGGTGGTACATGTCAAGTTAGTTTATCCACAATCAAAAATACAGCTGTATTCCAGCTGAGTGTGAGACTGGCTGGTTCAAGCGGGAATCAGTCCTCCAGCACTATTCTAACCACTGAGCCACAGGCACAAAATGAAGGTACTGACCAGGTCCTCCTCGTCCTCCGCCCAAAACAGAATCGTTCCCAGGAACATCTCAGCCGCGATGCAGCCCACAGACCACATGTCTATGGCCTCATGGACCGGAGCGCCCAGCAGCACCTCTGGAGCTCTGTGCAGACACTTATGTTAGCATGCTAACAAGCTACTGAGTGTTACAAACTGTGACTGTAATGCTACACATTCATTTAGCCAAAACAATACTGTTTAGTTCTCACAGCAGGTCGGGCTGTGGCTTAAACTGAGTTCATACAGTAGTTTGTGCAGTTTCCAGGTGTTTCTTTACCTGTAGTAGAGCGTCTGCCTCACCAGTCCCTGGCTGGCGCTTGTGGCTAAACAGCTGATGCCAAAATCAATTATCTTGATGCGCAGAGGCTGCTGGACATGCTGGACCATCATAATGTTTTCTGGCTTCAGGTCACAGTGCATGATGCCGACAAACTTGAGGAAAAGCAGCGCCTGAACCATCTGCAAACAGGACCAGACACTAGCAAGGCTAATAAAATAGAACCAATTTGAACTTTTTTCTAAAGGCTTTAAAATGGGCTTGATCTTTATCAGAAGTACTTTAAGGGGAAATTGTTTTATTTGTGTGAAAAGTGCATTTGGATTAAATGGCAGTTTAAAGGTTGTCGAGTTAGAGCACGGACAAAGCTTCAAAGACTTCAAAGCTTTGAAGTGTCCACAGACGGACGGACGGACGGACAGACGGACGGATGGACAGACGGACGAACAGACGGACAGACGGACGGACGGACGGACAGACGGACAGCGCCATACCATAATACGTCCCGTCTTATTACAACGGGCGTATAAAAATCAAATGCCGCTTGAATTAAGGAAAAACACTTATTCCACTGACAGATCATTTTACTTGTCAAGTTGATGTTAATTTAAATCATTTTAACTCCCACAGGAGGGTGGACATTATGGTCCTTGATGTTAGTTCATAGGGGTGCGGGCATGTTTTTGGTTGATGGGGGAAACCGGAGTACCCGGAGGAAACCCATCCAGACACGGGGAGAAACATGCAAACTCCACACAGAAAGGCCCGGGCGACCCGGGGATCGAACCTGCAACCTTCTTGCTGTGAGGCCTGAGTGTTGCCACTCAGCCACCGTGCCGCCTGATAGCAGTAATGTGACGTAACTATTGGTACCTGAAAGACGATTGGCCGGATCTTCCTTAGCGTTAGCCTCTCACTTGGACTGTTCTTCAGGAACTCCTTCAGGCTGATGTCCAGCTGCTCAAACTCATGACAAAAGTGACTGCAGAATTCAAAAGAGCTGAACCAGCGCACGATGTGGTATTTGTGTGCTCCCCGCTCTGTCAGGGTGCGCAGCAAGCTCAGCTGTGGGCAGGAAAAACACTCTTTAAGGTAATGAGTTCTGTGTTCTTTTCAAATCGTAGAACATTGACTTTAATGGGCTTTTAATCGGGCTATAACGAGTTGAGTTATTGAGTTATTGGCGGGATTGTATCATGACATGTTCCGGGCGAATACCCCTGTGATTGCGTCGCAGCTGCTCGTGTGTGATGACTGGAGTGGCCACTAGTTGGCGTCTCCCTGTTTTGCTTGTATTAAATACACGGCGAGCTTGATCTTCACTTCACTTTTGGCGGAGATTAACGACAAGAAATAATGAGATAATTTGAGATAGTTTGGATAATGTTTGGATTTTTCATCTGGACTAATAGTGGAATTTATTTTTAAAGATGAGCAGTCTGTGTTTGTTATATAGTTGTCCTGAAACATTCAGAAGAGCACCTAAAACCATGCTATTAACATAGGACTTACTGACGGGCACAAAATGAATGACCTGTTTCTCACACGTGGCCTGTTGAGTGCAGATTAAACGACTCACGTGAGACGACAGTAGCAGTGAGTGGGTAAATAAAATGTAACCGTGCGGTGGTGATCTAAAGCGATCTGTGCTCAGTCATTTATGATTGGAACTAACAGGATATTAAACATGTTTAATATTTTCAACATTACAGTTGTATTCAGAGAGCATGTGGCCGTAATCGTTCTGAATTGGCGCTCTGTGGTTGTATCGCCCATCAGCTGATGGTTGTGATGATAAAGGATGTGGAGACTAGAGGTTTTTTTTTAGATTTGTCGACACACAATGAGAAAACCACATTGTAATTCTATAATGAATTAACACAAGTTAACACAAGTTGATCAGAATATGGCTGTTAGAACTGACCTCGTTATAGCTGGCCTGCAGGAGTTGGGGGCCTTTGAGCATCTTGAGCGCCACCATGCGGTCGGCGCTGAGATTTCGGCAGAGCACTACATCTCCATGGGCCCCTGAGCCCAGAAGGCTGCACACAGAGTACACAGAGGAGGAGGACCGGATCAGGGATCCAAGGCCCAGGACCAGAGGGTCTTCAGTCTGAGGAGCCATGTCTCCAAGTTTCTGATCCAGAGTGGACTCAGTGTTCTGATGAGGGACATGTTCTTCACAGCTAAGATCCATAGAGGAGTCCGTAGTGTGAGAAACCAGGTCTCCAGGGTTCTGAGACGACTGTATGATCTGGGGAGAAGACAAGAGGTTAGGAGTTAAGTGGTGGCACTACAGGATAAACTCCTGTTTCATTTCATGTTTTTTGATTGTTTGTTCTCTTAACATAGAAGATCTAATGTGAAAACATAAGGATCAGTAGCACCTACAGTACATACAAACTTTACTTTCTTGTACCTAACAAGACTTTGACAAAACATACAGAATACATCAAATATATATAATAACAGACACTTGCATATATGCACTTGAAGTAACAGTGCTCTTTGTGATTGAGAATTTACTGAAGTCGATATAAGAATCATCCTGACTTTATGCTGAAAATATTACTTGACTTAATTAAATAAAATCTTCTTTTCACATTTTGTACAACGCTTGAACCTTAACTCTACTGAGGTTTGTCTTTCACAAGGAAAACTTTGCAAAAAACTCATCCCAAAAAAGTATGGATGTAGAGAAGGTTTCAACTATCTCAATCCCAAAAAGTGCATACTATTTGAGTTATGGATCCACAACATGTCCCTAAAAACTGAGTTACAGCGCCCTCACCAGATCAAAACAGTTGAGTAGAAGGCTACCGGAGGCTTCACAAGTACAGGCACAGGTATGGGTACAGGTACGGGTACAAGTACTGCTGCAGGTCGTATAATGGTCAGTAGCTGTGAAAATGCATGTGCACTGCAGAGGTGAGCTGAGTGAAGTGACAGATTTGTTATAGTTACGGAATGTGATGTCACCGTTATCAATTCAAAATAACTTTTTCAATCCAAATGCTTTGCAGGGGAATACGTAATGCTCTTTCTATGTAATGTTTATTATACGCCCGTTCTAAGACGGGACGTATTATGGTATGGCGCTGTCCGTCCGTCTGTCCGTCCGTCCGTCCGTCTGTGGACACTTCAAAGTTCGACCCTTTGCGAAAACCTGCCCGTCGCTCTTGCTAACTGTGATCGTTTCCATCTCTGTCTTTATACGCCCGTGATAAAACGGGACGTATTATGGTATGGCGCTGTCCGTCCGTCTGTCTGTCTGTCCGTCCGTCCGTCTGTCCGTCTGTTCGTCCGTCTGTCCATCCGTCCGTCTGTCCGTCCGTCCGTCCGTCCGTCTGTGGACACTTCAAAGCTTTGAAGTCTTTGAAGCTTTGTCCGCGCTCTAACTCGACAACCGTCTCACCTAGGAATGTCAAACTTCATGGCTGGACACCCCATGGGTCAAGGATGTTCCCTATTGATTTCAAGGTCACAGGGTCAAAGGTCAAGGTCACGGCCCGACTCTTTGCGAAAACCTGCCCGTCGCTCTTGCTAACTGTGATCGTTTCCATCTCTGTCTTTTTATCTTCCATCTCTGTCCTTTTATGTTACGTGCCGTAGATCTGAACTCTCTTCTCAAATGTTCTGTTGCTGAAAGCGAGAACACCCCACATTCTCTGCTTCTTTGAGCTTTGACACATTAAAGCTTTGTAGTGTCTTTAAGTTCTGTTGCTGCAATCTGATTGGTGGAATTCCGATTCTAGAATGTGATGATGTCATACTCATACTCCTAATGCAAGAGCCAGATTTCCCTATTGATTATCCGTGCGTCTGTCTGTCCGTGTGTCCGTCTGTCTGTGGATTTCTTGTCCGCGCTCTAACTTGACAACCGTCTCACCTAGGAATGTCAACCTTCCAAACTGCACCAACAATTCACCTTTAACTAGGTTTGACAAATTCTAACTTAATTCTATATACAATAATTCAAAGTACGGGCGTATTTTGCCCCGCTGGCGGAGCTCTTGTTGAAATATGTGTCACTTGTGAAGAGTTAAAAAAAAAAAACTTTTTTAGTATTCTGATTCTCTTTAAAACATTCTACTCTGTAATAACATCAAATATGTGCTTTTATGTTTCATGAGGGACAATTAAATAGATGTTCCCAGTGTCAGTGCTGAAATCCAGTTGGTTTTAATCTAAAATGCGTACTACTACTACTGGTCACTATTTAAACTCCATGAAACAGTGCTAGTGCAGCCTGTTATTTAAAGCGAACTGTACGGTGGTCAGACCATCTTCAAGCCGATCTCACCTGGGCTCTTTATCTGAGCAGGTCTGGCCTGGTTAGTACTTGGGAGACCCCAGGGAATACCAGGTGCCACTGTGGGGCAGCAGTAGCTCCATTATAAACTGTTGTGCCCCTCAGCAAGACACTTCGCCAGTTGTTTTTACATGTTCATTCAAAATCTGATTGGGGGGGGTGTGTGTATATATATATGTCTGTGTGTGTGTGCGTGTGTATATGTGTCTGTGTATATGTGTGTGTGTGTCATGGATCTATTAAAATAACTGGGTTGGGGTTTGCTGCTTGTAGCTGTCTGGAGTCGGCGGAGTGGCCACTCTCTGGTACTTAAGTGAAAAAATTTATCCTGCCCAGAAAGGATTTTTTCCTTAGAGTGCAATGTAATCAGAAACTGCTCGTGTTCGGCTGACAGGGTCTGACATGGCACCTCCAGTTTTCAAAAATATTGGATTCTGTGGCAAATTGAACCTATTTTTAGATCATAAACTTTTTCTCAGCTGAAAATCCTTCAATTATCACCGATTACGCTGGTTATTCAGTCATGTAGTGAGCCTCATCATTTTGGTCTTAAAATGTTCCTGCTCTACCTGATTCTGGGGTTTTTATTTCACTATTTTGTCTGTAAATAAAATCATATTCATAATTTGGAATTGGCTCCAAATCAAGGGGGTAGATGTGCATAGAGACAGTGGAGACATGTCACAACCAATATTTGGGGAAGATAAAATAGTCCCTACCAATATTTGACATTTTATTTTAATAAACAAAAATATAAATGTATTCTGATATTTTTCTAAACTCTGTAGTCTTAATTTAACACGTTTTAGTTCACCTTTTGTTTATTAGACATTCTGAGATGTATTCAGTGAGTGGGTTACCCATGCCGCATTTCATTGGCCACAAGTGCCTCAGGCAAACTGGGGAAGTACAGGCGCCGCATGTGCTGCTCACACTCATGCCTCTGCTGTCCACTCTATTTCATTTCTCTCCAGCGACCACAAAGTAGTGAAACTGGCTGAAGAATAAGGCAAAACAATCATGCCACCATCCCTAAAAAACGGAATTTAAGAGGTTATTTCGATTTAAGCAGTGCGCCCATTTAAGTAATGCGCCCACAACATGTTGATATTATTGAGCTGTGACACAATGCAAATCTATTAATTGCAAACGTGTTATAATCTAGCCTAATTGTTAGACTGCTGATTAACTGTAGCCAACACAATTAAACCCTGGCATATATCTACTGGGGCGGGTAAAGCTGAGACCAAACCTTACGCCCTTGCTCCAAATTCGCTCCTGTAAGGGCTAGCTTTGTGAGCTTCATTTGATGAATGAGGATCGTGATTGTAAATGTAGTGAGAGATGCGTCCTCCGCTATTCCATATTCCATATTACACTGTTTTGTTATAATGTTGTTTCCTCATCAAAACAGATCTGGTGTTTTGTTTTGTTTCATTCACACAGAAATGCATATTTAGACTGAGTTCTCTCTGTTCCATGTTGCAATGTCATGTGGTAATACAGGAAATGCTCCACTATGTTTTAAACTCCATACACCTTCACTAAAATCATCTGCATCATTTCAGCACTGGAATTGCCCATCTCTACTGGTAAAATGTAGCTGTTAACTAGAAAACTGTAACTACACAACAGAGCATTTTGAGCTTTGGAGATGTAGGCAAACTAATAATGCCGGATTACTCAAACATGTGTGAAGAAACAAAAGGTAACAACATTCAAACATGGCGTAAAGCTCACCAGAATCCATCTTGTGTAATACAGGCCCTTAAGCCAGGAGACGTGCTGTTTACTGTGTCAAAAACCTAATGACCCTTCAGCACAGAGGTCAGAGCAGCTCAAGGGATCCACCTGTTTGGTTCTACACATTCAGACCTTTACTACCTCTCCCCCAAGAGAAGCCCTCATCTTCTGCTTTGAGTGCGTGAATCGACTCCCCGTCCAATACGATCCATGCATCTCCATCTGAGCAGTCTTAATGATTTCTGGCCCAGTGCTTCATGGTTTGTTGATGCGTCTGCTTGATCAAAGGTAACGTGTATTGACCTGTCCATTGGATCGCATTTAGTTAACCTCTCTTTTATCTACACTGGGGGTTTATTTAACACCTGGAGAGTAGAAATGCACTTTAAAGGTCCTATATTACACCATTTTCTGATCCATGTTACAATGTTGTTTCCTCATCACAAACAGACATAAAGTTGTGTTTAGTTTCATTTACACATGTTTAGAGGTCTTGTACTTTGTAAAATTGAGTCTTGAGATCTTTAAGGCATTTTATAATGTTTTAACCTTCTTCAAAATATTAGCCTGATTCATCAACCGGTTTCACTTTGTGGAAACCGTCTGACCATTAGGATTTGTTCACTCGACGGTAGGCGGGTACTTTTTATTATTTAACCAATCGCTGCTATTTGGTAGAGACGTATGTAATGCACTAGAATGCTCAGTAGTGTCCAAGTAATTGCCGAGACAACAGTAAATCCTGTAGGAAGAAGGGCAATAACGTCTTTTCCCTTTGATAAAATTCACCAAACATTCTATTTGTTCCAGCTTTAAATCCTCGATGTCGGGAATCATTGCCAACACAAAATGTATGTCTTTATCTACATCCATCTTGACCGCTTTGTTTCCTGTTGTGCTGAACCACAAAAAGACCCAGAGGCGATTGAGTTTGACCTCATGGCTTCACAGCTCTTCTCTGATTGGCCGGTGCGCCGACTACAACTTCCGGCGTTCCTGCAAACCGTCGAGTGTATTCAGATTCCTGACATAGTCACTGGAAAGAAATTAAATTGAACAGAGGCACTAGGTGGTGACAGCCTGGATACAAAAACATATCTGGAATCAGGAAGACGCGACGGTGTAGTTCCCGACATTGGGCTCGACCGACTGTGATCAAACCCACTGAAGTAAATGTGATCGTTGGTAAAATGAAGACTGCAGACGTATGTGCTGTTTGGAATCATCTTGAATTCGGCGCCTTGTCTCTTCTAATCTCATGTAGAGGAGTGCGTCAGTGGGGATATGATGAAAACTGAGGTATGGTTATAATTGTTGATTAACCGAACATAATGGAATGCTACAATGACATGGAGATGAAGAAAACTGGGACTTTTTCTTATTTTTCCTATAGATTTACTACAGCGAACAGAGCCCACCGGAAGTTGTCATTGCATGTTTCCAAATGTCTTCCTGGTTTGTGACGTAAGCATGAATAGACCCTATTGTGTTTTGTTTCATTCACATATGTTTGAGTAACGCTTTAGTATTAGTCTGCGCAAACGTCCAAAGCTCCAAATGCTCTGTTCTGCCTCGTGATGTAATGATCCAGCATCTTCAGGTCGTCCCATGACTTTGAAAATTAATCTCTATGGACAATTTGCATAATGGACCCGTCTGACCAGTTTTCAATATTTTTAGTACAATATCTCCTGCTTCCAACTTTCCATTCACAGCAGAATCCAGTGGCCCGAGACCGTCCGACTGAACTTTCCTACATCATTACTACGAGCTAAAAATACCCCAGGCTCTGTCCCTCCTGCAATTAAATATGAAACAAGTGTGAACCCTCAGTCCCAATGGGGAGACTCAGACCGGGGCTGTACAGATGAGTGCATGATGAGGCTTTCACTTCATTTACATATTAAAGAAGAGATATAGTGCTTTTATCTGCTGCTTTGTGATCATTTCTTACACACATCATTCTTTACTTTACATTTAGTTTGTTGTAAAAAGCAATATTGACCTAAAACAGCTTGGTAATAGAAACTGGTCCATTGATCTCCAATCCAACATTTTTAACTAATCCTACATCACTCTGTTGTTACAAGAAAAGGATCACTCTGCTGAAGAAGTGCACTGAGTGTGACCCATGATGACTGTAAAAGCATGATTTTATAAAGCAGTCATACAGGTGAGTTGTTGTTCTCTATGTATGCTGAAAGTCACAGTCAGCTCTCTGCGAGGGCTGACATCTGAGTTTAACTTAAACAGATGTAAATGAGCTGTGCACTGTCCAGTTACTCCAGAGTCTGACAAGGACCCCAATGATGAACATGTAGGGTGACCATTCGTCCGGATTTCGGCCGGACAGTCCGGTTTTACAGCCTTCTGTCTGGACATCTGTTATGTGTCCTCATTTTTGACATTTCATCCTCATTTCGAACCCTCAGCTGCCACCATTGCAGCACCACAAATCCCCGCCCATATTGCACCTGTGATGCTGTGATAGCAATGCCTGAAACTGTTTACTGTTGAACAAAAGCAAATGCCATAAAGGAAGAATCCTTCAAACATGCTTTGTGCTCAGAGCATCATTTTGCCAGAGCATCAAAGGAAAATACTGTGCCTTCTGTTTGCTCTGCTGTATTGACGTTGATGAGAGTCAAAGGTGTGTTAGAGCGACAATCAGATACAGAACACCACAAGAAGAATGCTGCGGTGCTGCACTCTTCTTTAACGTAATGTTTTGCCCCACCATGGTGTGATAATTATAATCATAATACTAATGATATATAGTAATTAATAATATAATGATAAACAGTTGTATATGGCTGTTTTTGGCCATTTTGTTGTTTTCTGTGGTGCCTCCCACCCTATGACCATGTGTTTCCTCTGTTACTTTCTTAAATATATCTGCTGTACTCTGAACTTCTATATTCATACATGCACATCTATTACTCTTATTAGCATAAAGCTACATATACGTGTCATCTCTGACTGACTGATGTGGAGTGGAGCTTTATGATCAGTAAAATTCTAATCAAGCCTCTATTCACCTGGCTCTGGAGTCACCTCTTAGGAATTATTTATTCATTTAACATCAACATCCCTCTCCCGATATCAGGCTGCGATCAAACAAAGCCAATTGAGGCTAGCAGTTATAGCGACTAATTTGCAAAAGGCCCATATTTGGAAATCTGAGCGCATGTATCATGGCAACCAAAGGGCCAATCAGGAGGGAGGGTGTTGAAGGTAACGCCCCTTCTCGTCCACAGCACTGATTTGGAAAGTGGCAGGTAGGTGCTCAGCAACATTGTCAATCAAACCTGTTGCTAACCTCAGGGAAACAAAACCTGATTGATCCGTTATTAATGTTGACATTTAGATTTAAAGATGCACTGTGTAACTTTTCAGGTGGAGGGTGCACTACCTACCTGTCTCCATGGAGATATTACTGTTTTCCGGAAGTGTGTAAAATCCCTGTTGTTCAAGTAGAAACTCAATTTGTCAACTGGACAAAAGTTTATTTCAGTCAACCAAAATAAACCTCTGTCCAGTTGACAAACAGAATTTTTCCTTTTGCATTTACTGTTTTCCTTTGATTATTCCCTCGTATGGAAATAGACTTGGTAATCACAATGGAGACAGGTTAGTGGTCAGAGAAGCTGTTGTTTTTAAGGTATTGTTGAACTCTAAAACATCTGTAAATGAACAAAATGCAAGGGAGATATGTTTTATGCCCCAGTGTGGGATATTAGACAAAGAAATAACATCTCCATGAAGAATTTAAGTAGTAACGTCAAGTAAAAAAAGTAAATAGCGGATCTTCCACCTTAGAAGTTACACAGTGCACCTTGAAGGACAAAATAGCAAAAGAAAAACATCAGGTCAGAATGAGAAGCCTGACACAGCAGTTACGTCCTTTTATATATACAGTCTATGGTTGTACTATGCTCCACTTCTGAATTTATAGTAAAAATGCAAAGGAAAAGTTGTATTCAAAAACAGAGATCTTGTTTTTAAAATAATGTATTTTTGTTACTTGATAAACCTTAATTGGATTTGATCAAGAAGAAGAAATCCGTGGTGTTTTGAATTTCTCTGGTCCAATTACAGATTTGGCATTTGAAAACAGCACTGTGCAAAAAGTAAATTACAAGCTTTGTTTGATTTTTTAAAATTACATTCATGTCTTTGTGGAAATTAATTGGCTGCAAATGGACATTTTTTACTCCCCGAAGTTAGGATAATAGTGGATTATCTTAAACATGCAAGAATCAATCAAAACACAACTGTGATATTATGATGAGGGAAAACCATTAGGAGACAGTTAAGAGCTCATAAAAGTCTGTTTTGTACAAACACTTTAGCTGCTTTTATCTCTCTGAACTGAGGCTGGATAAAGTTTCACCAAGTCTATAAATAGCGTTAAGCCTGAACAGTTGTGAGAGACACAGAGAAAGTGTAGATTTGATTGAAACCAAAAAGCCAAGTTATGATTCTTCTTGCTTTTTAGCTTTGTGCTGGAAATATGAAGAGATTTGTATTATTGTATTATTCAAAACGGTGTGATCTGTATAAGGAGCAGGTGTAGTTATCAGTTACATTCACAAATGTAATGATCTGAAGAAATAAAGTGTATTGCAATAAATATTTTTTTGTGATTTTCTATCTATTTGGAGGTAAATTAATACTTTAGCATTTAGATTTTGTCAATTTTATTTTTATTTAATGTTGTAACATGTCCTCTCTTATGGACGCCGGGGACATTTTGGTGATAAAATTTAACAACCGAACAAAAACAACTTTTCTGATGACCAACAAGCTTCTACATTCACCTCAAAGGTTTTTACACTCCCTTTTAATTTCTTAATTTTTGATCATAGTGCAGCCACAAACTAAATCCTATTGAGTTTTTTATCCTAGACATGCTAGTACCCTATAATCCCCCAGCCCTATTTAGGCAGAGGAACTAAGTCCTCGCATTAAGAGCCTACACCAGAACACTTAAAAGACTGACTGGTTAACTCAGTGTTCACTATAAAAGACACAAATTAATGACCTTAGGTGTTAGGAGGATATGGTGTTTTAACAGCATTATCTACTGTTCTGAGTCATGGCAATTTTAGTGCAAAATGGGTAAAAAGTATAAAACTGTGTGTGCTGACTCCAGTGGCCACTGCAAGTACAGTTGTGCTTTACATACCCTAACAGAATTTGATTGATTTCTTTTCCATGTTTCAGAGAATATGAATGTTAACACAAAAACTTTTCTTTCACTCATGGTTAGTGCTTGGGTGAAGTCGTTTATTATCAAACAACTGTGTTTCCTCTTTTTAAATCATAATGAGAACAGAAACTACACAAATGACCCAGTGAAGCTTGGAGTCTTTTGTGATAGTTGTGGATGTGTTCTTTTCTCTTATGGTAAATCTGCCCATTCTTCATGGCAAAAGGCTCCAGTTCCTGTAAATTCTCGGGCTCTTGTCTGAACTGCAGCTTGAATCTGCCCAGAGGCTCAGTGATACTGAGGTCAGAAGAGACGAACACTCCAGAACCTTCATTTTATTCTGCTGGAGCCAGTGACAGCTCCACTTGCCTTTGTGTTTTGGATCATTATCATGTTGGAATATCCAAGTATGTCCCATGTGCAGCTTCTGGACCAAGAAATCATAAATTCTGCCAGGGGATGGAAACTTATGAGCCCAACTGTACATGTAGCTGGTGACTTTAGACTTTAGACTTTGTCCCCAAGGGGAAATTCATTTTCACTTGCACAGAGCTCATTTGACATATACAGTGACAACACAACAGACACAAACACATCACAATGGGCATTACAGTGCACTTATCGGGGTCTACCATTCAAAAACATAATGGCCGAAGGGATCAGGCTGCTGCTGGGCCCTCCTGAGCGCCTTGTACCTCCATCCTGAGGGCAGAGGGGTGAGGGCAGAGGGGTGAGGGCAGAGGGGTGAGGGCAGAGGGGTGACGACAGAGGGGTGAGGTGTTCTTGTACTGGGTGAGTGGTGTCCTGTTCTATGGAAAGTGCGATGCGTCCGGTGGCCCTGTTATTAAGATCTGCCAGGTTGGGTGTGGGTCGTTCTATGATTTTAGCAGCTGTCTGTGTTACCTTTGTGAGTTTAGAGCAGTGCAGTTTTGACAGTGAGCAGATTGAAAAAGCAGGTGAAATCACACAGAACTTCCCTGGTTAAAGCCGAGTGTTTCTGATCACAAACACCTGACTGCAGAGGTAGAGTCTGAAGTGTGGAAACCTGTTTAAGACTAGTTTAGAGTTCTGTGTCAGCTCCGCTCACCTGAGAGCTAACGTCCTGACACAGACCTGAACCTCACGAGCTTCTGCAGGGCTCCTCAGGGTCCAGGTCCATTGTGAGAATCCAAACTGTTTAATTTAGATTAATTATTTGTATTTATTTGCTGTTACAATAAAGAATCACATTAGGCTCATGCAGACAGACTGTTCTAGGCTGTTTTTAAGTTGTCCATATATGCTTTGTGGTTTAACCAATCATAGCCCTTGTGTTCAGCAGAAATTCAACACACAGTAACTTTTTGCGCGTACACGGCAACGCAAACACTTCCATCTCTCTGACTGGCTTTCATGTGCTTCGGGGAGCTGTGTGGCACATCCACGTAGATTTAACAGAGGGCTATAAACCAGCCTTTAGACCTCCAGATCCCGGCCCTCCTCCTCCCTCACGCTCTTTTTTTAGTCCTCCAGGTACTGCCCAGTTTAGCAGCTCTATTTACTGTAGCCTCACTGCTGTTAGCTTGTGGTTCACTGGTTTGGTCCTCTGTGGTTAAAAACAACTGGAGCTTGAACAGCAGGAGAGTCCAAACTTGTTAACAATGAGCTAGTCTGAAAACTCAACCCTACCTTAACCCAAATTTGCTCTTATTCGAAGCCTGTATTTGCGTGTTAAAATAATATAAGTTAAAATGACTTAAATTGAGAACATTTTACTTTATTTAAGCATATTCATCTTGACAAGTGAAATTATCTGCCAGTGGAATAAGTGTTTGTTTCTTAATTCAAGCAACATTTGATTTTGTTTCTGCAAAGTGCAAAAAGTTCTTATTTTAAGCGCAGCAAGATGTATTTTCATATTTTAAGTACAAAAATCTTACTGCACTGGAAGATAATTTTACTTGTCAAGTTAAATTTACTCAAATCATGGTAAAACTTTCTTAATCCAAGTCATTTTAGCTTGACTAGATTTTGTTTTTTGCAGTGCATTTGATGCGTAGATAATTTATGTTATTAGGTGATTTTTTCAGACCAAGAGTTTGTTTTCATACCTGATAGTTTTGACTGCTCACTAGCGTTCTTAGACTTAGACTTCGACAAACTTTATTGATCCACAAGGGAAATTATTTGGACACAGGAGCTCACATATCACAATATAATATAATAACAAAGGGCAAAAATATAAATGGTAATAATACATTCTAAATAAGTAGCAAACAAGATAGCAAGAGACTAATGTGAATTAAGCCATATAAATATATAAATGTGTATGTCTTCCTCAGAGTGATCACATGATGTTGCTGTGACATGTCCGATCATCTGATTTAACCAGGTTTTGGCGCCATCTGCTGTCCGACTTCCTCAGGACAGTATCCCAAGTGTGTGAGACTAAAAAAGCCCCCTCGACCCGGTTTACAGCTCCGAGGGTTTCCGTATTCCGTTGCCTCTCTCGCGAAAATGTTTGAAGTCCTCTGTCCCCATGATGTTTGCCACGTCCCAGTCCATAATGTGGTTCTCTCTTCTTTTTTACAGCTGTCATCCTGCCTCCACTGGAAAGAAGACAACGCCAAAACTTGTATAAATCAAAATACTCTGAGGAAGAACGCTAGGGAGCAGTCGATATTGTCAGGTGTGAAAACAAACTCTCGGTCTGTAAAAATACAACCTAATAATACATTCAGGTCTTGCTTGTGCTGTATAGACTGAGGTAGTGTACGTGGGAATGATTATACCCACAGGTACTATTCTTAAAGGTTGGGCTGTCAGTGAATAACGCCGTACAATACACTGACGGCTGCATGTTTTATGAGAACGCTAAGTAGGTCAATATCGCATTACCCTTTCGCCAGGATTTTCAGCCAAACTGCTTCCTTGAGGGGTTGCCAGATGCGTGTTGAAATAATGTCCAATTTCAGCTGATTTACAAGTAATTTTATCGTTTTTGGAGTGCCACGAGCAGGACTTTCACCATTGCCAAATCTGAGAAGCGATTTGGTAATTTGAGCCATTTGGTTTTAGTGGGCGTTGGTATGGTGCCAGAGGATCTTTTCAAGAAAACTGTGTAAAAAGAAGAAAAAGAAAGAAAAAGAAGACTGAAAAGAAGTTTAAAAATTGCTTTATATAGAAGAACATTGCTCTCAGTAAAGGCGCATTGTGTAACTTTTCTGGCGGGGGGTCCGTCGCCTGCTCCTCTCCGTTTAGATGCCTTTAGTGTTCCACGGTATGCATTTATTTATCTCTGTGGAGACAGCAGGTGTTACAGGTCAGACCTGTGGAGAGGTGAGCCCATTCACAATAAAAGGTCAGCAATAACCCATTATATTGAGTAAAAGTTAGAAAAGTTACACAATGCACCTTCATACTAACACAGTGATTCATTATTCTGATCTTGCTTGTACTGTATGGACTGAGATAGTGTACATACATTCAAACCTCAGTGCGTCACAACACAGCACAACAGCAAATTCACTTTCCATTTAAAAACCTTTACTTGTGTTTTGTTTCATTCACACATGTTTAAGTAATCCTTTATTTTAGTCTGTCTACATCTCCAAAGCTCAAAATGCTCTGTTCCACCTTGCAATGTCACAAGGTGGTAGTTTTCTAGTTAACAGGTCTTTTTACTTTAGTTTAGTATAGATCAACAATTCCAGGACTGAAATTAGTGAAATGATTCTCGTGAGGGTGTATGGAGCACTTCCTGTATTACCAGATGACATCACAAGGTAGAACTGAGTGTTTTCTATCGTAGAGAAGAACCTAAATATGCAGGATTTCTGTGTTAAAGATGTGTGAATGAAACAAAGCACAACTCCAAGTATGTCTGTGATAAGAAAACAACATATGAGCCCTTTAAAGGTGCACTGCGTATCATTTTTAGTTTCCGCCACCTACTTGTCTCCATGGAAATATAATGACTTTCTTCACTACCCAACACTCCCATAGTTCTTCTTCTTTTTCTGTGAGGCGTTGCTTGTGGAAGGGTCTAAAAATGTGCACAGATTTGAACGTTTGATCCTGCTTCATCCTGTTCCTGCTCAGACAAACTGATCCATGTGTCTGGCCAGCTCATACAGTCCTCCATCTGCGCTCCACTGTTGCACGTTTGCAGATCACTTCAACCCAAACGCCATCTTCCTTTATTTGCCTCTGACCTTATCACCACGGCTAAGATCAATACGCCTTTATCGGATGTCAACTTTCAACAAAATCTACATGGGGAAAGCCCAGTCGCAGTATGGCAATTTGGCAAAAAATATTTCTATCAAGATTTTGTAAGAAGTTATGTCACGATTTCAGTTTTATTACAATTTAGGCGATATCAGCACTATGTAACTTTTTTTGTTGGGTCCGACACCTGCTTGTTTCTTTGGAAATGTCATTACTCTACCGGAAATGTTCCACATTATGACATTAAACAGCTCTACTCTACATTTATTCAATTGCAGATGGTTTTATACCAAGAAAAACAGACATTCTGACTAGGGATGAGCATTCGATTAAATTTTCTTAATCAATCATCGGTAGAATTAACGATTGATTATTACTTTACAACATATAAACCATCAGCACTATAGAGCCACATCAGCCTGTGTGAGATTAGAATGTGTTTAATGCAGCTTTGGCACATTTGTTTGCGTCTTACAGAAACAAAACTTAAAACCACATGGCTCATTTGCATAAACTGTGTGCAGTTTTTAAGAAAAGCTGCTCTTTCCTTGTGAGCTGATGCGTCAGCTTCAGTCAGACTAAAGGACACGACTCAGTGGATTATATGAGTGTTCTCTCTGTGACAGGGGATGTGATGAGGCTGGTGAGTCTGTTCTGTGCGTTGGAGATACTTGCACCATGACGAAACCGAGATACTCAAAAAACCCGATCATACCCGGGACACTGATGTGCAGGTAAACACACTCGGAGGGATATAGTGATCTCCAAGGAGCCAGGGCCGAGATGTGGGACTGTGGGGCCACAGGTCCAGTGTTTGTGCTGTGAGATGCAGCCTCGACTCCTTACTCTACGTTACGCACAGCAACCTACATTCAGTTTGTCGAATATACTGACAACGACTAATCATGCCCATCTCTAATTCTGACTGTGAGCCCGGTCGCCTCACCACACATCTGACTGTAACTTGGTCTGGTTTGGTCTCGATGAAGATAGAAAGATTAAATGCCATACTGTGAAATATTACAAAGAAAGCAATAACATCTCCATGGAGAAAAGCATTTGCCGGACCCTCCACCAGAAAAGTTACATAAAAGTTAAACCTTTAAGTTTACAGGGCAAAATGGAAACTGAAAGTAGTTTCCCTTTTGTGTGAGTCACTGTATTACAAACAGGAAGTGAGCATGGGCGCACTTCCTGCTCCATTGACTCTCACTTCAGTTCACTTTGTGTTGAAAAGATGTCACCCCGCTCTGTCAGGCTCATCATTTCACCCTTAAAACGTTAATATTCTCTCTCCCTCTCTACCTGATCCTGGTGTTTTTATTTTGCTATTTTGTCCTTAAACCAATCCTTATTCTTAATATCAAACTCAGCTCCAAATTCACCCCTATAACTGCTGACCTCTGTGAGTTTCGTCTGACTGGGGCTGAAATTTCACATCTTAATCAGGCATAAGCACCGCCAGGACAACATCAGTTTCGGTGAGAGATTAACTCAACAAATCCAACTTAATCCAGACACGAGGAGTCAAACCTGGGACAAAAGGTCTCAGGAGCAGTTTCTGAAAATATCCTCTGCTCACTGTCAAACAGCAATATCTGTCTGTAATTTACTAATATTTACAACTGGAACCGACATTGCTTAAAGATGAAGCAACTATAAGATACATTATAGGTCAGATCTGTGGAGAGGCGCCCCTATTCACAGAGAGAATGATTGTATTTTTGAGCCATAGAAACACCCATAATGGATGATAGATAGATGTGTTTAATGTCATAACATGGAACATTCTAGACTAAACAATAACATCTCCATGGAGACAAGCAGGTGACGGACCCTCCATCTGAAAAGTTACACCTTTAAAGAGGGGCATTATGCACTTTTTGGAGCTTTCTAGCATGTTATAATGTTGTTCCCTCATCAAAAATATCTCTGAAGAGGTTTAGATGTCATCCATGCATGTTTGAGTAATTTAGTGATCTCCTAGACCCTATTCAAATCCTCCTTACGGTTAGTTGTATGATCCTGTCCAAGACTCCAAGATATAAACACTTAAATCTATCAGAATATGACTTAAAAGTGGTGACATTACCTGTCTGTTTACCACTTTCTACAAAAAACAGGTGTTGAAAAATATTTTGCACGTGTTGTTTCTATATATATTGGGACACTTTTAGCACCCGGCCATTTCAAAATTGTGTTTTTTGATGCACCCTACTGTCCATGCAGCAAGTTAACTTTACTTGATGAGTTCTCTTAAAATAAACTACTTCTAGATTAGAATGAAGCAGTCTCAGAACTAGTAAGGAGATAATAAATCTGAAAACAAGATGAATAACCTGATATAAGTGTTAAAATTGTGGCCAGATCAGAGAAATTTGCAGTGCACAAGTCAACGTCACCCATGCTCCCACACTGGCCAATATACAAAAGCATGATACTAAACTGTCCACTACAACTTCACAAACCTGACGCAATGTGCAGTAGTTTCATTAGCAGGATGATAGCGCTCTGAAGGGGGAGCGATTTAGAAGAGAGGGATTCAGAGCGTCAAAAACAAAAATTAAACGTATTAAACATTAAAGAATTGTTTGGGGGTCCATCACCTGCTTCTTTCTATGGATATGTCATTGCTCTACTTTACATTTATTCAATTACAGGTGGTTTTATAGCTCAAAAATAATAAAATTATAAATAATAAAAACAAGCATTCTGACTGTGAGCGGGGTCACCTCTCCACAGATCTGACCTGTAACTTGGTCTGGTTTGGTGTCCATGAAGACAGAAGAAGATAGAGGTTTAATACTGTAATGTGAAACGCTCCAGACAAACCAATAACACCTCTAAAAACAAAGAAAAATGTATTTAATAGACCCTCCAACAGAAAAGTTACACAATGCACCTTTAACTCTATATATCAACCCTGACTATAGAGGTCCTAATATCCTCCAGCTAAAATCAGAATGACTTGAGGTTGAGTTGTTGCCTGAAACGCACTCTGCTCCATAAGCCTGTTTCAGAGTGGATTCATGCTGCAGGATAATAATATTGTAAGACCATCATATGTAATAACTATTGGAGATAAATCTATAAATCAAATTCCAGTGTTTTCCCTCCTACTTCCAAATGTAATTAGTGGCTGAGGGCACAGCCGTGGAGTCTCTGATATGAATGGAAAAGGAGACGATGATGATGATGGTTTAGAAGTGTAAGCTCAGAGGAGGGCAGGGCATTAGGATCAGGAGAGAGCAGGGCACTCCGATCGTGACTCAGCTCCTGCTAAAACTATAACGCTAATGTATCCGGTCATGTGTTTGTTTGTGCAGATTCAAAAGGAAAGTTGAGCTCTGAGAATCATGAAGAGAGATTAAAAACTATTTATACCACAGTCAAGAATTCCAGTGTCTAAATGCAATGCATTAGTACCGACCCTGGAGTTTCTGAAACACAAACTCACACTAGTTCGGTATAGACCAGTCAGTTGGATTTACGTCACAGCAAAAATGCCGGCACACACAGTTAATGGTGAGAATTGTCTTTTCATCATTTTGATATGTTGTGTATGTGTAGAGAAAGTGTCTTTAGTTTTAGTGTAGTGACATTTACACCGCACTTAACAGGAAAAAGGTGGATTGCCCTCTCTGGGTGGGTGGAGAGTCTCTGCCTCAACTGGAGGAGTTCAAGTATCTCGGGGTCTTGTTCACAGTGAGGAGAGGATGGAGCGTGAGATTGACAGGCGGATCGGTGCAGCATCGGCAGTGATGCGGTCGCTGTATCGGACCGTTGTGGTGAAGAAGGAGCTGAGCCCAAAGGCAAAGTTCTCGATTTACCTCAGTCTACGTTCCTCCCCTCACCTATGGTCATGAGCTCTGGGGAACGTCCGAAATCGGCGATACAAGCGGCCCAAATGAGTTTCCTCCGCAGAGTGGCCGGACGCTCCCTTAGAGATAGGGGGAGGAGCTCGGTCCCATGGGAGGAGCTCGGAGGAGAGTCGCTGTTCCTCCGCGTCGAGAGGAGCAACTGGACGGACTATGTCTCTGGGCTGCAAGCACGTGGCAATCCTTCCACCAGAAAAGTTACTTCATGCACCTAATTAAATGATGTTTCCAAGTATTATTTTGTATTTTGTGAATAATGTTTATTTCTGTATCAGCAGTGTCATAACTGTTAGACCTGTGTGAGTGCAAAGTGTGCTTGTTGTGACTCCCAGCTGTGTTTACTATTAAAAATATTCAGTTTTATTTGTGTTGATTAATGAAAAGTGGGTAGAACCGTGTTGGCACCGAGATGACACCTTCTTTCTTTCTTTCTTTGTTTCTTTGTTCTTTATTTGCGATGTACACGTTCAACAATCTTACCAAAGAAAAGATGATTTGTACCAGATTTAGGTTACGTTTATATGATGATGCTTTGAACAGGAGATACAAAAGTGGCGTCACGTCTTCACTTTTTATTCCGCGTTTAGACGAGCGTTTTGGGAGGAAATCTGCGCGCATACGGCGACTCAAAAGTGTGTGGAATTCGATTGGGTATCCATAGCTGTGTGGCTCGCCTGCGACAAACTGGTGCATCCAGAATTTGACAGAGGTAGTTGCAGATCCTTCTCTGTTCACTAATAGTATCTCTGCATATTCTGTACATTTGTTGGGACACCTCCTGTAAGTTTATTAGAGCTGCCTGAGGAGCTTGAAGGTCCAGCGCAGGGAAATGATTTGTCATGTTTGTTTCTTTGTACTGTCTGTATGTGATGTAAATGCGTGAGCAGATCTGACCAGAGTTTTGTGTCTTGGGCAGTGTCCACGGAAGTGCTACAGAGGAGCCTATTTAACTTTTCCACTCTGGAGGGTTGTTTCATATTTTTAAGACCCAAAAACGCTGTCACCATCTAAACGAAAGGCACTTCTAATAAAATATTTTGTTGTTTTTAGCCTTAGCTGCTTTTGTTTTCCATCTGCAGTCCCAGGGCTGGTGAACACACTAAAAATAGACATTTCAATACAATTACACAATAATACTACTTTAGTTCATCATTAACAATGGCAGGAAAATACAATAAAGTGTCACCATTTCCAATACAGTGTTACCTAGTGTCTAAAAATATACAGAATCATGAGTGCAGGTTTTTACAGTGGACACAGCACAGGACAAATGAACTGAACTGATGTTGACCCTCACGTTTTAAAATGTGCTTTTTACATTTTCTCGTGTTTCTAGTGACTGTTTGGAATCTGACTCCACTGACGGTTTGATCTGCTCTGTCCAGCAGGAGGTCAGGGGCCCGTCAGAGGCTCATCAGGGGCCCATCTGGAGGCCCCTGTGGGACTGTGAAGTATGTTTGCTCTGATGACCTGTTTCCTTTTGGTCAGAGCGACACTGTGAGAGGAGCACTTTCCTAAAGTGGAATCCATCATAACATCAGAGCAAAGAGCTGAGAGGTCAGAGCTGCCAACCCAGAGTGAAACATATCAGCCCATATCGTCTCTCCACAGATCTGACCTGTAACTTGATCCCCATGTGCTGGTCTTCATAGAGATATTGTTGCTTTGCCTGGAATGTTACACAGTGGGACATTAAACATATTTATCTCCATGGAGACAAGCAGGTGGTGTCAGTCTCACTGTAAGAATGTTTCTTATTTAAAGCTGAACTCCGACACGTTTGAAGCTAAAGTCCGTTGCTGGAGGTGGTGGAATTCTGTCAGAAGCCAAAAAACTGCACAGATCAGTGTTTCCTCAGCGGAGATCTCACTGTGGCAGTGAGTCTGTCAAGGCAACAAACTAGTGTAATGATGGGGGCAAGTTCTTAACTTCCACGTAAGACACCAATTTGCTTCACACTGAAGAAGCTTAACACCACTTTAACCCATCTTACAACAGCCACGAGTCTAACAAACAAAACGCTCTGCCTGGTTCACTCATTAGTGTCTGGAAACATTAGAAAACAACTTTATAAGCAGCCTAAGCATTAGCTTTGTTGATTTCCCACTGCACATGTGAAAGCCCGCGAGATGAGCCATAGGGGGCTGTTGCAGAGGGATCTGGGCAGCGGCCAACGGCGGGGGCCCTGACGACCGGATCTCTGGACAAGGAGACTAGCTCTGGGGACATGGAATGATCACGGATACAAGTGGTCGAAATGAGTTTCCTTCGCAGAGTGACCGGGTGCACCCTTCGAGATCGGGTGATGTCTCGGCTACATGGGAGGAGATCGGAGTAGAGTCGCTACTCCTCCATGTTGAGAGGAGCAGCACCTCGGGGTCCGTCTGGAGGAGCTGGAGGAAGTGTCTGGGGTGAAAGAAGTCTGGGAGTCCCTGTTCAGGCTGCTGCCCCCGCGACCCGGCCCCAGGTAAACAGAAGATGGATGGATGGCAGTCATACACAAAGTAATTCAAACTGAATAAGAAATACATTTAAATCACAAAAGAAACAAATTAAAACATAAATAATCATCATAAAATTAAAAAGAGAGAGACATTAAATTAGAGAGAAGAGTACGGAATGAAAAATGAAAACGTTTCAGTCATCTGCAAACAGAATTGTAAATAATGAAGGGACAACATAGATTTTTTTGTTGTTGTTTGTTTGTTTTAATGTTGTTTGCTCATCAAAACATGCCCAGAGTTGTGTTTTGTTTCATTCCCAAATGTTTAACACAAATCCTGCATATTTAGGCTGAGTTCTTTCTCATACAAAAAAACATTGGGATTGTTATGTGCTCCACTGTGTTTTTACACCTTCAGTAGACTCATTTGGATCATTTCAGCCCTGGATTTGCCCATTTCTGAACTAAAGGTAAAAGGAAACTGTTAATGTGAAAATTACAACTACATGACTAATAATAAAGAATAACTCAAACATGTGTGAATCAAACTAACCTCAACCTCATGTTTTTGAGGTGCAAACAGTGTTATAACATAGCTAAAAGCTGACAAACTAATTTTTGCGTAATATAGGACCTTTAATGCCATCATGGGGAACATTCCAGGCAAATCTTATTGGAGAGAAGCAGGTGTTGGACCAGGAAAGTTGCATAATGCACGTTTAATACTTATTGAAAATCCTGTTTGTATGTATGACAGTGAAAATGTTCTGGAAATTGTGAATGAGCAGATTTTGCACAGACCTTCAGATGTGTGAACATGGACTTTTCATTCATTACATGGGATTCCTATGAAGAAGAGCACGGGTTTGTCAAGAAGCAGCATTTACCCAGAGCTAAGGGGAACGAGACTTTTCAAAATAAAATTCAAGGCCCTAAACTACCAATGTAAAGCTCGTTCATACAGGACTGTGTTTAACTCGTCTTTTAGGCGTCATTGTTGATGATAATCTAAACTGGAAAGAGCTGCTGTCTGAAACCTCCGCGAAGTCGCCCCATCAAACGCAAACCTACACAAAAACTATGTCAATCGTTTGTGCTTCGTTTGTGCTGTTTTTTGCTGCAAAAAGTTTTGTTTGTGCTGTGGTTGTGTGAAACTAGTGGCGAAAACGATCTGAGGCTGTGGAAAAGTCTGTATTATTATATCAAATATGAATCAAAAGCTCAATTACTAAAGACTGATACAGACTTTTCCACAGCCTCAGATCATTTTTGCCACTAGTTTTGCGGAGTTTGTTGCCGTCAGCTGAGCAAAAATGACATCCTATAATTACCGCAGAAATAATAATTAATAATTTTAGAAATAAACTTGCACAAATGAAAATTGCCACAGCACAAAACAGCACAAACGAAATACAAACGTTTTCTATAATTTTCTTCCTGTTTTGAGCTCTATTTAACATTTTGAAGGGCTGGATGACGTCATCGGCCGAAAATAAAACTGCAAATATCTTAAGAACCAGAATCGCACAAACGAAGCACCAACGATTTACATGGTTTTTGTGTAGGTTTGAGTTTGATGTGGGGCCAACTTCATGCAGATCTGACTGGGTGACCAGAAAAAAAAACATATCTCTTGGTATTATAAGAAAAATTAGCAAATTTCTGCACTCAAAATCTATACTTACATTAGTCTATAGTTTATTTTATCCCTATCTGTCATATTGTAATATAGTTTGAGCTGCACTTTCTCAACTACTCTGAACAAAATATTATTGGGGCAAAAGCGTTTTGTTCGAATTGCAACTCAGTCCATGCCACTAACATCATCTGCTCATTTATTCATCAAACTTAACATTCTTAATATTTATAAGATTAATATTTACCAAAGTAGTATTCTTATGTCTTAAATTCTTTATAATTCAACTATACGATCCCCAAACATTTCACATTTTACTTTAATGGAGAGAATCATAGATACAAAACTCGTCAAAATCATAATTTTCATGTTCCAAAATGTGTCACATCAAGAGCTCAGTTCTGCTACGATACAGAGGCAGGAAATTGTGGAGCAGTTTTCACATCTGGTTCATGACGGCAGATCAGAAACATCGTTTAAAAAGAGTTTGAGGAAATGGTTGATATTTCATGATAATGTCTGATAATCTTTCAATTGTGGATGTTTCATTGTGTTTGTGGAGGCGCCTTTTTGGATTTTTGCCTCTTTCCTCCATCTACTTTTTAATCTAGTTTTTTATCTACGTCCATTCATGCATATGGAGATTTAATACTTTACCTCAAAGTAAAGTAAGAGTAAAAAATAAACGTAATGGGAGATTAGAGAACATGTATTAAAGCAGACTTGTTATGTAAAATCAACTTTTCAGAGATTTTAACCATATTACATTTGTTCCCCCTTCTCATTTACCTCCTCGGAGTTGTATTTGGAGTGATTTGTGCCCGTTCAAGCAATTAATGTCTTATTTTCAGGACCTAATGTTGTCGATCAATCTCCATTTCCGCTGACACTGGTACCACACCCACTGCTCTGTACTTCTCTGTTGTTCTCCGATTTGATTTTCTTTTCAGTGAAACATATGTAATACTTTTTAAAGCTGATTTAGTCATTTCTCGGACCACTACTTTGGCCTACTACTTGAGTAATATTAATTTGAAGTTACTTTTATTTAAGGGATTTTACACACCCCAGTAAAAGTTTGGGCTAGAGAAACATTACACAGTGCAAAAGGGAGTATGACGCTATTTTCTGACCTTTGTTATAATGTTCTATCCTCAAAAACAGACCTGGAGTTGTGTTTTGTTTCATTCACACATGTTTAACTCAAGAACCCTGCATATTTAGGCTGAGTTCTTCTCTCAAACAGAAAACATTTCTCCTTGTGAACCATTTGAATCATTTCACCCCTGAATTTGTCCGTCCCTGCTGAACTAAAGGTAAAAGGAAGCTGTTCAATTCAAAACTACCACTATATAACATAACAAGGTGGAGCAGAGTCTTTGCAGCTTTGGAGATGTAGACAGAGTAATAATGCAGATACTCAAACCTACAGCTCTGGAAAAAAAAAAAAAAAAAATGAGCCTCTCTTCATGTGTGACGACCGTTTCATTCCAGCGTCTGCTGAATTCAACACAAACACACCTCATTCTGCTTCATGAGGCAATGATGAGATCACCTGAACCAAACCTGATTTAAGGAGGAAAAGGAGAAAAAAAAACACTGCTGTTGTTCATCATTATTATTCCACCAAATACTGATTTCTGAACTCTTCCTAAGTTAAAACATTAGTATTGTGTTGTTTTAATGAATATGATCTTGTTTTCTTCACATTATTTAATTATTATTCTGCAGATAAATGTTCTAAATGACAATATTTTTATTTGTAATTTTGGAGAAATGTTGTCAATAGTTTATAGAATGAAATAAAAATGTTCATTTCACTCAAACACAAACCTATAAACTGATCATTTTGCAGTGGTCTCTTATTTTTTCTCCAGAGGTGAATGAAACAAAACACAATTCTGAGTGTGTTTTTGATCAAGTAGCAACATTCCAACATGACTTAAAGCTCACAAGAGTCGATTTTGTGTAATATCTAGGCTAATACGCACAGATGACCGTGAACAGCGCGCACGGACGAAGCAGATTTACGATGAAAGCTGAAACCGGATGTGTGTCTGCGCATTGTCTCGTTTTGACTCCCCATGTAGAACCCCTCCCTGTCTCTCATTCAGTCGTGTGCCGTCTTAAGGAGGTGTGCAGCGGCCGTGCGTCTGAGCGGATACTTGTGCGTTAGTCTGCGCCGGTCACTCCCCTGGACTTGGACCCCCCTCCTCTCCTCGGACTCCCGTGGACCACCTCGGACCGGAGACCAAGACGAACGAGCCGCGTACAGGTGAGAGTCGTGTCGCCTGTTGCTTTCGTCTCTCTCCCCGCTGCACAATTTCCACTTTCTGTGCACGATTTACCCCCAAAATAGTGCAATTTTAATTGTCGTGCGTTTTTTTTTATCGAAAACCTGTAGCTATTCTTGCATACTTTCTATTTTACATCCACCCTGAAGCTTAGAAAGTCTTGCATTGGTTGCGTTCATTCAGGTAGAGTGGTGCGTGCTGTTTTCACTGGGGAGGTCCAGCGCTAAACGTCGTAGAAAAAATGTCATTTCATTAGATACGGCAATATTTTCTACTGCAGACCATGCCAAGATCCAATTTATCTGCTGGTAATTTAACTGTAACTAGTGAACAATTCGGCGTATAGAACAAGTTTATGGCTTTTTCATAGATTATAAAATGTGACAATTCAACTAAAGATTCACCGGCGGGTCCGTCCCTCTCCTCCGCAGCGGTGGGGCGGCAGCGAGCGGCGAATAATGTTATTTGATTCCAGATATTACAAATAGTTTCCATAAATCGATCATTACAAGCCAGCCGTATTTTAAAAGACAATCCCAACAATCACCTAATCCCATGAGTTTTATAAATAACATTAGCGCTTTCAAACAGGAGCCCCTCATATCTATAACTGACGTTTTTCGAAATGCAGTTTGAGGTGACGTTCATTAGATTTAGAGGCGTACTGGTTTGACATCGTAGCGTTTTGTTTCAATGGAGATTTGGGCTTGTTTATGATGGTAGTTGTGGATAGCAGGAGTAGACTTCGTTGCCAAGTTGTAAACACTTTGCTCTAGTCACTGTTATGTAACTGAATGCAGCGCTTAATGGTTTTGGAGAATACCGGACCAGGTAGACCAGTACTGGGGACATTTGTGCAGGTTTGAGCCAGGCGCAGACAGGGGCGTTTCTGAAGATGTGAAAAATCTCTCAGAATACATGAATGAATCTCCCCTAATTCATATACAGTAGTACTAAGATCGCTGCATGCATAAAAGTCCTGATTTGCATAATGAAGCATAGGCTACAGTGGGTTTGCGTTTCTATTTAAAGGTGCATTGTGTAACTTCTCAGGTAGAGGGTATCTGTATATTTGTATCTATATTTGCTTGTCATTGCTTGGAGATGTTATTTATTTGCCTGGAATGTTCCACAGTAGGGCATTAAACATATCCCCCTTGCGTTTGTTCGATTTCAGGTGTTTTATATCTCGAAAAATACCTTAAAAACATGAATTCTTACCATGTGCGGGCTCGCTTCTCCATAGATCTGACCATTAACCTGTCTCCATTGTGATTACCAAGGTTATTTCGATACTGTAGAATACGCAAGGTGAAACAATAATGTTTATTTTATGTTTTAATCCATAAAAATAAAACCACATACATTTTGTAAGTCCACTATTTTATAAAATCATAATTTCCAAGTTGTTATTACAATTTGAGAAGCAATATTTGTATAGTTTTGATAGTATAAAATAAACTAAAAAGAATTTGTTATATAATACATGTCCATTGAGTTAGTTGTGTTCTTGAGCAAGACACCTTTCTTCTGCACAGAATACAGGTACGTGACGATAGCTCTGTCGGCTCACTCACCCTTTGGCTTGGTGGTTGATGGTTTGACCGTCACTATTGGCAATGCACAATGTTGTTGTTGTTTTGTCCTTGGGCAAGACACTCCACCGTATAAACCCAGTATCTGTTTTGTCCATGTTTAAGAAGCATTATGTAAATCAAACTATTTAGTCCAACTGTCTCAGGGCAGCTGTGGCTATAGTTGTTGCTGTAGGGTTGGGCAGTAATACGGTAATACAGTATTATTATTATTAAAACGTAGCAGTGGTATCAGTTTCATTACCGTCATTTTAAAAAATCTGCAGCGCATAAGGACCTAATATAATATTAGGAGTATTTTGGCTTCAGGGGAGAAACGCAAATGTTGAGGAGCTACGACCCTGCGTCAGGCCAGAGATCCACCACAGTCACTTCAGACACGGGACACAGCGCCGACTTTCTCCCCTCCGCTCTCTCTCCTCTTCAAACGATGTTACGCTCGGAGATTTTCATCCACACGCAGCGAGGAAGAAGAAAAAACCTGACTGACGCTTCGTGTGTGACGTTGAACCCAAAAGTTTGTGATGGAGACATTGTATTGAATGCCGAGAGTCAAGAGGGGACGCGCTGAAGAGGAGAAAGTTCCCGCTTGAGGGCGAAGTCAGACTTTCACGGAGGAGACGGTAACTTCTCCGAGTGTCGAGAGCGCGGGTCTGTCAGATACAACATGCTGCAGTGGGAAATATCACACGCTGTGGACTGTCGCCTTTTACTTTTTATTCCAGAATCTGCCTCTTCTGCGCTTTTCTTGTCTTGGCGTGTCCCAGATCATTAAATGGAGGGAGATACGCACTGGTGAAGTTTGGTTTGATCAGAACTTGTGCCTCATCTTCAAATATAAAGCTGCTATTCTGTTTCTGAATGGTTTAAGTGCAGCTACAAAATAATTCTTAATTAGTCACGGTAATACTGTATACTCCAGTAAAATGCTGAGTAGGTTTAACGGTATCAAAATTTGGATACTGCCCAACCCTAAGTTGCTATAAGATAAGCAATGAATATACTCTGTTCCTTTATACTAAGGAACAGACCTGATGCTCAGTACTTTATTTAGACAGAGTGTCATTTTTAACATTAAATGGTAGTACTTTCTTTTCTATTCCCACGTAGTCTTATATCTGTGTAATGCCTCAGTGGTCCATGGGCGTATCCTAGTCTATGTGCTCTTATACTTGTTCTGATGCAGCTCAAAATCATTCTAAAGCTTCATTTCTTTCCTGTGAACGAGGCTTTTTCACTATCGATACCTGCTCAAATGAGTGTCTAGTTTCGAGGCTCATTTTAGCATCGATTAGTATCAGATTTCCTGTACTTTTGACCATCCTGCCAATGAACGCCCATCCTGCCACTGATCTAATTATAAACCACGTTTGCATACTCATGATGAGCTGTGCACCACCGACGCATTATCCCACGCCTATTATCGAGTTGACACTATCGTAGCATCTGTTTTCCATACCTCTCATGTAAACAATGGCTTTGCAGTATCATAAACATACATAATATTCTCGTTATAATATTGACATTGAGTTGATGTGGTAGAGGTCACATGCTTGTCGAGGTCACAGTAATAAATCATGTTTTTCAGTGTATTTTAAACTAAGCTTAAGCAACACATAAATGAAAAATGCAAGATAATCACACAGGGTGATATGGGAGAAAAAGAATCACAGTTCCCCCGGTGGGGTGTTAGGGTCATGTTGATAGGACCAATAATTCACATTTAAAAGTTGGAATGAGTTAGTACATTATATTAAACCTAATGTATATGTGCTTTACCATTATCAACAGAAACACGTGCGATGTCTGTGTCTAAATGAGGTCTTATGTTTCACTCATAAACTGTGAGAAAATAGCTGTTTACTTTCTATAACTTGGATTATAAAGATGAGAAACACCAGAGGAGAAAGAGGAGAAAAGCTGAGGAGCTGGATCACAGAGGGAGGGGGAGCGGTGAGGCGGCAGAGGGAGAGAGACACTAGACTTTTAGTCAAATTGTGCAGATTTAATTCAAAACTTGTGAATATGGGAGGAAACAAAGTGACACACTGTGACTCAGGTGTTTTGTCCTAAACAAGAGAGTGTAAATCCTCGTCAGCACCACGCGCTCTTACTGCCACATGATGCAGACCTTAAAATGCTCATGCCTTTATCATCGAGATTGACCAAAGTAGAGATTGTGATCTGTCGATATTTAGATTTTTGGCACAGCCCTATAATAACATATACAAAACTGACTCGATATTTTAGCACTTAATAATAAAGGCTTAATTCACAACTAGTTTATTAAGAATGATTCAGGCTAAAGTTCGTCAGATATATTGGGTGGTCAATATTAGGGCTGCATAATTCCGGGAATTTTCAAAGTTGGAAACTTTCCATGGGAATTTTCGGGAATTAACGGGAATTGTATCCAAGTTGAAGGTTAGGGGCATCAGTAAAGTTGGTAGAAAAAAATGTAGCATAATATTGTAGCACAATCTTGCAACAGATAGATGTCTGTGAGTAAAGTAGTGTATAACTGCACTACTATACTCACAGAAATCTATGTGTGGCTCTACACAAAATAGAGGGACACTATTTTGTGAAGAGCCATTGAAGCCACACTCCCTGCATCCATTTTGTGTCCCTCTATCACATGCACAATAAATAAAATAAATCTAGTGCTAGTTTACTTATAAATTAGGCTTGCACCATGTCATTGAAGTAGTTAGCTTATGATACTAGTTACTGGAAAAATGTGCTAGTGCTAGCTTAATGAGAAACATTAATGGAGAATGAGCAAAAATAAGGCTGAAGAAACTAGAAATAAGACTTTGAGTTTTTGAGACCGGAGGTTTTTTTTAAAAACAAAATTTATTTTTAATTTTAAAGTGGGAGCTGTAAGCAACATTTTAGCAAATGTTCACCTTTTGTTTAATAAAACAAATCAGCACTGATAAAGCTCTTCTGACAAATGAAACAGACTCATGTGTGTTAATTATCTCCCTTTTGCAATAATGCTGCTGATGACAAAATAAAATGTTTATATTTTTGTTACATTCCCAAAATTCCCTGACTAAAGTTTCCATGGACATTTTCCAGAAACTTTCTGGAAATTTTCTGGGAATTTTCCACCCCTTTGCAACCCTAGTCAATATTTCAGTTCGATATTTGGACTTTTTAGCCCCCGGACCACATATGGCCCTTTGGTTGACTCTAAACCGTCTTAGATCATTTGGAATTACAAAATAAACATATTTTATCTTTTTACCTCATGCATGGACTAAAGCTGCATTGCTTTTATTTTAATGCCATTTTTTGTAGGGCAACCTCACTTTTTCATTGCTTAGTCATAACATAAACTCTTATCAGTCTAACCAGCGTGTCAAAACACCAGCTTGTTAAAACAAAGCTATTTACTGCTTTTAGAAAGAAATACAATGCAGAACTGAGTAAAGCATTTTGGCTCGGCCCTCCATGATATTTATCTGCTGTCTAAAAAACACACATAAAGCTTTATTTGGACACTGTAATGTGAAGAAATAGCTGCACAAAACGTGACCACAGCTCTCCTACAGGTTTGTGGTTAAAAAAAAGGGGCTTTGGGGGAGTTTGTAGGAGATTTTCCTGTGGAGCTGACATGGCAGAGGTCAGTCTTGGTCTTGTTTTTTCAGATGGTTATGACTAGTTTTAATTGGAGCCAGTGCAGAGCAGATGTGGTCCGGATAAAGAGGAGGGTGGTCCATATTTGATTAGACTCTCCCATCCTGCTGGAATTTACAACTGTGTGTGCCAAGAACAAGGATCACTGGAGACGTGAGCCGCAATGATTAATCTGAACTATCGTTGACGCAAAAAAATAATCACAGTCATAGTTTTACCAGCGTAATCATGTTATCTGGACTCTGTATCGATCCTGGAAATGTAGGTGGAATAGGTATCGGTTCCATGATCTTGTTTAAGTCAATATCCTGGTTGATCCCTAATTTGATGCAGTGAGACTTGGCTGATGTAGTCCTAGAACAGGCATGTCCAAACTATGGCCCGGGGGCCAAATGTGGCCCTAAGACCAATTGTTTTTGGCCCTCAGGCTTCCAGGTGAATTGGCCCATATTACCACAAGTAGTACTTTTTACTGCATGTTTTTGAAATCTACCTTGATCAAGCAAATGTAGTGTGTCCTTCTGAGGGTCTAAGCCTGAACAAAGGTCTGGAGGGTCATTCAAACCTGGTATAAATGCACAGATTTTAATTACTCACTGTTTTGGTCTATGACCCCCGATCGGCCCTCACGCTGGTCTGTGTTTTAATATGTGGCCCTCGATGAAAAAAGTTTGGGCACCCCTGTCCTAGAACATCTCATAATGTTTGAACTTTTTTCACACAAGATAAAGATTTGGCAAGATAAATAACATACAGTACTGTGCAAAAGTTTTAGGCAGGTGTGGCAAAAATGCTGCAAACTAGGAGGTGGCGAGCCGGTGGGGGCTCTTTCACTTTTAATCCGCAGGAGTTTTAAGAAATTTAATCCAGCCAGGTCACGTCACCAGGAAAATGGGGTTGGTTGTTGGAATGAATTTTAAATAGTGAACAGAACTGAATAAAGAACATGTACTAATTAAAAAATACAATAAAATATATAATAAAAAAGGAATTGGGGTCATTTATCACCAAGCAGACACTATGGAAAATTTGGCTGTACACTTTAGGAACATGCAATACATATTTACAACACAATAGCAAAATAATAATATGGTAATGTTATGGTGATTAAAAATATGTTATGGTAGCCTATAATTACATGGCAGCTATTCATGGAAACTGACCTACTACATAATTACATCATGGAGTGGGACCCGACGTTTTGAGCTCCAGAGAGAGACAGAATTACTCAAAAAGAAGTGAATGAAACAAACAAACAAAAAAACTCCATTAAGGCCATTGTGTGCAATAGATTTAGGCAGGTGTGGAAAAAATTCAGCCCCTATATCGGGTATCTGCAGATACTTAAAGCTAAAGTATTGTATTGTAGTATTGTATCAAGTTGTATCAAAAGATGGATTGGTGCATCCCTGTTTATCCCTAAAACAGTGGCATTATTAGATCAAAATGTCAAAAAAGGATGAACAATTTCCAGTTTTCATCAATAGTTAACTTTTGATACAGTAAACTCAAAGTCTCCAGTCAACATATTTGGACTTTTACGTGGTTAACAGGAGACACTACACGGTCTTTTTTTTGGGGGGGGGGGCACTTTGGTCTTTGAGCCGATGATAAGCTTCCATGTGGAAACAACAAAACTGTCGAAAGATGCTTTAATATTTAATTTATTCAGCTTTCTGCCTCAGAGTTATTTGACTTGTAACTTCAAAGACTGTTTTCTGAAATTATGCATTTTTCTGAAGCTTATTTCCCCCATGGGATGTAAGGATCGCTCTTACAGCAGCACCTACACACCAAACTTCACTCTCTTGGACTTAACAAGAGTTTGATGACGCACACAGAAGCCTTTTTTGATTTCCAATTCCAAGTTGGATTTATTAATTTGAACTCCTAAAATATGAGCCCGAATTAGAATTTTTTAAAGCCATTTTTCAGTGAGATTTAGCTCACTCAAATGCTAAATAAGATATTGACAACTCCGTCTCTATTTTTAGTATCTTGTATTACAACAAAATGAAGCAAGAATTGGCGTCATCTACTTTTGAGATTCACATGTCCCAAAAGCGGTCAATTTTGGCCATTTTTACACAGAAAATGCCTTATATGATGAAAAACTTGTAAGACATTTTTCTTACATTTAGGTGAGTGAAATAAAAGTTTCACATTGTTATCTCTAAATTTTCATATGATTTTGTGATTGCTTTCTTAATTCACCTGCAGCATCTCACCTTTAATCTACACAGTGCGCTCTCAAGAGTGAATAATAATAATAATAAAGAATATGGAATAACTAATAACATCAGGCATTTTCAAAGGTGTCCTTAAAGGTTTCTTTCATCTGTTGATGAAAGTTAGCATACCACTCCAGCCTGAACGTCAAACTCCATCCATCCAAAAATCCACATTATATATATATATATATATATATATATATATATATATATACACACTAGGGGTGTGTTCAAAAAATCGATACGGGGATACATCGTCGTGGGCCTCTTGGCGATACACGTATCGATACGGAGGCGTCAGTATCGATATTTTACATGCAACAAACATTATTTATCAAGCTTCAGCAAACTGCGTCTGATAAGTGATCCTTGCAATGCTCATGTCGTATTGTCAGAGGCAGCATTCCTCCTGCACTACTGCCTTGTTAAGGCCATATCTGAAGTTTACTTTCATCAAAGGAGCTGCATGTCAGCATACAGCCTTGTTAAGCCATGTTTACATTAATAAACTTAACATCCACCCGCGCGCCGGCGGGCGATTACACAACATTAAAAAGTCAAAGTCAAGTCAGATATTCACCGTACTTATTTTTCCAATATTGACATGCTATACATCGTTTGAAAGCTTAATTCCTCAGTAAAACCACCATATCATTCATTTTATGCCACACAGCGAGCCCAAAGAGCCATAACTTATAACTCCTGAAAATATTCATCGCATTTCTTACCTAGGCGGCACGGTGGCTGAGTGGCAACACTCAGGCCTCACAGCAAGAAGGTTGCGGGTTCGATCCCCGGGTCGCCCGGGCCTTTCTGTGTGGAGTTTGCATGTTCCTCCCCGTGTCTGGATGGGTTTCCTCCGGGTGCTCCGGTTTCCCCCATCAACCCAAAACATGCCCGCACCCCTATGAACTAACATCAAAGACCATGTTGTCCACCCTCCTGTGGGCTCACCACCTGCAGAGGGGTTCATAGGGGGGGTCAGGTGCTATGAGTATTGGGCAGCAAGCTGCCCCCGCGACCCAGCCGGATTAAGCGGGAGAAGATGGATGGATGGATGGATTTCTTACCTTTGAGCCGGTTCTGTCGATCCGAAACGGGTCCAATCCATTAATTCAAAGTACGGGCGTATTTTGCCCCGCTGGCGGAGCTCTTGTTTTTTTCATAAAATAATTCCATGTGGAGAAATAATCCAAAAAGTCGAGTTTGTCTGAATGGATGAGCGACGCATCTCTCTACTACTCTCGCTCTTGGTCCTTAGCATAGCTAAACGCTTAGCTCCTGTTAGCGGTGTGGGGTATGTTTGTTTTCTCCACACTCTTAGCTACAAAACAAGCGTATCCAGGCTTCGGTCCGGCTACGGGGCGCCGCGCTACAGCTTGGGGAACAAAACGAGTGCGTCCAGTTAGCGGCGTATTACGCATGACCGAGGGACAGTTCCACGGCAAAACCTCTTCAGTCATTGGTTCTTTCAGGAAATGATTGACAGATCTGAGTAGCCTATGAAAAGACGATTTCAGCGGTGGGCCCCATGTGGGGCAGAGGTGCTGTAGTGATAGGCTAGCTCCATGCGCTCTGTGTATGGAGACTCTCTCTCTCCTCCTTTTACGCACACTCACAGGCGGAGGCACACGAGACATATGGAGCGAAATTTTTTTGGCTTGTTTTAGTTATTTATCTTAAGAAAACATGCCTAAATTTCAGAAGATGGTTTATTTATTATACATTACATCTTATTACAGTTTGGAACATCTGGTACATATTTGAACACTTGTGCCGAGTGCGGGTGTTAACAGGTTAATCAAGGGCAGTTTCTGCCTTACAGCCTTCTTCTGTTACACTGTAACTGATCCGCTACACCAAAATAAAATAACATTTGAGTAAACATCTGTCTTTTTTTTTAATTATAGGTTACGTAATGTAAAATATCGGGATACGTATCGCCTTGAAGACCATGTATCGGCATACCCCTGTATCGCGAATCGTATCGTATCGAGACCCCTGTATCGCGAATCGTATCGTATCACAAGGTTGTTGGCAATACCCACCCCTAATACACACACACAAAAACTTCACATTTGGTGATTTGTTTGTTTGTTTTTTCCAGTTCCAGTATATTTATTTGTGTATTTTTCTTTGCTAAAACTACAGAAGTGTTAAAAATAAACCCTCAGCCTTTTCCGCAGGTGTCAGAAAATAATATAAAATGCTTTTTCTTTTACTTTTCAGGCCTGTTCCAAAATGCAGTGGAGTAGAAAGTACAGATACCTGCTCAAATGTAGTATCCTCTACTCGAGCAAAGTACCTAAAATATTTACTTAAGTGTAGTACTTTATTTCTTCTCCACCACAGATATTACTACATTAATTGTTCTTTATGAATTAAGTTTTTATGCATTATTGAGGGAGTTAAGTTTAGTTCTCAGCTTCTTCTTATTATTATCGTCAAGTACATTTTCAGTGCAATGTGTCATAGAGCCCCTGTTATCTGACCAGGTCCAGGTGAAGTCATTTCTCTCCCTGAGATGAAGTGACCTTTCCCAGTGTCAGGTGCAGATGAGCTCCTTGTAGACGTGTCCTCATCCAGCCAGAGGAGCAGCGCCTGGAGCCACATGGATCTCAGGTTTATTACGAAATAACTCAGTATGCAACAGAACTGTGAATATTTTATTGAGGATTTTTTTCAGTGGAGCCTGTCGCTTATGTTTGAGTTTTAAGCAGGTGTCAGCTTCCTGTTTTGGACTTTTCCTCTGATCTAATGTAATAATAATAATAATGAGGGATGCACCTATATGATACTGATATCGATATCTGTGAGATGTTGGTGGATCGGGTATCGGTTTCCAGTAGGGATGGGCTTGATTAGTCGAATGATCCATAATTCATTGTTAAGAATTTTGTCGATCACGTTCATTTTTGAATTTTTGATCATTCATTTAATGAGCCATGCAGTTTTAAAGAGATAGTTGGGGATTTTTGACATGAATCTCTATGGCATCCCCATCAGCAGCGACGTGCATCAACACTGACTTACCTCCCGACACCATCCGGAGAGTCGAGTTCTTCCCCAGTTTCATTGCTGACGCGCAGCAATATGAGCGGAGAGAAAATAGTACAAAGCGATTATGAGGTCACGTTCACGTTTTGTGAGGCAAACGTATCACTCTTTTGAGCACATATTTTTTTGAGAAGAAAAACGCTTTATTTTCATGACCCCAACCAACTTGTCGGACTACTACTGAAACCGGGCAAGACTCCGGCTCACCGGACGCTGTCAGGAGGTACAGTGGTCATAAATTTACATACCCTGACAGAATTTATGAGGCAATTTGTGTAGTTTCTCTTGTCATTATGACTTAAAAAGAGGAAACACAGTTGTTTGATAATAAATGCCTTCCCCCAAGCACTAACCATGAGTGAAAGAAAAGTTTTTGTGTTAATATTCATATTCTCTGAAAGATGGCCAAGAAATCATAAATTCTGACTGATGTGGCTCTATAGTGGTTATGGTTTATAGGTTTTAAATTTTAGTTTATGTATGCAGATTAGGAATAGTAATAATAATAGATAATTTACCATCTAAAAAACATAGCAAAAATCAAAGGTCTACTGTCTAAAGCAGACTTGGAGAGACTTATCCATGTGTTTGTTTCCAGTAGGATAGATTACTGTAACGGCCTCTCACTGGCCTCTCCAAACGAGCTGTAAAACAGCTACAGAACATCCAGAACGCTGCAGCTCGGGTCCTGACTGTACCAGGAAGTACGAGCACATAAGTCCTCTGCTCAAGTCTCTGCACTGCCCCCTGTGGCTCAGAGAATAGACTTTAAAGCAGCTCTGCTTGTGCACAAGTCTCTCCATGACCTAGCTCCAAAGTACATCTGTGACATGTTAGTGCCACATGAACCATCTGCACTGTGAGGAGCTCAGGGACTGGCCTCCTGCTGGGGCCCAGAGTCAGAACTAAACTCGGGGAGTCAGAGTTTCAGGTTCATGCAGCTAAAACCCAGAACAGTCTGAACATGTGAGACAGGCCTCTACTCTGACTCTGTTTAAATCCAGGCTTAAAACAGTTCTGAAGCGCTTTGTGTTGCATTTTTGTATGAAAAGCGCTCTATAAATAAAGTTTGATTGATTGATTGATTGATAGCAGTGCATATGACTGAAAGGTTTTCATTTTTCATTCTCTCTAATTTAATTTTAAAATTTTATGATGATTATTTATGTTTTGATTTGTTTGTATTGTGATTTTAATGTATTTCTTTTTCTGTAAAGCACTTTGAATTACTTTGTGTACAAATTGTGCTACAGAAATAAACTTGCCTTGCCTTGCCATAATTTAAGATAAGATCATTTTAATATAAAAACATTAATGATTAAGACAGTGTACCGTATTTTCCGGTCTATAGAGGCACCGGTATATAAGCCGCATCCACTAATTAAAAAAGAAAAAAAAAGAAAAAAGTTATACAAGCCGCAACCGGGCTATAAACCGCTGATATCTATGTTGAAAAATTAGATATTTACTGCATATACAGAACGATTTTGTACTGTAAATGTACATTTATGTACCTGAACAGATTCTTTCTGAACAGTGCCTTTTAACACGGCAGTAACTGTGCTGATTAAAACGAGGTCAAAAACATAAAAGAACCGGTAACTGATTACCTTCATTTCTCCTGTGCAGTGAAACCACAAGTCACTTTAATCATCTCCGCTGACGCCAAGCTTACGTGCAGCAGCACAGTAGACGTCTGCGCGGGACGCAATCCCGCTACCGCCCGTGCTTGCGTCGTGCGGTCGCGCCCGCGCCCGAAATAAGCTTTCAGAATGTTCTTTCAGAATGCTCTTATTACATCCATGGTCCCGCGCTGCGCTGTTTTGTGTTGGGTCCCACGGGTCCCGCAGGTGCAGGGCTCTACAGCGGTTTCCTTCCTGGAGCGAGATCGATGCCTTCAACTTAAAACTTGCATCATACAAACTCCTTCGTGTGCTTTTCATGAAGGGGCGAGGATTTGAAAATAATTACCAGTTAGTAATTTGTCGTGCATGTTATATCTCCCAAATAAAAAGTAGCGTATTCTTCTTAGCATTCATTTTCCGTCTGTCTTGTTTTTGAAATTCTAGTTAGAGCACCCCTAGCGGTGGAAAAAAATCCACATTAGCCCCCCCGTTCTAAAAGTTGCATGGTTCAAAGCCTGGGAAAAAAGTAGCGGCTTGTAGTCCGGAAAATACGATAATTGAATGCCCATTCCTAGTTTCCAGGAAATCAGTTCAGCCAATATCCCATTTTGGTGAAGATGCTTTACTGGCCAATGTTATAATAATGATAATAATACCTTACATTTATATATCGCTTTTCAAGACACCCAAAGCGTATTACTATAACACACACACGTTGGCCACGAACACCTCTTAATACTAAACTATTTTACAGAGCTGTTCTGTAATTATTTAATATGATAAATAACAGATACAAAATACATCTGGATAGTTTTTACCACGTGTTGTTTATGTTTCAAGGAAATAAATGCTGTACTAACTATTAATTTCTGTATAAACATTGGTGTCAGAAGAGGAAGAGCCAGATCGTGCAGCCCTGATAATAATATAATCCATTATTAATAAGTGCATGATTCATTCACTCCGCCCTAGATGGTGCGGAGGACTAATATCTGTACTCTTTAAATAACTGCAGTCTCTTTATGAAATGAGAATTGCACCGGCTCAACTCTTTCGGGGCCTCTGATGGAGACGTATCCATTCCTTTTCCAGTTAACATTACATTAGCAAACAGGAAGAACGTCAGAACTTACCAGTTTACTGACATCCCAAAAGAGCTGCTTAAATGAAGGTTCAGGCATTCGTTATTATGACTGCGATGAGTGGGCGGGATTAATCGTCTGCGTCTGAGCATAGGATTCTATTGCACTATGTAGAGCCATATAAATTTATCAGTATTTCTGCATCACTTTCATAAAATAACTGTACATTCTCCAAAGTTTTTCAAGGACTGACTCACTCGTTCAGAGCAGCAGTCTCCGCAGAGCTCCTCTTTAACTGTACACAAGTCCGATTTCAAGTACAGCCAAGCACTGCCTTTGTGCATAAAACCACTGGTGAACTCAAGTGACTCAGAGTGATCAATAGAGGTTAAATATACAAGATGGAGACAAAAAAGTCCAAAGAATCCAGAAGAAAAGGCTGTGGAGGAGGCGACCTGACAGGGGCTGCTTCTATGTGACCATTGGGATATAACTGAACTTAACTTACTGTTCTGAAGAAAATGTTACGTCATAATTCTGGGTTTTTCTACCCATAGTGCCCACCTCATTCATCTTTCCCACAGGCATTTCAGAAAATCCAAATATTAACAGTTCAAAGGCACTGCAGACGTCTTTTTCTCTATTATATTTACAATAATTATGTACACACAAGGACTTCATGTGTACGTGAGGCTTTGGCGGAGGAGCTGGATGGTGTAACTTCTGCGGGTGAGATCTCAGGGTTAATAGAATGACCTGACTGGGTTTATAGAGTTCTTTTTCTTGTGATTTTTTTTTTTTTTTTTTTTTTTAAGAAGTCAAATATCAGTCTTTTAATATTCTCATCTAAGGCTGCACCACTTTGTACAAAAGTCTAGTTGGATTTTAAAGGTTGCTCTACCTGGAATGTTCCACAATGTGACATTACACAGCTCTGCTTTACATTTACTCAATTACAGGTGGTTTTACTGCTCAAAAATTCTTACAAAAACCTGTAGCTTGGTCTAGATTGGTCTCCATGATAATAGACTGGTTTAATGTCCATCCATCCATTTTCTTACGCTTATCCGGGTCTGGGTTGCAAAGGCAGCAGTCTAAGCAGGGACACCCAGACTTCCTTCACCCCAGACACCCTGAGGCGTTCCCAGGCCAGCCCAGAGACACAGTCCCTCCAGCGTGTCCTGGGTCTTCCTCGGGGCCTCCTTCCGGTGGGACATGCCTGGATGCCTCCCGCATCCGAAACAGATGCCCTCCCCTCAGCTGCTCCTCTCAACGTGCAGCGGTTCCACTCTGAGCTCCTCCCGTGTGACCGAGCTCCTCACCCTATCTCTAAGGGAGCACCTGGCTACTCTGCGAAGGAAACTCATTTCAGCCGCTTGTATCGGCGATCTCGTCATTTTGGTCATTCTCCAGAGCTCATGACCATAGGTGAGGGGAGGAATGTAGATTGAGGTAAATTGAGAGTTTCGCCTTTCGGCTCAGCTCCCTCTTCACCACAACGGTCCGATACAGCGACCGCATCACTGCCAATAAGAAGCAGCCAATCTGACGCTCCATCCTCCCCTCACTGTGAACAAGACCCTGAGATACTTGAACTCCTCCACTTGATTAGCTCAAAAACACCTAGAAAAAACAGGCATTCTGACTGTGAGCAGGGTCGCCTCTCCACAGATCTGACCTGTAGCTTGGTCTGGTTTAGTCTTCATGAAGATAGAGAGGTTTAATGCCATACTGTGAAACATTCCAGTCAAAGTATCCTCCACCAGAAAAGTTAGACCATGCCTCTTTTAAATACTGCAATTGTGATTTGCGATATATATGTAAAAGGTAGGATTCTGTTTAGAGTGCACATTGTAAATAATTCCAGTGTTAAAATGTGAAAGAAGACTGAAATATGAACTGATAAACGAATACAAGAACCCCAGATACAACAAAAAAGACACAATTTTGCAGTCTTTGCAGTTGGTCAAATTGCGCTTTTGTCCCAATTTTCATCATTTTTCGTCATTTCTTTGAGCTTTCTTTCTGTTCAGTTAAGTATACCCCCTGGCCAAAACATCCTAAAGTAGAGTACAGGCTAACTCTTTCCTCTAATGGAGACACACCCATTGTTTTTCTAGTTAGTGTTACATTAGCAAACAGGAAGCAAACATACCTTTTAGCGGACATCCCCAAAGCACCGTAAACATTAATGCCGGAACAAATGGTCTTAAATGAAATTGAACTAAACACTGGTAAGTAATTATTCTTTGATAGTGTGACTTTTCAATGTTTTAAGTGCAGAATGTAACTTTTCTGGTTCTACAATCTTGTGTCCGTAGAGATGATTGGCCTGGAATGTTCCACAGTATGCCAGTAACTGCATCCATCTCACATTTATTGTGATTTGTATTGTTATAGTAAACCTTTATAAATAAACATGCATTGTTGCCGTGAGCGGTCTTGCCTCTCCACATATGTGACCTACAAGTAGGCCTGGTAGCGTCACCTGCCTGTCTCCATGGAGATAGAGACATTTTATGCCATAAGATGGAACATTTCAGGCAAAGCTGTTGGGAAAAGGGACACTAAACACCAAAATCACTTTTCTACTGATTAGCTATGTAAATTGGTCAAAAATGTAAGTGTATGGCTATCCCTGGCCTTATTTGGGCATTTTTGGAGCATATTTGTTAAAAATCGGACTTTCAGGTCAAAGCCGTGTCTGTAACAGCCACTTTAGGATAAACTACGGCCAGGACTTTTGAATTTCTGGGCTGTAAAGAGTAAATTTTGCATAATATTGGACCATTTAAAATAACTTGTCCAAGTACAGTGTGTTTTAGAGACGCAAAACAAAATCTGTAAAAGCTCCAGAAATATGCCTTATACTTATTATAATGTTCTACTTCTTGCATTTGTTCAATTGAACGTAGGAACTTTATGAACAAACCATACTTACATCTTGTTCTGGACCAACAACACGGAATAGATTTGTCCATTAGAGCAGAGACGGTCTCAGTCTGTCCCAGTCCTGGATCAGTGCCCTGCTCCATCTGTTCTAAGCCAATATAGAGCTTTTCTTATAAGTGTTGTGAAAAGGAAAGTCCTGTAATGATTCTCGGAAGAACTATTGTGTAAGAATTTATATTTTTTATAAAAGGATGAATTGGGTTTTTCAGTGTGTATTAATTAAATGGGAACTCTGGCACTTTTAAAGCTAAAGTCCATTACTGGAGGTGGTCGAATACTGTCAGAAGTCAAAAAATGGCACAGATCAGCGTTGCCTCGGCGGAGATCTCGCTGTGTCAAGACAATGAGCTAGCGTAGTGATTCGGGCAAGGTTTTAACTTCCACGTAAAACTCCAATTTGCTTCACATTGAAGAAGCTCAACACCACTTTAACCCACAGCTACAAGTCTAATAAACAAAACACTCTGCTTGTCTCACTCATTAGTGTCTGGAAACATTATAAAACAACTTTATAAGCAGCCTTGCACTTATCTTTGTTGAGTTCCCACTGCACATGTGAAAGCCCAAACGACTCGATTGTCGACTCCAGCGGCGGCGAGAGACTCGAGCCGCCATAAGCAACAAGTGAGGATCGACTACTGACTGTGAAGAACAATAGAAACTGAAAGTTGTTGAAGGAAAATGGTTCAGAAATGTATTTTTTTAAGCATGTTCGCAAAAAATATAATTCACTCGTAAATAAATGGAATTAGAAACGACATCTGTGATCGAGTCTTTTGGGCTTTCACATGTGCAGTGGGAAATCGACAAAGGTAAGGCTGCTTATAAAGTTGTTGTCTAACGTTTCCAGACACTAATGAGTGAACCAGGCAGAGTTTTTTGTTTGTTAGACTTGTGGCTGTTGTAAGATGGGTTAAAGTCGTGTTAAGCTTCTTCAGTGTGAAGCAAATTGGTGTTTTACATGTAAGTTAAGAACTTGCCTCCATCACTACACTAGTTTGTTGCCTTGACAGACTCACTGCCACAGTGAGATCTCCGCAGAGGAAACACTGATCTGTGCCATTTTGCCGTCTGTGCCGTCTTCTGACAGAATTCCACCACCTCTAGCAACGGACTTTAATTTCAAACGTGCCGGAGTTCCACTTTAATGTGCAGTGTTACCCGTGCTGGAAGGTAACAAAGTAAAAGTAAAGTTACAGTACTGTATTTTATGTGTTTTTATGTTTATTTTATGTATTTTAGGTATCTGTGTTTTACTTAAGTACATTTTACAGTGGATACTTTTTACTTTTCCTTCCGTACTTTCTAGTCCACTGCTTTTTTGAACAGGACTTAAAAGTAGAAGCATTTGTTTTATTATTATTGTTTGAAAGACCTGTTGACAAGACTAATGGTTTATTTTTAACACATTTGTAGTGTCAGCAAACAAAATTATACAAATAAAAATATCTAGAAAAATTTTAAGCGTTATAAGAAACTGGGGCGTCGGACTGGGGGGGTAAAGGATACTGTTTATCCCGGGCCAAATGCAAGAAGGGGCCCCTCACAAAGTCTGTAATGTGTATTTTTATGTAGTGTGGTCCCATCAAGATGATGTGTACACAAGGTCCAGAATTTGGTGCTACACTTCTGTGTCAAAATCTGCTCAAAATACTTTTCCTTTTTTCTCTAAGTACATTTTTAAACCATGAATATTACAGTTAAAATATTTTTATTTTATTTAATGGTGCAGTATGGAATAGAAATGATAGAGAAAAGGTCAAATATGTGGGATTTATTTAGTACAAAGGCTCAGAAAGAGAAAAGAACCTGAGACTCATTATTTCTCAAAGTGGGAGTTTAATGCTGAAAGTCTCTGTGTTTGAATCAGCCTTTACTTCCAGATGTGAACCGTGCATTTATATGTTTTTAATTCATAGGATCCACTTATAGCTGTGTGGAGTTTGCATGTTCTCCCTGTGCCTGCCTAGGTTTTCTTTGGGTTTTTTTGGCTTTACAAAGGCTGTAATGGGCTTTTTTCATTGAACAACATGTAATGCAGGTCCCTCAAGATGATTTGTACCCAGGGCTCAAAATTTAATGCCAAACCAACCTAATGTACAAAAGTCTCTCCTCTTGAGTCAAGGCCTTTTTAAAATCAGATTCATGGGATTAAAAGGAAATAATAAGTGACATAATGATTAGTGCAACATAATTATTACTAAAGAAATTAGTAAAAGTAAAAGCACCCACTGGCCGTTACCATGTTTTCCAGACTATAAGTCACTCCCTAGTATAAGTCGCAAAAAATGCGTAGCGAAGAAGAAAAAAACATAGTCGCACTGGACAGTAAATCACATTTTGGGGGGAAATTTATTTGATAAACTCAGACACCAGGAACAGACATTTCATCTTGAAAGGCGAGTTATAGTAATAACAATAGAACAGAAAAGAACAGGCTGAACATGTGTCTGGTGTGTTTACGTCACATATGAACAGTTATTCACAAAACTAGAGCAGAAACAACAGAACAAAACAAGTTTACCAAACTCTCCATCTCGCTCCAAATCACTAAATCCATTGAATTCTTCATCCTCGGTCTCACTTCTGAGCAACTCCACCAACTCTAGGTAAATCTAGTTTTTACCTCACTATGAGCTTTGTTTGTTTTCTTCATTACAGTTCGAGTTTCCTCCACTTTTCTCCAGTCAAACACAAGTTTCTCGCTCACTCCAAACGTTCTGCTGCTCGATTACCGTTTCCTGCTGCATATTTCACTATTTGCATCTTATAATCTGCAGAATATGATTGACAGTTATATATATGAAATTATATATTTTAATATACAAGTCACACCTGAGTATAAGTCGCAGGACCACCCAAACCATAAAAAAAAAATACAAAAAATACAGTACTTGTTTAAAATCTACATAAAATTTGGCTCATTCCTGTCAAAACAATGACATCTCCATGGAGAAAAACATTTGATGGATCCTCCACCAGAAAATTTTTAAATGCACCTTTAAGTTTGGATCATTCTGAAGTGTATTTGAGTGATTTCCAATTTGACACTTGTGGTTTTCTGTATGGGAAACATCTTGTAGGTTTCCATTTCTGAATATGGCTCCACTTACCATATGAAATTATAATGTGTTTATCAATATTACACCGGGTTTTGGAGTCCTGCCCAATATCAACCGTATTTTTTATGGATTTCACGAATTACCACTTTTACATTACGTTGCCAACCGTTAATACAGAGTGGAGCCAATCTTCTGTACTTTAATGGCCAGTTTTAATATTATAAAGTGCCTGCAGCTAATCAGGTTATTTTTCAGCTGGAACTATTTGTGCAAACTCAACTTCATAACACGCCGTTTGGATAACTTCTTATAATCGTGGTGTTTACTTAATTGTATTAAAGGTTGGATATTACGGCAAAGTGACTTGTGAGTTTTTAGCCGTGTTATAATAATTTGTGTATCATTTGTTCATTCGTTTTTCAATATAAAACCAAAAATAAGAAAATGAAAAAACAACTCTTCATTATTTGTCTCCAAAACCAAAATGAAAAAATGGATGATGATTAGTTTTTTCATTTTTCAATTTTGTGTTTAAATGAATCATGGAACAACCTGATAATGGCCTTTTCCCGTTTTCCGAACCAAAGTCCTGGACCTAATATTCATTGCAGAGCGTCTGTGTACAGAGGGTCATTAGAGGACCAGGACTGAACCAGGACTGAACCAGGTCTAAACCAGGACTGAACCACGTCTAAACCAGGACTGAACTAAGACTAAACGAGGACTAAACCAGAACTGAACCAGGACTGAACCAGGACTGAACCAGGTCTAATCCTGATTCAGTCCTGGTTTAGTCTATGACCTTTTGTTTAGCAGAAATCAAAAATTCCAGGTCTGAAATTTCCCAAACGATTCTAGTGAAGATGTGTGGAGTTTAAAAACACAGTGGAGCACTTTCTGTATTAAAACATGATCGTGATTAACACAGATCAGAAAACAGCGTAATATGGGCTCTTTAAAGGTCCACTGTGTAACTTTTCTGGTGAAAGGTCCATCAGCGATATAGCCTGGAATATTCCACAGTACGGCATTACACTTCTTTATCTCTACAGAGACAGCAGGCGACACAACTGGGCCAAGTTAGAGCCAGGTCTGTGGAGAGGCGAGCCCACTTACAGTAACAATGCAATGTTTTTAGGTCACTAAAACCCATACAATAATGAGTAGATGCAAGATGGACACGTCTAATGCCACAGTGGGACATTCTAGACAAAACAATCACAATGGAGACAACCAGGAAAGTTACACAGTGTGCCGTTTATTTATTTATATATATTTTATTATAATATTAATTTGAGTTCTAGTACAGATCAAGAGGTCAGTTTGCAGCGCCATTGTGTGACGAACAATGTGTTATGATTTTAATGAGCGCACTAATGGAGACGTATGTCAAAGTGAATGGTGTAGACACAAAGCTCCGTAATGGGGCAGCAGCTGGGTAAATACTGCGGACCGGGGTTAGTGACCTGCAGTCTTCATCGAGAGTCTTCGTCGTGATAAAAACACTGGGAGGTGGGTAACAGAAGTGGACAGTTGGAGAGCGGTCCGGTCCGGTTTGGTGCGATGAGGAAGCGTGACCTTTTGTTTTGAAGATCACACTTGAAGGAAAGGTTTGAAATGAGTATTTTGTCAGCAGTGGTCGGTGTTTATAACCAGGGCGATGCATCTGGTGTAATCATAGAGTCCTGTTGGCCACTATGGTGGGATAAAAGACCATAGACTGCATATCTTTTACATAAGGGTGAGTTGTACAGTTGTAGGGAGTATTATCTGTTACATAGATAGTCCTGGTTCAGTCCTGGTTTAGACCTTGTTTGGTCCTGGTTTGGTCCTGGCTTAGACCTGGTTCAGTCCTGGTTTGGTCCTGGTTTAGACTAAAGTGCGAGTTGTACAGTTGTAGGGAGTATTATCTGTTACTTAAGGCTGAGTTGTACAGTTTTCACTTTCGCCGGCACACTCCATCCACCCGTCACCACCTTGACTAACCAATTTTCAGCGGGAAACACTGAACATAATTTTCATTTGTGCGAGTGTATTTCTAAAATTATTCATTACTATTTCTGCAGTAATTATAGGACATCATTTCCGCTCAGCAACAAACGTTTTCTATAATTTTCTGCCTGTTTTGAGGCTATTTAACATGTTGAGGGGCTGGATGATGTCATTGGCCGAAAATAAAACTGCAAATATCTTAAGAACCAGAATCTCACAAACGAAACTTTTTGCAGTACAAAACAGCACAAACAAAGCACAAAAGATTGACACCATTTTGGATGTTTTAGTGCATTTTGAAGCTTCCTGGTGGCTGACCCCAGACTGACCTATAAAAGAATCATTCATTTCTCCAAAACTAAAGAAGCACAAACGAAGCACAAACGATTGACATAGTTTTTGTGTAGGTTTGAGTTTGATCGTGGGCCAACTTCACGGAGGTCAAGTGACGTAGTCTGATAATCCCTCTATAGCACCAGTATATTTCCAAACTGCCCCAGTCTCTGCGTGCCTATGTGCCATGCAGATGTTGTTGCTTTGTCTGGACTGTTCCACATTATCGCTAAACTTATTTACACAACCAAATGATGCACCACAGTAAACGCAGGGTTTAAAAAGAACTGCAATTGACTATGTAAGCATATCGGTTTAATAGTATACTGTGGAACATTCCCAGTAGAGCAGTACCATCTCCATGGAACAGAAAAAGCAATAGGAAGCCGTTTAATGAATCCAATATGGCAACAACTTCCCCAATATCTGCACTGGCAGCACTGTGTGACGTAAACCAGCAAAAAATGATTGGCTGAGAAAAATCCATATCATCCCTATGGGCTCTGCAGTCTGCCCAGTATTCTGTTCATTAATATATTTACAAAACCAAAGCTAAAATGTGCACATAAGTAGTTTCAGAATGGCTAAAAAACTGTGTTGCTTTTGCATACTCTCCTCTTGGACATGTAAGAGGTTTTAGAGTGAGCTGAGCTGGGTCTTTTCACAAGAGGAAAATGCAAATTGGTTCCGACAGCCAAAGGCAGGACTCAGCGCTGCCCCCTGCTGGCCTCCCGCTGGCCTCCTGATTGGCTCAGTCCCACTTCAGAGGAACAGAGACGGCTCTCACACAAATATCAATCACCGAGCTGGACCAGAGCCCGAGACGGATCCTGCCGAGCGTCACCTGTCACCAGAGGTATTTTAGTCGTGAGAAAGGGATTACACGGGCAGGCTCAGGACAAAAAATATCAGGTTTAATATTTATGCATTTTACCTTTTGGATGTTTCATAGCAAAGTACAACCACACAGTATTCCAGAGTATGATCCCATCCTCCCAGAGCCAGTATATTCCCTGTTGTTTACATTACAGTTTTTATGAGAAATGTACACATGTTGAACCTTATTATTTTTGGTTAGAACATAAACTTTAAGTACACATTATTCTGTCTTTGCTTTTCACTCATTCTCTAGAGTCATTGAGGGAATCTGTCAAGAATTCCCGCAGAAGTATCAATAATTCAGTATTATTTTACCCCACATTTTGTTTTATTAAGTATATTTGTATTTTTTCCTCTTGTATAATTGATTTTGGTATATCGCCCTATATATTTTATGTATTGGCTATTATTAGTATTGGTTATCCCCTGCCTTGGTAACTGTATATTTGATTATGTTAATTAAAAAAAATAATCAGTCAAGAACAGTGGGATCCTTGTGATAATTGACTCGTCTTGGTGTCTTCCCACTGCTGCGATAAGGTTGGGATGCTGAATCACAGAGCAAAGACCAAACTAAAACAAATGTGGCGACTCCGACTGATGTTTTTAAGCCGTTTTTAGCGAATTTTCCTCATGAACAATGTGCAGAAGGTGAGCGCTTTGTAACAAGTGATAAAAATGTCAGGAAATTGGAAAATTCAATTCAATTCAATTCAATTTATTTTGTAGCGCCCAAAATCGCAACAACAGTAGCCTCTAAGGGCGTTCCAAGATATGGATGAGTAAAACATACACACAGACATATCAAAACAGGAATAAACAACATTCATGTAAAGCAGCAAATGAAACATTGTCCAGTCATCCCCTGTCCTTAGACCCTCCTTCTCAGCAAGGAAAAACTCCAAAAAACCCAGGGTCCTGGGAAAAAGAAGAAACCTCGGGGAGAACTACAGTGAAGGAGGGATCCACTCCCATGGACGGACAGGCTATAGATGTCCAGGCCCGTGGGCCAGTTCAGTATGACCACAGCTACCCAGGTGGGGAAGAGCCGGGCGAGGAAAACAGTCCAAAGATGATATGATGATTGACAGGACATAAGGTTATCTGTTACATACGGGCAAGTTGTACAGTTGTAGGGAGTATTATCTGTTACATAAGACTGAGTTGTTGTACAGTTGTAGGGAGCATTACCTGTTATATAAAGGTGACTTGTACAGTTGTAGGGAGTATTATCTGTTACCTAAGGGTGAGTTGTACAGTTGTAGGGAGTATTATCTGTTACATAAGCGCAAGTTGCTGTAGGGAGTAGGGACTCTTTGGAGTTGTCGCTGTCCGTGGTATCATCCTTGTAATCTCTTTCAAAGTCACACAGAATCTTGTCAGTTTTCTAGCAGTATGTAATATTACTCGTGTAGGCTGACTGCTGTGAGGAGGAAAAGGAGGAGGAGGAAGAGGAGGTGAAAGAGGAGGAGGAGGAGTGGGCAGGTTTGTGTGATCACAGGTGACTGCTGTTGTCAGTGTGTCTGGAGGTGACAGACAGTGTGAGATGAGGCTCACACTTGTATTTATGGAGCCTGGAAACACACAGATCTGTGAGTGGCATTTGGCTGCATCGTCTGACGTGGTCAAAACAAGCTCATTTAAAACTCTATTCAGGAAATAGATCAGTATTTGATAACACACAAATACTGCACGCTTTTTTTAGACAAATGAATGTAAAATAATAGTAAAAATAATAATAATAATGTGTCTGTATTCAGTTATTTATATTTTGTGGCACTGTCGTATTGTTAGTTTTCTTATTTTGGTTGTTTTTGTTTTGTTTTTTATCTTGTGTTTTAAAACTTCAAAATAATAAGAAAAAGAATAAAATAAAATAAAAAATAGTTGCTTGAATAAATTTGGTTCATTTTAAAGCTTATATAAATGTTTGTTCATTTTAAAGAAAGCAAAACAGAATACATTTTATTTGGTGATTCTGCATCTTCCGATTTTGATTGGTTGTCATCAAAGTTAAAATTGACCGTTAGGAACCTTGGGGTCACTTTTGACAACAACTTCAAATTTGATAAGCAGATTGACAGTGTTGTGAGAGCCAGTTTTTATCAGTTACGCCTTTTATCTAAAGTAAAGCCTTTTTTAAATCGCACCGACCTCGAAAGGACTATTCATGCTTTTATCAGTTCGAGAATAGATTATTGTAACGCACTTTATGTCGGTGTCTCCCAAACTGCTCTCAGTCGCCTTCAGCTTGTGCAGAACGCTGCAGCTTGTTTTTTAACCAACACATGTAGTAGACGTCAGCACATCACCCCAGTCCTTTTTACACTTCATTGGCTTCCAGTTTCTTTTAGAATTGATTTAAAAATTTTACTTTTTGTTTTTAAAGCTCTTAATTGCTTAGCACCTTGTTATTTGACCGAGCTTTTATCGTTCCGAAAATCAGGTCGCACTTTAAGGTCAAATAACCAACTTCTTTTGGAAGTCCCCGGAGCCAGGCTCAAACACTGGGGTGAACGAGCTTTCTCTGTGGTTGGTCCCAGACTGTGGAACAATCTGCCCTTTGAGCTACGTAGCATCACTGATTTTAATCTTTTTAAATCTAGGCTTAAAACATACTTATTCAAAATGGCTTTTAATACTTAGTGGTTTGTGGCACGTAATTTTTTCTGCATTGTGTGTTTTACTGTATATTGTTTACATTGTTGTATGTTCTGTCTTTTGTATTGTTGTATTTTCTGTTTTTAATTGGAAAGCACTTTGGTCACCAATGGTGTTGTAAAGGGCTATATAAATAAAGGTTGATTGATTGATTGATTGATTGATAAATGTTTGTTCATTTTAAAGATGCATTGTGTAACTTGTGATGAAGGGAAATGTTATTGCTTTGTCTGGAATGTGCCATAGTTTGGTATTCAACCTTTCTATCTTCATGGAGACCGAACCAGACCAAGTTACAGGTCAAATCTGTGGAGAGGCGACTCCGCTCACAGTCAGAATGCCTGTTTTTCTAGGTATTTTGTAAACAGCTTTACTTTACATTTATTGAATTACAGCTGGATTTATAGCTCAAAAATACCCAGAAAAACAGACATTTTGACTGTGACGTCCACAGATCTGACCTGTAACTTGGTCTGGTTTGGTCTCCATGGAGATAAAAAGACGTAATGCCATATTGCGAAACGTTCCAGACAAAGCAATAACATTTCTGTGTAGAAAAGGATTTGACGCACCCTCCACCAGAAAAGTTATATAAAAGGAACAAGACAAAATACTAAAACCATACAATAACTATAACAATAATAATACAAAAACTCAATTAAAATCAATATAGAAAGTTTTTGATGAGGCCTTATAGTTCTGACATTGACCAAGACCATTCAAAAACTATTCAGGAAAGTTCCATTTTTCCCTGTCCTCTTTATCTTTTTTAAGTATAGATAATTCTAAGATAAATAAACCTTTATTTGACCAACAATGGGGAAATTACAGTACAATTAAGGCTGTTAATTAATAACAATTAACAAATTACAAATGTGTGTTGAGTTATAATACAGGAGTCAGTCAGGGTATAATTTTGTGCGCCATTATTTTAGATTTTTTTTTTTTTAAATACTTAATCAGTTTTAATTCAAATTTTAATTATTGTAAGTTTTATTAAAATGTGTACTAGGAACAACCCTTGAAAGAGCATTGATTTACTGTGGCCTAAAATGCCTAAATGAATCTGTCGAAGTCTGCACTACATTTGGCAGCTCACTAAGTATGGCCATTCAAAGTGTAATTTTAATATGATTTCCAATTCATCATTCAGCCCTTACTCACTCTCCAGATTTAGAAAAAAATACTAGATGGATGTTCAAAAATAGATTGAAATCAGTGGTGCATTATGTAACTTCTGCCATGTGTTTGATATTTTTGAGATATGCTCGGAATGTTCCACAGTAAGGCACTAAACGCATCCATCTTGTGTTTATTCTTTTAAATACATGTATCCTGTTTGTGAGCAGGGTTGCCTAGATGAATATGTTTAATGCATAGACTGTATAAAGAAGTGTAAATTTCCATATTAGGAATAGAAATTTATTTACGGACAAAACAGCAAAATAAAAACCCCATTATCACGTAGAGCGGGCTGATGTTAAGACTAAAATGACGAGGCTCACTGCAGCAGTTAGAGCAAGAGGGCCGACAATTGGCTCTAGCCTCACAAATACGTCACAAACCAGGAAGACGTTTGGAAAGATGCAGTTACAACTTCCGGTGGGCGGTACGTTCAGTCTTCTTGGTCTATTCGCAGTAGTTGCACCTGTTACTACTGCGAGTAGACCGGAAGTACCACTCGTCAGAAGTTGTAATTGCATCTTTCCAAATGTCTTCCTGGTTTGTGTCATCATGTGAATAGAGCCGATATTCCAGTCTAAGTCAAAGGGTGTCAGGGTCAGAAGAAGCCGGAAGCTCCCACATTAGAACTTCCTCTTTGGAACACTATGTCCATTTAAATATTCAGTCTATGGTTTAATGCCATTCTGTGGAACATTCTGACCGTCATTCAGAAAAGTTACATAGTGAATTTTTAAAGCTGGGATTATTTTCCAACCATGTTTGGGTTTTTTCCATAGTCTGTATATAGGAGTGTGACGTCACCACAGCATCAGCGTTGCTCAAATGAGGCTCCCGATGCCACAGTTACAGGAGTGAATTTGGAGCCAGGATCCAGATTTGGAAATCCGACTGCGAGTATCTTAGCAACCACAAGAAGCAATCATGATTGAGGTTGTTAAATGTGCCAACCGACTCATGGCAGAGCGGAGATACTCTGCACCATTCAATGAAGGCTTCTGATTTGTCCGTTATTTATGTTCATATCTTGATTTCGGAACAAAACAGCGAAATAAAAAAATCAGGATCCTGTGTCACGGGTTCAATACGAACATTTTAAGACCAAAATGATGAGGCTCAGTGCAGCAGTTACAGAGAGAGGGGCGATAAGATCTCAATGTGAGTCAATGGGAAAAAGGGAGAGGAGCTGGAAAAGCCCCCTGGAGCACTTCCTGTTTGGCACGCAGCAGCTAACGCTTTAGCTATGTCCACTCATATATACGATCTATGTTTTTTTTCTCTACTAAATTTAAAGTATGTGCTATTGTGTTCTAATCTAAAACAGGGGTTCTCATATTTTTTCAGGCCAGGGACCCCTTATGGGTATGAAACTACCCAGTGGACCCCCTATAATTGGCATCATAATAAAATTTAAATCATGTTTATAACCAAATTTGTATAAAAGGTTAATTTCATTTCAATTTATTTTACTGGTTTAGGTGTTTCCATCAAAAATGTTATATATTTGGTATTTTATACTGTAAGTAATCATATTATTAAGTCATCTTTAATGTTACCACAATTTTTGGAAGAACTCCAGCACACGGCCTCACCACACTTTGAGAACCACTGATCTAAAGTGTAGTGTTAGCAATTTGTCGAGTTTGTCTCCCATCACTCTTTCCTTTGGCCCTAAGCATTGATGTACTTGAACAAAAAAACGTTTATTTCCTAACTCAGCGATAATGGAGTTGTCTTTATTGGCTTTAGAGGTTAATGTGGAAACAAACTACGCTGTATTCTCCATTACTCCGCTGCTGCTGCCGCGGCTAAACCAACTAGCTATCAGCGCTCCCATTCCAACGCCAGTGCAATTAGTGGTCTGTAAAACCATTATCCGTCTCAAATGGAACTTGTGGCAGATGGATTGTTTTGACAGCGATGATGGCTGCTGTGATGTAGTGACATGCTCTGAGGAGGGCCCCCTGCTGGCTGGAGCTGGTATCTCACGCTGCGGTACAAGAATGAGGCAGATGTATTGACTCGGGCTGACAGGGAACAGCAGGCAAGAGAATGATATTCATGGGTTTCTGCTTCCTGTTATATGACACATTGTGACTTCTTATAGGCGCTGTATCTGATTTTTTTTTTTACAGGTATTTGAGCAAAACCTGAATTACCCCCGTACAGATAGACTGTGTAAGCAGTTCTTGAGGTGAAAAGTCCATTGTGTAGTGTCTATAGTGTACATTTAAAGGGTTTTATTGTCTGAGTGCACTATAGAACACTCATTTTTAGCTTTAACATGAGGTCAAAACTCCACACTGGTCTCTGAATGTTGTGAAAAGCCCTCAAACTCTTAAACGTTTGTAGCTCAGCCAGAAATAATTAATATTTTTATGGGCACTTTTTACTTGCTCTTTCATTATTAATTTAACCCTAAAAGACCGTTGACTTAAGTAAAAAGATTATCCCATGGATTAGTGAGATTTACAGTAATAGGGCTTCTGAAATCTGGTATTTTTTCCTCTAATTTGGTGCATTTTGGATTGACAAGTGTCTGCCAGATTGAGGAAAAATATAAGTACAGAAATATTGTGAAATACTCACTGCTACATCATGAGTAGGCTGAATTCATTTGCAGTGGGATATTAAGCATTAAAGAGGCTCCTGACATTTGTGTAGCCCAAGGTCCAGCGTTTGCTATACTGTATTATTACCAGACTATAAGTCGCTCCGCAGTATGTGTCACACCAGCCAAAAAATGTGTAATGAAGAAGAAAAAAACATAAGTTGCACTTTTTGGGGGAAACGTATTTTACAAAATCATAGCCCAAGAACCAACATTTTATCTTGAAAGGCAAGTATAGAAAATAAGAAAATGAAAAAAACAACTCTTTTCTTTATTATTTGTCTCTAAAACCAAAAGAAAAAACAGATAACAATTTGTTTTTTCATTTTTGATTCATATATACGATTCATATATTTGGTCTATGGACTGTCAGTGTGAAAAATTTAATATATAATGAGTATAAGTCGCAGGAACCACCCAAACCCTGAAAAAAGTGCAACTTATAGTCCAAAAAATACAGTAGTTTGGATTGGTCTGAAGTCTCACAGTTGGTGTGGTTCTGTATCATACAGATGTTTCTCCACACACTTCAAATCACAGTAACACTTCATATTGTGGTCTTATATAAGGATATCAATCTAAACAAATAAGTTAGCATATTTCAGGATAATTGATGCCTGCCCTGTGGACTCAACCGGAAGTTGAGACTATATATTAATTTATTTAAAATGAGATTATTGGTCACATTTTGTCATTTGGGCAAAGTGGGAGGACATATTCAGGGAAGAATGGAGTGGGATACTTATAACTCGACCCCACCCTCCCAACCCCTTTCTGTTCGCTTCCTGATATAAGACACCTACGAGGGGGGTTCCGTTCCTGCTGGGCCATGTGAAGATTGAGGCTGAACCTTCACCCTAGAGTCTCAACCCAGCTGACACGCCTCGTCTCCATATAATAAACTCTTCTTCTTTGCACAGTGTTGTTGGCGTAGTGAACGTGTGTTTGAATGCAAAGATACGACTGAATACTTTTTAGATTTCAGCTCAGAAACATGTGAACTGCTTTTAGACCTGAACCACCGCGCTGAGCCTTTTCTACTTATCATGCTTGGACATCGTGACTCTGATATTACATGTTTTTTAAGAGTCAGTGTTATGTAATATAAGACCATTACATTGCTCTAGTCATTGTCCGTTGTCCAGAAAGAATAGTTTTAAACATACATTATTAATCAGTGATATGCTTTCCAGATTATACTCTTCCATTTCTTTGTGACTCTCCATTGTGTGTTGTCTATAGAGGCAATTATAAGTGAATGCTCCCTCTCCTGTATGCATATTGAGTGGTGGGACCTGATGGAAGGCCAATTATATGTACATTAAGAGGAGGAAAGCGCATCTGAGCAGTTTCTCTTGTTAGGCCTGATCAATGCTCTGTCAGATAATGGACTTTCCGTATAGCTTGCCCAGACTGGACGAGCTGGGAGTGTCGGAACGTGTTTGCACTTATGGTGTTCAGTTGCCATGGCGAATAAAAGATACCGCTGCAAAAAAAAAAAAAAAAAAAAATGCTAGTAAAAGTATCACATGAAAAAATCAGCTTTAAAGGTGCATTGTGTGATGTTTTTGGTGGAGGGTTCGTCAAATGCTTTTCTCCATTAGTGCATTGCAGTATGGCATTAACCTTTCTATCTTCATGGAGACCAAATCAGACCAAGTTGCAGCTCAGATCTGTGGAGAGGAGACCCAGCTTACAGTTTTAGGAATTTTTGAATAAGGTAGAGATCTTTAATGTCATACTGTGGAAAACAATAACATTTCCATGGAGAAAAGCATTCGGCGGATCCTCCACCTAAAAAGTTACACGGTGCACCTTTTAAATTAAAGTTGAACTCCGGCACGTTTGAAGCTAAAGTCCATTGCTGGAAGTGGTTGAATTCTGTCAGAAGCCAAAAAACGGCACAGATCAGTGTTTTCTCGGTGGAGATCTCACTGTGGCAGTGAGTCTTTCAAGGCAACAAGCTAGTGCAGTGAATTGGACAAGGTCTTAACTTCCATAAAATGCCAATTTGCTTCACACTGAAGAAGCTTAAAAGAAGCCCAAAAGACTCGATTGTCGACTCCAGCGGTGGCGAGAGGCTCGAGCCGCCAGAAGCAACAAGTGAGAATCGACTACTGACGGTGAAGAAGAGAAACTGAAAGATGTTGAAAGAAAATGGTTCAGGAATGTATCTTTTAGCTTTTTTCATCATCATTCGTAAATAAATGGGATTAGAAACGACATCTGCAATTGAGTCTTGCGCATGCACAGTGGTAAGTCTAAGGCTGCTCATAAAGTTGTTTTATAACGTTTCCAGACACTAATAAGTGAACCAGGCAGAGCATTTTGTTTGTTAGACTCGTAGCTGTTGTAAGATGGGTTAAAGTGGTGTTAAGCTTCTTCAGTGTGAAGCAAATTGAAGCAAATATTACGTGGAAGTTAAGAACTTGCCCCATCACTACACTTTGTTAGTTGACAGACTCAGTGCCACAGCAAGATCTCTGCTGAGGCAACGCTGATCTGTGCTGTTTTTTGGCTTCTGACAGTATTCGACCTCCTCTAGCAACGGACTTTAGCTTCAAACATACAGGAGTTCCCCTTTAAGTACAGATACCTTATTTTTTTTACTGCATTTGCACCACTGCGTACAGCGTGCCCAGGCTGGTCGAGCTGAGAAAGGCGAAGCAGGAGTGTCAGAGTGTGTTTGCACTGATGCCGTTTTGTTGCCATGGTGAATCTGGTCACAGCTGAAAGAATGAACTGAGAGACGACCAATAAGGAAAGGCACGTCACCGTAATTACTACTGCTGCTAATGACTATATCGTAGGGTTGAACGGTTTGGAGTTTATATCTACTGTAATTGCGTTTTTTCTGACAAGCTTTGTGATTATGAAGCTTTAATAAAAGGATTCTGTTCAAAGTAGGATTGGGCAATTACTCATTTTATTGACTGAATTATTTGATTAATTCAGGTTTATTATTAATTGAGATTTTGAAATTGGAAGTGAGAAAGTCAGGAGTAAACTCGTTTCACAATAATCCTCAAAGCAGTGATATTGTGTAATTACAAATAGATTTTTATACAAATGTGACTGAAGGCAATTTACACTTTCTTAAAGGAACAGTTCTGAATTTTGGACATAGGGCCTCATTTCCTCATGAGCCAGAGTGTTGGAGACGTGTGGAGACACTTTTTTAAATATTCCATCCAGTCCTTGTATTTGGAGAGGTTGCTGGTGCTAGGCTAGTGCATGTCAATGGCCATAGTTGTCCTGCCACTACTTACTTACCCACTCCACAGACCCGAGGCAAAACTATTATAACTCCAGAGTGTCAGTGTGAATGTCTGTGTCCATAGAATAATTTTAGAAGTAAAACCAATGTTGCATTTGAAGGATTTACGTCTGAGCAGCAGCACTGAGTTGTACTTCCTGATAGAAAGCTTGGCAGCGGTGGACTGATATATTAATCATTGATTAATCATTATTAATTAATTAATCCTTGCATTTATATAGAACCTTTCAAGCTACCCAAAGTGCTTTACAGTTCATTATTCATTCACTCCACACTTAAAGGTGGTAAACTACCATTGTAACCACAGCTGCCCTGTGGCAGACTGACAGAAGCGAGGCTGCAAATCTGCGCCATCTACCCCTCCGACCACCATCACTCAGACATACACCACTTTCATACTGGGCAATGTGCTTGAAGTGTCTTGCCTAAGGACACAATGACAGTTTTTGCCACTGGCGCCCCCCTGTGGCACCTGGAATTCTCAGTGGTCTCCCATCCAAGTACTCGGCCCTGCTTAGCTTCTGAGATCTGACGAGATCCGACTTTGACAAGCCGGTATGGCTTATGAGAAAATAGTCCCTCAGCATGTGACGATTCATGTGATGCAAGGTTAGTTTTATTTCAAACATGATTCTATCCACAGACATTCACATCAGTAGTGGTGTAATAATAGTTTTGCCTCGGGTGCACTGTAGAGTGGGTAAGACTGTTTTTGTTGGCAGGACGACTATGGCCATTGACATGCACTAGCCTAGCACCAGCAACCTCTGCAAATACAAGGACTGGATGGAATATTTAAAAAAGTGTCTCCACACGTCTCCAACACTCTGGCTCACGAGGAAATGAGGCCCTATGTCCAAAATTCGGAACTGTTTAAATGATAACATATGATAAGAATGAAATGCAAAAGATCTTTGGCTTTTTGAATAACAAGCTGTCCCTGCTCTGACTTTAATTAAAATGGATTCAAATAATTGTAATTGTACAGTGTGGGGTAAAAATATAAGATTTAACTTTTTGTCCAGATGACAATCTAGTTCAGCCCAAGTTCAAAGTTCACATTTTAAACACGTCCAGAAGAACTGACACAAAACTGACTCAGGGCTAACAGTTTTTTTGCAGAATAAAACAGTGCTTGTCCTCTAATCAGAAGGTTGATGGTTCGATTCCTGCTCTCAACATAAACAATGTTGATTAAGCGTTCTTAAGCGGTGGTTCTTTAACATAAAGTGCTTTGAGTGCTTTATAAATGTGACCATTTAGTGGGCTGAGCTTTTATGGCTCATTATAGATAAACATTAAGTACTTAAGTGTTAATGTTACATTTTGCCATTTATTTATTGCAGCTCATGTTTTTGTTTTTTACAGTTTGTACATTTAGATTTTTAAAATTTTACTTTCAAACTGATGATTTATCGTCTATTTTCATAAACAATTTAAAGTTTGTGGTATAGATTCTGGCTCCACAGTATATTATAATCAAATCAAAACTGTAATTTGACGCATTTATCAAATCGCAAAAGACTGCATTTTCTTTAGATGATAGAATCTAGAACAAAATAGCTTTTTGTTTGGGGGTCTGTCTTCTTGTTTCTATGACTGTCATTGCTCTGAATAGAATGTTCCACAGTGTGACATTAAACAGTTTGACCTGACATTTGATTACAGGTGGTTTTATAACTCAAAAATACCTAGACAAACAGACATTCTGACTGTGAGCGGGGTCGCCTTTCCACAGATCTGACCTGTAACTTGGTCTGGTTTGGTCTCCCTGAAGAGAGAAAGATTTAATGCCATACTGTGAAACATTTCAGACAAAGCAATAACATCTCCATGGAGAAAAGCATTAGACCTCTACAAACATGTTCTGAGATGCATGGGATTCTTATGTTGTCTTATCAGTTTATATTTCAGTCTTCTGTCAAATGTTAACACAGCTGGAATTGTTTGCAATGTGCACTCTGAACATGAGTCTATTTTTTCCCCAAGATCATGCAGCTCTAGACTAGTGGATAGAAGTTTGAACACACACTAGTGTTATGCAGCTTTTCTGGTGGAGGGTTTGCGTGCACTTCACTGCAAAAAGCAATATCTAGGTAAGTTAAAATGACTTCAGTTAAGAACATTTTACTTAATTTGAGTAGATTCAACTTGAAAATGATAATTATCTACCGATGGAATATGTGTGTTTTTCTTACTTCAAGCAACATTTGATTTAGTTTCTTATTTTAAGTGTAAAGAGTTGTGTTTTTCTTTTCTTAAGTGTAGAGAGATATTTTCATATTTTAAGTCCAAAAGGCCTTGTTGCACTGTCAAGTGTAATTTACTCAAATCATGTTAAAATTTCTTAATTCAATTAAATAGATTTTAGTTTTTGCAGTGCTGCTTGTTTCCAAGGAGATGGTACTGATTTGCCTGGGATGTTCTGCATTTGTGTATTAAAGTAAAACTCCGGCACATTTGAAGTTAAACTCCGTTGCTCGAGGTGGTGGAATTCTGTGAGAAGCCAAAAAACGGCACAGATCAGTGTTGCCTCGGCAGAGATCTTGCTGTGGAACTGAGTCTGTCAAGGCAACAAACTAGTGTAGTGATGGGGGCAAGTTCTTAACTTCCACATAAAACACCAATTTGCTTCACACTGAAGAAGCTTAACACCACTTTAACCCATCTTACAACAGCCACGAGTCTAACAAACAAAAGGCTCTGCCTGGTTCACTCATTAGTGTCTGGAAACGTTAGAAAACAACTTTATAAGCAGCCTTACACTTACTTGTTGATTTCCCACTGTGCATGCAAAAGCCCAAAACACTCGATTGCCGACTCCAGCGGCAGGGAGAGGCTGAGAATCGACTACTGACAGTGAAGAAGTAGAGAAACTGAAAGTTGTTGAAAGAAAATGGTTCAGGAATGTATTTTTTTAGCGTTTTCCAAAAGAACTTGCCCCCATCACTACACTAGTTTGTTGTCTTGACAGACTCACTGCCACAGTGAGATCTCCACCGAGGCAACACTGATCAGTGCCGTTTTTTGGCTTCTGACAGAATTCGACCACCTCCAGCAATGGACTTTAGCTTCAAACGTGCAAAAACACCTGAAAAACAACTGAATAAATGCAAGATGGATGAGTTTAAAAGTGCACTGCGCAACATTTCTAGTGGAGGGTCCGCCACCTGTTTGTCTCCATGGAAATGTTATTGCTTTGTCTAGAATGTTCCACAGTATAGATTAAACCTGTCTGTCGCAACAGCAACAAGCAGGTTACAGAACTAGAGCACTACATTACAGTTCAGGTCTGTGGAGAGTCGCCCCTTTTCACAGAAGAAACACCCTTCATGAATAAATTGTAGATGGATATTTTTAAGGTTATACCATGGAATATTCCAGGCAAAACAATAACATCTCCATGGAGACAAGTAGGCAGCAGAGCCTCCCACAGAAAGGTTGCACAGTGCACCTTTAACGCTGTCCAGGCGAAGCAATAACCGTGACAAGTGGGTGGCAGTAAAGTTCATACACCTTTAAAACCCAAAGAGAATTTTCTCGTTTTATATTTAATTTCTCTTGCATCAAATTTATGAACCTCCACTTAACACCATTTAGTAGTAATAGTTATACACTTGAATTTACATAATTTATTAGCGTGCCGTAATTGAGCTATAAATCTGATTTTGTATTGATTTTGGGGTATGTTTCCTAGCAACAACCACCGTCTGGCACAGTTATGTCAAAACAAAAGAGTTGAATGATAATGACCCACGTGCCCTCCCCGAAGCGTTTTCTAATTTATGTTAACGAAGACTAATTAGTGCTCTCAGCTTCCACTTGTGTACACTTCTGTTTGTTTGGGAGATTTTAAAGGGCTGTTCTCGGAGACCCCTGCTGCTGATCCCATTTCTGACGACATTTTTCTCTTTTCACCTCTGAGATAAACGACAGTTCTAGTTTATATTTCAGGCATTTGTTCCTTATGACAGTGGTATTTTAAAAGTACATTCATACCATACGCCATACAACTGTAACAGATAATACTCCCTACAATTGTACAACAACTCACCCTTATGTACCAGATAATACTCCCTACAACCATACAACTCACTCTTACATAACAGATAATACTCCCTACAACTGTACAACAACTCACCCTTATGTAACAGATAATACTCCCTACAACTGTACAACTCACCTTTATGTACCAGATAATACTCCCTACAACCATACAACTCACTCTTACATAACAGATAATACTCCCTACAACTGTACAACAACTCACCCTTATGTAACAGATAATACTCCCTACAACTGTACAACAACTCACCTTTATGTACCAGATAATACTCCCTACAACCATACAACTCACTCTTACATAACCGATAATACTCCCTACAACTGTATAACAACTCACCTTTATGTGAAAAAATGTTGAAATTTTGACGGAGCTACGACCCTGCGTCAGGCCAGAGATCCACCACAGTCATATCGGACACGGGGCACAGCGCTGGCTTTCTCCCCTCCGCTCTCTCTCCTCTTCAAACGTCGTTACGCTCGGAGATTTCCATCCACACGCAGTGAGGAAGAAGAAAAAAACCTGACGCTTCATGTGTGATGTTGAGCCGAAAAGTTTGTGACAGACGTTTTATTGAACGCCGAAAGTCAAGAGGGGATGAGGCACTGAAGAAGAGAAAGTTCCCGCTTGAAGACGAAGTCAGACTTTCACGGAGGAGACGGTAACTTCTCCGAGTGCCGAGAGCGCGGGTCTGTCAGATACAACATGCTGCAGTGGGAAATATCACATACCGTGGACTGTTGCCTTTTACTTTTTATTCCACAATGCCCTTTCTGCGCTTTTCTTGTCTTGGCGTGTCCCAGATCATTAAATGGAGGGAGATACGCGCTGGTAAAATTTGGTTTGATCAGAACTTGTGCCTCATCTTCAAATATAATGCTGCTATTCTGTTTCTGAATGGTTTAGGCGCAGCTACAAAACAATACTCAATTAGTCACTGTAATACCGTATACTCCAGTAAAATGCTGAGAAGGTTTAACGGTATGTGGATACCGGCCAACCCTACTATGCACCTTTAAACTCCATGTATTTTCATTGCTGAAAAACGTTAACTTGAAAAACGTGCATTTTTACCGTCCTCCCCACACATCTGACCTGCAGCTCGGTCTGGTGGTTTTTGCCTGTTTCTCTGCAAAGATACTGATAAGAGAGTAAAAAAAAAACAACAAACTACACAGCAGAGTCATCAATCGAAGGCCTGGGTTTACATCAGCCCCTGCAGAGCTCTCGTCTCTCCTGCAGAATTTCACTGAGGCAAAAAAACACAGTCTGTAGTGATGAGTAAAACCTTGAAGCGGGTTCTGCCACCTGCCTGTGTTCGTGGAGATGTTGTTTTGCCTGGAAAGTTACACAATATGGTAATTATTGAGTATTACTGAGTATCTATTCTTCTAGAAAAGTACCTTACCTGACCTGGTGCACTATGTAAGTTTTCTGGTGGGTGTGGCGCCTGCTTGTCTTGCCTGCTTGTTATTGTTTTGCCTGGAAAGTTCCACAGTGAGGCATTAAACGTAGCATTTATTCAACTATGGGCTTTTTATTGCTCAAATACCTGCAGCAGTGACATCATTTGATGGCTATTAGGGACACAACAGTTTTCATTTCTGTCATATTTCAACTAGACTAAAAATAAACCCATCTTTGAAAACTCATTTATTTCGTCTGCTATTCTCCAACAAAATGGTCCTGTGCAACTTCTGAGCGCTTGTGTGGTATGTTTGTGATGAGGAAACGACAATATAACAGATGTTTTAACCCTTTTAAAACCACGGGGATCACCGGTGACACCGCGGCGTATGACTATAATTTACAGTTTGTACAGCACACCTCAGAGGAGATGTCACCGTTATACAATGGCCTGGTGACTACTTTGCCCACCTTGTCGTCCACTACCTTTTCTTACCCCTTTGCTACAATTTTCCTCTTACACCACAGGAGCTATGATGACATTGCTGCTTCCTCTGAATTGCCAAACTGAAGTAATATTCTCCCGAGTTTTCCCCTGCTATTTTACCACAAAAAGTTTAGCAATGTGGTCAGAAACGGACTGAAAGAAAGCACAATTGGCTACTTAAAAACAAAGCAAAACAAAACAGGTGAAGAAGAAAACAGTGCAGCGTCAATGGTCCCATCTTCTTCCTTGATTTGTTTTAGACTCTTTAGACTTTTTAGACTTATTTGGAACCAGCGTCTATTTATCAAACATACACCTGCACCCCGTGTTTAAAGGGTTACCCTATTTATACCTATGCTATTCTAGGTCCTTATTGCCTGAGAGAATTTTGAATTTGTTCATGAAAATCTTAATATCTCACCCTCTGAATCACATTAAAAACATGAAGGTAAGACTCTCAGCTTTTATTAAATTGCATCAAGAAATTTGATTATGAAAAATTAAATTATCAACGATAATGCTTCACTACACAGCAACAGGCAGGAGACTCGATGTTGTGCTGTGCAGCATCCATACAGCAGTGCTATTTTAAAATGTCTACGTCGTGTTTGAAAATCCATTTATTTCGTCAGCTATACTCTCTCCAACAGTGACCTCTAGCTCGCTTTGCTTCACACCTTCTCACTGCTTCTCTCTCCATGTCTTTCAGGGTTCGCACCATGCCAGCACCACTTCGCACCCTCCGCTCTCCCATGGGTGCCCTCCGCCGACTGTAAACGCACCAGGCGGGACCACGCACGATGCCATGCGCGCTTTGACTCTCCACCAGCTGCGACGCCAACCCCTCCGCCCTCTTCGGAGCTCCACGGCGGGATGCGGTTGGTTCTGACACCTGCCGGCCGATATGACTCTGCTGGATGTGTGGCTGTCTCGCTCTCTCCCCATGTGCCTGCTCCTCCATAGCCTGGTTCTCATGGCGCTGTGCTTCCCCTCGGCTAGCATGTGCCCCAAAGGCTGCATCTGCCAACGGGACTCCCACCTGCACGGTTTGAACGTCAGCTGCAGCCACGCTCGCTTCAAGGAGATCCCTGCGGGCTTGCCAGTGGACACCGTTCTCCTCCGCCTGGACCACAACCAAATCGGAACAGTGCCCGACCAGATTTTCCACAGTTTGCGGTATCTGCGAGAGTTGAATTTATCGTACAACATCGTGGAGACTCTTGGCGAAGGCGCGTTCAGTGGCATAGAAGCGACCTTGCAGGTTCTGGATCTTTCGCACAATCGGATTACGAGCGTCCACAAGGATGCGTTCGCCCGGTTGAAGGCGAGGGTGATTGTAGATGATAACCCCTGGCATTGCGATTGCACCTTACAGCAGGCAATCGGGGGCATGGCGCACAATCACGAGGCAGCAGCGAGGGTGCTTTGCCGGAGTTCCGAAATAAGGGACCAGGAAGGGCGGCCGTTTTTGGCAGTGGACACCGATCTTTGCAACTTGTCGAAAAGGACAACGGACTACGCCATGCTGGTGACCATGTTTGGGTGGTTCGCCATGGTGATTTCCTACGTCGTCTACTACGTGCGGCAAAATCAGGAAGATGCACGGCGGCATTTGGAGTATCTTAAGTCTCTCCCAAGCAAACCCAAGAAACCGGATGAAGCGGACGACATAAGCACTGTTGTCTAATTGCAAAAGCTTACGGACTCGTGAAAAAAAAATGCACTCAACAACCAAATTGTTACCTACTTTGTGTGAGTTGTAGGAGTTTCTGTGGGCACATCTCACTTCTCTGTCCTCACTTCCTTCTCCTTGATTCCTCCCCTTGATCCTCCTTTATTAAGCGTTGTCCCAAAGCTCGAGGGAGGTGATGAAAGGAGATCACAGAGGAAACCTGAGCAAGTGTTCAAGAGGCAGACATCAAGTCAAATAATTGTCTCACAGTGAGGAGTTTGTTTTGTTGCAACTACACAAGTTTAGGGACAGCAGCAAAGCATGTTGGGCTGCCATTGATTTATCGCTCTCCTCCCTGTGCCTCCTCTGTGGGCGGGACTTTCTCACCCATTTCCTGCAGAATCGAGGAGAGAAATCAAGGAATCAAATTGAAGGAAGCGAGAAAAGAGACACGAGACGCTGCCTGTAACTCAAAAGCTGTTGTTGTCGTTTGTCCTTTCCCAGGGATGGTGGAATAGAAGATCCAAGTTATCCGCGTATTAAATCTACTTTTTTCTATAATTAAATACTTATGAGTTGGAAATCTCAGGTTTCAATATCGACAGGCTTTTATAGACAGAAATTTGGAATCTTATGATAAAACTATATTTCTAAAAAGTCCCTTATTCCTGCATGGTAACTTCTACACGACTAACAAATGACCAATCATTCGCTTTTTCAAAAGATGTTTACTCTTTCTACAATTAAATTCAAATATAAGACATTTTGTACAGAAAATACCCCCTCTGCTTGCCTTAAGGTACATTATATAACAAAAGCAGGTTTCTAGAGACTGTCTGAAACTGAAAATTGTTGGAGAGGCAATTCATATCATAATAGTAATATAATGACTCAAATTTCATTCAAATGAATTTTAGTTTTTTTTAGGTCTATGCTATAATATTGTTTTGCCATGGCAAACTTAGCCAGAGTTGTTTTTGTTTCATTCACACATGTTTAACACACAAATCCTACATACAGTATTTCAGCGGAGTTCTTCTCTCAAACCAAAACACTGTTCCAACTTGTGATGTCATGTGGTGATACAGGAAGAGCTCTACTGTGTTTTTAAACTCCATACACCTTCGCTAGACGTGGAAATGCTAAGCGCTACTTAACTAAAGTTTCAAAAAGCTAACTTAAAGGGGAACTTCGGCACGTTTGAAGCTAAAGTCCGTTGCTAGAGGTGGTCGAATACTGTCAGAAGGCAAAAAAACAGCACAGATCAGTGTTGCCTCTGCAGAGATCTTGCTGTGGCAGTGAGCCTTTGTTGATTTCCCACTGCGCATGCAAAAGCCCCAAAGGCTTGTTTGCCGACATTGTTTCTAATCCCATTTATTTACGAGTAAATTATATTTTTTTGAAAAACGCTAAAAAATACATTCCCGAACCATTTTCTTTCAACAACTTTCAGTTTCTCTTCTTCTTCACCGTCAGTAGTCGTTCCTCACTTGGTCTTTTGGGCTTTCACATGCGCAGTGGGAAATCCACAGAGGTAAGTGTAAGGCTGCTTATAAAGTTGTTTTCTAACGTTTCCAGACACTAATGAGTGAACCAGGCAGAGCGTTTTGTTTGTTCGACTCGTGGCTGTTGTAAGATGGGTTAAAGTGGTGTTAAGCTTCTTCTGTGTGAAGGAAATAGGCATTTTACGTCAAACTTAAGAACTTGCCCCCATCACTACACTAGTTTGTTGCATTGACAGACTCACTGCCACAGCGAGATCTCCACCTAGAAAACACTGATCTGTGCCGCTTCTGACAGAATTCAACCAACTCTAGAAATGGACTTTAGCTTCAAACGTGCCGGAGTTCCCCTTTAAGTTAAAAACTACCATTTTGTGGTTTGGAGATGCAGACAGACTAATAAACCAGGATTACTTAAATGTGTGTGAAACAAAACACAACTCCAGGTCTCTTTTTGAGGCGGTAACAACATTATAACATGACTTAAAGCTCATGAGAATCCATAGTCATATAAGACCTTTAAAAACATATGCAGTAACAGAAAGAATAACATGACACTCAAACTAATATTTTGATAACTATAACCAATGAAGGTGCACTATCTATATAAAATTTCCGCCACCTGCTTGTCTTCATGGCGATTTGCTTTGCCTGGAAGTGGAAAAATTACATAATGCACCTTTTAAACAGCTCAGAATTGTTAGCATCATAAACTAAAGAGAATCCATACATTATTTCCCAATCTACATTAAGGTTTTAAGTGTTTTAAATGACACTACTTCTCCTTTTGGCAAGCAAGATGAATTTGAATACACTTTTGTACCTCTTTAACGTTTTAAAAGCCTGTCAGGAAAAATATAAATGATGATTATGTAAATGAAAAAGCTTCTTAATCTTAATTAACCTTTTCAAAGTCATCTGAATTCAACTGGGCCAAGACGGACTACTTTGCATACAGGGCTACAGACTGGACCACAGAGAGACATCACTATTACTTAGAGAGAAGATAATGGGATTGATAGGAAACAAAATATATATGGAGTTATATGTTTTATACTGTAAGTTTTGAAGTGACATTTGTAGCATTTTAAAAATTGTTTGCAATCATTGTCTTCAATATGAAAGCCTTCCGTATTTTAACAACGCTCCCTTACACTGGAACGATTAAAGCCCCACTGTGTAACTTTATAGCCCTGAAATAGAGTCAAATGACATCACATTCCCAATTTTTTATTTTATTTATTTATTTATTTTAATCTGTGTATCATTCGTTCATTCGTTTTTCAAAATCAAACCAAAAATAAGAAAACGAAAAAAACAAGTCCACTCTTCAGCACCTGTCTCCAAAACCAAAACGAAAAAACAGACAATGATTCGCTCACTCAGACCTCGATTCCGTGTTCAAACGAACAACGGAAAAAATGGCCACCTTCCGAACCAAACTCCTAAACCAGGTCCACACCAGGACTGAACCAGGACTAAGCCAGAACAAAACCAACACCAAACCCCTCCTACCCGGTCATAGCCTTGACTAACCGATTTCTGCAGGAAACACTGAGTCTTGGTTTAGTCCTGGTCCAGTCCCGGTTCAGTCCCATTTCAGCCCCTGTCCAGTCTTGGTCTAGTCCTAATCGGTTGGAGACACGGCGCACGCAGACCCTCCATTCCAGACACTAGGACCAGGAACCCGGCCCGGGAAACGTCAGCAACCCGCCCCCTTCACCATTCATCCAAACGCAAAACTGAAAAAACGAATCTGTCATACTCCATCCAGATTTTCATTTTTTATTGCACTAAAAAACACACATCCATCCTATAAGTGAGCTTGCATCTCCACAAACTTGACTCGTTTGACCTGGAGAAAAGCTTCCGCCTGCTTGGAAACGTTATTCTCTTGGCCTTAATATTCCCCAATATGGCATAAAATGTTTCTATTTCTGAAATACGGTTTTGTTTTTTCATCGACTCAGTTGATGCACCACATCCAGAAAGTTACATGTTGTTGCTTTAATTATATGTTTTTGTCACACGTCACTCAGATTATGACACGTTTTTTAATATTTTTTTTACCAGGCCTGTCACAATAACTCATTTTGAAGCACAATATGGCTACAGAGATATACTCTAATATTGAAACTTATTTTTATGCCACTGACAGTAAAAATGAAAAAAATAATACAAGATAATCCCTGTAAATCAATTTTATATATTGAACGATCAATGGATATAGTATTTATCGTGGCAGGCCTAGCACTTACCACTGCGTTTTTCCAATAGTACTGCTGAAAATCTGATCACATAACATTTTTCCATTATATTTCTGACAGTTAAAGTTCCCGTTAAACCTTGACAAGTTTCTCCGAGCTGCTTTTTAGAAAATGTTATGTAGTCCTGACCTCGATGTATTGTCTAACGTGTCAAGACGGTGATGTAACGGCCCACTCGCACCGACGTAGAGCGAACTGTCCCATGGAGCGAACTGTGCCGTAGAGCGAACAGGGTTTTGTTCTGGCTCTCAGTGAGTCACACTCTAAATGAAAAGGAGATGCTTGTCTGGAGCGACCTGTCACGTAGCCAAAAAATGGGTACAATTTTAAAAGGCTATCACAAGAGTATTCCTTTTCCTTCTGCAGTGATGGCACAAGGTGGAGGAATAAGGTAGTTTCGAAATGGTGCTGAAATATAAAACTTTCAGTGATGATTTATTTATAGAACTTTATAGTTCATTATATTAAAAGTCCGTCGAATGCTTTTCTCCGTGAAGGTGTTATTGCTTTGCCTGGAATGTTTTGCAGTATTGCATTAAACCTTCATGGAGACCAAACCAGACCAAGTTACGGGTCAGATCATGAATAAAATTAGAAATAAAATATTCAAAGTAATCACAATTGGATATAAACATAGATATATCTTAAATAAAAACAGCCTTTTCATTATATATAACTTGCTAATAATGCCTTACATAACCTACCGTATCGAGATTTGGGGCAATGCATATAAGACAAATACAATTTTTACCTTGCAAAAAAAGGCAATAAGTGCAATCACATTATCAACTTATAATGAACCAACTAATGCATTATTTAGAAAGCTTCAAACTAAATTTTACTATATAGTCGACCTTCACACTTTGAAAATCATGTTCAAAGTAAACAAGTCTTTTGTCAAAATCATTACAGAATATGTTCAGAATCTGAAATAGCCGATATGAGCTCAGAGTTACGGCCATGTTTAACAAAAAGAAAATCAGAACAAACATTATGAAATGTTGTGTATCTGTTAAAGGGCTGGAGCTGTACAGAAGATTTAAAACTGTGCATGACACTCTTCCATTTTAAAAAGAAGTTTAAATGTTTAACTCTGAGCAGATTTATGAACTATGAGACTTAGTTTGTGCTGTAGTCTCTGCTGTACTGTTACTAAGTTGTTTGTTCAAGCTTCAGTCTACACATTTTTTTTCTGTATATGTTTAATGTCAGAATATGCTTGTGACCGAAAGCAATCATTCTGTGGAGAGGCGACTCTGCTCAGTCAAAATCCCTGTTTTTTCTAGGTATTTTAGAGCTATAAAACCACCTGTAAGTTGATAAATGTAAGGTAGTGCTGGCTAATGTCATACTGTGGAACATTCCAGGCATCTCCATAGAAAGCAGGTGACAGAACAGACCCCCAACCAAAAAGTTTCACAGTGCACCTTTAAATTGCACTTTGTACTATGAATATGTTATTGGTTTACCTGGAAAGTTCCACAGTTTGGCTTTAAACTTGTCTGATCAGGTAATTACGCCACCCAGCTAAGTTACAGGTCAGATCTGTGATGAGGCAAACCCACTCACAATAACAAGTCATGTTTTTCATTTTATATTGAATTAAATGCCTGTAAATGTAATTGGAGGCAGAACCTTCCAGGCAGAGTAAAATCTCCACCATTACAAAACGTTTCAGTTTTGTAATGCACCTTTTAACAACCAGTGAGACTGTGTAATCTCGCATTCGTCCCGGAGTGGTTCAAAGTGGAGGCGGTTTCATCTGAACAGTGTTTTTGTGATTAAGATGCTTTGTCTCTGTCTGAAAAGCTGCAAAAGGTCTTCAGTTAACACAACATACCTCTGCGTTTGAAACCACTGGACTCAGAAACTGGTTCATCCCAAGGACACGACACCAACACAAAAACAGCAAAGTGATGGTTCAGTTCACTGCGGTACAAAAGGCTGCAATGAACAATATATCAGGGAAACTAAGCAACCATTACATAAGCGATTATGCGGACACAGAAGAAGCGTGGTCAAGAGGTCATTCTGCGTCCACTTCCATCATTTAAAGACAGCGAGGTGCAGATTCTAAGCAGAGTGAAGAATTGTTTTGCAATGGGAGTATAGGAGGATATTTATGTAAAGAAAGGATCTCTCTCTAATCCACCATCTGTTTACAGAAGTGTTCTCAATCTGTTAAACAAGACAACAAACCAATCAAATGCTAATCAGGTATTTCACATTAAGGCAGGTGAGACAGTCTATATACAAAAGAGACATAACGAAACCACAAAGAAGTTATGAAGTAAATCAGACAAGTCCAAACTATGACTCCAAATGTGGTGCTCAGACGGATTGTTTTGGCACTCAGGCTTCCAGGTAAATTGGCCCGTACTACCACAAGTAGTACTTTTTACTGCGTATTTTTGAAATCTACCTTGACCAAGCAAATTTCATGTGTCTGTTTGAGGGTCTAAGCATGAACAAAGGTCTGGAGGGTCATTCAAACCTGTTATAAATGCACAGATTTGAATTACTCACTGTGTGTAAACTCAGGTTTGGATCAAGCCCAGAGGTTTAAGCCAGCTCCATCACACTGAAAATGGCTTCTGGGAGCCACAAAGTCTTGTTGCAAAAACAATGTCCAGATGAAACCGTCTCAACTTTTAACTCACAAAAAGGTTTACGGATGCACGATCCAGCTTTTTCTGTTATGATACTGAAAATACTACTGGCTTTAAGTATCTGCCGATACCCGATATTGACCAATACTGAGGCACAAACAGTGTAGAGTAAAAATGTGTTTTCTAACCATTATTTATCATTTTAAGTCATTAGAACAGCCCTGTAGAAATGCAACTTTATTATTAGACTTTTTTTCCAATAACTTGGAAACCAATAACTGATCAACCAAAATTTTCAATATCGGCGCCGATATCGATACCGGTATCACATCGGTGCATCCTGGTGAACCTTTTTACCTGGTCATTTAACTTGAGTTGGTTGCTCTTAATAACTTTCCACCATTAATAATAATAATATACAAAACATTGCATTAAAACCATTTCCTTGGTCAATATTTAATACAGCAGATTGTTTTATTTGTTTTCATTGGTGTTTTTGATAACCAGTAATAATGTGTGGATAATATATTGATAGAAGCCCCATCCTGCTCCTCTGAACTGAAAGCCTGTATGTCAAGCCGCGCTCTGTATTTTGTAGGCCACTCTACGTCCATCTCCGTCACTTCGTTGACTGTGTTTTGACTAAGCGCATCACTTTGCATCAGATAGATTTTCATTTGCAGCTCTGTCCGTGCTATTACCGTTTGCTCGTTGAAAGTCCGGCCAACCAGGCAGCAGGAAGCTCCAAATGAGAGCACATTTTCCCAAACACTACAGACTGTGTAATCATCCCTGTCACACCCAATCAACACAAACATCTCATTCAGTTTAGAGCGGTGCATGCATGGTTCTATTTAATAACAGCACGGTGTAATGTCCTTGTGCACAGTGACAGGAAAATCACTATACTCGCTCCCCGTCATTGCCTACGGAGCCGACCCGGAGCCAATGACAACGCGGAGTAGACAGGAAATTAAACCCGACACCAAATACCGTGTTTTTAATAATGCTTTTTTTTTTTTTTTTTTTTACATAATGGCCTGGAGAATATGAGGTTGGTGTGCTTCCTGCTCTGTTTTTCTGTTGGAAATTGGTGAATTCAGAAAGGGGCAGTTTTGTTTCATGATTACAGGAGGATTACAGGGCTCAGTGCAGAGTGGTTACCGTTTTAGCCTCACAGCAAGAAGATCCCATGTTCAGTTACCGTCACTGGTTTCCCCGACTACCGATGAAAACGTCATTGCAAATCTCACATAACCCAGCCTAAATGTGCAGGATTTGTGTGTTAAACATGTTTGAATGAAGCAAAACACAACTCCGGGTCTGTTTTTGAGGCGTGAACATTATAACAGATCAGAAAATAGCATAATATAGGCGCTCTAAAGGTGTAACTTTTCTAGTAGAGGGTTCACCACCTGCTTGTTCTACAGTATGGCATTTCATTGAACTGAGTTTACTTTTCTCACTTATTGCTTTTATTTTTTTAGTTTTTATTGCCTTAACGAGGACTAGTGGAGTTAAGTAGAGCTTTATTTTCTATTTCTATTGGATGTGTTTTATTTGTATTGTGCAGTTCTTTGGAAATGGTTTTTGTTCATGAAATGTGTGATAAAAACAAAGTGGATTGGATTGAAAGTGGAACTATCTCCATGGCAACAAGCAGGCCACATCACCAGGCGAAGTTACAGGTCAGATCTGTGGAGGTGCGCCCGCTCGCAGTAAAAATGCATGTCTTTGCGGTAGTTTTGGGAAATAGAAACACCTGTAAATGAATAAAAGCAAGATAGATTTGTCAAAGACCATACTGTGGAAGATCCCAGGCAGATGGCGGACCTTCCATGAGAAAAGTTACACAGGGCACCTTTAAATGCAAAAAGAAAAATTCAGGATCCTGTGTCACGGGTTCATACAAACATTTTAAGACCAAAATGACGAGGCCACAGCAGCAGTTACAGAGAGAGGGACGATAAGATCTCAATGTGAGTCAATGGGAAAAAGGAGAGAAAGAGCCAGAAGAGCCTCCTGGAGCACTTCCTGTTTGGCATGCAGTGGCTAACGGGTTAGCTTTGTCCATTCATATATACAGTCTATGGTTATGACTCATGAGTTACTGAAACCACTGTTTTTCTACAGTGTTTGTTGAAATCTAATCCATCTATGAACACAAACGTGACCTGTAATTCAACCAGGGGTGTAGCACTAAATTCTGGGCCCTGGGAACAAATCATCTTGGGGGCCCAAACAAAAAATGCAGACTTTGTGAAGGGCCTCTCCCTGCACTGGGCCCTGGGTATTTGTGATTTTAAAAGCTTTCTGCCATGACCCCTCACCAAAAACATACTTGTAACTGTTTATCTTCAGTCATGTTCGTTTTATTGATCTTCTGTAAAAACTAATTTGCCTTTGAGTCTCAAATAATACATCGTTTGAATTTTCCCAGGATTGTTGCATCACAGGTCGAGACCATACCCAGTTTTTAAGTCCATAAATAATCTGCAGACTTGTTCAAAGCATTTCTGTCATCAAATTGCGTTCATTCCTACTGCGTATTTGTATTCACTTGTCGGGGAATGTTCCTTATTAAAAGGTTGACTGTTTTCCCTCATGGTAGTTCCCTCTGCTGCCAGTAGATGAAGCACTACACCAGACTCCAGCTGGAAAATGTCTGGTTTTACTGTGTACATGGTTATTTTAAGCTCTAAAACGTGAGGCACCAAAACGAAGCGACTCAAAAGTATGTTTATAGTCCAATAAAAATGTAAACAATCCAAAATATATTAATAATATCGGTAGGCCACCTATTCAAGACTTTTTTCTATTCCTACAAAAAGTAATTGGCCAGAAAACACGCCAACCTCTTCTCATGACATGTTGGATACTGGTCGCCGCTTGTGATTAAACTTCTGTCTCTTGTACAAACTAAATGATTGTTAAACTATGTCTTAGTGATAGGAAATGATAAAAATTGGTAGAAACTGTAGTGTACATAGGAACGTGGATGTTGTGTGAACTTACTTGAATCCCTTTAAACTTGTCATTCTGAATGTGCTCCAGCTCTTTTCGCCTTCATCACTGTACCAGACTGAGCGGGACTGTAAACAAAATGCATGTGAAATGTATGAAGCACAGTGTAGCCAAGGATGACAGGATTTACAAGTGCCTGAAAACCTCTCAACACTTTTTCGGTCCTTACGTCTTTCCATATTTGTTGCTTTCCCAATGTAGAAAACCCCAATTGTCAAAAAGCAAAAATAACTGATTTTCTGTTCGTTTTGCAAGACTGAAACATCTGGATATTGTTGTAAAGCTGAATTCTATACTGTACCATATCACAGTTTTCCATGCACAGGCTGAAATTCAGATGATGTACATTTGGAATAAGATGATTTCATGAGAATGTTGTATTTAAGATGGACAGTGTGACAGCTACAGTGTGTGAAATGGTTTTACAGCATTTTTAAATAGCATCTCTGCTATCTGGGACAAAAGGGGCATTGAAATGGTTCCATACAACTGAGAAAGTTTGAGTTTTTGTGTGTCGCTATTGAAAAATATGAATTCCACCTGCAAAAATGAATAAAAATGCAATGTTAATTTTGTATTTTTACTACACTGATAAAAGCCTATGTTATAATGGCATAGACAACATTGTAATAGTTAAAATGAACTCTCTTGGTATAAGCCCCCTCTCTGCAGAAAAGCTTGGCCAAATTTAAGATATAAACACTTAAAAAATTTCAATTACTTAAAAGTAGTGAAATTATCTGTCCATGCAGCAACATCACTGAAGTAAGTAGATAATAAATCTGAAAACAAGATGAATAACCTGACATACATTTTAAAATCTTGGCCAGATCAGAGAATTTTGCAGTGCAGATTAACGTTTTTAATCTTATTTTTACTTTTTTCCCACTATTTATTATGAAATCAACAAAATACAGATAACAAGACCACTCTTTGCGCTTGAAACCTATACAAAAAATAATTTTGAAGCCAATTTTTACAATAAATTTAACTATTTCTACAACTATACCCCCAATAACACCATGTTTCATTGTGATACACAGCAGAAATTAATGTTCCAAGCCAAAAAAAGATATACAGTCCCTGACAAAAGTCTTGTTGCTTATCCATTTTGTAGAAACAAAAGCTTATAACCTGACTTTAAATTAATCAATTAGTTTTAGAAATGTCTCATATGAAAGCTAAAACCCTCCCAAATTATGCTCAATATACTAAAATAAATTTGCTTCACTGAAGAAAGATTGATTATTTAATGAACACAGAAAGGTCAGATTTTGGCAAGACAAAAGTCTTGTCGCCTTGTCATATGATGCACCCAATCCTAGATTACAGCCTCACCTGTGATCAGTTACTGATCAATCCATTAGTGGGTGTGTATAAAAAGAACCCCAGCACACCAGACCTTCACATCAACTGCAACTTGACCTCTGACAACATGCCTAAGATCCACCCTGAGACCAAAGCGTTAATTATCAAGAGGCTGAAGACCAGATCCACTGCTGAGGTGGCGGACACCTTCAACTGTGTCTCAGTGTCAAGTACAAAGAATAAGAAAAAGATCTGAAAAGACTGGAGCTGTTTTTGACAAGCCCAGGTCCGGCGGACCCCGCAAGACAACTGCTCGGGAGGACCGATTGTTGATTGGAAAATCCAAGGCACCTTTTCCACTGCAGCAGAGCTCCACCAGGCCTGGTCACCTCAAGTCCCTGTGTCAATCAGAACAATTTGTAGAATTCTGTCTCGAAATGGCCTCCATGGTCGAATCAGTGCACAGAAACCAGCACTAAACAAAAGGCAATTAAAAAACTGTGTGGCATTTGCCAAGGCCCACAGCCTGCTAAAAGGATGGACACTGGAAAAGTGGCAGAAGGTGGATTTCTCAGATGAATCCTCGGTTGAATTACATCACAGCCGCCGCAAATATTGCAGGAGACCTACTGGAGCCCGCATGGATCCAAGATTCACCCAGAAAACAGTTAAGTTTGATGGCGGACAAATCATGGTCTGGAGTTACATCCAGTATGTGTGTGTGCGAGACATTTGCAGGGTGGAAGGCAATATCAATAGCCTAATATATCAAGAAGTATTAGCACCTCTTACATTCCCAACCATAAAAGGGGTCACATTTTGCAGCAGGATGGTGCTCCATCACATACTTCTATCTCTACATCAAAGTTCCTCAAGGCGAAGATCAAGTTGCTCCAGGACTGGCCAGCCCAGTCACCAGACATGAACATCATTGAGCCTGTCTGGGGTAGAATGAAAGAGGAAGCATGGAAGGCAAAACCAAAGAATCTTGATGAACTCTGGAGGCATGTAAGACGCTTTCTTTGCTATTCCTGATGACTTCATCAACAAATTGTATGAATCATTGTCGAACCACCTGCAGAGGGGTTCATAGGGGGGGTCAGGTGCTATGAGGATTGGGCAGCACGCTGCCCCCGCGACCCAGCTGGATTAAGCGGGAGAAGATGGATGGATGGATTGTCGAACCGCATGGATGCAGTCCTTCAAGCTCATGGAAGTCATACAAGATATTAAATATGGATCTCACAGCACCACTACTTAATTCACTGACGTTATGCAACATATTTTTGTATTTGAAGTAAATTTTTGGTCAATTTTCTGTAGGTGACAAAACTTTTGTCTTGCCAAAATCTGACCTTTCTGTGTTCATTAAATGATCACTCTTTCTTCAGTGAAGCAAATTTATTTTAGTATATTGAGCATAATTTGGGAGGGTTTTAGCTTTCATATGAGACATTTCTAAAACTAATTGATTAATTTAAAGTCAGGTTATAAGCTTTTGTTTCTACAAAATGGATAAGCGACAAGACTTTTGTCAGGGACTGTACAGGCTGTGTCAAAACTGTAAAATGCGCCCCTGTGGTCCTTGGTGACAAAAGTTTGGACACTCCTGGTTTACTCCAGATTGATTAAAGTGTTTGATGTAAGTGATGTGATTTCTTTCTGATGGTTCACTTCTGTACAGGTTTTGGCCAAAGCTAACATGTTAAAGATTGGATAAAGAGATATTTTATACTTCATTGTTCTCTGTCTTCCAAATACAACAGTCTATCTGAAAAACTAACTAAATGACACTTGTCTAGGTATTTTTTAAATCAGATTTCTTTGCCTATGAAACACCAAAACTCACATCTTATTAGTGAGTTTTTTGATTATTCTAGTTAGGGATGCACCGATAAGATACTGGTATCAGATATCAACATTTTACCAATATTGAACACTGCAAATTTTCCCTGATCTGGCCAAGATTTTAAAACTTATATCAGGTTATTCATCTTGTTTTCAGATTTATTATCTACTTACTAGTTCTGAGACTCGTCATTCTAGTCTAGAGGTCATTTATTTTAATATAACTTGTCAAGTGAAATTACTTGCTGCATGAACAGATAATTTCACCACTTTTAAGTCATTTTCTGATAGATTTAAGTGTTTATATCTTAAACTTGTCCAAGCTTTTTGATGCAGCAGATTCCGGTTCAGTCGATATCTGATATTAAGACAATTTACTGTAGAATGTTGGCCCAAAAATCTTGTAATATTTTTTAACGTTGTTCTGTAGTTATTTTAAATGGTTAATACATTTTATTTTCAGTCTTTGCCCTGGTATCGGTTGATATTGTCTATCAGCAGAAAGGCAAAGCAAATCAAGTTTATTTGTATAGCACAATTTGTACGCAAAGTAATTCAAAGTGCTTTACAGAATAAGAAATACATTAAAATCACAATACAAACAAATAAAAACATTTTAAAAAGCATCAAATGAGAGAGAAGAGTGCAGAATATCTGTGTCCAAATAGAAAAAACAGATCCCTAATTCTAGTGATCTGATTTCAGGTTGTACTTCTCACATCATGTACCAGTACGATGGGACATATATTTACCTTGATAGAACAGAACCACAGACTGTTCGCAGCAGCTCCGAGAGGCAGTATTTCTCCTGTCACAAAAAAGATGAGCGTTGACAGTGGACATAAGTAAAGATGACAGCGTGACACAAAGGGGGTTAAAAATATCTTCGGACATCCTTCATCCTTTTTTAGCCTCTGTCTCGGGGCCTGTGTATTGTCCTAAAGGCAGTTATCTATAGTGCTGTGAAAAATCCTATTATAGACTGGGTTATGTTCTGGGTTTGTGATACTCGGAAAGCCAAATAATTAAAGACGGGGGTATTAAGCCAAAGCGACATTTTGGATCATCATTAAAAACGTGCCTGTAGAGGTTTTGGATGTCATCCATGCATGTCTGAGTCATTTAGCAATCTCTCCCGGGCTTATTCAAACCCTTCTTACAGTTAAATTTAAGGTTTTGTACAAAGCTAAACTCACAAGCCTACGTCAAATAAAACAATTCACGTCAACTTCACAAACCTGATGTGCAGTAGTTTCATTAGTGAAATGCACGATTGTAATGTGACAGCGCTCTGAGGGGGGAAGGGGGGGAGGAGGGATTAGCAGAGATTCAAAGCGAGCCCAAAACAAAACAAATATGTTGTTTTGGAGGAATAAAGCATTTTCCCAACTGTAAAAGGTAACACAGTGATTGGAGTTATAGTTATCATCGCATTATATGTCAATATGTTAATACCCCATAGGAGTGTAATAGCCCCTTTTAACTTTATTGTCGATTTATTGTTTTTGAAAGAAATATTCTAACAAACTTGATTATGTTCAACCGTGCTTTGTCCCAGTTTTATACAAGAAATGTCCCAGTGTCCCTATTTTTGACCAATTTGTTCCCTGCCAACAGTAAAGAGAGGCATACATTGTCATTTGTTTAAGTAAAATACAGAAAACCTGCTTAAAAATGACCAAAACACAAAGAAAATGTGACTATACTGACTCACATTAGTGCCGAGTGTAGAATAACTTTCCTTAATTACGCACTCGTTTCACAATTTTATTATTACCGACCAACACAAACCAGGGATGTCCCAATTTTTTATTTGGAAAATCTAGTCACCCTATAGGAATATCAACTATAAACCAGGTCAACAAATCTGCATATTGATGTTGATTTCAAGAGACAAATCATGGTTAGTTTAGGGCAGGCCAAATGTGGCCCTAAGACCAATTGTTTTTGGCCCTCAGGCTTCCAAGTGAATTGGCCCATACTACCACAAGTAGTACTTTTTACTGCATGTTTTTGAAATCTACCTTGATCAAGCAAATGTAGTGTGTCCTTCTGAGGGTCTAAGCCTGAACAAAGGTCTGGAGGGTCATTCAAACATGTTATAAATGTACAGATTTGAATTACTCACTGTTTTGATCATCAGTCTATGACCCCCTCACGCTGCTCTGTTTTAATATGTGGCCCTAAATGAAAAAAGTTTGGGCACCCCTGGTTTAGGGTGACCAGATTTTCAAAATAAAAACCTGGGACATCCCTGGTTTGTGGTGATTGGTGATAACAAAACTGTGAAACAAGTGAGTAATTAAGAAGTTCTGCACTCGGCTTATTCATGACTAACTCGAGTCAGTATAGACACAATTTCTGTGTGTTTTGGTCATTTTTAACCATACTTTTCTGTATTTTACCCAAAGAAATGACAATATTTGCCTCTCTTTACTGTTGGCAGGGATCAGATTGGTCAAAAATAGGGACACTTGGGACAGTTTGTGTATAAAACCGGGACAAATAAATGGTTTTGGATAAATCAATGAACAAACGCTAGCTTTATCCATTGAAGTACTATGTCTAAGTCAACAAATATGCGTTTTGAGACAAATTATGGTTAGTTAGAATTAGGTTGACCAGACGTCCGTATTTACCCAGGACAGTCCCAGCAGATTTATTCAAAACCACTGATTTGTCCCAGTTTTATACAAGTAATGTCTTTATTTTTGCATAAATTGTCACTTGTCAAATAAAATACATAAATGCTGCTTAAAAATGACCAAAACACAAAGAAAATGTGACTGTACCGACACGTTAGTCATGAATAAGCCATGAATGGGCCGAGTGCAGGACAATTTTCCTTAATTACACACTCGTTTCACAGTTTTATTATTACCAACCACCACAAACCGGAGATGTCCCAGTTTTTTATTATGAAAATCTGGTCACTCTAGTAAGAATATGATAAATATGTAATAATAATAGCTTTATCCATTGTGGTACTATGTCTGTGCATTTTGATGTTGATTTCAATAGACAGATTATGGTTAGTTAGAATACTGTGATAAATTTGAGCATATGCACGTCGCTGTATTCTTTGCATTGTCTTTCCTCGTGTGCATTGTGAATATGTTTGCACAGCAGGAGGTGGTGAACGTGGTCCTGACGTTACCCGCGCTGACAGTGTTGCTCGTCCTGATGTCTCCAAGTGTAAATTTGTCAGTGCGGCGGAGGAGCTGCGTCCGTGGGAGGATTCACGGCTACAGCAGCAACTTCTCTCACCTTGTTAGAAATATAAAGTCTGTTCATTCACACAATTCACAATGTTGTAATGACAGCAGCAAATGAAGGACTAAACGTAGTCGTAAAAGTACAGATACCAGAGCAGAAAGTACTAAAAGTATCACACGAAAACAATCTACTTACCTGTTAAAAATGTACTTAAACTTAAATTTTCAGATCTAATAAAGCTTCAAATGTAGTGATTGTTTTACCTAGCTGTTTATGTTTTGTATATTTTTGTTCTCAAACTAAGAATGTGTTAAAAAAAAAATACACTCCCCACAGCCTCAGTAGGTGTCAAACTATAATAAAAATACTTTTACTTTTCAGTCCTGTTCAGAAGTAGAAAGTAGAGATGAGAGTGGAGTAGAAATAACAATATATGTGAAGTAAAAGTAAAAAGCATCTACTTTAAGGTACCTAAAATTACACTTTAACACAGTACTTCACTACTTTTACTTCGTTACAGTCCACCACTGAGTAAACATGCAAAATTTTAACATAGAAAGTACGTTTTTTTAAATATTTTTTATCTGGGGTTCTTTTTCAGTGTCCCAAAGCCAAAATGTCCGAAGTAATTGAAATGCCGACATACATTTAGATGTGTACTTTGTATTTTTGGCTTTACTCTGTAGTCGAGTCACACTGTCCATCTTTAGCTTGGTGTCTGCTGTGGGTTTCTGGAATGGCATGAAACAAAGAACATGAAATAAAGGAGGTATGCATTAAATAATGGTGGTGATGTCTTTATTTTGCAGTTTCTTCTATGCGTTTTCAGGCCTGTCCACTTCTTAGCAGTACAATTCTGTTCAAGACTCATAAGCCACATGATCCCTTTGCCTGGCTTGGATATTTTTCATTAATGTACGAAAACTGGATACAAAACAATCCCCTACAACTTCACAAACCTGACGCGACGTGCAGTAGTTTCATTAACCGTATGAGGTGAGGAATAAAGTCTTTATTTTCGCTATATCCCGACTAGTTGTATCTTGTGTCTCTGTGTCCGTCACTCCTCTGCCCCGACGCTCTGTTTTATCGCCTGTTACTGTTGTGTTGCTGATGTTTGGTGCTTCAAAATCACACAAAAATACAAAAAGTTGGGTTACAGGGAAAAGAAATTACAGCCAAAATCGGGCAAACACTCCTGTAGTGTGTGGCGGCCTTTAGTTAGTGATAAAACAGTCAAAATTGTGGTTTATTTGCCCATTTACTGACATCTTAGTATGGCCACTGCAATGAAATCCTGCATCAAAATGGTCCAACTAAGCAGTGGATTTGAGATCATCGCTGCACCTCTTGACCTGAGAAGTGCATTGCTCATTACAGAGGGCTAATAGGCTCAGGAGAGTGGTTTCAGAGCGCTGCAAAGACACTTCTCTTCCATAAAGTGTAATTATTTTTCGTTGTCCTCTGGCACTGCTGCTGACGAGTTGGACCAGAGGCAGTGAACGACGGGGCAAACACAGAGGACGAGTTTCTAAAGAGAACATGGAGCAGACTTTACCTTGACTTCAAAATAATTGTACCTAAAGATGCATTGTGTAACTTGTGGTGAAGGGAAATGTTGCTTTGTCTGGAATGTGCCACAGTATGGTATTAAACCTTTCTATCTTCATGGAGACCAAACCAGACCAAGTTACAGGTCAGATCTGTTGAGAGGCGACCCCGCTCACAGTCAGAATGCTTGGTTTTCTAGGTATTTTTGAGCTATAAAACCACCTGTAATTAAATAAATGCAGTGACATATCCACAAAAGTGATGACATATCCACAGAAACAAGCAGGAGACGGACCCTCCACCAGAAAAGTTACACAATGGATCTTTAAGATATATGCCTAGACATATAACATAGTGGTCCAAACAATAATGAGTAAATCACAAGAAAGAGTAGAAAATATTAGGAGTAAGTAAGTAAGGCTACGTTTACACGTAAACAGTCTGAAGCAAAAATTCAAAAGTAGTTTTATTCTCACTATTATTCCGCATTTACACAAGTGTTTTGGGAGGAGAATTCTGTGGCACATGGAGATGCAAAACCTGCAGTTTGCACCACCAAGACCAAAGGCTGCGTATAACCTCTCTGCTTCTCTACTTCCTCTTCTTCAGCGCGTCAATTCAAAACAACAGGGCGAAGTGTAATAACACCACCATTTTCATGTGGACAGATGATGTTAAATTAAAGAAACAACAAGGCACTTGAAAATGCTCTGCCATGTTTGTTTTTTTCCTGAACTGACTCGTGACGTAATCTCTACACCATGACCACGAAAATGCAGTTTTCCATTTTCAGCCATTTACACAGCGACAACAGGGTGGAGCATTTTCAAGATTTAATAATAATAATAATAATAATACGTTTTATTTATTAGGCGCCTTCCTGGACACTAAGGTCGCCTGACAGCAACATAAACAAATTAAGTATGATTAAAACATACAGGAAAAAGGCACAGTTAAAGTGGGACAGTATTTAACTGATTGATTGGGTTTAGTGTTGTATTTTATTAGTATTTAGTATTTGGTATTTAGTAATGTAGACAGTATTTGAACTGATTGACTGTATTTAATTTCTACTCTGGAGGGCATTTTCAGATTTGTGTTTTCAACTCCACAAAACACCTTTGCCGTCTAAATGACATGGACATCTGGTAAAATGTTTTGCGTTTTCCACCTGTTACCACTGTCGTGTAAACCGCCCCTAAGAGTAATTGTAGCAGCAGCCTGGACATAACATCTGGTCTATAATTTTAAATTAATGTAACTGGAAGAACTAAACAGTAAATAATGCACAACATCTGGTATGTTCAAAGGAAAAGCCACATAAGAACGGAGTAGAAACACAAATGTTCAAATCATTTAAAATAGTCAACAAGAAGCTTTTGTCACAGGTAGACTTGCAGTGGAGAGAGAGACCAACACTTTTACTCAAATAAGAGTATTGAACATGAAATATACTACTCAATTATGAAAAGTCTGAAAAGTACTACAGTTTTATTTAAGAACTAGAGCAAAGGAGTTCTACACATATCTGATATCTGTGTTGTCCTGTAGATATTTTTCCCCATTTATTTGACTATAATTTTCCCTGGTACAGATATATTCAGTATAATTATCTTGTCTTATGTGCAGCTCAGTCCACTGTGCACAGTCGCCATTTAATTATAAAGCATTTGTCTGATCATGAGGAAGTGCACGTTGGCATGTTCATTTTTGTTCGCTTTATCATCATGGAAAAACTCTGCACTGGTTTCTAATTATGATGCTCAGAATCCATAAAGTAAATGAACCTTGTTGGCTCCTCATCAAATGCAAACCTTCACAAAAACTCTCTATTGTTTGTGCCTTGTTTGTGCTGCAAAAAGTTTTGTTTGTGCTGCTTTAGTTTTGAGATATTAACAATTCTTTTATAGGTCAAATTGGGGTCAGCCCCACAGGAAGCTTAAAAATGCACTAAAACACCCAAAATGGAGTCAATTGTTTGTGCTTCGTTTGTGCTGCAAAAAAGTTTTGTTACTGCTGTTATGGTTCTTACGATATTTGCAGTTTTATTTTCAGCCGATGACGTCCTCCAGGTCCTCAAAATGTTAAACAGCCCCAACACAGGCAGAAAATTATACAAAACGTTCGTATTTTGTTTGTACTGTGACAATTTTTATACGCCCGTTGTGTAAGACGGGACGTATTATGGTATGGCACTGTCCGTCCGTCTGTCCGTCCGTCTGTCCGTCCGTCCGTCTGTGGACACTTCAAAGCTTTGAAGTCTTTGAAGCTTTGTCTTCATGAAAGATCTGAACTCTCTTCTCAAATGTTCTGCTGCTGAAAGCGAGAACAACCCACATTCTCTGCTTCTTTGAGCTTTGACACATTAAAGCTTTGTAGTGTCTTTAAGTTCTGTTGCTGCAATCTGATTGGTGGAATTCCGATTCTAGAATTCTATATACAATAATTCAAAGTACGGGCGTATTTTGCCCCGCTGGAGGAGCTCTTGTTATTTCTAAAATAAAATGATTTATTATTATTTTTGTAGCAATTATATGATGTCATTTCTGCTCAGCTGACGGCGGCAAACTCTGCAAAATTAGTGAAGATTTTATTATTTTTTTTAACCTTTATTTAACCAGGAAAGTCCCATTGAGATTAACAATCTCTTTTTCAAGGGAGTCCTGGCCAAGACAGCAGCACAGATCAATACAAATATAAAACCATTTCAAAAAAACTATTTTCAAGCAATTACAAGCAAGCAATAAAATGTTTTAGAATTAAAACATTTACAAACATTTACAATTAAAACATTTAAAACAATTAAAAACAATTAAAACATTTACAAACATTTACAATTAAAACATTTAAAACAATTAAAAACAATTAAAACATTTACAAACATTTACAATTAAAACATTTAAAACAATTAAAACAATTAAAACATTTACAAACCATAGATTTCAATTCCAAACCTTTGAGCAAGATTTAAAACTGCCCTATAGAGACCAGTTCCTTTAGTTTCCAGTCTTTTTGTAGATTGTTCCAAGTTGTGGGAGCAGAATACTGGACGCCCCTTTACCAGCTTCTGTGCGAACACTTGGCACAGTCAGCAGCAGTGCTTCCTGAGAGCATAAATAATAATGTCCAGTTGCTCTTGGTTGAAGATATTCACACAGATATGAGGGGAGCAGGTGCTGAATACCCTTGTAAATGAACATATACCAGTGAGTGAGCCTACGAGTCTCCAATGCTGGCCAGCCCACACGTGTGTAAAGTTCACAGTGGTGTGTGTGAGGGTTACAGTTTGTGATGAACCTCAGAGAGGCATGATACACAGAATCTAAGAGCTTCAATATTAGAAATGGGGCATTCATGTAAATCAGGTCACCATAATCCAAAATGGGTAAAAATGTTGCTGCTACTCATTTCTTTTTGGCATTAAAAGAAAAACATAACCTGTTCTGAAAGTAAAAGCCAATTTTCAGCCTCAGTTTCTTAAGTAGCTGCTCAACATGTCCTTTAAAATTTAGACTGTCATCAATTAAAATACCAAGATATTTAAAAGATTTAACAATTTCAATTTCTGCTCCTTGAAGAGTGACACCTGGAGGGCAATTCTGCACATTGGTTTTTGTTTTTGAGAATAGCATTAACTTGCTTTTATTTGCATTTACTGAAAGGTCTAGTCTCAGAAACATGTTCTGGATAATGTTAAAGGCATTTTGTACTGCAGGGACACTGTCACTGAGGGTTTTTCCAAAACTGTAGATAACCATATCATCAGCATACAGGTGAAATTTGGTGTCCTCTAGATCCTGGCCAATGTTGTTGACATAAATTGTGAATAGGAGTGATCCCAAAACCGAGCCTTGTGGCACTCCTTTAGTTAATGATAGAATATTTGAACAAATGTTTTAGTACATTGGGATCTGTCTGAGAGGTAATTGCAAATCCACCCAACTGCCTGTTTAGATAGTCCAACATTGATCAATCTCTCTTTGAGTGAAGTATGGTTTACAGAATCAAAAGCTTTAGACATATCAATAAAAAGAGCGGCACAATGTTGCTTATTATAAAGAGCTGTTGAGATATCATTGATCACCTTCAGTGTTGCTGTTATGGTGCTGTGACCTTTTCTGAATCCTAACTGAAAATACAACAAGAGCTCCCCCAGCGGGGCAAAATACGCCCGTACTTTGAATTATTGTATATAGAATTAAGTTAGAATTTGTCAGACCTAGTTAAAGATGAATTGTTGGTGCAGTTTGGAAGTTTGACATTCCTAGGTGAGACGGTTGTCGAGTTAGAGCACGGACAAGAAATTGTCCACAGACAGACGGACAGACAGACGGACGGATAATCAATAGGGAAATCTGGCTCTTGCAGTAGGAGTATGAGTATGACATCATCACATTCTAGAATCGGAATTCCACCAATCAGATTGCAGCAACAGAACTTAAAGACACTACAAAGCTTTAATGTGTCAAAGCTCAAAGAAGCAGAGAATGTGGGTTGTTCTCGCTTTCAGCAGCAGAACATTTGAGAAGAGAGTTCAGATCTACGGCACATATATATATCGGCGCATGCCCCACATGTTTTGAGCGAAAAGTGCATTAGAATTGGGTTCTAAGCTGAAGATTCTCCGACATTTCCCTCTTGAGAAGACGCTCTTTGCTGTTATAATCTTAAATCATGGCAGCCCCCGCAAACGAGGCCTTATTTCTCATAAAGGACGTGAAGCCCGGATCTAAAAATCTCAATATAGTGTTCATTGTTTTGAAGATCGGACGAGTGACCAAAACTAAAGATGGACACGAGGTGCGCTCTTGTAAAGTGGCTGATAAAAGTGGAAGTATCGCCATTTCTGTTTGGGACGAGCTCGGGACCCTCATCCAGCCCGGAGACATCATCAAACTTACCAGAGGGTACGCGTCGCTGTGGAAAGGCTGCCTCACACTGTACAAGGGGAGAGGGGGAGACCTGCAGAAGATCGGAGAGTTCTGCATGGTGTATTCTGAAGTGCCCAACTTCAGTGAACCAAACCCAGAGCTGGTCAAAAAGAGCTCCGCCAGCGGGGCAAAATACGCCCGTACTTTGAATTATTGTATATAGAATTAAGTTAGAATTTTGCAAACCTAGTTAAAGATGAATTGTTGGTGCAGTTTGGAAGTTTGACATTCCTAGGTGAGACGGTTGTCGAGTTAGAGCGCGGACAAGAAATTGTCCACAGACAGACGGACAGACGGACAGACAGACGGACGGATAATCAATAGGGAAATCTGGCTCTTGCAGTAGGAGTATGAGTATGACATCATCACATTCTAGAATCGGAATTCCACCAATCAGATTGCAGCAACAGAACTTAAAGACACTACAAAGCTTTAATGTGTCAAAGCTCAAAGAAGCAGAGAATGTGGGTTGTTCTCGCTTTCAGCAGCAGAACATTTGAGAAGAGAGTTCAGATCTACGGCACGTAACATAAAAGGACAGAGATGGAAGATAAAAAGACAGAGATGGAAACAATCACAGCAAGAGCGACGGGCAGGTTTTCGCAAAGGGTCGGGCCGTGACCTTGACCTTTGACCCTGTGACCTTGAAATCAATAGGGAACATCCTTGACCCATGGGGTGTCCAGCCATGAAGTTTGACATTCCTAGGTGAGACGGTTGTTGAGTTAGAGCGCGGACAAAGCTTCAAAGACTTCAAAGCTTTGAAGTGTCCACAGACGGACGGACAGACGGACGGACAGACAGACGGACAGACGCACGGACAGACGCACGGACAGACGGACAGACGGACGGACAGCGCCATAACATAATACGTCCCGTCTTTTTATACAGGCGTATAAAAATCTTTCAGCTGTTCATTTATTAAAGATTCCAAAATTTTTGATAAAATGCAAAGCTTTGATATTGGTGTATAGTTGTTTAAGATTGTCGGATCGCCCCCTTTGAATAATGGAGTGACAAGCAGATTTCCAAATTTTGGGAATTTGCATTGTGCTCAAACTTAAGTTAAAAATATAAGTCAGATGATCTCAGGCTGTGGAAAAGTCTGTATTATTATATGAAATATAAATATATAGATATATATAGAAAACTATGTGTCTTTGTAACATGGGTTTGATTCATATTTTATATAATAATACAGACTTTTCCACAGCCAGAGATCATTTATCTAACAAACAAACAAACAAACAACTGACACCATTTTGGGCCATTTTAAAGCATTTTTATATGCCCGTTGTAAGACGGGACTTATTATGGTATGGTACTGTCCGTCCATCTGTCCGTCTGTCCGTCTGTCTGTCTGTGGACAATTTCTTGTCCGCGCTCTAGCTCGACAACCGTCTCACCTAGGAATGTCAAACTTCATGGCTGGACACCCCTTGGGTCAAGGATGTTCCCTCATGCCGACTCCTAGCAAGTGGATCTACACTGACCTGAAGTCACATAAAATTGATACCACTGACCTACAGCATGGATCGATACAAAAATATACAATACAAGAGCTCCTCCAGCGGGGCAAAATACGCCCGTACTTTGAATTATTGTATATAGAATTCTAGAATCGGAATTCCACCAATCAGATTGCAGCAACAGAACTTAAAGACACTACAAAGCTTTAATGTGTCAAAGCTCAAAGAAGCAGAGAATGTGGGTTGTTCTCGCGTTCAGCAGCAGAACATTTGAGAAGAGAGTTCAGATCTTTCATGAAGACAAAGCTTCAAAGACTTCAAAGCTTTGAAGTGTCCACAGACGGACGGACGGACAGACGGACGGACGGACGGACAGCGCCATACCATAATACGTCCCGTATTACAACAGGCGTATAAAAATACACAAATACAGTATACCTTATATATATATCGGCGCATGCCCCACATGTTTTGCCTCTTCATGAAGACAAAGCTTCAAAGACTTCAAAGCTTTGAAGTTTAAAGTTCAAAGGTGACTCACAGTTCCAGCTGCAGCGGTTGCTAGGCAACGGGAGAGAGAGAATACAAGACAACTACACATTACCTTGTCCGCGCTCTAGCTCGACAACCGTCTCACTTTGGAATGTCAAACTTCATGGCTGGACACCCCATGGGTCAAGGATGTTCCCTATTGATTTCAAGGTCACAGGGTCAAAGGTCAAGGTCACGGCCCGACCCTTTGCGAAAACATTGTCCGTGCTCTAGCTCAACAACCGTCTCACCTAGGAATGTCAAACTTCCAATTCATCTTTAACTAGGTTTGACAAATTCTGTCCACAGACGGACAGACGGACAGACAGACGGACGGATAATCAATAGGGAAATCTGGCTCTTGCAGTAGGAGTATGAGTATGACATCATCACATTCTAGAATCGGAATTCCACCAATCAGATTGCAGCAACAGAAGTTAAAGACACTACAAAGCTTTAATGTGTCAAAGCTCAAAGAAGCAGAGAATGTGGGTTGTTCTCGCTTTCAGCAGCAGAACTGTCTCTGTGCAAAGATATCCATTTTCAATTACAAAACCAAACATGAACACTGTGTTCGAGGAATTGAGGAGGGAGCAGAAGTTGTGCGATGCTTTGCTCAACGTGGCCGGCGTGCAATTCCCAGCACACAAACTGGTTCTGTGTAGCTGCAGCACATACTTTAAAAGCCTCTTCACTAACTGGTCCAGCCCTGACTGCCAGGTGTTTGAGATCTCCAATGTGTCAGCTGATATCATGAAGATTATCCTGGACTACTGCTACACCGGGGTGGTGCACATCACCCAGGAAAACCTCCAGGAGCTCTTTATAGCTGCTGACTACTTAGATGTGAGCGGCATTACCGAAGTCTGCTGTCAGGTCATGAAGGAGCAAATGTCCCCCAGTAACTGCATCACTGTATGGGGTATCTCAAACAAGTACTACTACCCCCAGCTGAGGAAACAAGCCTTTTTATACGTCCTGAAGCATTTCGAAGAGGTGGTGACCAGCTCTGAAGAGTTCTTCCAGCTCTCCAGGGAAGACCTGTGTTCAGTCATTGATGATGATCGGCTGAACGTGAAGGAGGAGACCACCGTGTTAGTGGCAGTCATCAGATGGATTGCACATGCTCTTGGGGAAAGGAACCACTACTTGGCCGACCTCCTACTAAAAGTCCGTCTGGGTCTGATCCATGTTGATTACTTCGCTCAGTGCATGATTAGATATAACCTGTTCTACATTCGGAATAACGCGAAGATTGTGGCGACGGAGATCATAACAGTGATATTGGATGAAATAGCTAGGAAGTACAATGCCTCCCTGCCCCCCACTCGTCTAGCCACTCCAAGGCTGCCCAGTGCGGTGCTTATGGTTATTGGTGGCTATAACCAAAACAGAATACTAACCAACAGAATTGAAGTCTATGACAACCGCACCGATCGCTGGGTGGGTGTGGCTAATGATGACTGGACTCCAAGAGCCCATCACGGCACAGTGTTCCTTAATGGATCTGTGTACGTGATTGGAGGGTTTGACGGCAATCACCACCTCAACACTACCTGCAAGTACGACCTGGCAATTCACACGTGGCAAGAAATAGCACCCATGCATTCACGTAGGTGCTTCATTAGTGTGACTTTGCTGGATGGATTGATCTACGCGATAGGCGGGTTCAATGGACTGGACAGGCTGAAGACAGCCGAAAGGTACTTGCCAGTGACCAATCAGTGGACCATGATTTCACCTATGAACGAAAAGAGGAGCGCTACCAGCAGCACAGTGTACAATGGAAAGATCTACATTTGTGGAGGTTTTAATGGTGAACATCACCTGGCATCAGCTGAGACTTACAACCCACTAACCGAACAGTGGACCATGATAGCGGATATGTCCACCATGCGCTATGGGGTCAGTGTCATCGCCTATGCCAGTGAAATCTACGCTGTTGGTGGGTTTAATGGGGATTTACATTTGAACACTGTTGAAGCCTATAACCCCGCAACCAACACGTGGCGCCCCCTACCCAAGATGCGGACCAGGCGCAGCAACTTTGGCATCGAGGTTGTTGACAATCAGCTATATGTTGTAGGCGGGCACAATCGGGGCACCCTTCGTTGTGCTGAATGTTTTGATGCAAGGACCGGAGTTTGGACTCAGGTGCGGGGCATGGAGATCCCTCGTTCTGCCCTGAGCTGCTGTGTGGTGTTTGACCTTCCCAACATGGCCGACTTTGCCCCGCTTCGCCCTCCTCCTCATGACGATTCCACAGACAGACAGACGGACGGACGGACAGCGCCATACCATAATATGTCCCGTCTTACAACGGGCGTATAAAAAAACAAGAGCAGTACAAATGCAGTTCCTGCAATCTGATTGGTGGAATTCCGATTCTAGAATGTGATGATGTCATACTCATACTCCTACTGCAAGAGCCAGATTTCCCTATTGATTATCCGTCCGTCTGTCTGTCTGTCTGTCCGTCTGTCTGTGGACAATTTCTTGTTAAGCTTCCTGTGGTGCTGGCTGATCCTAATTCGACCTATAAAAGAATCGTTAATATCTCAAAAACTAAAGCAGCACAAATAAAACTTTTTGCAGCACAAATAAAGCACAAACAATAGAGTTTTTGTGTAGGTGTGCATTTGATGGGGGGCCAACTTCACAGTGCTAGTAATGAGGAATAACTTTGGACTGCTGCAAACCGTTGTTTTGTTTTTCTTGCTTCTGAGACAGTAAAATCAGGTCCAATGTCTTTACTTCCTGTTCTTACAATAATCAGGAGTCTTATTTTCCAGCACTCAGCGCTGTCACACTGTAAGAAGCACCTTGGAGCACTGGACTCTGACAGAGGAAAGACTGAACCTGCTTTGTCATTTGTACATTTTAATTAAACCTAATGTATCCCTGGGGCGTGTGGAGACGACACCGCCTGCCATAAATCCAAAAGAAGTGACGCGCTATGAAAGCCTCTGCAGAAGTATAACAGCCACTTCTTAAAACTGTTTCTCCTGACAGATGTTCAAAAAGTTTCAGTGATGAATGATTTCCTCGATGGATCCTTTCACAGTATTGAAATAAACCTAAATGTGATAGTTAAATATGAATTTCCTGTGTAAATATTATTCTTCAAGGTCAAACTGCTCGGGAGGAGGGAAGTGACAAAAGAAAAGGTGTCATGTACAAGGTGTATAAGGTTAACTAACTAAAAACTGTAATTTATTAAGTGACAGAAATAAAGGTGGTGAAAAATATACCAAATCCAATTAAGGTTTTATAACAAAAAGCATTAACAAATTAGAAGGAAAACTAATAAACAATTCTTTTAACCAGATCAAACCCTAACTACTTACAAACAAATGGTAAAGTAAATAAAATAAATATCCTAACAAATAACAAAGTGTCTCAATGAAAAACAGTCAATATTTGCACTTGATTAATAATTGTGACTGAAATGAAATGTACTGATTTTATTGGTTTTAAAGTAACTATCAGTGTCTGGAAAAGGGAAAAGGAGGCAGATGACATAAAATTATTCTTCTTTTTGCTCCTTTTCATTCATTTCTTGTGTGTTTAATGTTAGCACACGTTAATGTCTTTTTATACTTTATGAATGTGTTGTGACCTGAACCATTAGCTCAAAGTGAATATTTTGAGCTACTTTGTTTGCTGAAATAAACCAAGTAATTTTGACCTCGGTGTTTGTTAAGAGTTGTATTAAGATCCAAGATTTTCAGAGCTCAAATTTAGAGCCTAGTGTAAACTGGACAGTGTTACGTTTATTGTGATTCATGGAGTCTGTGTTAATAACAAACCGTTATACCTATACACACACCCCATTTACACCATTCACAACACGCAGCATTTTCCCTACAAATGAAATAAACCAACAAATGTAAATAAATAAAATATATTTCAACACAAATGAGCCAAGGCCTGTAACAGATAATTACAATGCTAAAGGAAGGGCATCTGACTTATAACGCCATCATATCTGTGAGAGTCAAACTGAGATTCAAAACATTTCTCCCTAAATATGCTTTTGTAAGACAGGTGATGAACAGATACACTATGTATGGCAAAAAACTAAATCTAATCAGGTTAAGGTCAGGTCAGGTATGACTTGAATTAAGAAAGTTTTATTGTGATTTGAGTAAATTTCACTTGACAAGTAAAATTATCTGCCAGTGGAATAAGAGTTTTGTACTTCAAAATTCATCTTAAAATAAGAGAAACAACTTTTTATACGCCCGTTGTAATACGGGACGTATTATGGTATGGCGCTGTCCGTCCGTCCGTCCGTCTGTCCGTCTGTGGACAACCGTCTCACCTAGGAATGTCAAACTTCATGGCTGGACACCCCATGGGTCAAGGATGTTCCCTATTGATTTCAAGGTCACAGGGTCAAAGGTCAAGGTCACGGCCCGACCCTTTGCGAAAACCTTGTCAGTATTGGAATCTTCCAAACTGCACCAACAATTCATTTTTAACTAGGTTTGACAAATTCTAACTTAATTCTATATACAATAATTCAAAGTACGGGCGTATTTTGCCCCGCTGGAGGAGCTCTTGTTACACTTAAAATAAGAAACAATATCAAATGTTACTTGACTTAAGAAAAAAAGTCTGGTAGATCATTTCACTTGTCAAGTTGAATCGACTCAGATAAAGTAAAATGTTCTTAATTTAAGTCATTCATTTTAACTTATCTAGATATTGTTTTTTCCCAGTGCACTAAACACCAAAATCACTGTTTTCTCCTGATGAGTTGTGTAAATGTGTCTAAAATAGAAGTGTATACCTATCCCTGGCCTTATTTTGGCATTTTAGTGCATATTTGTTAAAACTCAGATTTTTGGATCAAAGCCGTGTCTGTAACGGCCTCTTCAGGATCAACTATGGCCAGAACATTTGAATGTTGGTCATTTTAATGAGTCAGATTTAGGTTCTTGTGTGACGAGCACGGGCACTGGCGTCAACAGGCGGTACGTGAGGAGCCCCTCTTAGCCCCGCCCTCTACTGGGACCCCCCGGCACCGGCATGTCTGAGGAAGAAGGGAAAAGGCATGATCTGAGCACAAATGTCTGCTCTGTTTCAAAGTCCAGAGCGCATCAGTCCTGTTGGATTGTTGTGGCTGTCGACCACTGCTCCAGAGCCCTCTTCCCCACTCTGGAGGATTTTATTGCTTTTGGTTAGGGGTTGAGTAAAGCTTCGGGAGGGTGATTAATGGTTCTTTAATGCCATGCAAAACAAGACACCTGTATGGAGAATATCAAATGTCAGGCCTTTCACGGGGAAAGTTCCACACTGCACCTTCACCTTCCTCCTGTGTTTGCTTTCTTTTATCTCTTATGTTATCTGTTTTGACCCGTCTCCTAAATCAGCTGTAAAATACACTAAAAGCAATTATCTATCATCAAATTTGTCTCTCATGTCTTGGTTACCTTGTTATGCTTCCTTTTCCATGAAAATATTGGTTTTAATGTCTTTGGTGGAAGCCTCAGCTCCTTTTTTTTGTCCATTTCAATGCAAAAAAAAAGGTAAAATGAACCTCAAGAGAATAATATAACTAAGTTTTTTGTGTTACCTGACTGTTACGGAAGGGTATTAGAACACATCTCTAAAATCATGGTAAAAATAACAATAAAAATCTAAAACATGACACATTTGTTCAGCTGGTTTTATAACCACAGTACCACAGTCTCAAAATATCAAAATAAAACCAGGCGAGAACCATTTACATTATAAAAATCAACCTTGACTCGATGTACATTATAATAAAATGGCCTTAAACATAGAAGAGCTGAACCAATGACACATTAGCTGTTCTACAAATGGAGAGAGAATGACCCATAGCAAATAACCAAAAGAATTGAACTCTACTCTTGCATGAAATTAAATATGAAATGATAACGTTTGCTCAAGACCGCGCTGTAACTGCACCGTTCTGACCCACACTGATTGCAACAAAGACTCGAGTTTGCAGGTGTTCAAAGACGCTCTGACCTTGAAAATTATAAAATCTCCAGCTACTTTTTTCCTGCTTTTCTCTCCAACTCATTATCCAATCAGAAGAAAAGCACTGCTCGCCCTCCGGATAGATGTCAGCGCTATTTTATTGTTATTGCGCGGCGTAACAAAAGAACAATATGGCATCTGTCTGGTTTTAATTGCCGGTTCGGTACGTGTTTATAGCTGCCGAAAGTAGGTATTCTTTCTTTTCCCGTTTTTACTTTCTTCCAGGCGTCATTTCAATAGAATCTCAAACAAAGCAGCGATCCGTCTCAGAGTTTTGAGATAGCTGTCAGCATTCAAGAAAAAATAGTCTGAAAAGTCTTTGAATAATAGTACCACACACATGAAAATAAATGTATTAAATAATTAATATTTTATAATCTTATGTGGTGTTTTTAGAATTGTAATTCAAAAAGTTTATTGTCAAATTTCTGTATGAACGTATGAAAAATTTAAATGATGTTCTCACTCTCAATCTTCTAAATGAAATAATAATAAAATAAAACAAAAAGTCCAAATTTACACCTTTTATTTTGTGTTTAGCATAAATTAGCAGTACATTTTGCTTGTTAAAGAGAGGATGCTGTGCAAAGTTAAAGGGACAGTTCAGAATTTTGGACATAAGGCTTCATTTCCTCGTGAGCCAGAGTGTTGGAGACGTGTGGAGACACTTTTTAAAATCTTCCATCCAGTCCTTGTATTTGCAGAGGTTGCTGGTGCTAGACTAGTGCATGTCAATGGCCATAGTTGCCACTAAAAACAGTCTTACCCACTCCACAGAGCACCCGAGGCAAAACTATTATAACTCCAGACTGTCCATGTGAACGTCTGTGTCCATAGAATAATTTTAGAAGTAAAACCAACCTTTCTTTTGACATTTACCTTGACAGTCTGGAGTTATAATTGATTTGCTTCTGGTGCTCTGGGGAGTGGGGAAAGGCCGCCACACACTAGAGGAGAATTTGCACAATTTTGGCTGCGATTTTTTTCCCCCAAGTTCGTGGAGGCGTGATCCGACTTTTGGTCGCCGTGTGTGATTTTGAAGCCGCTGAGCTCCTCATGTGTGGAGTCAGTGTCAGCTCTTAACCATCAGCAACGCAACGGTAACAGAACATAAAACATAAAACAACGATAAAACAGAACATCAGGTGCAGAGGAGTGATGGACACAGAGACACAACATACAAACTCAGGATAGAGCGAAAATAAAGACTTTATTACTCACCTAATGTAAAGTCGTACATTTAAAGTGCAGCATCTGATCCACATTATCCATAGAAGTTGTCCTCCGCAAATAATGACACCCAGTCCACAAAACCACGCTTTTAATCCAGTTTGAAACATTCTTTGAAAGTAAAAAAAAAGCAAAAGTATTCCCCCATATGTGTTTGTTTACATCCACACAGCACACGGATCGAGGTGAAGCTGCAGATTAGCGATAGTGACTCTACTACCTGTGGACTTTATTTCCAATCTTTTCTGCATTAAAATCATGTATCTGAAGTACTGCATGACATTTCACAAATAATAATTACACAGTTTTGACTTGTATCTAAATTAGAAGTGCAGAGCTCTGATCTTTGAACACTTCAGAGTCTCAGAGCGACTTGTTTTATTGTAGACAGGAAACAGATGCGATCGTGCTCACAGCTTTATATCCTGTGGTCTGCAGACAGATCCTGCTGCAGTCTTTATGATCTGAGATTTTAAGTCTCCATAAGATTCTCCTCGTGTCTGCGGTGTGTGCATTTTGTTGCACATTTGAAAATTGTTTAAAGACTGAAAAATCCTGTAGTGTGTAGCAGCCTTTAGACTGTTTTTAGTGGCAGGACAACTATGGCCATTGACATGTACTAGCCTAGCACCAGCAACCTCTGCAAATACAAGGACTGGATGGGATATTTCAAAAAGTGTCTCCACACGTCTCCAACACTCTGGCTCACAAGGAAATGAGGCCCTATGTCCAAAATTCAGAACTGTCCCTTTGACTTTTTGGAGCTTCTGTTTTATAATATTGTTCCTCCCTCATCAAAACAAAGGTTGTATATGTTATCCATGCACATTTGAGAAGTCTAGCAATCTCTCTCTTGTGTGATTGTGTTGTGCCCTGATTCTGAAGGGAGAGTGACTTAGTGCGGAGAGCAAGGAGAGGGGAGCATCAAATAACTAATGCAGAATGTAAATATATTGTTTTCAGTGAATAATGTGATCTAAATATGTTATGTGTTAACAATAGGCTATTATCACAACAACAGGAAGTGCCGCGATGTTGAGTCATGCAACTTACGGTCACTGCTTTTCTCTGGCAAAATACCTGTGGAAAAGTGTTGCATATTTTTGACCAGCTTCATAAATCTGCCCCAACATCAAATCTTCATCCAACCTTCTTCATTCTTCAATTTATCCACAACTATCGAGGTAAGAAAGCAAAACTAATGTTATGGTCATAAATAAAACATAAATAACTTGTTCACTCAGACTGATTCTACAATTAAAATCAAAATTCAATTTTGTGATGTCGATATATTAGCATAGGCTGAGAGATTTGTGCAGTTTAAATGGTCGACGTTTAATCTGTGAACATCTATAGCATTTAAACTGCACAAATCTCTCCGTCAAGGCTAATATCTACATCACAAAATTGATTTAAAATTTTTATTGTAGAATCAGTCTGAGTGAACAAGTTATTTATGTTTTATTCATAACATTAGTTTTGCTCAGTAGTTTCACTAATGCTCGTCGTTGTTTGCCTTAAGTTTTCTTCTTTCTTCCCTTGATAGTTGTGGATAAATTCTTCACGGCCTGATCCCGTCAGATCTCAGAAGCTAAGCAGGGCCGGGCCTGGTTAGTACTTGGATAGGAGACCACTGGGAGTTCCAGGTGCCACAGGGGGGCGCCAGTCACAAAAACTGTCGTTGTGTCCTTAGGCAAGGCACATCACCCACATTGCCTAGTATGAAAGTGGTGTGTGTGTGATGGTGGTGGTCGGAGGGGCCAATGGTCCAGATTGGAGCCTCGCTTCCGTCAGTCTGCCCCAGGGCAGCTGTGGCTACAATAGTATCTCACCACCACCAGGTGTGGTGTGAATGAAGAATGAACTGTAAAGCATCTTTGGGTGTCCAGAAAAGTGCTATAGAAAACTGATGCATTATTATTATTGTTATTATTATTATTATTATTATTATTATTATGTTCTTTGTCAACCTTGTTGGATGAAGATTTGGTGACCCAGGGATCGAACCCACAACCTTCTTGCTGTGAGGCCTGAGTGCTAGCCACTCAACCACCGTGCCGCCTAGGGAGCAATGTTATAACATGGAAGAAAGCTCCAAAAAGTTGATTTGGCATAGTACAAGTGTAGCTTCCTCCACTGCTTCCTCTTAAATTGTTGGCCATCGTTAGTTTTGGACAGTGGCCTATTAGTGGCTGAAGAGGTTCACCGACTGACAGCCGCTCACGCTGCTTTGTTATGTGTAATTTTAGAATGTCCATTTCTGAAAGGCACCCATGCCGTTGGACAGCTGCAGGAAGTCGAAGCCGGTACAAAAGTTCAGGCAGAGATCCTCGTCAAACCTTGGAATCCAACCCACAACTTGTATTTTTCTGTTTCTGTTTTCTGTGTTAAAAGTGCCTTGTGTAATGTGCTTTGTCTGGAATGTTTCACAGTGTGGGATTAAACCTTTTGTCTTCATGAATGAATGCCTTTATTTGTCCATTTCTTTGCATGTACAATGACAATTAAATAAGTCCAAAAAGTGTATTGTCAATTCTTCATATGAAAACAATCTGTGTATTATTCGTTCATTTGTTTTTCAAAATTAAAACAAAAATTTAAAAAAATGAAAAAACAACTAATTTCTTCATTGTTTGTCTCCAAACCAAAAAGGAAAAACGGATAATGATTCATCTTTTCCGTATTCGATTTTGTCATTAAATGAATAATAAATTCCCTTTTCTCGAACCAAACTCCTGGTGCATGTGTCTGCGTACACCGAGTCATTATCAGACTACAGAGCCGATCACCAGGACTGGACCAGGACTAAACCGGGACTAAATCAGGACTGAACCAGGTCTAAACCAGGACCAGACCAAGACTCATTGTCAAAGGCAATGACTGGGCAGGAGGGGGTGCCAGCGAAAGTAAGGATGGGGAGGGAGACCTGGTTTAGTCCTGGTTTAGTCCTGGTTTAGTCCTGGTTCAGTCCTAGTTCAGTCCTGGTACAGTTCTGGTTAAGGCCTGGTTTAGATTTGATTCAGTTCTGGTTCAATCCTGGTTTAGACCTGTTCAATCCTGGTTTAGACCTGGGTAAGTCCTGGTTTAGACCTGGTTTAGACCTGGTTCAGTCCTGGTTTAGACTTGGTTTAGTCCTGGTGATTGGAAAAAAAATAATCTTTTTTTTTTTTATTTGGTTTGGGAGACAAATAATGAAGAAAAGTTTTTTTTCTTTTTTTTTGGCTTTATTTTGAAAAACGATTGAATGAATGATACACGGATTAACATATAACATACAAAACATATACAGAATCAAAGTTGTGTTTCTCACTCCCATCATGTGTAGAAATAAATCATAATAAATGGAAAAGTCCAAGTGTTCTGTGGGGAGTTCTGTTCTTGGGGAGATGCAGATTCCTGCTTCCTGCAGCCTGGTGGGAGCGGGGAGAGAGATCAGCAAACAAACAAACAAACAAACAAACAAACAAATAAACAAACAAACAAACAGACAGACAGACAGACAGACAGACAGACAGACAGACAGACAGACAGACAAACAAATAAACAGCTACACTTTACATTTATTCAATTACAGGGGTTGTATTCCTCAAAAATACCTAGAAAAACATTCTGTGAGTGCAGCTGTGGTTGCCAGAACTCAACTGTTAAATTACAGTAAAACATTTCCTTCATTTACATGAAAATTAAATTAAATAATGTGCTTATTACAATATTTTACACACAAAAAATTACATAAAAAACGGTACGGTAAAATATTGTAAGAAGCACATGATTATTACTTTTCCAACGTAACGCTATCTCCCCATTCATTTTTTAAAATTTTTGACCTAAAAATCCTGTGTTTTCTACATCTTAAAACCGTAAATATTAAAGTTATGTAATGTTTCTTAATTTACAGTAATTTACTGTTATTTACTATTTTAGATTTTAGATTTTACGGCCTTCGACTGTTGCAATTTGACAGTTTTTTTACCGTAATTTCTACAGACCTTTTTTACAGTGTGGGGTCGCCTCTCCACAGATCTGACCTGTAACGTGGCCTGGTTTGGTCTCCATGACGCTAGAAAGGCTCTGAAACATTCCAGACAAAGCAATAATTTCTCCAACCATCAGAAAAGTTACACAGTGCATTTTTAACACAGCAAAGCGTATTTTTGTGACGTTCATTCACAAAAAACGTCACTTCTTCGTCGGTGTTATTTTAAGCTCTGGTTATCAGCGCTGTCAGATTTGATTTATTGAGTTCTTTCGCTCCTGTCATCCTTTCACACATTCCTCCATAGTCCCTTTCTCAAAATAACTCAGAGTCCAGTGAATCTTCAGAATCGACCACAGAAAAGAGGCGATGTAAAAGTTTGTGTTGTCATAAAAACCCAAGAAAAACTCGTCTTTTCCTCAGCCAACAGCCTGGACTTTATCTCTTTCTGCAGCCCACAGTGTGTCTTGAGAGCTTTTTGTTGTGACAACTTTGAAAACTGGTCTTAAAATTTTGCCAGGGATGGAAAAATGATTAATTAGAAAACAGATGGTGTTATATAAGAGGATTATTATGCAAGTTTGTCTGTTAAAATGCAACTTCATCAAAACTGCACCTGGAGTTGTGTTAATGTGTATTTTACTCTCCTCTTTAAATTATTTATGTTTTGATTTGTTTTTAATGTGATTTTAATGTCTTTCTTATTCTGTAAAGCACTTAGAATTACTGTTTCTTATTTAATTACTAAATAAGATGATAAAAACACTGCACTTCTTTTAATACATATCAGTTTCATTTAATTTTTGAAGTTTCCTTTATCCAGCAAATCAGCAGCAAAGAAAGTAAAATCCAGGAGGTTTAACCATGATTTATTACAGGAATTGTGCAGTTTTGCAAGTCCGGGAGCAGCAGGTAAGTGTGAGTAGAGCAGGATGAAATGGTCGGAGCAAAGAACAGACGGCAGGTAAGTAAAAAATGCATCTTGCTGTGCTTAAAACAAGAAAAACTCTGCACAATGTTGCTTGAATTCATTCATTAAAAACACTTATTCCACTGGCAGATAATTTCACTTGTCAAGATGAATCTACTCATATGAAGTAAAGTAGTCATTTTAACGTACTTTAGATTTTTTTCAGCAAATTTCTCTGATCTGACCAAGATTTTAAACCTTATATCAGGTTATTCATCTTGTTTTCAGATTTATTATCTGCTTACTGGTTCTGAGACTGCTTCATTCTAGTCTAGAGGTCGTTTATTTTAAGATCACTTGTCAATAAAATAAAAATTATCTTGCTGCAAGGACAGAGAATTTCACTACTTTTAAGACATTTTCTGATAGATTTAAATCTTTATATTAAAAATTTTGGCCAAGCTTTTTGGCGGTGTACAGTAATGCTTTATTATTAGTCTCCAAAGCTCAAAATGCTCTGTTCCCCCTTGTGATGTCATCCTTTTACCTTTGTTTAGTAGAGCTGTAGGGAGATTCTAGAGCTGAAACAATCCAAATGATTCTAGTGAAGATTTATGGAGTTTAAATGGTCGACATTTAATCTGTGAACATCTATAACATTTAAACTGCACAAATCTCAGTCGATGCTAATATATCAACATCACAGAAGAGATTTTTTATTTAAATTCTTGAATCAGTCTGAGTGAACAAGTTATTTATGTTTTCTTCATGACCAGGAGTAGTTCACGAATGCTCATCGTTGTTTTTAAGTTTTCATCTTTCATCTCGTTGTGGATAAATTCTTCATGGACAGAATCTGTTTTTGTCGACCTTGTTGGATGAAGATTTGGTGTTGGGGCAGATTTATGAAGCTGGTCAAAAATATGCAACACTTTTCCACAGGGATTTTGCCAGAGAAAAGCCATGACCGGAAGTTGCACCTGTCATTGTGTTAATAGCCAAATTGAAGTAATACTCTCCGGAGTTTACCTTTGCTGTTTTACCACAGAAAGTTTACATTTTAAGTCGTATTGTTTATTTTTTTTGCTTCAGCATGGCAATCAGCAATGTGGTCAAAGATTGGCCAGACAAAAGCACGATCGACTACGTAAAAACAAAACAAAACAGGCGAAGAAGAAAAATGTGCGGCTTCTTCCTTGATTTGTTTTAGACTCAGCGTTTATTTGATTACTTATTAAAATATACACCTGCACCCGGTGTTTAAAGGGTTATAAAACCATTTGCATCGCTCAAGAAAAACACACGCACACGTCTCAGTCACCGCACTCTTTACCATTTTCTTAAACTTCTCACAGATTCCAATTTAAGATCTTGCTGTAAATGATTCCAAGTCTGTGGTGCTGTGTAGGAAAAGGCAGATTTTCCAGCTCAGTGAAGCACCGAGGGGCAGTGAAGAGTAACTGGGAGGAGGAGCGAAGACAGTAATTGCTCATATAAAGAAAGAGATTGCTAAGGTACCCGGGAAGGTTCTCCACTCTGGCTCGGTAAATAAATATTAACCAGTGTTGTTTTCTGAGAATTGTTAGTCAGTCCAGTATTCACACACATTAATTACATTACACAGGCTAAAACATTTAACATTTCTTTGATAAATATACCTGCTATAACAGAGTAAGATAAATGATCACTAGGATGCCCCGACATGAAAACACAAGTGAGTTAGTGAGATGGCAGAGCCCGTATTAAACGAATGGATGTTTAAATGTCACACGGGGAATTCAGAGTAATGTTCTGGTATTAGTATAATTGGACTGTAACATGCACAGAAAGGTCTTACTTTGGTGGATAGACCATAGAATTTGGTCATTAATAATCGGATCATAACTGCATTTTAGCAACGTCAACAGTCCTTTTTCATTACAAGGAATTTTTCTTGTTAAATTATATGAAATTGACCCATGTGCCTTTAACCGTGTTGGTTGTTTTTGGTTGTTTTCAGTCCGAGCACTGCTGGTCTCCAGCAGCTACTCAATATCTGTTCATCTTACAGTGTGGAGCACGATGTAAAGTATAATGCACCCGAGAGTACAGTCATGATCTGTAGGACCAAAGAAGACAAGCACATGAGATATCCCGACTTTTGCCTGTCAAATGTTGTGTTGACTGTTACACCAAGACTGAAATATCTTGGTCATATCATCACTGCAGACACGGCAGATGATGATGTTATGTACAGACAGTGTAAGACGCTCTGTGCTCAGGAAAATACTCTTACACCTAAGTTTGGCTTTTGTACAAATGATGTAAAGTTGTTATTGTCTAAATCATGTTGTACAGTGTTGTAACCAGCCCACCTTTGGGTTAATTACAAAAAAGCCAGGTGTAAAGCCTGCAGATGGCCTACAATGACATTTGCAGGTTTATTATTTTTATTTATTTATTTATTTAAAACAAGGACAGTGCACAGAAGACATAAATCTCATAGAGAAAAGATGCTCTGCACCAGATTTAGCGATACTAGCTAATTTCCATCCGTAGTCCTTGGGCAGGTTTTTACAGAAACCAGTGCTTTCAAACAACATAATTCAAACAGCAATTAAATAATTCATTGGTGATATCTCTAAAATTCCCATACTTAAGCAACTTAAGGTGCTTTTGAGGAGGCCACGATGGAGAAGTGCAACTGAGATGTTTGTTACTGCACGAGTGAACACTCTGCAGGCTCTACTAAGAACTTTAATGTACTGCTTTATTTGCAGAAAGAACAAATCAGACAATTAAGTAATAATGTCACTCAAAAATATGAGATTTATTGTATTACGATATCAGTCCAGTATGTGGAGACACGTATGGCTGTCTTTTAAAAACATAAATGTTAATCATTTTGTATTGTCATTGTCCTTGTTTGTTTTAAAAATGGACCATGAGTCCAGAATAAAGATGGACTGAACCGAACTGTCACCTCCTCATAAACAGACCTGGAGTTGCGTTTTGATTTATTCGCACGTTTGAGTAACTATTATTAGTCTGTCTATATGTTCAAAGCCTAAAATGCTCTGTTCTACATTGTGATGTCAGGAAGAGGTAGTTTTCAAGTTAACAGCTATCTTTTACCTTTTGTTTAGTATCAATAGGAAATTCCCAGGCTGAAATTATCCAAATTATTCTAGTGATCATATATGGAGTATTACAACACAGTGGAGCACTTCCTGTATTACCACATGACATCACAAGGTGGAACAGACTATTTAGTTTAGTTTAGTTTATTTATTTTATGAGACAGGGGCAGTGCACAATCTACATTAACCTTAACAGGAGGGATGATTGTTCCAGGTTGTAGCTCCCGAGCTCATTTCCACCTGTCGTCTCTGGGCACTTTGACGTTATAGTTCATAAAATCAAACATACAGAGAGAATGTCTTTATAATGACCGGAGCATCATAACAATTCTGTATCTTCATTCATACCCAGGTCTCTCAGCACCTTAAAATCATCACCCTAATCAAAATCGTATTAAATTCATTCACTCCAGAACATCAGACTCTCCAGACACTCCTCAGTCACATTATGGGCACAGGTTTGGTTTGAAAGGAGCCACTGTTGTTTCACCTGTTGAGAACGTGCCATAGTTTGTCCATGTGATCCGCTCTGTTGGTCACATGTTTCACTGACGGACGCCGTGCATGAAAAGGCTGAATGCTGTCCTGCGTTTGGGGATCCTGCACTCACCGGGTACAGTGGATCGAGCGGCTCAGGAGGTGGTTTCAGAGCTCAGGGAAACAAACTTTTAGCGGAGAAGCAGCAGCATCATGAATGATCTTATACAGCAGACAAACATTTGCAAACATTATCAGGTTTTCAAAACTTAAGATGCTGTTTCACAAGAATATGACAGTGGTGCAAGAGCCGACTTTTCTTGTCATGGGTGTTGAGGGCGCTTTATATAATGATTCTAGGGGCCTCAGGACTGATTTACAAGCCTGTGACCAAGTTGTTATGCAGTGTATAAAGTGTGGCATTATGGTGTTTGAGAGAAGAACTCATCTTAAAGGGACACTAAACACCAAAATCACCTTTTTCTACTGATTATCTGTGTAAATGGGTCTAAAATAAAAGTGTATCCCTATCCCTGGCCTTACTTTGGCATTTTAGTGCATATTTATTAAAAATCTGACTTTTGGGTCAAAGCCGTTTCTGTAACGGCTGTGATGGGAATTTCTTACTTTGTTAAGCTAAAGAGTTTATTATATGGGTTTATATAACTAGTAACTCACAACTGCTAAAGCATCTCTGTATTCCTGGTCCCATGCAGTGGTGTGACCTGGTGTTTCTGGGCTACTTCAAGGCAGGTCACTATGTTCTGTCTTTATCCATCATTGTTAAAACAACCAGTTGTTGTTCTATTCATTCTCATCATTTAGAATTAATGGTCCCCTTGGGTTCAATCTAATCTGTGCTCCAGCTGACCCAGACAAGTGTTCTCCTGATGATAGGATAGATCTAAACAGTTCTCAAAACTGTTGAGATCTATCCTATTATCTGTTTTACCTCATGTTGATTTCATGATGTGATGACGTTTGTCGACTGTATAAGAAGCCTGTTTTTGTTTTGCCATTCAGATTAGGGAGAGATGGACATCGCATGAGGGACAGAAGGTTTTGTTTTCTTTATTTCTTTGTAATTGTGCACACAATTGCTTAAATAAATCCAGACTCTTTGATTTAGAAATCCACAACAACGTTCTCTTTAGGATCAACTACGGCCAGGACATTTGAATTTCCAGGTTTGGCTAATGGCCCCAGTAAGTCAGATGCAGGTTATTACGTGACGAGCGCAGCCATTGGCGCAGGGCTCTACGCTAACTTTTGTTTTCAGGAGCACATGTGCCCCTAAGTTAAAAATTTTAGGAGCACAGAAAAAAACATGGGGGCACAGGTAGGTTTTCATTTTCAATGATTATTACAGTGCAGAACTTACGCACACCAACACTAACAATGAATACATTTAATACAAAAAAAAGAATTATGACTGTACTTTTCCTGCACGATCGCAATGTTTTTATAAATATATCTTCATTTTATCTGATTAATATTTAGACTTAAAATAAGCCAAACAAACTGTACTGCACTTGAACACTCTGTGGCCCTTTTTGGACCTTCACCCACAGTTTGAGAACCTCTTCTTTAAGAGAACTTCCACTGGCACTTTACACAAAACTGTTTCAAAGTGTAAAAAGTGTGCAAGATTTTTAAACTTGTATTTTCAAATTCCTAACTGGAGTTACATTCTCTTAGTGGTTTTACAGTGGTTTTTAGCCTCTGCACATTTACCAAACAAAACGCACATTGTGACAAACAGATTTATTTGGCAATTTCTTAGGCAAACTTCAGCCCACATATCACCTGCTCTGTGCCGTAGCTCTGCTGTGTGCGGACACGGACATAAAATTAATATTGGCGTATTTGACGTGAGGCGGATGAACAGGTGAGATGTTTAACCTGCCCTGTGATACACACTGGTACACGAGGGTGCGTGAGCTCCAGCGCACAGGTCCCGCACACCGGTACAAGTTTATTGCCGAAGGCAGCGGCCGTAATGAAATATGACCGCACTCAGAATTCAGACCTTGAATCCGTGACGAGACCGAGTCCAAATGCGCTCGAGTCCGAGACAAGACCAAGACAAAACCATTGCTTTAGCGGAGAAGGAAGTCCAGCGGCACGGGGGTGTCTGTGAGTGGTCGGACAGGTGTGGGTCCTGCTGCGGGGCCGCTCCTTGGTTAAGGGGGCGTGGGTGTGTTTTGAAGCGGAGTTTGTTCGTATGAGTGATATCGGCGCACACGCGGAGCTCGTATGCTGGGGTCGTGCGCGGTCGGAGGTGTTGTGCCCGGGCACGGTTCGGTTGCGCTCGCGCTGGGCGTGAGGCGCTTTAGGGGCTCCGGGCTTGGGCAGGTTCCACAGTCCTAGTGTGAGTTTGCCCCTAATGTTTGACACATTTAGAATGTTTAACTCGTCACGTTACGTCTGTGCGCAGCTCCTTATTGTGCCCCAGAAGCACTCGCACTGGTGCGACTGTTTTGATTTCCTCGTTTGCACACCGAAATATTTACTCGCAAATGCGAGTGAAATGGGTGCACTGTAGAGCCCTGCATTGGCGTCTACGGGCGTTACATGAGGAACCCCTCTCAGTCCCGACCCTACCACCACCGGGCACTGAAATGTCCCGCTGTGTCTGGAGAAAAGGGAAACGCCGTGATCCGAGCACAAATGTCCGCTCTGTTTTGAAGTCTGCAGGCACCGGTCCGCACTGTGTTGGATTGTTGTGGCTGTCATTTTGCTGAGGAAAGAGTAAAACTTCGAGAGGGCATTTAATGGCTTTTTAAATACGCCGAATTTGTGTGTTAAACATGAAACGCAACACAACTCCAGGTACATTTTTAATGAGGAAATGAGGAATTATAACACAGAACAGAAAATACCATAATATATCCCCTTTAACACGTCATTTCCACGCTCTTTTTATCCACTTTACACAGGAAACATTTTATCCCAACACCTACTAAGCCTAGCATACGTACTCGCCTGTGCTAATTAGACATGGCAATTAAATGCACAATCCTGACCTTTCTGTTGCCGCGGTGAAGTGGTAGTCGCATCCAATAATGTCGAGTTGCATCGCGCGAAACAGTAAATACCAGTAAGCACCAGTAAGCACCACTTCATAAACCACACTTGTATGCAAATGTGAGGTAAACTATTTGTCATTATTGATGTCAGTTTGTGAGGAGTGTCTGAACACGCAGTGGGCGGTGAGACAGTGACATTTCACACGGGTGCAGTTTTCAAAGTGGCTGCTCCGGCTGTGGGCTCCATCTGCCTCCTGCACTTCTCCTGCGAACCTGCGGGGGGCGGACACAGGGGGGCGGACACAGCGGGGCGTACCTGTTTGTGAAAAGCAGATTTGGATTTGGTCTATGTAGATTTTAAGGTTCTGTTATGTTTTATTCAGGCTTTGTAAACTACTTGTTGACGTCTTGCAAGTATGAGTAGTTCATGCTTGTGTGTAAAGGTTGTGTTTTGTTTCACACATTTTTAACACACAAATCTCTCAAAAAGAAAACACTCTGTTCCACCTCGTGATGTCATGTGGTAATACAGGAAAAGCTCCACTGTGTTTTTAAACTCCATACATCTTCACTAGAATCATTTTGTTTGATTTCAACTCTGGAATTGCCAATTATTACTGAAAAAAAAGGTACGCGTTAACTTGAAACTACCTAAAAGACGGTCTAATCCCAGCTCATGTTTCGTATTAGTGGGTGAAGGATCCAATACTTTGTGAATTCTTTAAACACAAATGAAATCCAGGCACTCCAAAAAAAAGTAAAAATCACTCAGTGAATTCTGCTTCACAATGAAAGGAAGAGCCGACATCCAAGGATCAAACAGCGATGTCGCTATGAACACTTGGCCTCTACAAGCCCCTTTTCCCTGTGCTAACTTTTCTGACACCTCCTGCTTAAAACCCAGAAAGTCAGAAGGATCGTGAGGCCACTACATGACATCACAAGGCAGAACAGTGCATTTTGAGCTTTGGAGATGTCGACATTTTAATAAAGCTAATAGAGCTTGGAAAACAGGCCTTTAGCTTCTCTGCTCCTTCAGCTTGGAATCGCCTCCAAACTGAACTGAAAATATCTGAGCTTGTCTCATTTAAAGCTTTTTGTTCTTTGTTACTCAATAGGCAAAAAGTGTCTATTCATCAGTGTCTGTTTTTAAGTAGTCATTGCAAAAGTGCTCTTTGTAATAGATTTGGTGGCCATACCGGCTTGTCAAAGTCTGATCCCGTCAGATCTGAGAAGCTCAGCAGGTCCTTGTTAGTACTTGGATGGGAGACCACTGGGAATTCCAGGTGCCACACCCAGGTCGTCGTTGAAAATGAGAATTGGTTCTCAACCGACCTACCTGGTAAAATAAAGGTTGAATAAAATAAAAATGTTATTGCATTTTATCATCTATTGTTTACAACTACTGCATTTTATCTTCTTAGACTGTTACAGCTTCTGCATTTTATCCTTTTAAACTGTTACAGCTTTTGCACTGTTGAAATATTTTCTGCACTCACTGCACTTTACCTTCATAATTGATGTTTATCTTAATTGAGTGTTTTCTGCTCTTGACGTGTGCTGCTGACCATTTGGCCAGGTCACCCTTGTAAAAGAGGTCTGGATCTCAATGGGTCTTTACCTGGTTAAATAAAGGTGAAATTAAAAAAATAAAAATAAATAAATGGTTATTTGTTTAAAGAACAAATATTATGAAAATTTGTCTTTTTTCTGCTTTTGAAAGTGCACTGTGTAATTTTTCTGATGGAGAGTTCGTCACCTGCTTCTTATTTACACACTTATTTAGCTTTACAGAGTCAGGAGGCAACACAACATGGCCAAGTTACATGTCAGATCTGTGGAGAGGCGAGCCCACTCACAGTAAGAATGCAAGTCAATAAAAACCCATGTCACTGAGTAACTGATTTATACATTTAAAGCCATTCCAGACAAAGCAACAACATCTCCATGGAGACAAGCATATGGCAGACCCTCCACAAGAAAAGTTACACAGTGCACTTTACTTTCATCACGTTAGAATATTGTTCCCACATTAACAAGAGCTCCTCCAGCGGGGCAAAATACGCCCGTACTTTGAATTATTGTATATAGAATTAAGTTAGAATTTGTCAAACCTAGTTAAAGATGAATTGTTGGTGCAGTTTGGAAGATTCCAATACTGACAAGGTTTTCGCAAAGGGTCGGGCCGTGACCTTGACCTTTGACCCTGTGACCTTGAAATCAATAGGGAACATCCTTGACCCATGGGGTGTCCAGCCATGAAGTTTGACATTCCTAGGTGAGACGGTTGTCCACAGACGGACAGACGGACGGACGGACAGACGGACGGACGGACGGACAGCGCTATACCATAATACGTCCCGTATTACAACGGGCGTATAAAAACAGACCTGGAGTTTCGTTTCAGTTGTCCTGGTAAAAAAGTGCTTTCCTCTGAGCCTCATCAAACTCTCATTTTGATATTGTGACGTCAGATGATGATCGAAGCCCTGCGGAGTTTTAAATTCATGAATAATCTCCGGGCTTGTTTTAAATCACGTTCATTACTGCATCAGATTAGAGTACAGGGACCACTGTGGCTGCAAAATTATTTCAAAGTCTTTTATTAATTTTTAGTTACACTTTATTTGAAATTCTAAATTGTGACGGAGAAGAGCTGCATTCAAAAACTGATCTAAAAACCTGCCTGTGTCCACCTAAATCTCACAGTACATTTCAAACACACTGGCAAAAACAATATCTAGGTAAGTTAAAATGATTTAAATTAAGAACATTTTACTTTATTTGAGTCGATTCAACTTGACAAGTAAAATTATCTGCCAATGGAATAAGTACTTTTTCTTAATTCAAGCAACATTCGATTTTGTTTCTTATTTTAAGTACAAAAAGTTGTTGTTTTTCTTATTTTAAGTGTAGCAAGATGTATTTTCATATTTTAAGTACAAAAAGTCTTGTTCCACTGGAAGATCATTTTACTTGAGAAGTGAAATTTACTCAAAACATGGTAAAACTTTCTTAATTCAAGTCATCTTAACTTGACTAGACTTGTTTGCCATGTGGCCCTTTATCTGTCTTCATTCATTTATTTCCAAAGAAACCAGGAAGAAGTGCCACCAGTGCAAATGACAGATCAAATCTGTGGAGAGGCCAGCCCACTCACAATAAGAACAATAAGATCTCATTGTTGTTCCTATGTTAAGTGTAGCTAGATGTATTTTCATATTTTAAGTACAAAAAGTCTTATTCCACCGGTCATTTTACTTGTCAAGTGAGATTTACTTGAATCATGGTAAAACTTTCTTAATTCAAGTCATCTGAACTCGACTAGATCTTGTTTTTAGCAGTACAATCTTCAATCTGAGTACAATATGGGCATAAGTACTACTTGGATGTGCTCTTCAGTCTCAAATACAACATAGAACAAGAGCTCCTCCAGCGGGGCAAAATACGCCCGTACTTTGAATTATTGTATATAGAATTCTAGAATCGGAATTCCACCAATCAGATTGCAGCAACAGAACTTAAAGACACTACAAAGCTTTAATGTGTCAAAGCTCAAAGAAGCAGAGAATGTGGGTTGTTCTCGCTTTCAGCAGCAGAACATTTGAGAAGAGAGTTCAGATCTTTCATGAAGACAAAGCTTCAAAGACTTCAAAGCTTTGAAGTGTCCACAGACAGACGGACGGACAGACGGACAGACGGACGGACAGCGCCATACCATAATACGTCCCGTCTTACACAACGGGCGTATAAAAAGTGTTGGATTCGTGCACCGCTTCGCCTGGAGGCAGCGCAGTGATACGGCCAGAGAAAAAATAGTACCAAGCAATTACGAGTTCTGACTTTTTCCCCGTTTTGTGACGCAAATGTTTCACTCTTTTGAACACATATTGTTTTGAGAAGAAAAACTTATTTTCATAACCTCAACCAACTTGCCGGACACTTTCATCAGCACCAAAACCGGGGAAGAACTCGGCTCAGACGCTGTCGGGAGGTAAGTCAGTGTTGATGCACACAGACCTTCACATATTTTCCCCTCTAACGACCTGCACAATACAGGTTTACGAGATCACATCCATGTTCGATACTTCAGTTTTACAATCCGTTTAACAAAGGACGTGACCTTTTTACACACTTTTTAATGAGAAACCTGACCTATATTTTTTATCATTTTTGGCTGCCTTCAGACGCCGTTCGGACGCGGCGCCTCCTCTGGTTGGGGGGATTAGCTTCAGTGACAGTGAGATTATGGCAGAGCAGATAGGGCAGAGTCTGGAGTGAAGGGAGCGTGTGGTGGACTCTGATAGCAGGTTTATTGAGAGGGGAAAGAGCTAAAAATAAAAGGGACGTACACAGACAAATAAGAAAAGGGTTACTCGAACATGTGAATGAAACAAAACACAGCTTGAGGTCTGTTTTTCAGGAGGTAACACAATTGGAAAGGTGCACACAGCAAAAAAACTTGTCCAAAAATTAAGATCTAAACACTTAAATCTATCAGAAAAGGACTTAAAAGTAGTGAAATGACCTTGCTGCATGGACAGATCTTTTGACTTGACAAGTTCTCTTAAAATAAATGGCCTCTAGACCAGGGCTCTACAGTGCGCCCATTTCACTCGCATTTGCGAGTAAATATTTCGTCGTGCGAACGAGGAAAATAAAACAGTCGCACCAGTGCGAGTGCTTCTGCAGCCACAGTAAGGAGAACTGCGCACAGACGTAACGTGACAAGTTAAACGTTCTAAATGTATCAAACATTAGGGGCAAACTCACACTAGGACTTCAGAATCGTGCCCAAGCCTGGAGCCCCTAAAGCGCCGCAAGCGCTGACCCCAGCATACAAGCTCCGGGTGTGGCCGATATCACTCATACGAACAAACTCCGCTTCAAAACACACCCACGCCCCCTTCAACGAGGAGCGCCCCGCAGCAGGACCCACACCTCTCCCACCACTCAGTAAACACCCCCACGCCGCTGGACTTCCTTGTCAGCTAAAGCGAGAGCTTTGTCTTGGTCTTGTCTCCAGCGCATTTGGACTCGGTCTTATCACGGACTCAAGGTCTGAATACTGAGTGTGATCATATTTCATTACGGCCGCTGCAATAAACTTGTACCGGTGTGCGTGACCACGCGGGACGTGTCTCTGCGGCCTGTGCACTGGAGCCCGCAGACACTGTGCGGCCCGTCGGCACAGACTCCGCAGCGCGCGGCTTGTCCACAGCGCCACCTTCGTGTACCAACGTGCGTCACAGGGCAGGTATCCCTACCTATCCTTCCGCCTCACGTCAAATACGCCAATATTAATTTTATGTCCGTGTCCGCACAAAGCAGAGCTACAGCACAGAGCAGGTGATATGTGGGCTGAAGTTTGCCTAAGAAAATGCCAAATAACTCTGTCACAATGTGCGTTTAGTTTGGTAAATGTGCAGAGGCTAAAAACCACTGTAAAACCAGGAAGAGAATGTAACTTCACCTAGGAATTTGAAAATACAGGTTTAAAAATCTTACCTATGTTTTTCACTTTGAAGCAGTTTTGTGTAAAGTGCCAGTGGAAGTTCTCTTAAAGAAGAGGTTCTCAAACTGTGGTGAGGGTCCAAAAAGGGCCACAGAGTGTTTCAGTGCAGTACAGTTTGTTTGGCTTTTTTAAGTCTAAATATTAATCAGATAAAATGAAGATATATTTATAAAAACACTGCGATCATGCAGGAAAAGTACAGTCATAATAATTCTTTTGTTTTTTGTATTAAATTTATTCAAATAAGTTGGTGTGCGCAAGTTCTGCTCTGTAATAATCGTTCGAAATGAAAACCTACTTGTGCCCCCATTTTTTTTTCTGTGCTCCTAAAATTTTTAACTTAGGGGCACATGTGCTCCTGAAAAAAAAAGTTAGCGTAGAGCCCTGCTCTAGACTAGAATAAAGCAGTCTCAGAACTTGTCAATAGTCAATAATAAATCAGAAAACAAAACGAATAACCTGATACAAGTTTTAAATTCTTGGCCAGATCAGCTTTTAAACCTTTCTATCTTTGTGGAGAACAAATCAGATCAAGTTCAAAGTCAGATCTGTGGAGAGGGGACTATTCTCACAGTCAGAATTTTTTTTTGGCATTTTTCAGCTATAAAACCACCTGTAATTGTACAAAAGTAATTGTGTAAAAGTTGAAAGAGATGTTTAATGTCGCACTGTGGAACATTTCAGGCAGAACAACCACCAGAAAAGTCACATAGTGTATCTTTAACATGACTTAAATCTTAAAGTAAATTCTGAGAAATGTAGGATTTCAAAAAAAAAAAAACTACAGCTCCGTTTTTGTAAGACCAGTTGTTGTATTTTGGTTGTAGCTTTGAAGTTACAGTTTGTCCAATTCACATACCATAAAAGTAAAAGTATAAAAGAGCGCAGACACAAAATGTCTACAATTATAAGAGATACAAACCACACACCAAAGCCGTCTCAGTTTAGATACTGCCATGGTTTGAGTGTGGTAGAGGACCCCAAAGCAGAGACAGAGGCGCAGGCAGGTGTTAAACAGGTTTATTGCCGGGATTGCAGGATGTGGTGATGGGAACTGGCTGGAAACAGACAGAGGGAAGACACTGGGGTAGACTCAAGGGTAGACACCGGACGACAAGGTCAGACAGGACGACGTGGACAAGCAGAACGAGGATGTGGACAGGCAGGACGAGGACATAGACAAGGGATTGACTAGGAATGAACTGACACAGAACAAAGGACAAGGGTAGGACTAAGTAGTCGGGCTGATTGGACAATGAGCTGCAGGTGAACCACACTGCAGCATAAGTCCAGCCACGCCCCCAAGAGGAGCAGACAGACGCAGACGGGAGGGGGAACACAGAACAAACACCAAACCCTGACAGATACACATCTATAGCAGCTTTTCAGGGGGCCGACCAAAGCCGCTGTCACTACCGTGAGCATCGGGAGCCTCATTTGAGCGGCACTGACGCTGTGGAGACGTCACCCTCACTCAGTCCACTCATATATTCACTCTATGGGTCAGACATATCAGTAAAGGTGTTGTGCCCTGTGCCTGTGTAGAGCACACATCGGCAAACAATACGGCTCTTTAGAGCAAGGGACTGATTCGGTCACCACCAGGACCTTGGAGAAAAGGAACTCATAGGAATTCACATTCAGGTCTGATTAAAATTGTTCTTTTAATTCTTTTGAGCAGTGTATTTATAAGCCTCTAAAGAGTTAAAGGCTAAAGGCTTCCCCATGAAGTGCAACTGTTGGTTCACTAGAGAGTTGTAAATATCATGGTCATTAAATATCAAACTAAATCGGGCAGAAACATCTATGAACCTGTGTGAATAAAAGACACTGAGTTGTGGAATAAAGCCATGGTAATGTCCGTGGGCCTGTTTATTCACTTGACTATTGATCAGTATTGTAGAAAACAGCCGGTACAATAACAAACACAGAGGAGGGTCCAATAAACCTAAAGTGCACTTGAGTAAAAGTTAAACAATGATGTTCAAATAAACTGCTTGATTTAAAATAAAAAGTACTTGGTGTTTAAGTGTAACACATAAACGCTGATTTAATGATGGTTATTCTGTTTTTATATGCCCGTTGTGTAAGACGGGACGTATTATGGTATGGCGCTGTCCGTCCGTCCGTCCGTCCGTCCGTCTGTCCGTCTGTGGACACTTCAAAGCTTTGAAGTCTTTGAAGCTTTGTCTTCATGAAAGATCTGAACTCTCTTCTCAAATGTTCTGCTGCTGAAAGCGAGAACAACCCACATTCTCTGCTTCTTTGAGCTTTGACACATTAAAGCTTTGTAGTGTCTTTAAGTTCTGTTGCTGCAATCTGATTGGTGGAATTCCGATTCTAGAATTCTATATACAATAATTCAAAGTACGGGCGTATTTTGCCCCGCTGGCGGAGCTCTTGTTTTTTGTTGGAACAAATAAGTGAATGTAGCTCATGAGTCACTTGAGGCCGAGTATCAGCAAAATGAGAGTGAAAAACAACTATGAATGACTGTATTCATTATCTTATTTAGAGACATGGGAAGTAAAGTTTCTCGTAATCCAAAGGAGCACACAGAGACACTGAGGAGGCTTCAGGTCAGAGCCTAAACGCAGGGAGCAGAGTGAATGTGGTGCAGAAGGTGTAGAGCCAGCACTACGGTTCAGAAACACTGCCACTCTCCAGGTTCAGACGGAGGATGTTTCTGGTGGATTCTGAGACACAGAAGAGAACACACTTCAGGCTTCAAGAAAAAAAAAAACTTTACAGTATAACAGTATATACAAGAGCTCCGCCAGCGGGGCAAAATACGCCCGTACTTTGAATTATTGTATATAGAATTAAGTTAGAATTTGTCAAACCTAGTTAAAGATGAATTGTTGGTGCAGTTTGGAAGTTTGACATTCCTAGGTGAGACGGTTGTCGAGCTAGAGCGCGGACAAGAAATTGTCCACAGACAGACGGACACACGGACACATGGACAGACAGACGGACGGATAATCAATAGGGAAATCTGGCTCTTGCAGTAGGGGTATGAGTATGACATCATCACATTCTAGAATCGGAATTCCACCAATCAGATTGCAGCAACAGAACTTAAAGACACTACAAAGCTTTAATGTGTCAAAGCTCAAAGAAGCAGAGAATGTGGGTTGTTCTCGCTTTCAGCAGCGGAACATTTGAGAAGAGAGTTCAGATCTACGGCACGTAACATAAAAGGACAGAGATGGAAGATAAAAAGACAGAGATGGAAACGATCACCTTGAAATCAATAGGGAACATCCTTGACAGACATGTCTCTGTGCAAAGATATCCATTTTCAAATACAAAACCAAACATGAACGCTGTGTTCGAGGAATTGAGGAGGGAGCAGAAGTTGTGCGATGCTTTGCTCAACGTGGCCGGCGTGCAATTCCCAGCACACAAACTGGTTCTGTGTAGCTGCAGCACATACTTTAAAAGCCTCTTCACTGACTGGTCCAGCCCTGACTGCCAGGTGTTTGAGATCTCCATTGTGTCAGCTGATATCATGAAGATTATCCTGGACTACTGCTACACCGGGGTGGTGCACATCAGCCAGGAAAACCTCCAGGAGCTCTTTATAGCTGCTGACTACTTAGATGTGAGCGGCATTACCGAAGTCTGCTGTCAGGTCATGAAGGAGCAAATGTCCCCCAGTAACTGCATCACTGTATGGGGTATCTCAAACAAGTACTACTACCCCCAGCTGAGGAAACAAGCCTTCTTATACGTCCTGAAGCATTTCGAAGAGGTGGTGACCAGCTCTGAAGAGTTCTTCCAGCTCTCCAGCGAAGACCTGTGTTCAGTCATTGATGATGATCGGCTGAACGTGAAGGAGGAGACCACCGTGTTAGTGGCAGTCATCAGATGGATTTTACATGCTCCTGAGGAAAGGAACCACTACTTGGCCGACCTCCTACTAAAAGTCCGTCTGGGTCTGATCCCTGTTGATTACTTCACTCAGTGCATGATTAGATATAACCTGTCCCACTACATTCATAACTGGAAGATTGTGGAGGAGAAGATCATAAAGGTGATGTTGGATGAAAGAGCTAGGAGGTACAATGCCTCCCTGCCCCCCACTCGTCTAGCCACTCCAAGGCTGCCCAGTGCGGTGCTTATGGTTATTGGTGGCTATAACCAAAACAGAATACTAACCAACAGAATTGAAGTCTATGACAACCGCACCGATCGCTGGGTGGGTGTGGCTAATGATGACTGGACTCCAAGAGCCCGTCACGGCACAGTGTTCCTTAATGGATCTGTGTACGTGATTGGAGGGTCTCACGACACTACACTCAACACTACCTGCAAGTACGACCTGGCAATTCACACGTGGCAAGAAATGGCACGCATGCATTCACGTAGGTGCTTCATTAGTGTGACTTTGCTGGATGGATTGATCTACGCGATAGGCGGGTTCGATGGACGGGACAGGCTGGAGACAGCCGAAAGGTACTTGCCAGTGACCAATCAGTGGACCATGATTTCACCTATGAACGAAAAGAGGAGCAATGCCAGCAGCACAGTGTACAATGGAAAGATCTACATTTGTGGAGGTTTTAATGGTAAACATCGCCTGGCATCAGCTGAGACTTACAACCCACTAACCGAACAGTGGACCATGATAGCGGATATGTCCACCAGGCGCTCTGGGGTCAGAGTCATCGCCTATGCCAATGAAATCTACGCTGTTGGTGGGCTTTATAGGGAGTCCGGTTTGAACACTGTTGAAGCCTATAACCCCGCAACCAACACGTGGCGCCCCCTACCTAAGATGTGGACCCGGCGCGGCAACTTTGGCATCGAGGTTGTTGACAATCAGCTATATGTTGTAGGTGGGTACAATCGGGGCGCCATTCGTTGTGCTGAATGTTTTGATGCAAGGACCGGAGTTTGGACTCAGGTGCGGGACATGGAGATCCCTCGTTCTGACCTGAGCTGCTGTGTGGTGTTTGACCTTCCCAACATGGCCGACTTTGCTCCGCCCCGCCCTCCTCCTCATGACGATTCCACTGAGGAGTAGATGCGCACTCATTTAAATAAAAGCATCTATTAACTGCAAAAAAGTGTTCAGTTTTGTTGTTGTCGATTGTTTTTTTATACACTAGTGACAGTAGCTCATTTGATATAGTGCTCGTCCTCTAATTTGAAGGTTGCCGGTTCGAATCCCGCTCTCAACATACACATCATTGGGAGAGTGATCAGATCCTCTGGCCCACAGGTTGGTGGTTCGATTCCAGCTCCCAAAGAAGAATGCTGTTGTTGTGTCCTTTGGCGTGGTTCCCTGATGTAAAAGTGCTTTAAATGCATTGAAGGTGGAAAAGCTCTATATAAAATGTTACCATCAAATAGACTTTTTCCAGGTATTTAGTATGAAAAAGAGCTCCTCCAGCGGGGCAAAATACGCCCGTACTTTGAATTATTGTATATAGAATTCTAGAATCGGAATTCCACCAATGAGATTGCAGCAACAGAACTTAAAGACACTACAAAGCTTTAATGTGTCAAAGCTCAAAGAAGCAGAGAATGTGGGCTGTTCTCGCTTTCAGCAGCAGAACATTTGAGAAGAGAGTTCAGATCTTTCATGAAGACAAAGCTTCAAAGACTTCAAAGCTTTGAAGTGTCCACAGACGGACAGACGGACGGACGGACAGCGCCATACCATAATACGTCCCGTCTTATTACAACGGGCGTATAAAAAGCTGAAGCGCTTAAAAAGTACAACATAATTAATAATAATAATAATAATAATAATGCATCAGTTTTATATAGCGCTTTTCAGGACACTCAAAGACACTTTACAGAGCATTATTCATTCAATTATGGTCAAAGCCTTTAAAACCACACAGCAGGTAAAGTTAAAATCTGATGACTGATTTTAACTTTATCTGCCATGTGGTGTTAAAGGCGTTTAATTATTTGGTACTTTTTGAGTGCCTCAGCTTTTTCCTCTTTATATCTGTACCATCCTCCCTCTTTCCGTGAGTTCCTGAAATAGTGTCCTTCCAAACGTCTCATGGCACCAGGCCTGGTTTTGTTCACAGGTTTTATTTTTTCTCAATCAGAACACACAGAAGTAGTAACAGAGGTGTGACCAGATGGAGTTTCTGTACATAACTCTAGCTAACGGAAACAGTTGTAGTGTTTGCAAATAAGCTCGGCGATAATTGATTTTGACAAGAATTGTGTGAATTTTATGGATCTTATGATGGATAGACTTGTTTTCATTGGCAAAATAACACTAGTCCTACTGAGGCAAATATAAACCACTTTATATTATGAAACAGAAATGCTATTAATTTGGTAATACTTTATGTCACACATTCATGGTTGTGGCCACCAGACAGTTACAGCAAATATCCCAGAGTATATTTTCAAACAATTGCAGCATCCTCTAAACTCAGAGTTTCAGCTGCTTCCCTCTGGTCTGAGGTTTTTAGCCCTAAGAGCTACAAATCGTTTTAAAAGCATCTTTGTTCCAGCTGCGATTGTACTTATGAATACATTTTAATCTATTTATCTATTGGTTTTAGTACCCTGTCTTGGAAAATTATGTTTTTTATATATTATTAAAAAATAATCAAGTAAAAGTAAAAGTTTCACTAAGTCAAATTATTAAAGTATCTGTTTAAAAATATACTTAGACAGAAAAAAGTAAAAGCAATTCAGATTCTGATATCTAACAAATCTTCAAATGCAGTGATTTTGATAAAGATTTGTTCTGATTTTGTTCAACAGAAACAATTAAATAGTTACTTTTGATTTGTATGTTTTTGTTCGCTCAAACTACAAATGTGTGAGAAAAGAAAAAACCCTCACTGCAAAAAACTAAATCTAGTCAAGCTAAAATGACTTGGATTAAGAAAGTTTTATCTTGATTTGAGTACATTTCACTTGACAAGTAAAATGATCTGCCAGTGCAGTAAGATTTTTGCACTTAAAATATGAAAATGCATCGTGCTACAACTTTTTACACTTAGAAATAAAATCAAATGTCGCTTGAATTAAGGAAAAAAACACTTCCTCCACTGGCAGATCATTTCACTTGTCAAGATGAATCTACTCAAATTAAGTAAATTGTTCTTAATTTAAGTCATTTTAACTTCTTTAGATATTGTTTTTTTCCAGTGCTCAGCCTTTTCAGCTCAAACTATAATAAAAAATACTTTAACTTTTTTATACATTATTATATTTATTATGATTTTTAGCCAAGCGAGATGAATGAATTATTTATGGAACAAAACCATTGTGCACTGGAGCTCTGTAAGACTTTTTTATATTTGTGTTTTTATATGTGTTTATTGTGTCTCATGATGAATGAAATGTGAAATGTGGGACCAGCCTCTCAAATCTGTAAAACAAATTTACCTATGGGTACGAATAAAGCGACCAAACCTAACCTAACCTAACCTAGACCACTGCTCCAGAAGGTAATGGCAATCCTGGACTCAACCCCACATCAAATCACAAACTCTGCCTTAAATGGAAGGTATTATCATTATTAAATCAACCGTGTCTGCTCTCCCTGACTCAACACCCTCCAATTATCACATCATTCGCACGTAGAACTTATGAAACCCTGTTGTATTTCTCAACTTGATATACCTAATTTTCGGTCCTGTTCACCCTCTCCCTGCAGGCTCTTTTCTTAGCTCTGCATTACATAAACACGATCTAATCCTCACAGTTTTAACATCTGTGCAAAGTCCACGAGGCCGCTACTCCCACTGCACTTCTGTTTTTACCTCCCACGTGCACGCCCCTGTAGCCGTGCGCTCTCCTGGCTCGTGCACGCTCCTGGCTGCCAGTGCACGTGGGCCCACACCGTCACGTACACCCATCCACACATGCAGGAGCTGTTTTTATCCCGCTCCATCACACCTCGTGCCTTGAATGCTCACTCAGTTCTTCTCACACTCTTTGCACATTCACTTCCTGGTTCCCCCGAGGATGGAGATAAGCGCCAAATCTTATTAACAAACACAGCGGCGCCAGTTTTTTCATCAGCAGTTAGCAGCAGGCAGTTTGTAGGGAATATTATATGTTGTTTTAAAGGTCCTATATTAAGTAAAATGGACTCTTGTGAGCTTTAAACCATGTTATAATGTTGTTACCTCATCAAAAACAAATCTGGAGTTGGCCAAACTTTCCTGTGTGTTTTTTCCTTTGTCATGTGATATATTTGTACTTAAGGACACCCGTGGGTCCTATTTCAAACTTATGCCCTGACGAAGACCATTTTGCTGGTCAAAACGGTGTTGGCGTCCCTCGATGCAATAAAGGACTTTTTATATATATAAACTCAAGTTTTTATTTTATTTAGCATTTTTTAATATGTAACATATAACAGACAGCAGCACATTACTCTGGGCCAAAGGGATAATACAATTTAAGAAGTTACCTGTATCCATATAGTGAATGGTACTCCAAAAATACAATACTAAATAAAAATACATAAACCATATAATAAAACAGTCAAAATGCATGTAACAAGCCTCTGTAACTCTCTAAATTCCACTTATTTTAATGATTGAATTAAATTTATTTCAGCCTGTTACAAATATAAACAAGAGCTCCGCCAGCGGGGCAAAATACGCCCGTACTTTGAATTATTGTATATAGAATTCTAGAATCGGAATTCCACCAATCAGATTGCAGCAACAGAACTTAAAGACACTACAAAGCTTTAATGTGTCAAAGCTCAAAGAAGCAGAGAATGTGGGTTGTTCTCGCTTTCAGCAGCAGAACATTTGAGAAGAGAGTTCAGATCTTTCATGAAGACAAAGCTTCAAAGACTTCAAAGCTTTGAAGTGTCCACAGACGGACGGACGGACGGACGGACGGACAGCGCCATACCATAATACGTCCTGTCTTACACAACGGGCGTATAAAAATTTCAAGAATAAAACAAGTCTTTGTTTTCCCAATGTATTGATCTCAACTGTGTTTAAGTAAAAATAAAGGACTTTTAATATATTCAGTCTGTGTTCAGTCACACATTTGTAGTTTGACTAATCCTGCATTATTAGTTTGTCTACATCTGCAAAGCTCAAAATGCACCTTGTGATGTCATGAAGCGGTAGTTTTCAAGTTAACAGCTACATTTTACCTTTGGTTCTGTAGAGATTCACAGTTTCAGAGCTGAAACCAGACTTCATCCACCAGGCTGTTAGGATGCTGAACTCTCTCCCCTCTCTACCCACCAGGCTGCCAGGAAACTAGGAATCTGCGTTCCCCAAAGAACACTTGAACTCAGACCCCTCCTAACTCCCCCAGAAAAGGCTGCCTTGCACTATTTGCACTTTTCCACTATTTACCATTTATTATTAATTTAAACACATGGGAATAAGAAACACAATTTCAGTACTTTATTTGATTTTTGTACAAAGAATAGAGACAATAAACCTTGAACTTGAACTTGAAATCATCCAAATGATTCTTGTGAAGGATCTTACAACAGCCACGAATCTAACAAACCAAATGCTCTGCCTGGTTCACTCATTAGTGTCTGGAAACGTTAGAAAACAACTTTATAAGCAGCCTTAGACTTACCTCTGTTGATTTCCCACATGTGAAAGCCCATTTATTTACGAGTGAATTATATTATATATTATATATTATATTATTTTTTAGTGTTTTTTGAAAAACACTAAAAAATACATTCCCAAACCATTTTCCTTCAACTACTTTCGGTTTCTCTTCTTCTTCACTGTCAGTAGTCGATCCTCACTTGTTGCTTCTGGCGGCTCGAGCCTCTCGCTGCCGCTGGAGTCGGCAGTCGAGTCTTTTGGGCTTCTTTTAAGCTTCTTCAGTGCGAATTGATGTTTTACATGGAAGTTAAGAACTTGCCCCCATCACTACACTAGTTTGTTGCCTTGACAGACTCACTGCCACAGTGAGATCTCCACCAAGGCAACACTGATCTGTGCCATTTTTGGCTTCTGACAGAATTGCACCACCTCTAGCAACGGACTTTAGCTTCAAACATGCCAGAGTTCCCCTTTAAAAGTGCATTGTATAACTTTTCTGGACAGGGTCTGTAACCTGTTTGTCTCCATGGAGATGTTGATGCTTTGGTTTTAAATTGTCCACAGTTTGGCATTATGCAACTGCAGGTGTTAATTATTGCTCAGATTAAAAAAAGAAAATTCTTACTGTGGGGTCTTAAGTGGGGTCGCCTCTCCTCAGATCTAACCAGTTTCCATTGGGTTTCTTAAATTTATGGCCGTACTGCGGAACATTCTAGACACATCTCCATGGAGACAAGCAGGTGATGCACAGTACTTTACTAGTTTTACTTTGTTATGTTGGAGAAAAGCGGAGAAATATTTGTACCAGGTGAACTTCACAGACAGATTTTATGAGTGAGCCTGAGTCACAAACAGAGCGCCGGGGTTGAGGCAGAACATGTGGGGCCTGGAGCTCGTCTTTAATAACTGGAACACTCTTTTCTTAGTACAAAGGCCAGATTTTACTGCCTAAAATAAAATGTGAAATGCTCATGCTGATTTCAGAAGTGATTCATAATCTATAATAACTTTCGTTTTGTTTTTGAACTTTGGTCATGTATCTTACTTTTTATTTTAATCCAAATTGGAACAGTATTTTAAGGCCTGGTGAGCAGGTGGAAGTTTTAAAATATTATGCTTTTATTAAGTACTTTTCACAACATTCTGTCCTCCATTTTGTAACCATAATCTGAAAACTATATTTAACTGCTGCATATCTGTGATTTGAAAAGAGAGATTTGCACTCTGTTTAAAAATCCTGTATTACACTATTTTCTGATTTATGTTATTTGTTGTGTAGTTTCTTCCATCAAAAACATACTTGGAGTTACGTTTTGTTTCATTTGCACATGTTTAACTCTTCTCTCAAACAGAAAACACTCTGTTCCACCTTGTGATTTTATGTGGCGATACAGGAAGTGCTCCGCTGTTTTTTTAAACTCCATACACCTTTTTCACTATAATCATTTGGGTGATCTCAGCCCTGGAACTAAACATAAAGGTAGCTCGAACTTGCAAACTATCGCTTCATGACAAGGTGGAACAGAGCATTTTGAGCTTTGGAGATGTAGACAGACTAACAACACTGGGGAATAAAAATCTGCTGAGTTAGATTTTGACGCTGATTAAAACTAAAACTAATACTGATACTGATGCATACTGATTCCAAAAGTTTTTTCCCCGCATCTTACCCTCCAGATAAGCAAAATTCCACTGATTCGCTGTAGTAAGACGTTCAGCTGATTGCACTCATCTACAGCTACGAGGCAACTTGTTTGTGCTTCACAATTATGTTTATGTTTATGTATTAAATAAGGGGCAGTGCACATTAATCTACATGTGTTAGTGCAGCATGTAAATGTGCCAGAGTTGCTGTGCAGGATCATTTTCATCTGTTGTCCCATTGGCAGGTTGATGACAAGACAAAAAACAATACACAGGCACAATAATATTCAGTCCACCACACATGACAAAGACGTTAAAGATCAGTGAATATTAACTGGAAACATATTAGTAAAATGGGAACAGGTGAAAAGCACACACAGCACATATATTAAAGGGGAACTCCAGCACGTTTGAAGCTAAAGTCCGTTGCTAGAGGTGGTGGAATTCTGTCAGAAGCCAAAAAACGGCACAGATCAGTGTTGCCTCGGCGGAGATCTCACTGTGACAGTGAGTCTGTCAAGGCAACAAACTAGTGTAATGTAGTGTAGTGTAGTGTAATGTAGTGTAGTGTAGTGTAATGTAGTGTAGTGTAGTGTAGTGTAGTGTAATGTAGTGTAGTGTAGTGTAATGTAGTGTAGTGTAGTGTAGTGGCTGTTGTAAAATGGGTTAAAGTGGTATTAAGCTTCTTCAGTGTGAAGCAAATTGGCATTTTATGTGGAAGTTAAGAACTTGCCCTCACTGCCCGAGGAAAAACTGATCTGTGCCATTTTTTGGCTTCTGACAGTATTCGGCCACCTCTAGCAACGGACTTTAGCTTCAAATGTGCCAGAGTTCCCCTTTAAAGCTCACAAGAGTAAATTTTTGCCATATGAGACCTTTAATATTTTTTTTACACATCCTTAGTCACTGGTTTCTTTGACAACACATTCAGTAACAGCTTTGTCTCATCAGAAAACAAGAGTTATTCACATGTGCTCTTTGTAATATTTCTAGTGGAGGTTCCCTCACCTGCTTGTCTCCATGACAATGTTGGTGTGAGAGCTAAGTCTGCACGAGTCTGGTCTGCGGTTATTAAAAACAAAGAAAAGCCCTTAGATTACCAGGTGGCAGGTCCAGCATTTGCTTGTCTCCATGGAGATTGTTACGGCTTTGTCTGGAATGTTCCACAGTATAGAAGCTAAGACATTGGGTCAATTACGGCTGTTTTTACTAATCAGTATTCAAGGTAGAAGCTTGGCCCGGTGCTTGACCCTTTTCTCTCCATGGAAATATATATACTGTAGGTTTAATATCATACGGTGGAACATTCCAGGCAAAGCAATAACAATCTCCATGGAAATAAACAGGACTTGTGTCCAGAAAAGGTGTGTTTTTCCACACACCGTTTCTGGACTCATTCTGATGTAGTGTTACCATCAACTTTGAAACTGCAGCTATTGTTTTTAGCCTAATTGAAAATGCATCAGCAATTATGATGTTTATGCCATGAAATCAGGGCTGAAATACTGTTACTTCTTATTTTAAATCATATTTTATTTAAGTCTATAGCACCAGAAATACTTTAATTAATATGTTTGCATTTGTGTTTAAAGTATCGTGTTTTAAATGTGAGTTGCACCCATAGACGTATATATGAATGGACAAAGCTAATCCGTTAGCTGCCGCGTGCCAAACAGGAAGTGCTCCAAGAGGCTCTTCCGGCTCCTTCTCTCCTTTTTCCCATTGACTCACATTAGGATCTTATCGTCCCTCTCTCTGTACCTGCTGCACTGAGCCTCGTCATTTTGGTCTTAAAATGTTCGTATGAACCTGCGACACAGAATCCTGAATTTTTCATTTCGCTCTTTTGTTCCTAAATCAAGATATGAACATAAATAACGGACCAATCAGACGCCTTCATTCCCCGAGGTCGCTGCCGCCTAGCGTTAGCAACAGGTTTGATTGACAGCTCGTTGTTGTTCGCACGTAACAGAACATACAACATAAATCAATGACTTAAACTTACTACTTTTGATGATTAAAGCTAAAAGTTTCCTTATTATTCTCAAGAATCACCGAAACACAACGGCCTGTGCAGAATGGTGCAGAGTATCACTGCTCCCTAATGAGTAGGACAGGCACGTTTAACCACCTCACTCATGATTGGCTCTTGTGGTTGCTATGACACTCGCACTCGGATTTCCAAATATAGAGCCTGGCTCCAGATTCGCTCCTGTAACTGTCACATCAGGAGCCTCATTTGAGCGACGCTGACGCTGTGGAGACATCACACTCACTTAGTCCACTCATATATACGCTCTGTGGTTGCTACTGTATTTTTTAAAGAGCCTGATCACCCATATGGATTTGCCAGTCTCTACTGAACAAAAGGTTAAAGATAGTTGTTATCTTGAAAACTACCACTTCATGACATCACAAGGTGGAACAGAGCATTAGACCATAGACAGACTAATAATAAAGGATTAATAAAACAGGTGCAAATGAAACAAAACACAACTCCCGGTCTGTTTTTGATGAGGTAACTACATTATAACATGACTTAAAGCTCACATGAGTTAATTTTGCGTAATATAGCACCTTTAAGAACAAAGAGAAACTTCTCTCATCTCCAGCTAATCCATTTCAGCAGGTAGCAGACTGGCTCACTTCTCTCATACTTGGATGGGTCCACGCTGGAGCTGATGTCTCTCCAATAATTAGTCATCCTTCTCGTTTTCAAACAGACAGGCTTTGGTGTTCCAGTCTTCTGAACAGTCCTGGTCAAACACTGTCTGTTTACTCTACACCAGGCGCTGCTAATTAACGAGCAAACCCAGGAAATGTGCACAAGTTTGCAAAGTCATGCGAGGTGAGCTTTCCCATTGGCCCGTTCCCTTAGTTATTGGAGAAGAGGCTTTGTTTAGTGAGGGCTTTTATGTTCAAAATATAGTCGGTCTGTTTGTGTCTCCAAAGTCTTAACAACAAGATTCAGAGTAGAGAGTTGTTTTCTGAAGTAGAATATGAAGGCTGTGAAGGGGAGATTGTAGCTGTCCAGTTTATTTCAACAGTCTTTTGGTAGGGAAAACTCATATCGGATAATACTAGTCTGATTCAAGGTTGGTATGATACATAGATGCCAGAAAGGTTAGTTCATCGCTTACATACATTGGCTTTATAACTGTGAAAAAAGAAACTTAAGAACATAAGAAAAAATAAAGAAATATCAATAAATCCTCTGGGGTTCCTCAAGGTTCTGTCTTAGTTCCATTCCTTTTTGTATTTATATCTACAGTTTATTGTAAGGATGTCCCGATCCAATATTCAGTGTCGGTATCGGCTCCTGATCCAGCTCTTTTATGCTTATCAGGCAGTATTGGATTCAGTCACATGATCAGACTGATCCAGTTTCACATGTTTTTGTGACAACGCGCTTTACAGCAGCTGTAAATCAAAACGCCGCCATGTCCACTGTGTGGGACTTTTCTCTACAACAAAACGAGAGTCAAACAGCGACGCAATCGCTTCCTTCCTTCACGACATTACATTACAGAGATGGAGCTACCAGAGCTATAAAACAAGGGTATTGGATCGGTGTCAAATCAGTATCAAAAAGAGCACTCCTTACAAACATCGGATCGGAAGCCAAAAAATCTTGATCAGGACATCTCTAGTATATTGTGATAAAGACATGTTTTGGGGCTATGTTACAATGTTGTTACCTGTTCCAAAACATTCAGGCTGTTTCATAAAACTGAAAATAATACAGTTCCTTCAGAATATTGTGATTAAAGTGCAGTGTATTTTATCCAGAGTTAGCCTGACCTTTAAAGGGCCCTTATTATTATTTGGAGCTATGTTATAATATTGTTTACTCATCAAAAACATGCCTGGAGTTGTGTTCTGTTTCATTAAGCTGAATTCTTCTCTCAAATGGAAAACACTCGTAATTTCATGTGATAATACAGGAAGTGCTCCATACCCATTTATTAGAATCATTTAGATGTTTTCGGCCCCAGATTTGCCAATCCCTACAGAACAGAAGGTAAAAGGAAGCTGTTAACTTGAAAAATACCACTCGATGAAATCACAAGGTATAGCATGGCTTAAAGCTCACAAGAATTCATTTTGTGTAATCCAGAACTTTTAAGCCTGCTCCAGACCAGGCTAAGATCCCAGTCTGAATTTCCACAGCGACTGAACCAGGCTCAAAGTGATTCTGGTTTGTGAAACTAAAACGACAACAAAGTAAGTCAAACTTGGCTTAGTTTTACTTGCTAGTTTTATAAAATAGCCCTCCGGAGATAGGTTTTGGTCTATTTCAGGTGTATTTTTAAGTAATCCTACATCTCTTTCTTCAAAGCTCAGAACGTTGAGTGCCTCTTTGTGATGTCATTGGGTGATATTCATCAGACTTAATGTGATCATTTCAATTCTCAAAATCCTATTACAATTTGGAACCAAGGTTTGGAATCGGCGCTGAATTTCTTAGCACTTAATTGTGAAGCATACCCTTGTAAAGTGTGCAAATGTTGTACTAATTTTCTAAAAGTTTAAAACACAGTTTAAAAACGCAATTGGAGCAATAGACCCTTTTAGGACGGAAGTGATTAAAAAAAATGTTTTAAAAGCTGTGTGTGCATTCAGACTGAACATGGACAGAAGAAGAAGACAGAAGAAGACTGAGATAAACATTTCCAGCACCAAAATGTCTGGTTGTTTTGTGTGTGGTTGTCAGAATCGATATTCTACCGGTGGACTAAAGTTTTAAAGTTGTACTCACTGATCGCACAAGGATCTGGCAGTCGGACTCCATTTGTCAAAGTCGGCTTGTTGAGGAAACATTCGTGATCTTTTGGCAATAATTCTTTCGCAGAGCTCGACAAGCCGCTGAGTTCTGCCATATTTCTGTTGCCAAAATGTGTGCGGAACAGAGCCTATGTCATCACTGTTCACTAATGCTAAAAGGGTCTATTCCTGTATCACCAGATGACATCAGAAGGTGGAACAGACTGTTTTCAGTTTGAGAGAAACCTAAATATGCAGGATTTGTGCGTTAAAGATGTCTGAATGAAACAAAACACAACTTCAGGTATGTCTTTGATGAGAAAACATTTATAACATAGATCAGAAAATAGAGTATTATTCATCCTCTAATATGTATTATATGTATTATTATGAATCATCTCAGGTCCAATGTCTCCTTCTAAGGTGTTCCAATTAAGTAGACGATGCTTTATTATGACAAGTAATTTCTTAGTAACATTCTGTCCTTTTTGTTCTCATTTACATTGTTATGAGTCAGTATCGATCGTGAAAATCATTACACATGCATTACCAAAGATCTCATACAGTTTCATACATTCTTGTTGCTGCTGTGTAATCCGGATAATCACTCACTCAGTACACAGAGCAGACCCAGCGCATGGAAATCAATCTCCTTCTCCTATAGTGGATGTGAGGCAGGCTGTGTTTCATCAAACCGCTCCTTTTGGCATTAAACCACAGTGTTCAGATGTGATAGGCAACTTTTTCAGCTTCTGTCATTTCTGACTTTGTTATAAAGTGCAGGGTTTGGACGCAAAAGCAGAACACAACACGGGTAAGAGTTAAGAGGTTTATTTTGCAGGTGGGTATAGAGCTGGGGGGTCCGGTGGAGGCAAGTAGGAACTGGGCGGGATAGTCCGGTGGAGGCACGTAGGTACTGAATAGGGTAGTCCGGTGGAGGCAGGTAGGTATTGGGCAGGAGGGTCTGGTGGAGACAGGTAGGTACTGGGCGAGGGGTCCGGTGGAGGCAAGTAGGAACTGGGCAGGAGGCAGGTAGGTACTAGGCAGGGTTGTCCAGTGGAGGCAGCTGGGTACTGGGAAGGGGGTCCGGTGGAGCAGTAGCCACAGGTGAGCAGAGACAGGAAATATCCAGAGAACACTGAGAGCAAAATGACAAAAAAAAGTCCAGAAGAATATGACAAAACACTCAAAAACAAGATCTTCAGAAAAAGGAGCTAAGAGTTAGTTACCACTGAGGATTAACTGAGGAACTGGCAGCGAGTAGAGCAAGAACAAGGCTTATATAGGCAGGGTTTGATTGTAGATGGTAGACGAAACAGACGGCAGCTGGTGTGGGTCGGGTGACTCCTCCAAGTGACACAGACAACACAAAGAGAGGGCGAAAGGGAGAAACTGGAGGATCATGACAGACTTTCTTTGATAGAATTATGTGGAGATGTGGTGAGTGTAATAGAATTTATCGTTTAATATTTTTCAAGGACACAATGGCATAGTTTCCCTCATTAGGAATCTGCACTGTTTCTCCTTCCGATCTCTTGTATAGACCCTTTTAGAGCGGAAGTGATTAAAAAAGCTGCATGTGCATTTTGGCAACAGAAATGGCATTGTTCCCCATTCATTCTGATTCATTCAGACTGAACAGGGACAGAAGAAGACGGAGATAAAAACATTTCCAGCACCAAAATGTCTGCATGTTATGTGTGTGGTTGTCAGAATCGATATTCTACCGGCGGACTAAAATTATAAAGTTTTACTCACTAATCGCACAAGGATCTGGCAGTCGGACACCGTTTGTCAAAGTTGTCTTGTTGAGGAAATATTCTCGATCTTTTGACGATAAACCTTTTGCAGAGCTTCACAAGCCGCTGAGTTCTGCCGTACTTCTTTTGCCAAAATGCGCAACCGAGCCTACGTCATCACTGTTTACTGACACTGAAAGGGTCTATAGCTGAGGTATAGTTGTATTCCTATATTTCTATGTTTTATTTTCTCTTGTACATACACATTTCTATAATTATGCCTTATTTGACACCAGTCTTTTGCTATTTTTGCTACTTATTTTGAATTTATTATTAACCACCACTTTGTTATTTTATTACATTGTGATGTGTGAGCTGCTGTGTCCAAATAATTTCCTTGTGGATCAATAAAGTCAATAAAGTTTGTCTAAGTCTAAAATACCAGCATGAAGAGGTTGGATTTTTACTGCAAATCTACCTTCTTTACCTGTCACAGTGCACTGGCTTGCCCCTCCACAGAGCTGATCTCTTACTTATTCGATAAGTTTAATATATAACAATCATAATAATAACATCTCCATGGAAACAAGCAGGCGGTGAACCCTACTAAAGTTGCATAGTGCATCTTTATGTACAAGACACAGTGAGAACATGCAAATAGAAAGCTGAAACATTAGAGGAATCAAACTGGGACCTTCTTGCTGTGATGTAAGGCTACTAACTGCAATGTTTCTCCATAGTTGTTAGAAATTATCAAAAATGAGCCGTTGGGCCGTTACCATAGCAATTGAACAATTAAATCAAAGTATTATCGCTTTAGAGCTGTGACATGTCATCAATATGTCACCTCTAACAGGAAATTGACGCTCATAATTATAGCGAGATGACTTTGAACGTCCTTCAAATGGTCCAAAATGGCCCACTTATTTTCATAGCTCAAGTCAAGGGAACGAAACTAGGCCTTGGCGTGTGCAGCGCCGGCCTGTCTCTTTGATCACAGCTCAAACAAGATGGCATCTGCAGCACTGACGGGCACAAAGCCGCCTCACCACATGGCCTTCTGTTCACAAGAGAGTCCACAGACCTGCCCACTGCCCGCTGCCCACTGCCCACTGGCCAGGCGGTGCTCATTTCACTGTCATGAGCACTGCAAGAGGGTTTTAAAGGACACAAAACTGACACTTGTGAGCTTTAAGCCATGTTATAATACTCTCACCTCCTCAAAAACGTACCTGGAGTTGTGTTTTGTTTCATTGCGTAACCCTTTATTATTCATCTGCCTACATCTCCAACACTCAAAATGTTCTGTTCATGTCATGTAATGGTAGTTTTCGAGTTAACAGCTACCTTTTATATTTTGTTCAGTAGAGATTTGCAATTCCGAGGCTGAAATTATCCAAATGACTCTAGTGAAGGTGTATGGAGTTTAAAAACACAGTGGAGCAAGTTATATAAAGTGAAATATGAACACAAATGTCACAAAAGTATGAAAAATTTTATAGAGAGCGTGTGTCAGGTTTAACTGTTGGCTAAAGAATAATTTTAGCATTTAATTCTAGTCAAAATAGTGTAATGTGGTAACTTTTGCAGTGTAGAGTCTGTCAAATGCTTTTCTCCATGGAGATGTTATTGCTTTATCTGAAATGTTTCACAGTATGGCGTTAAGCCTTTCTATCTTCATGGAGACCAAACCAGACCAAGTTACAGATCAGATCTGCAGAGAGGTGACCCCGTTCACAGTCAGAATACCTGTTTTTCTAGCTACTTTTGAGCTATCAAACGACTTATGTAAGAGAATGTAAGTAATTTATCCTCCACATACATCACTCAGTTTAACATTGACTCACAGGAGCTATAGTAACACGATCATCTTCCCTTGGCATACCATTAGCATACTATTATCAAAATTGTGGCATATTGCTGACTAAATGGTGCCTACTGGTCTTTATGCTGGCTAAATGGTGCCTACTGGCCTCCATAGTTGTTAAATGCTGACTAAGCGGTGCCTACTGGTCTTCATAGTCTCTAAATGCTGATTAACCGGTGTCTACTGGCCTTATTACTGGTCTACTGGTCTTATTAAATGCTGACTAAATGGTAACTACTGGTCATTATGCTGTCTAAGCGGTGCCTACTGGGCTTCATAGCATCTAAATGCTGACTAAATAGTGCCTACTGACTTTCATAGTCTCACTAAAGGCTGACTAAATGGTGCCTACTGGCCTTGATAGTCTCCCCACACTTGCTTTATAAACCTCCTCCTTTGGAAGCATAGTAAAGGGTCTTGAACACTCAAAAATCACACTATGTTCACTTTTGGAATCATACTATGTTGACTTTTCAATCCCCCCGGGCCTGTATTATTGATGGTAAATAAACTTCTCCTGCTTAAGACGTCCAGTTGATCTGCAGCCTTTTACTTCTGAAAACGTCTACAGCAATCTATAACAGAATAAATGTAAAGAAGACCTGTTTAATGTCATACTGTGGACCAGTCCAGGCAGAGTAATGACATGCATATCCGCAAAAACAAGTACTGTTTGTTCACCAAGTAACAATGCACCTTTAAGGATAATTTGCTGCGTTTTTGCCACGGCGCTTGGAGCTGTGAGAAGCACATGTTAATTTGGCCTTTAGAAGCAGCTTATGCTAATAGCTGTACAGCGGGGATGCTAATGTGTGATGCACCAGTCTGGCAGAGAGGATTCAATCAGGAGGTGTGATGTCAGATGGCCCACAGAGAGACTCCACTGCCAAACCGCACTGAGCTAAAATTACATCAACTGAATCATGAACGTGTGCGAGGAGTCCAAGCTGGCTCCTGGAATTCTCTTTCTTCTACGATCAGTCCATCTGATACGCCATTTGTCTGTTATTTTATTTATTGTTCATTAAAGGGCCCATGTTACGCTATTGTCTGATCTATGTTATAATGTTGTTTCCTCGTCACAAACATACTTGGAGATGTGTGGAGTTTGTTTCGTGCACACGTGTTTATCTCACAAATTACATATGTGTATTTAGGCTGAGCTTTTCTCTCAAACATAAAACAATTGTTCCACCTTGTGATGTCATGTGGTAATGCAGGAAGTGCCCTACTGTGTTTTTATACGCCCGTGATAAAACGGGACGTATTATGGTATGGCGCTGTCCGTCCGTCCGTCCGTCCGTCCGTGGACACTTCAAAGCTTTGAAGTTTAAAGTTCAAAGGTGACACACAGTTCCAGCTGCAGCGGTTGCTAGGCAACGGGAGAGAGAGAATACAAGACAACTACACGTTACCTTGTCCACGCTCTAGCTCGACAACCGTCTCACCTAAGAATGTCAAACTTCCAAACTGCACCAACAATTCATCTTTAACTAGGTTTGACAAATTCTAACTTAATTCTATATACAATAATTCAAAGTACGGGCGTATTTTGCCCCGCTGGAGGAGCTCTTGTTAAACTTCATACACCTTCACTAGAATCATTTGGATGATTTCAGCCCTGGAATTGCCAATCTCTATTAGAGCATTTTAAGCTCTGGAGATGTCGATAGATAAATAATAAGACGTTAGTCAAACTTGAATGAAACAAAACACAACTCCAGACAACCTGCGTGAAGTTGGCCCCCCATCAAATGCAAACCTACACAAAAACCTATGTCAATCTTTTGTGCTGTTTTGTGCTGCAAAAAGTTTTGCTTGTGTTCCTTTAGTTTTTGAGAAATAAACTATTCTTTTAAAGGTCAAATTGGGGTCAGCCAGCCCCCAGGAAGGTTAAAACTACACTAAAACAGTCCAGAATTGTATCAATCGTTTGTGCTGTTTTGTGCTGCAAAAAGTTTTGTTTATACGATTATGGTTCTTACAATATTTGCAGTTTTATTTTTGGTCGATGGCGTCATCTAGCCCCTCAAAATGTGAAATAGCCTCAAAACATGCAGCAAATTATGGAAAACGTTTGTATTTCATTTGTGCTGTTTTTGTACAATTTTTATTTGTGCGAGTTTATTTCTAAAGTGATTCATTATTATTTCTGCTGTAATTATATGACGTCATTTCCACTCAGCTGACGGCAGCGACTTTAGAAAAACTGAAAGTGATCTCAGGCTGCGGAAAAGTCTGTATCAGTCTTTAGTAATTTGCTTTTGATTCATATTTTCTTTAATAATACAGACTTTTCCACAGCCTGAGATCGTTTATCACCACTAGTTTTACAGAGATTGTTGAGTTGAGTCAGATGAGCAGAAATGACGTCCTATAATTACATAATAATGAATAATTGTTTAAATAAACGCGCACAAATGAAAAATGTCACAGCGCAAAACAGCACAAACGAAATACAAACATTTTCTATAATTTTCAGCCTGTTTGAGGGTATTTCACATTGTGAGGGGCTGGATGACATCATTGGCTGAAAATAAAACTGCAAAAACTTAAGAACCATAATCGCACAAACAAAACACAGCACAAACGAAGCACAAACGATTGACACTGTAGGTCTGAGTTTGATGGGGGGCAGCTTCACAGAGGTCTCCAGACATGTTTTTGATGAGGTAACAGCATTATAACATGGCTGAAAACTCACAAGAATCAATTCTGTGTAATATAAGACCCTTAAAATATTCTCTCAGACTCTCTCAGTTTTCACAGTTATCTGCTATTCATTCATTTCTCAGTTACACAAGTTGTTTCTGTCTAGCACCGCTATAGCTCACACGATCACACTTACAGAGACAGAGCAAACAGTCTGTCCAAACACATTTGTCTTGCCTAAGGACACAATAACAGTGTGCAAAGCCTTTACGCAAAATCGACTTGGAGCGTCCTATCATGTTGCGACGCTGTTCCCTCATCAGAAACATGCCTGAAGAGGTTTTAGATGTCATCCGTGCATTTTTGAGTCATCTGGCAATCTCTCCCTGTTTTGTGAACTCCCTCACTCCTCAAGGAAGTCCAGCTCACAACTGCTGGCTTTGTATTTTAGTATTTAGCGACTTAAAATCTCTATTATGTAGCTGAAAATCCTTATTCGAAGACATATTACTTCCAAATCTTTACATCAAGGAACCATTCACCCATTCACACACACATTCATACACCAGTGTACACAGACACTGGGGGTGACAACAGCATTCATCTGAGGGAGCTGGAGTTGCACCAACAACCTGTGTGACCGCTCAACCAAGGAAGTCTATGGTGAAAGCAGGATTTGAACCGCCAACCTTCGGATCAATGGACAAAAACTCAACCCACTGAGCTACTGTCACCTCTGTTTAGTATTTAACATCTCAAAATCTCTCAAAAAAGGAAGGAGGAATTGCAAGATCACTTTAAAAGGTTTTCATTTCTCATTTCACACTCTTCTCTCTAATTTAATGTCTTTCTCTCTTTTTAATTTTACGATGATTATTTATGTTTTGACTTGTTTGTATTGTGATTTTAATGTATTTCTTATTCTGTAAAGCATTTTGAAGAGTCTTATTGTACTCTCTTATTGACAGACTTAATTCTTGCTACAGCTAAAGTGCAAAATGTTCTGTTCAGTAACTTTAAATGATACAAACTTCAGCTGTAGCCCTGACAATGAACGGTGCTCTGTTTGTAAGAGATAAACTGCAGAAATTCCAGGATTTTCTCAGGCTAACTATCAGCTAAAAAGATAACATTCATAATTAGAATATACAAAGGTTTTGTTAGACACCTGGACCCTCAGACTCGCTCAGACCATCAGAAACCTCGGTAGATTCGTTAGACTCTCTGACATTTTGCCTGTTTGTCGCTCTGATGCCTTGAATCCTGCTGTGACATCATTAAAGGTGCTGTAAGGACGATCTCGGTGCCTCCGCGCTGTTTTGCATTTTTGCAAAGATTCAACAGAAGTCAACAGCACTTTGAAATACTTTGTGTACGAATTGTGCTACTGAAATAAACTTCCCTTGCTTTTCTTTCTATCTTCATTAAGACCAAACCAGACCAAGTTACAGGTCAGATCTGTGGAAAAACAACCCCGCTCACAGACAGAACGCCTGTTTTTTGAAGTATTTTTGAGCTATGAAACCAACAATGAACCAACTGTAATTAAATAAATGTAAAATAGAGCTGTTTAATGTCAAACTGTGGAACATTCCAGGCAGAGCAATGACATTTCCATAGAAACAACCAGGTGATGGACCCGCCACCAGAAAAGTTACGTTATTACGTAGTTAAAGCTTCCCAAATAGATGACCGAAGCAGATTTCTTCATCGGAACATCACCAGCAACAAGTTTGCATTTTCTATTAGTTTTTAGAATAATCAAGATGCATCCTGTCCAGTTCTTTTCACAATAAAACACATTCGGCTTATCAAATTAAAACATTTCTGCCACGTTAACAATATATTCAGTGTGCCTTTTTAGCTGCTTTCAATTCATATTCCATTCAAATTCATTCAAAAAGTTGCAACAGCACCTTTAACATTACATCACTGAAGATTTATCTCGATGTGACGACACCATCCTTATTCGAAGATATATCACTTTCAGATCTTGACCACAAGGTTGCTGATAGTTCCCTCCTTTCCATTTGCTTTTCAAACAGTTTCTCAGCCTTGGTAATTAGCTCACAGAAACCAGACTCCAGTGTATAAAAACGCGAGCGCTAATTTGACTGACAGTTCAACCATCTTCATCAAAGTGGTTTCAGTACAAGTACAGTATGCCCAATTATTTTTATAAAACACAAACTTTGCATTCCAAAGCTCCTCTCGGGTGTTTGAAGTGCTCTGGCTCTCCACAGTGGCTCCTCTCCTCTTCTCTCTCTGTCTTTCAGATGGAAATAAATGGTGACAAGACTTTTTTCTTTTCTTTTTTTTTTTGTACAGTGGCAAATGAGCTAGCATCAAAGCGAAAAGGCACTATCGGCCACAGAGACAAACGCATTCACCCAGGCTGCACGGAGCTTCACATGGATTTTCCCGTGTTTACAAAAATGTCGACGTGAAAATGGAAATCTGGAAACATTTGGAATTATTCTGTCCAATCATGGAGTCCTCTGAGTGACACTTGTGAATAATTTCTGCCACTCGGAACAGGAAATATTCATGAGACGCCACTGTTTGTAATTATAATCAGAAAACTCTACAGTGGTGAAATCCGGGGGCTGAGCTGGCGACGAGCCACTGGTTCATTGGGAAAACATGACTAAAAGTAGTGCAGCTCCAAACTAGAATTCTGACACTTCATTTAAATGGTTGTTCCCATAGACTGCAGAAAGAATTGGACTAAGGGAGTGTGACGTCACCCACAGTGTTCAGCCCAAATGAAGCAAGTCAAATGATTTTCAGTCCCGCTCTCACCCACACTCGGCATTTAAAAATGTGTTCCGCACTGCACTTTTGCGTCAGGTCTCACAGGAGTGCAGCGCTCTACCCTGGTTTAGTCCTGGTTTTATCCTGGGTTTAGTCCTTGTTTAATCCCTAGTTCAGTCCTGGTTCAGCCTTGGTTCAGTCCTGGTTCTTTCCTGGTTTAGTCCCGGGTTTAGTCCCTGGTTTAGTCCTGGTTCAGTCCTGGTTCAGTCCTGGTTTAGTCCCTGGTTCTATTCTGGTTTGGTCCCTGGTTTTGTGCCTGGTTCAGTCCTGGTTCAGTCTTGTTTTAGTCCTGGTTTAGTCCCTGTTTGGTCCTGGTTTAGTCCCTGGTTCAGTCCTGGTTCAGTCCTGGTTTAATCCTAATTCAATCCTAATTCAGTCCTGATTCATTCCTGGTTCAGTCTTATTTCAGTCCTAGTTCAGTCCTGGTTTAGTCCCTGGTTCAGTCCTGGTTCAGTCCTATTTCAGTCCTAGTTCAGTCCTGGTTTAGTCCCTGGTTTAGTCCTGGTTTAGTCCCTGGTTCAGTATGTGTTCAGTTCTGGTTCAGTCCTATTTCAGTCCTGGTTTAGTCCCAGGTTCAGTTCTGGTTTGGTCCCTGGTTTAGTCCTTGTTCAGTCCTATTGCAGTCCTGATTTTGTTCTAATTCAGTCCTGGTTCATTCCTGGTTTAGTCCCTGGTTTAGTCCTGGTTTAGTCCCTGGTTTAGTCCTAATTTAGTCGTGGTTCATTCCTGGTTTACTCCCTGGTTCAGTCCTGGTTTAATCCAGATTCAATCCTAATTCAGTCCTGATTCAGTTCTGGTTTAGTCCCTGCTTTAGTCCTGGTTTAGTCCTAATTCAGTCCCGATTCGGTCCTGGATTAGTGCTGCTTTAGTTTTCTTCTTCCTATGGGGAGCAAGACAGAAGTTTAATGCCACACTGACGAAGATTCCAGCAATGACAATCTCCATCTGAACCATTACGAAGCAACGCACCAAGAACTAAATTTTCTTCCAAATCTCCAAAAACACAGGACTGCCTCTCCCCAGACGCTTCCTCCTTCTTCTCTGTGGACATTCCGAGGTTTTTTACCCAACGCCCTCTGGTGTATTTTCCTCTTACCAAACCGGATTCTTTGTTCATATCCAGCCTAATTCCTTTGTTGTCAATGTAAACAGTCTGTCTTCTGTCTCTCCATTGTGTAATCGTGTTAAAGTGAGGACATTTCTCCACAAAAATCACTTGTATTTTCTCGGCTGTAATCCGTGTGAGCCTTCAGGGATTCACTTTATGCACCCCACACAGGAATAATGCGTTTTACGTGCTCAGTTTTGTGGGACTGTAAAATTAATCCACGGAATCTGGTTTCTTCATCGTCCCAAAGGCAAAGTGGAATTATGGAAATGTTTGTTATCTGGGTTTAGCGATTTACAAATACTGAATCCTCTACGGACCGTTAGGTGAAAGAACATATTTAACATGGTGGATTTGTACTGCAAAATGTATCTTAAAATTTTGTGTTCCCCCGTTTCACTAATTTAACATAATCTTATAATATTCTAAGGTATTATTATGCAGTAGGTTAAGACTCAAGGAGTGTAAAACGTGATCCAAACATAGTGGCTGCTAGCATCATTGTTAGTTGTGCAGTGGAGGCAGTTTTAGCATTGAAAAAGATGAGAACAAGTCTGGTGAAAGGGAAGAGACTTTAAAAACATGGAGGTGCTTCATAACCTTGGACAACACAGATATGTTTGAGTAGAAGTTTTTATTCAAGCTGACGTCGATTGAAAAGAGATGGAAAGATGACTACTTCAAGCTGATCGGACGAAGAGTTAGAGGATGAAGGAAAATCAAACTTTGGTCAGAGGTCTCAATAACTTTGCTCAGAGCTCTCATGAACTTTGGTCAGAGCTTTTAAGAACTTTGGTCAGAGCTCTCAAGAACTTTGGTCAGAGCTTTTAAGAACTTTGGTCAGAGCTCTTAAGAACTTTGCTCAGAGCTCTCATGAACTTTGGTCAGAGCTTTTAAGAACTTTGGTCAGAGCTCTCAAGAACTTTGGTCAGAGCTTTTAAGAACTTTGGTCAGAGCTCTCAAGAACTTTGGTCAGAGCTCTTAAGAACTTTGGTCAGAGCTCTCAAGAACTTTGGTCAGAGCTTTTAAGAACTTTGGTCAGAGCTCTCAAGAACTTTGGTCAGAGCTTTTAAGAACTTTGGTCAGAGCTTTTAAGAACTTTGGTCAGAGCTCTCAAGAACTTTGGTCAGAGCTTTTAAGAACTTTGGTCAGAGCTCTTAAGAACTTTGCTCAGAGCTCTCATGAACTTTGGTCAGAGCTTTTAAGAACTTTGGTCAGAGCTCTCAAGAACTTTGGTCAGAGCTTTTAAGAACTTTGGTCAGAGCTCTCAGAGGGGGGCAGACTGAATATGGGCCTGCAAAATCACTCCAGATTGTATATAGGATTGAGGACAGTTTTGCAATAGAAAGTGAATTGGAGCCTGACTCAATGGAGCCAATTTGCGCCCATGCCTAGTTCCTATCTGCAACAGTTTGCAGATTAGATACGTCCATCTATTTACAATCAATGGATCAGACTAAAATTGGTGTAGACAAAAAACAAATACATTTTTAATAACTTTTTAACTTGGTGCTCACAGGCCTTGCCATCTCCTCTTCCCCACCATCAGCAAAAAACGTTGTGCACCTTCCTGGTTTATGTATGTGTTTATTATAGCTAACTCACCACATTGTTAGCTAACAGAGAACTCTACGCAGTACACTAGCCAGATTTTGCTTTTCTTATCCAATGTTCTACTTAACATTTAAAACAATTCACAAGGAGAGTGAGAGTGGCTTTTCAAGAGCAGAATAAGCAGCAGGCAGAGGAGCTAAAGCATTTTAAAACTACTGTTATCCCTGACAACACAGAAGTGCGCTCCTCTCCTGCTCTAACGCTCCTATAAATACTGCACTGGGTAAAATGTAAAGAGGAAATATCTCACCTGCCCTGTCAGAGGATTCACTCCTCTTTGTTTAGGTTCAGACAGGTGCTTCAGAGTGCAGACAGGTTCAAACTGGGCTACTGTGCTGAGTCCATACAGCAGTACTCACTGTTGGGTTTCAGATGACGTCAGTACATTTCATAGCCCAACAATATTTAGAGGGGGACTAAAAACAAATTTTTCAGGTCAGGGACCCCCAAACAGATGGCGAGCTGGAGAAGAGACCCCCTACTATATATATGGCACACAATTGTTTCATATTAAATTTGGCCTGCTGCCGTGTATAAACAGCTACTCTGTTATTATATATTCAATACTTGGAGGGCAATCCATCAAAGTCTAAGCGACTTTGATGGTCCAGGCTAATCCTGATATCCTGATCTGAATCTAGCTCCATCTCCAGTTTAAGCCTCAAGTCATTCCATGACAGAAATAAACCTGAGTCTGACCAAAGCTAAATTCAGGCCTGAGGTTTAAGCTGAGCTTTGTGTGCTCACATTGACTCTGGAAGACCAGCTCAAAGTGTGGCTTTTTTAATGATCTGACTAAACAAGAGAGGAGCCACAGCGCGCACGGACAAGAGTTTGTTTTGGACCGTGGAACTTTTCCGGTCATTCTGATCTGAGGAGTGAGAGGAAAGACACGACTCCCCCTCCTCTCTGGAGGCTGGCTGAGTTGTGTGAAGCCTGGTTAATACACCCGGGGAATGAAGTTGCCTGACCCCTTCCTGATGCGCGGTAGTAAGTGCGGAGCTTAAGTTCCGCTGTGCGTCAAAGTAAAGCTGCAGCAGAACTCTTCACATGTAGCCTAACAAGAAACGCTAAAATCCATGCCCAGGTCTTTGCAGTTTGATGAGGAAATGAAGAGACAGAGAGACAGACGTGATGAAGGAGCAAACAGACAGAACCCACTGAAAACCAGTTTATCCTCATGTCAAAAATGAAGAAATATTACAAAATAAAATAAAAAATGTCTATTCAGCTAAAGATTTCGTGACTTCCCAAGGGGTCTCGACCCTTATGTTGAACACCTCTGTACTAAAGAACTAAAGAACAAAAGAAAAGAGGGAGGGAGGAGGAGGGGTGTGGTCTGGACATATGAGGAACAGTGTGATTGGTCTAACCACACTTGTTTCTGATTACAAATGCCCGACTGTAATTGGCACAGCTTTTGTGATGTCACCAATTACTTTGAAATTGCAGAGGCCACTGAAGGCAGACCACACTTGCATTATTTTATAGTTTTGGACAAAGTGCGTTAATGTGAAATGACACATTCTTTTGGTTTTACTTGAAGCTAAAAGATGGATGGAATTAAATATCTGAGAATTCATTTGACTAAAACAATTTATTCCTTTGAAATACAAAATTCATTGTTTCAAATGACTTCCGAGAGTCTCACACCTGAGATGGGAGAAAGAATATGTCAAAAATATCCTGATTCTCAGAGCAGTTGACAGCAGCTACACCTCTCTCTCTCTCACACTTGTGCAGAGGAGAGGTCTGGAACACAGGAAGAGGAAGTGTGTCTAATTTTAACTTCAATCTGTTCAAATAGTGGGTACGAAAACTGAAGTGAACCTTTAAATGAGAAACGGTCATTGATGAAAAACCTGCGTCACTGCGGTAGAGTGGTTAGCTCTGACTTGTCATGTTTTTCTCAATGATGACATGAGCAGTGTGTGTCAGGACCATCTGATGGTGGCCTGAAGACTTCACTAACCAGCACCAAGCATAAACAAGTGTTGAACTGAATATCAAAAATCTTCTAATCAAATTTATTTATAAACACATTATGCCTTCTTGTGCTTTAATTGGCTTTTAAACATGCTTGTGGTCACCTTGTATTAACATCTCATGTTTTCTAACCATAGTTATTATGACTAACTTCAGGAGCAGGACCACGCCTCAGCTGCCCTCGCCTCCTCTCCAGCGAATCACAGCTCACTTCTACCACACCTCAATTTCCCAGAAGCCTATTTGTAACAGCCTATACCGGCAACCAAACCCATATCTGTTCGCTTCCTGACATAAGACGCCTACGAAGGGGGGCCTGTTCCTGCTGGGCCATGTGAAGATTGAGACTTGAACCCCCACCCTGAGTCTCAACCCAGCCAACCCGCGTCGTCTCCATATAATAAACTCTTTTCGCTTTGCACATGTGTTGTTGGTGTGGTCCTTGGGCTCCTACTGACTTACTTTAGAACAGATGTCTTCAACCTGTAGCACCAGTAGCTCTCCATCCCCTTCCAAGTAGCTCGCTAAGGGATTTCAGAAGCATACCATTGTGCTAAATAACAAAAAAATTGTTAATTACATGCCTATTACTATTGTAAATGTATAATTTTGAAGCCCAACATTGTGCACTAATAAATGGACAGTGGTTTATGTTTTATCGGCATCTAACTGTACCCCAAAGCTCACCCTCTTTCTTTTAATCGTCTCAATTTCTTGCAACTGCTAAAGTGAGTAGCGCTCTGGCATTTCTGTTTTGTAAAGGTAGCTCATTGCAGGTTGGGAACTCCTGCTTTAGAATATTGAAGCCCCTCTCTCTCTGTAACTGGTGCAGCTCAGTCCACTTTTTTATACAGTTGTTTCTAACTTGCATAATAATAATAATAACAATGCATTTGGAAAACACACAGCTGCCCCATGGTATTTAGACTTAGACAAACTCTATTGATCCACATGGGAAATTATTTGTGCACAGTAACTCACAGCATATTATAATAACAAAGAGAAATGCCATTATAAATTCTAAATAAGTAGCAGAAATGGCAAGAGAATGGTGTCAAATAAGGCAAACATTTTGAAAAGCTGGAGAACCTCATGACCAGTGATAAAATAAATAAATAAAGCCTTTAGGCAACATGACTGCTAATAGAGCCATGCATTCAATGTAAATTCAACTGACAACAGAAATTATTAGAGCAGGTCCTGTGAAAGGTTATGGTTTTAAAGACAACAAAGGAGACCTACAGATTTCTACCTGTGACGTAACCATCCTGGGGAAATTGAAACGGAACAAGGGCGTAAGTTTGGTCTCAGCTTTGAAATCGAACTGCCACTATGAAATCGGACTGACTTGAAATCTTTTCCAGCCTTATTGCAGATATATGCCGGGGGTTTAATTGTGTTGGCTACAGTTAATCAGCAGTCTAACAATTAGGCTAGATTATAACACGTTTGCAATTAATAGGTTTGCATTGTGTTACAGCTCAATGATATCAACATGTTGTCGGCGCACTACTTACTCCCTCAGAGTCGAAATAACCTCTTATAACCCTTTTTTTTGGTTTTTTCTTTTGTTTTTTTTGGGTGGGGCCATGATTGTTATGCCTGATTCATCAGCCGGTTTCACTACTTCGTGGTCATTAGTCGCCGGAGAGAAATTAAATTGAGCACTTGCAGCCACTGAATAGCAGCATGGGTAACCCTGCTGTCATACCACTGAATACATCTCAGATGTCTAATAAACAAAATGTGAACTCAAAAGAGCCGAGAACCGGAGGGCGTAGCTCCGTGGCTGGGACCTCGGCAGCTCAGAGCTCCGCAATCCAGAGCCTGGAGTCCTTTATATTTTTGTTTATTAAAATAAAATGGCAAATATTGGTAGAGACTATTTTATCTTCCCCAAATATTGGTTGTGACATGTCCCCACTGTCTCTATGCAAATCTACACCCTCAACACTGAGTCGTTTCTGAGCGACAATGTATATAGGACTAATGAAACAATTGTGAATGAAGCAAAATACAAGTCTGGATATGTTTTTGTGGCAGTTTTTGACGTTATAGAGCAGGGGTGTCAAACTCATTTTGGTCCGGGGGCCGTATGCAACCTACTTTGATCCCAAAAGGGCCGGATCAGAAAGCTCAGTTCTCTCTTCAAGTTGTTGTATTTTTCTCCATGTCTCGTAGTGGTGTTTAAGATTATATTCCTCGAGCAATGCCACTTGTTCCAAACACACTGAGCACAGATTTCCCATTCACCTCTGTCAACAAATAAGAATTAGACTATTTTTCTTGGGAAATCCTGAACTCAGCATCTGCTTTTCTCATTTTTTGACATTTTGCTGATGAGGGTCACGGTCGACAGTCAAAACTATCGTCCTTTAAGAGCGTTTGGAAAGAGGAAAGTCTTCATTTGTGCTGCTCTGGTGGGAGTTGCAACGTACAGAAACGCCGGAGACGCTGCTATGCTAAACGGTGCAGAAAATTAACAGAAAAATCAGAAAATTTTAAGTATTTTAATAGAAAAATCAGCCGAGGGCCAGATTAAAGGTCTTTGGAGGGCCGGATCTGGCCCCCGGACCGCATGTTTGACACATGTGTTATAGAGTATTTGTCTTTGATAAAAAATTCTTTAAAATTTAAGAAATTCACTAGAAGTAGGAATCCCTCTGTCTGTGTCATCGGTAGTCATCAAAAGTGCAGTCTACATTGTCATATACACTTAAATTTCAGTTTTTAATCACTAAGTATATCTAAAACATACAAAAATATCCAGTACTTGTAACCTTGCTTTCGTATATCGATCTCAGTCCTATTTCAGTTTCTTTTACCAAGCGTGAGTCAACTTTATGCACCAACCTAGACACGTCTCCATCAGTCGTGATCCAGTCCAGTGAATGTAACACACGACTTTGAGCCAGAAGGTTACTGGTTCAAATCTTGGCACTTTGAAATTGCCTCTATATGTGCAGAGACTCACGATGTCTTCTGCCATTGCACTGTCTCTAAGGGCCTGAATAATGCATCATCTGAAATCGCATTAAATTGGAGGTCTTTAAATTTTGTTTTGTGTTACTATAGTATAAGTGATTGAAGTGTCTGGAATCAGTGATTACAAAGAGGAGCTGATGGACCAAGCAGTGAAATTTACAAATAGGAATCCCACTGTCTATGTTATGGTCAATAGAAAAGTGTAGTAAAGGTCAAATATTACACAAAATTGACTCTTGTGAGCTTTAAGTCATGTTATAATGTTGTTACCTCCTCAAAAACAGACCTAGAGTTGTGTTTTGTTTCATGTTTCACACATGTTTAAGACAAATCCTGCGTATTTAAAGAGCCATTAAACAGTCTTTCGAAAATGTATTCTGCTCCTAAGCAAAATCTGAAAAATGACAGCCACAACAATCCAACACGGTTTGGTGCCTCCAGACTTCAAAACAGAGCGGACATTTGTGTTTGGATCACGGCGTTTCCCTTTGCTCCAGACACGGTGGGACATGGCGGTGCCCGGCGGTGCCCGGTAGGGTCAGGACTGAGAGGGGCTCCTCACGTACTGCCCGTAGACGCCAGTGTCTGCTCTCGTGACGTAATAACCTGCATCTGACTCACTGGGGCCATTAGTCAAACCCGGAAATTCAAATGTCCTGGCCGTAGTTGATCCTAAAGAGACCGTTGTGGATTTCTAAATCTGAGAAAAATAAAACTAGAGAAAAGTTGTCTTAAATCAAAGGGTCTGGATTTATTGAAGCAATTGTGCACAATTACAAAGAAATAAAGAAAACAAAACCTTCTGTCACTCACACAAGGCCTGTCTCTCCCTAATCTGAATGGCAAAACAAAAACAGGCTTCTTATACAGTCGACAAACATCATGAAATTAACATGAGGTAAAACATACGATAGTATTGATCTAAACAGTTCTCAAAAGGAGAACACTTGTCTGGGTCAACTGGGGCACAGATTAGATTGAACTCAAGGGGACCAATAATTCTAGATATTGAGAATGAATAGAGCAACAACTGGTTGTTTTAACAATGATGGATAAAGACAGAACATAGTGACCTGCCTTGTAGTAACCCAGAAACACCAGGTCACACCACTGCATGGGACCAGGAATACAGAGATGCTTTAGCAGTTGTGAGTTACTAGTTGTATAAACCCATATAATAAACTCTTTAGCTTAACAAAGTAAGACACGGCTTTGACCCAAAAGTCAGATTTTTAATAAATATGCACTAAAATGCCAAAGTAAGGCCAGGGATAGGGATACACTTTTATTTTAGACCCATTTACACAGATAATCAGTAGAAAAAGGTGATTTTGGTGTTTAGTGTCCCTTTAAGATGAGTTCTTCTCTCAAACACCATAATGCCACACTTTATACACTGCATAACAACTTGGTCACAGGCTTGTAAATCAGTCCTGAGGCCCCTAGAATCATTATATAAAGCGCCTTCAACACCCATGACAAGAAAAGTCGGCTCTTGCACCACTGTCATATTCTTGTGAAACAGCATCTTAAGTTTTGAAAACCTGATAATGTTTGCAAATGTTTGTCTGCTGTATAAGATCATTCATGATGCTGCTGCTTCTCCGCTAAAAGTTTGTTTCCCTGAGCTCTGAAACCACCTCCTGAGCCGCTCGATCCACTGTACCCGGTGAGTGCAGGATCCCCAAACGCAGGACAGCATTCAGCCTTTTCATGCACGGCGTCCGTCAGTGAAACATGTGACCAACAGAGCGGATCACATGGACAAACTATGGCACGTTCTCAACAGGTGAAACAACAGTGGCTCCTTTCAAACCAAACCTGTGCCCATAATGTGACTGAGGAGTGTCTGGAGAGTCTGATGTTCTGGAGTGAATGAATTTAATGATGATTTTGATTAGGGTGATGATTTTAAGGTGCTGAGAGACCTGGGTATGAATGAAGATACAGAATTGTTATGATGCTCCGGTCATTATAAAGACATTCTCTCTGTATGTTTGATTTTATGAACTATAACGTCAACCTGCCCAGAGACGACAGGTGGAAATGAGCTCTGGAGCTACAACCTGGAACAATCATCCCTCCTCCTGTTAAAGTTAATGTAGATTGTGCACTGCCCCTGTCTCATTAAATAAATAAACTAAACTAAATACTCTGTTCCACCTTGTGATGTCATGTAGCAATACAGGAAGTGCTCCAATCACACATGTTTGAGTAACTCTTTATTATTAGTCTACATCTCCAAAGCTCAAAATGCTCTGTTCCACCTTGTGATGTCATGAAGGGGTAGTTTTCAAGTTCACAGATACATTTCACCTTTTGTTCAGTAGAGATGGGCAATTCCAGGTCTGAAATAATGAAAAATGATTCTTAGATATACATGTTAGTTCTTCAACGAACATGTTGAAGAACTAAGCACAGATGTTGAGGTCAGGGCTCTGTGGGGCCAGACCATCAACAACACAACTTCTTTACGCTGAAGAGAGTTCTAATGACTTTGGCTTTTTCTTTTGTTCACTCAGTTTGCATTTTGTAAATTGATTAAAAAAAAAAAAAAAAATCATTATCATTCCTTGTTTACAACATTTTTTCACACCTGCCTAAAACTTTTGCACAGTGCTGTATTTATTTTATTTTTTTTCAAATATACAATGAAATATACAATGAGGGTTTAAGAATTCATCATCAGAGGGCTCAGCATGTGCAATATCTGCATTGTGCATTATACAAATGTAGAAAAATAATAAATACATTCGCATTTTATGTTTCAAATTCCATAATTCATGGCTTTGGGATTTGTGCAATAATTTAGAGAATTTATATAAGAAGACAAGAGACTGACAAACAAATATGGATTTCTGGCTAGAAAATTTACAGCAATGGATATGAAATTCTGATTGGATTAGGATTAAGTTCAACACATATTTTATAGTGGATTTTATAGTTTAATAGTGTCATATGGGCTCTTTAATTTCATTTTAAAACATACAAACTTGTCCATCTCCACTGCTTTCACCTATTGATTTTAGTTCTATTTCAATTTCTTTTGCCAGGCATGAGTCAGCGTTATGCACCAAAATCTTTTCTTCACCACGTTTACCTGAGAAAGCCAAGGACTCACATGGTCTCCACGAGTCCTCCAGCTCCTAATCATTACAATGTTAGATTGAGCCAGCACCCATCCGGACATGCCTGCCTCCCAGGAGCAGCCTGCCCAGTCACTGAGCTTCGATCCTGGGCAGGAGCGAGGGGTGCATGGGTGAGCTGGAGGAAGAGGATGACAAAGAGGCAGAGGAGGGGAGCGGAGCACTGACTAATGCCTATAGGGCAGGGGTACTTAATTACAAACTCAAAAGGTCCACTTACCAAATTTACAGTTTCCAGGGTCCGAAAAAGTGAGAGTTGGATTTTCTGTTCTGTTCGAAAGTGCGAAAAGCTAAAGGCTGAATTAAAGCCAATTTATGGTTCTGTGTCAAAACTGTGTCGACCGCAGTGCACCCATGGGTGTATAATAAGATTTTCTTCTATTTCTCTGCGTGCACCTCCGAAATTTTCTAACTACGCGTCAAAACAACACAGACAATAAGGACTGACTGGTTTTTAGACCTGGTTTTAGTCCTGATAAAGACCAGGACTAAAACCAGATCTAAACCAGGACTAAACCAGGTCTATAACAGGACTAAAACCAGGTATAAAACAGGACTAAAACCAGGACTAAACCAGGTCTAAAACTAAACCAGGACTAAAATCGGGACGCAAACCAGGTCTAAACCAGGTCCAAACAAGGTCTAAACCAGGACTAAACCAGGACTAAACCAGGACTAAACCAGGTCTAAACCAGATCTAAACCAGGACTAAACCAGGTCTAAAACAGGACTAAAATCAGGGCTCAAACCAGGTCTAAATCAGGTCTAAACTAGGACTAAACCAGGTCTAAACTAGGACTAAACCAGGTCTAAAGTGGGACTAAACCAGGACTAAACCAGGTCTAAACTAGGACTAAACCAGGACTAAACCAGGACTAAACCAGGTCTAAACCAAATCTAAACCAGGACTAAACCAGGTCTATAACAGGACTAAAACCAGGTCTAAAACAGGACTACAACAGGATTTAACCAGGATTTAACCATGCCGCGCCTCCTCCGGCCGCACGCAACGCACGCTTCCTGCGGCACGTCACGGGCCTCCTCCCACCACCCTCAGCGCACCTCCTCCAGCCGCACGTCACGGGCCTCCTCCCACCACCCTCAGCGCGCCTCCTCCGGCCATGCGTAACGCACCTCCTCCGGCCGCACGTCACGGGCCTCCTCCCACCACCCTCAGCGCGCCTCCTCCGGCCATGCGTAACGCACCTCCTCCGGCCGCACGTCACGGGCCTCCTCCGGCCACACGTAATGCGCCCCTACCGTGAAAATATGGTCCTGAAAAGAGTGCAGTCGAAATTTAATAATTACATGTTGGAATGGCGGGATGTTGAAAAAGAAGCTGATGTGCCACCGCTCCGACCACGGGGAAAAACATGTTGGAGTGCAGGACATTTGATAACAAATGGACACACCGCCACTCCGACAATTAGATGTTAATGTCAGAGTGGCGGTGTGTCAGAATGGCAGCCTGTAAGCGGTCGGGCAGGGATGGAGAACACAGCTTCACAGCAAAGCACAGGCCAATGAAATACTGCGTGGATCTGGAATGCTATGAAAAAAAAAAGCTAGAGAGAGAAATTTTTGTCTCGGCCCGGATGTCATTGCGTTTGGGTCCGGATCCGGACCGGAGTCCACCAATTGAGTACCTCTGCTATAGGGAGAGTATGTATGGGTGAGGAGGAAGAAGAAGAAGAGAAGGAGAGGGAGGAGGAGGAAGAGGAAGGAGGTGAGGGAGAAGGGCGAGAAGAAGATGAAGAACAAGGAGGAGAAGGGAGAAGAGTTGGGGAAGAAGAAGGAGAAGGAAGACATAGAAAAGGAAGAAGAAGAGAGGGAGAAGGTGGAGAAGAAGATAAAGAAGAGGGAGGAGGAGGAGAAGGAAGAGGAGAAGGAGGGAAGGAGGGCGAAGAAGAGAAGGAGGAAGAGAAGAAGAAGGAGGTTGAAGAGGAGAGAAGGGGTGGAGGAGGATGAAAAATAGGAGGAAGAGGAAGGGAAGACGGAGGAAGAAGAGGTGAGGGAGAAGGAGGAGAAGAAGATAAAGGAGAAGGAGGAGAAGAAAGAAGAAGAGAGGGAAAAGAAGGAGAGGAAAATGAAGAAGAAGGAGGAGAACAAGAAGAAGAAGAGGAGGAGATGAAGGTGTAGAGCTGAACATTGACTAATGCCTATAGACAGAGCCCACAGTCATTTCTCATGCAGATGTGTGTTTACAGCTCTCCAGAACATGTGGTATTCATTTGTACAAGACTTTGAGAGATGATCTATTTAAGACCTAAAGGATAATGTTGTGTAATGTTTAGGATTAAATACTAAAATATAAACTCGGCACAACCCGGGGCTTATCCCGTTAGAAATGTGGTGAACTATATTCACTTATGGTAAAATATTTAAAGGTTCTTTAATACACAAAATAGATTTTTGTGATCTTTAAGCCATGTTATAGTGCTGTTACAGACCTGGAGTTGTGTTTTGTTTCATTCACACATGTTTGAGTGATCCTGGTTTACTACTCTGTCCACATCTCCAAAGCTCAAAATGCTCTGTTCCACCTTGTGATGTCATGACGTGGTGGTAGCTTTTAAATTAACCCTTTTACCTGTAGTTTAGTAGAGATTCTCCAACTCGAGACCTGAAATTATCCCAATGATTCTAGTGAAGGTGTATGGAGTTTGACAACACACTGGAGCACTTCCTGTATTACCACATGACATCACAAAGTGGAACAGACTCTAAATGCATAGTGTTTGTGTGTTAAACATGTGTACAGTATGGATATATTGTATAGAAGCAGCTCTTAAGGTAAAAATTTGTCTACTGCCTGTTGTTCTCATCTAATTATAAAACGTTTTATTGTCCAAAAATCAGAAAGTGCAAGTTAGCATGCTAGCTGTTAGCTTTGCCATGACTGAAAGTTGTGAAAAACACTTATAAATTCATCAGGGTGAATAATTAGGATGCTCTGAATGCATAAGGTAAGTGAGGAGCAACTTTGGAACACTGAAAACCTTTTAAAATGAAGTAGTTCTGTTATTTATTTATTTTAAGACAGACTTTTAAAAATCAGATGCACCACTGACAACAACTACTCTGAAACTCTGAAGCTGCTCTTCAAAACTTTCATATAATCACACTTGAGACACTCTAACTAGGGCAAAATTAGCAAGAAATTTCCGTGACAAAAATTTGAATTACTTGACTGCATCCAGCCAAAAACAGAAATATAAAATGTGTATAGTGAATGGGCTCTGAGGTGTAGTGTTACCTGAACAGATGCATGTGCTGTCTCTCTGTAGTACTGTATATGTACTGTATATGTACTTGTACTGTACTGTACATATACTGTATTGTATATGTACTGTACATGTACTGTACTGTACTGTACTGTATATGTACTGTACTGTATTGTACTGTACTGTACATGCACTGTACATGTACTGTACTGTATATGTACTGTACATTACTGTACTGTACTGTATATGTACTGTACTGTATTGTACTGTACTGTATATGTACTGTACTGTACTGTACTGTACATTACTGTACTGTACTGTATATGTACTGTACTGTACTGTACTGTACATTACTGTACTGTACTGTATATGTACTGTACTGTACTGTACTGTACATGCACTGTACATGTACTGTACTGTATATGTACAGTATATGTACAGTATATTGAGTGGTGCTGGTTACATAAGAGCGTGCCGTGTGCAGAGCTGACCCGGTGCACTGGAGGAGAGCAGCCAACTGATGCCAATCTGTGACTACAACACTACACACTATACTACACACTATACTACACACTATACTACACACTATACTAGACGATACTAGGCAATACTACACACTATACTACACAATATTGTACACTATACTATATGCTATACTTCTCTATACTACAGTATACTACACACTATACTAGACGATACTAGACAATACTACACACTATACTATACTAAACACCATACTACACACTCTACTAGACGATACTAGACAATACTACACACTATACTATACTAAACACCATACTACACACTCTACTACACACAGTACTACATGAAAGTGCACACTATAATACACATAATACTACACTATACTATACTTCACACTATATAGTATAGTATACTATACTATATTATACTATACTATGCTATACTATACTATAAATATGTAAAATATGTAAAATATGTAGAAATATGTAAAACTGGAGAGGTTCACTTTATTGGATCTATACAACTGTAAACAAAAACGTAAGTCGCTTATTTTGACATGGCAGCGTAAATCAATAGTCGTCACTGTCAATTTAGGCTGCGGGGAGCTCATTTTGACGGGGCAGCCCATTTCATCAGAACACCAGCATGTCATATTGCACCGGTATGTGCCTAATTTTCTGTACTTGCTTCTCTCTCCAGTTTTATTTTCTTACTCATGAATACGCACAGGAATTGGCAGCGTCGTGTCATTTTGGTATGAAAAAAGTTTGTGTCAGCTGTCCATAGGAGGGGCCGACAGCTACACAGCTCTTTGTTGTTGCTCCCATTGAGCACTACAGTTTTTTACAGCAGAAGTCAGCTGATTTGTTTCCTTTATTAAGTTGTTTTAGATGAATATTGCAATTTAAAATGCTTACATCTTAACACAATGATTCATGATTGATGACACAAGCAGAATACAAGGTCTTCTTTAATAACGCATCATTGAAAGTGAAAATATTAGACAAAATCAAATGAAAACTCACTATAATAGCCCACACAGACAAGTGATGGAGGTGCAATAAGTAATAAATACAATAAATACACTGATTTGAAGAGGAGGGAATGGGCAGATCAGGGAGGCTGATGGTTTTACTGCAGCGGAAGAAATGATCAAACAAGTTGCAATTGAAACTTCTTGACAAAGAACTGCCAAGAAATGCATATTATAGTTATTTTATCTTACCAGCACTAACCTTCCTCCTAGCAGCACCCTCTCCTCTCCTTCTCCTCTACTCCTCTCCTCCTCTCCTCACACTACTGCATCTCTTTATTCAAATATAAGCAGAGTTGCGTCTGGCAGATAGTTGGAGTTTGGCCCTCTCCTCCGTCCTTTTCTCTAATGAGCTCCTTTATGATGACATTCTCGTGCTTTTGCTGCAATCATCATTTTCTCACTATCTTACCAACATCCGAGTGGTACAGTAGCTAAAAATTATACACAAGTAAGAGTAAATTTACTTTGAAATAATACTCAAGTATAAAGTATTGATCTGAATTACATAAGAGTAGTAAGTATTACAGGTAGTAAGAATTAGAAAAGCATTAGTAAATAAGATTAACTAGGGACATAGCTTCTGATTAATGTTGCTTCAAAATGTTCCTCTAGTGCTACTATAAGCACAAAGTAGAGGTCCAAAAAATTACTCAAGAGTACAATTTTTTGTGGAAAACACTACTCAAGTAAGAGTAACTTAAGGGGTAACTGTGGGAACAGGGCATTTAATTTATAATTTGAACTGAATGAAATTAGACAAAGCAGCAAATTATGAAAAAATCTGGTATTTTTCTCAGTTGTAGACTTACTCATAGTGGGAAGAGGAACCAAAACTTTTACTCAAGTGTAGTGGTGGAACATGACAATGTAAAAGTAGTAAAATACTGTAGTATAAATTTTAGGTATCTGTACTTCACTTAGACAGTGGACACTTTTTACTTTTACTTCACTACATTTAAGAGCAGGTATCAGTACTTTCTACTCCACTACATTTTTGAACAGGACTAAGGTAAAGTCAACATATTTTTTTATTATTGTGTGAGACCTCCTGAAAAGGCTGAGGGTTTATTTTTTAACACATTAGTAGGTTCAGCAAAAACGTACACATAAAAACAGATGTAATGTTTCAACACAAATCTGTATTAAACACACTATATTTAAAATGATATTACATTTCAAAATCAGCATGAAATACTTTTACTTTTTACTCATGAATTACATTTTTACTACATTTTTAAGCAGGTACTTTAATACTTTTACTTAAGTGTATTTTTGCTCTGGTATCTGTACTTCCTCCACCACTAAGTAAAAGTACTGTTACTTCAATAAAAAGTACTACTCAACAAAGAGTAAAAATACACTGTTATTAAAGTACTCTGAATGAACTATGTAAATACGAATATACCCACCTCTGAGTACTACCGTGTACTGTTTACTTCAATAAAAATATTACTCAGGAAGAAGCAAAAGTACACTGTCATTAAAGTACTTTGAATGAACTAAGTAAATATGAATATACCCACCTCTGAGTACCACCGTGTACTGTTTACTTCAATAAAAATATTACTCAGGAAGAAGCAAAAGTACACTGTTATTAAAGTACTCTGAATGAACTATGTAAATACGAATATACCCACCTCTGAGTACCACCGTGTACTGTTTACTTCAATAAAAAATATTACTCAGGAAGAAGTAAAAGTACACTGTTATTAAAGTACTCTGAATGAACTAAGTAAATATGAATATACCCACCCCTGAGTACTACCGTGTACTCTGGAGCATTCCTCTGCCTCTGATATACACACACACCAGACAGTACACAGCTCATTCAAAATATTGGCACTGGGAACAAAAGCTGGCAGCTGATATCAAGCAAAACAATGATGATAAATAGAAAAGAAGTGATTTGTTTTTTGTTTTGCCTCCACAGCACAGAACAAAGGGGTCTGATTGCGTACTCCATTTGCATGAGTGTGTACAGAGCACAGCAGGCGGTGATACGAGGGTCTTTTTTCAGCCTATGAAGCCCAAACGCAGCCCCGAGCACATTACCTCCCCACTGCTGCTTCATTTTTATGTTTTCTTTTTTAAATACGAGGTCATTTATAAACAGTTTGCAGTGTCAGATGAAGTACTCAGTTTTGTTATTTAAGTAAAAATATAGATATAAAACCAAGAAGTTACTCAAGTAAAAGCAAAAGTCACATGAAAAAATTGTCTTAAGTAAACATTTAGGTATCTGTCTAAAAATGTACTTAAAGAGTAAAAAATTTAAGTATTTTGCAGATATTTTTAGAACAATTAAAGGATGAAATGTAAGGATTTAAAGTGATTCAACTGACTTCTTATTTTTTCTAGACATTTTTGTGTTTGTGTGTCTTGTGTTACTCAAATTAAATGTGATAAAAAAGGTTCAAGTTTCAAGGTTCTTCATTTGTCATTCAAGCATGTGAAAGAAACACGACTGAACAAAATGTGTTTCTCGAGGCCCAGTGATCAAGAGAGATAAAAAAGCAATATTAAAAGTACATCAAGAGCATTTAGCAGCTTCAACAGACAAGTACAAGTAAAACAAAAAGCCTCAGCCTTTTCAGCTGGTCTCAAACCAAAAAGAAAAGTACTTTTTACTTTTCAGTCCAGATCTAAAATGTAGTGGACTAGAAAGTACAGATACACATTCTCAAATGTAATTAAGTAAAAGTAAAAAGTATCCACTGTAAAAATTACTTAATACAAATACATAAAACGTGTACTTCAGTATTGTATTTTTACTTTTGTACTTTCCACCATTGGTCCAAAGTTACTTCTCACCTACCTTCTGCATTCAGAGCAGCCTAATTATTCACCATGATGAGTTTATAAGAGCTTTTCACATTCTCAGAGACGAGTGTGGAGTTTTGTCTTAACAGTGATGCTGAGAACCACTAGCATGCTATACACTTCCTCACACTTCCTGATTATCAGACATGGGAAAAATCAGGTACAGGGCCTTTAACATGGAGACTGGTGATGCCTTTTGAAATGAAATGGGGATTTGGTCCATTATAACGGCAGAGTCAGTGTAGACCATAGACCGCATATAAATGGACGTCGCAAACAGGACGTGAGCATGGGGGCACCTCTGGCTCCATCGACTCTGGCGCCATTCACTTTGTATTGAAAAAACATCATCTCTCTCTGTAACTGCTGCTGTCAGGCTCCTCATTTTGGGTATAAAATGTTCATATTAACCCGCTTTCAATGTGATGAGAAGGACAAAAATGTAAATAATGAACAAAAAGGTATTTTCAAATGACAGACCACAAAAATGAGAAAAACAAAATCATATCTGAAGGAGCGATGCAAGAAACACAAATGTTCAAATAATAATAATAATAATAATAATAATAATAATAATAATAATAATACATTTTATGTATTAGGCGCCTTTCTGGACACCCAAGGTCGCCTTACAACAACATAAACAAATTAAGTATGATTAAAACATACAGTTAAAAGTCTATAGTTAAAGTGGGACAGTATATAAATATAGTAGATAAATAATTTCATATTGTCATCATAAAGCTATTGTCACAGAGTAACCACAACTTTTATTTGTCTATACTTTTTTACTTTGACTTCACTATATTTGAAAGCAGGTATCTGTACATTCTACTCCACTACATTTTTGACATTTTTGACTATATTTTTCTTGACAAATCAAATCCTATTCCTAATATGAAACGCCAAATTCACTCCCGTAACTGCTAGTCTCAGTGAGCTCCATTTGACTGAATGCTATGGGTGACGTTACAGTCCCTTAATCCACTTCTTTATATGATGGAGTCTGGTGATGCCCTGTGGAATGAAATGAGAATTTGGTACATTTTAATTGTAAAGTCGCTGTAGACATAAACGTGGTTATGATTGGTGATTATCAGGCTCACATGGTAGTTGAGAGCAGTGTAGAGGTTTAGGTTTTTGCCCTGAAACGATAGAGTTGCAGGTTCAATCCTAGGTGAAATATATGTAAACACAGGCCAACATTTCGATCTAACAGTTATAATTTTTGAGGCAGTGAGGGAAGGGCATCTGGCATAAAAAACAACTCAGCCCAGTCAGTATTATATATTGTTTTGAATAGGAGCCAGTAGACATATTTTTTAATTGACTACACGCTTGTTTTGATTAAATCTACAAATGAAATGACTAACGATCCAATCAGTTATAATAATGACAAGGTCCATTTATTATGTGTACCACAATACCACAAAACTGGCAAATTGTAGTAGTGGAAATTAAATTATAGTAACTCATCATTATATAGGGCCTATGTTGTAAGCCTATTCTGTCCGAAGTGCATTAACAAAATAGAAAATAATATATATTTGGGTCAAAAATATACACTTGTTTTAATGCAGGTGATCATATTATAAACAGTGACCCCTAGTGTGGGTGTATGGAATTACGTAAATGTAATTTTTAAGATTTCCAATGGGGACAGTTTTGTGAATGGACTGATTCAAATACATAAAATGAATAAACGGTGTAGTAACAAATAAGATTACTACATCAAAAGTGGTTTGTAGTAATGTTATTTCTCAAAACTTTTACTAATTAATATGTTTCTAATTGATTTCAGATGATATAACGTTCTATAAACCAATAATATTTGATACAGATGGGTAAAAATTCATATTGTTAAAGTGTAGATTTTAAAGGATCTGTTCAAGGTCTAGTCATTAAAATAAATCACACTGAAAAAACTGTGTGAGAGGGGTTGCTCAAATTGCAAACACAAATTTGACAACAATGACATGACTCTTTTTTTTTTTTTTTTTTTTTTTTTTACGATGCTCTGTCCAGCATGTTTAAGTCTGACAAAGCAGCACAGGTTTATTTATCTAATAAATAAACTTGCCACATGGAGAGTGCAGTGTGTTCTGCTGTACAATCCTAATTTTCTGGTCCACTATTGTAGAAGAGAATAAAAGGTGCTTCAACTATATTTAAACATGTGCAACCCAAAGTAGATCATCATAATGTAATTGTATTATTCCTGTATCCACAGACCAGAGCTACTTCACAGGAAAAGTACAAGTGGAAAAGTACAACGCAATGTAGTTAATCATAATGGAAGTGTTCTCAGCTCCAAACAGACCGTTTTTCACTGTACCTGTGCTCTCTGTGTGTTTGATTCTGTTTAAGACAATACAGAACTGGGGAAAACTAAAAACCCTTCAAGGGCATTTAATGCTGCACGTTAAAGTAACTGTGTCAGCACAATTGAATTATATATTTAAAAAATAAAACCATTAAAAAGGCAAATTTTCATGATAAGGTAATCTAACATAAACATGCATATGCAGCTTGATTTGATCACATTTCATCAACCTGAAAAAAAAGGATCTTTCAGATTTTTTTTAAGGGTTTGGGTGGTTCCTGCAACTTATATATTATATTTTTCACACTGACAGTCCATAGACCAAATATATGAATCGTATATATGAATAAAAATAAAAATAATAATAATAATTTTTAAAAAATCTGTGTTTTCATTTTTGTTTTAGAGACAAATAATAAAGAAAAGGGTTGTTTTTACGTTTTCTTATTTTTGGTTCTATATTGAAAAATGAACGAACGAATGATACACGGATTGTTCTCTATTCGGTTGTTTTTATTACTATAACTTCTATAATTTTGTTTACATTTTGACAGAAAAAAACAAAACAAATCATGACCAATTCCAGCAGAATTTCTAAAAACAAAACTGTAATACAAAGAAGTCTGAAACTCATAAGGTGTTTTGACACCGTCTCCATCACTTTCTTATGCATTATAATATTATTTACCAAGAGCAACATGCACACAGGCGATATACGAGTATTAGTTACATAATGAGTAGTGTCTGATTGTGAACAGAACACGCCTGTGCAGAGCTGTGTGCTGCTGCTGCTGCTGCTGCTGTGATGGGGAGCCTGCTGCTGCTGTGCGTAGGATGCCTCGTGTCTCTTATTCTCTTTGATTCGCTTTTCTTTTTTTCAATCAAACACTCAGACCCCGGCAGCACATGTCTTTATATTTGTCACATGTCTCTACACTGGGCGCATTTTAGGAGTGTGAGAAAAAGGCAGAGATGGGGAGAATACTTGAAATGTATTTAGTTACAAAATACTAAATACCTAATCCAATCAGAGTAATGTATTCTAGTACACTTTTGCATTGAGTTGTATTTAAATGGTAGTGTAAAGACATAAAGTATTAAAAACAGCTTCATGTTTGTCTCACTATTTGTTATGCACAGAAAAGTAACTGAATACATACAGAGAACATGTATTCAGAATAATCATTATGAGTAACTGTTTTCTAGTACAGTTACTTTTTCATTTGGTGATATTCAGAGTACAGGTACTTAAATCTAACTAAAAGTCAACAGCATACATGGCGGTGCTTAATCACAAAATTTAGGCTTCAAACTGCACATTATTAGTAAAATAAAATAGAAAAAAAATGCTCTTATAGAATGTGCATGTGTGATTTTTCCTATGTGCAACTGTGTGAAAGTATTCTAAGTATTCAGAATACAAAACTCTGATTGGGCCATGTATCAGAATATGTTATGAAGTAACAAGTATTTAGTATTCTGCAACTACATACATTTTCAAAGTATTCTTCACATCACTGGTTATGCATTTCCTTTCACTACCTGCAAGGAAAAGTACACAAGGACAAACTACAAGAACAGTATTTTCTATTTTTCTCATGATTCTGTGCAGTTTGAAGCTTAAATTGATGTATACCTTTGATTTTAGATACATAACCCTGAATCCTACCAAATGAAAAAGTAACCATAGACTATAGGTGCACAAATGTAGTCTTCTTAATACCTAATCTCTGTGCATGTATTCAGTTATTTAACAATACTGGGAAAAGATGAAATTCTGCTGTTGTGGTTCACCCTTTTTTGCATCTTAATTGGTATATTTCTGTCTTCTGATTGATTGTTATGAGCCTCTGAATATGTGCTAGGCTGCTATAGTATTGATTTTGGCAACAAATGCACATCACAAGAATTATATAACTATGTGGTTTGTCAACACATTTTCACATAGATAACACATTTTGAAGTACAGTATATTGCTGAAGAAAATATAGACAATAAACAAAAATGAAACTAAATTATGCCTTGATTTACTGTTTTGAAATCGCTATATTCTGTAGTGGAGAAGACAACAAACATTATTAATTTATTTGTGGATTATTTTCTTTTTTCTGTTTTTAAAGATCAATTTTAAGAGTTTACACATTCTTGCAAGTCTAAATTAATAAATACATTTGGCGATTATAAAAATCTCCCTCTGGGTGGCACTGTTGACTGTCCCAAGAGAGTTTGACTACAGAGCGATTACTTTTCATACTGATCCACAGCTTTGCTTTTTATGTGTAAGCATTGATGTATGGTATAATTGTATCAGAAGGTTGGGAATGCCAGGTATCCTATTTTTTATTTTTCGTAATATATAAGTCTGTATAGTGTGATTTTTACTTCATATCTGCCCAAATTGCATAATTATTTATTATTTTAATTGATTTGCTTTATTAATATATTTAGCACAATTTGTAGGATTGAGAATTTTGTTATTTTCATTTATTAACCACAAAATAATTTGAATATTTTCTCCTGTTCTCGCGAGATCATCTTCAAACGAGACTTCACTTAGAACGCGCAATTTAAACGTTACTTATTTATTTTATATTTACTTATTTATTTAACTTCTTAACGCACACATCCTTATGGTAACTACAAATCTTAAAAATATTCTGAAGTTTTTATTTTTATTTTTTTATTGCTGCATACGCCCTTCTCGCCTCCACCGCACCGCATGCCTCCACTCCCCGTTCATTTGCGCGTCCCTCCGGGCAGTACTACCTACAACTACTCCCGCCGCACCATCTCTGCCCAGTCCACAGCCCCTCAGCCCAGCCTACGGGAATGTCAAGCGAACCGGACCGCAACGGCATCATGGGTACGTCTATTTAACACTTTTACACCCACATTTAACCTCTCAGATGCTAACTTTTTCGCTAACTTTTCCGACCGCACACGGAGAGGCATGTTTACAAACGCGATCCAACTTCCACTGCTGCGATTCGGGTTAAACTTGTTAGCTTAGCATCGTAATTAACGCATAACTTAACACCAGAACAGCTAACTACTTTGCTGTTTGGTTTATTTGGCGTAAAAGGCTAATCGGAATGGTGCAAGACGAGTTCTTCCGGGGAAATGAAGCAGTTTTTTGGAGCCATCTCACGCTCCTTTTCTGCCGCCCACATGCTGCGCGGCTCTGGCTCCGGTTGAATGTTAGCAAGCTCATGCATTTATTTCTGGTGCAAAAAAAAGTTGTGCAAAAGTGGTGAGAAATTGCATGCTGGTTTTCTGATGCAGCTGCTTTTTCATTTGATGGTATTCAGAGTGCAGTTGCTTCAGTCCAACTAAAAATCAACACAAGTGATCACACAATTTAGGCTTCAAACTGCACAATATTAGTATAGACGGGACAGTAATGAGCAATGTGTCCCCTGTCCCAGCAGATTTATCAAATACTAGTTATTTGTTCCAGTTTTATACAAGAAATGACCCAGGTGTCCCTATTTTCTACTATTTTGTCTTAAACCAGGACTATATCAGGTCTATTTCAGGTCTAAAAAGGGTGACCAGACGTCCCTATTTACCTGGGACAGTTCTAGTTTTGAGCCCTGTGTCCTCTGTCCCGGCCATAACCAGTTTTATACAAGAAATGTCTGAGATGTCCCTATTTTTGACCAATCTGATACTTTAAAGTACAGTAAAGAGAGGCATACATTGTCACTTGTTGAGGTAAAATACACAAAAGCTGCTTAAAAATGACCAAAACACAAAGAAAATATGACTATACTGACTCACATGGCATTAATGTGAGTCAGTATAGTCCAATTTTCTGTAGACAAGTTTTCCTTGATTACGCGCAAGCTCGTTTCCAAATTTTATTATTACCAACCAACCCAAACCTGGGATGTCCCAGTTTTTTATTTTGAAATTTGGTCACCCTATAGTAGTAAAAAGAAATAGAAATTAATTATAATTTTTGTGCAACTCTGTGTGAAAGTATTATAAATATTGAATATCAAATATCAGATTGGGCCATGTATCAGAATATGTTATAAAATACATTTTAAAGCAAGTATTTAGTATTCTGCAACTACATACATTTTCAAAGTATTCTGCATGTCACTGGTTATGCATTTCCTATCACAACCTGCAAGGAAAAGTACACAAGGACAAACTACAAGAACAGTATTTTCTATTTTTCTTCTTGATTATGCGCAATTTGAAGCTTAAATTGAATGTGCATCTCAGTTTATAAATTTTGATTTTAGAAAATTAACTTCGATATCTACCAAATGAAAAAGTAACCGTAACAGAATACAGGTACACAAATGTAGTATTCTGAATACCTATTCTCTGTGCATGTATTCAGTTGCTTAACATTACTGGGAAAAGATCAAGTACTGGCTGTTGTGGTCCACCCCTTTTTGGCATCTTAATTTGTATATTTCTGTCTATATTCCCACAAATCTTAGTAGTTTATTCGATTATAGGCTGCACTTGCTTCCATATGTTTGTAGTTCACTTTAAGCTGTAAGCATAATAGTCAAAGTTGGGTATAAAAATTCTTGACATCCCAAATCTTAGAAAGAGGACCAGAGAGGCTGTGTTTTTGTTTTGCTTTGGTAGAATTTTGGTACTTACTACTACAAGTCTTAAAGATGCACTGATGTATGGATTTAGTTAATTCAATTGTGAATCACTTTCTTTTTTCTTTATTCTAGCAATTTTAAGAGTTTACAAATTCTTGCAAGTCTAAATTATTAATGAATATGTTACAAAAAGTTGGGTGATTATAAAAGTCTTGGAAATAAATGGAGAAAATGATCAAAAAATTAATAAAAATCTCTACTACTTACTGCTACAAATCTTAAAACTGCACTGAGCAACTTTTCTGGTTGAGGTTACACTACTGCATGTTATCACTTTACCTGGGTTATGGTTGCCAGGAATGTTCCAGAGTATGGCATTAAACTTGTGTGTCAAATCTTGATTCAATTCCATTTGTTTTTATTGCTCGAACATGCATTCTTACTTTATGTTGGACTTGCCTCAGTACAGATCTGACCCATAACTTGGCCTTGTGTCTTTACCTTTCTTGTCTCCATGGAGATAGAAAAGACGGTGGAACATTCAGGCAAAGTAATATTATTCATCATGTAGACAAGCAGATTGCAGACCCTCCGCTAGAAAAGTTACACAATGCACCTTTAAAAGTATAAACCTCCACATTTTGACCCAATAGTGAAGAAATTACTTGGTCAATAAGATGTTAACTTTGGCACCAGTTTCTGCTCTTTGTGGACCAGTAATGACTAGTGATTTAAAATAACCGAAATATCGTGATATCATATTGTCAAAAGTCTCACAATAATATCGTGGGCTGTCACAATATATCGAAATATGTTTTTTACTTGAATTCTTGGGATTATGACAGTAAAAATTCACACCAAAATCTTGTCATGGGATTTTAAAAGCAAAGAAATGCTATATTTACAATTATAGCCTCTCCAAAATATCGTGATAATATCGTACTGAGAGATCTGGATATCGTTACATCACCATAATAATACTTTACATAATCATAATATTAACCATAAACTGGATCAATCTTCAGTTTACATTTGATTGATTTATTCTATTAATACAAGTCTCTATACACAGTTCACATCCATTTAATATGAAAAAGTAACACACACCGTTTATTTTCTTGTAATTGTAGAATCACATGCAGAACAAATTTTGCCAATCATTCGAAGTTCCTTTATTACACAAAATTGACTCTTGTGAGCCTTTAACCATGTTAGTATTAGGTTTTGTTTTATTCACACACATTTGAATAAACATTTATTATTAGTTTGTCTACATCTCCAAAGCCCAAAATGCTCTGCTCCACCTTGTGATGTCATGAAGCAGTAGTTTTAGTTAACAGCTACATTTTATGTTTAGTTCAGTGGAGATAGGTAATTTTAGGGCTGAAATTAAATTATCCAAATGATTCTAGTGATGGTGTATGGAATTTAAAAACACAATGGAATATTTTCTGTTTGAGACAATAACTAAATAGCCTAAATATGCAAGATTTGTGTGTTTAAGCATGTTTGAATGAAACAAAACACAGCTCCAGGTATGTTTGCGATGAGAAAACAACATCACAGATCAGAAAATGGAGTATTCTGGACCTTTTAATATCCTTAAATACAGGATTGTAGTGAGATTTAAAGGTGGGGGGTCTTCTTTGGGGGGTCTGTCGTCTGTTGTTTGGACAGTGGCAGTGACAGAGCACAGATGGGACCACAACAGTGACAATAATACCACAGGAAGTGTAAGGTTGGACATACTTGCCGTTTTTAAGTGAGGGGAGGTCTGTGTGAAACTACTTTTGGTTCATTATATTCACGTGTAGTTGTTTTCAGATTATGGCGGGTTTCTTCATTGAATTTGAATCAAGATCGAGATTCAATCATCTTTAATTGAAATAAAATCATGTTTTTTGTTTTGTTTTTTGGTTAGGGGTCCGTCACCTGCATGATTTTATGGATATGTCATTGCTTTGAAATGTTCCACAGTATGACATTAAACAGCTCTACTTGATTTTTTTTTTTAATTACAGGTGGGTTTATAGCTCATAATACTTAGAAAAACAGGCATTCTGACTGTGAGCGGGGTCACATCCTCACAGATCTGACCTGTAGCTTGGCCTGGTTTGGTCTCCATGAAGATAGAAAGGTTTAATGCCACACTGTGAAACATTCCAGACAAAACGATAAGATCTCCATGGAGAAAAGCATTTTGTATGGAGAAAAGCATTTGATGGAGCCTCCACCAGTCAGTAAAAGTGTGGGTTTGGAGCAGAGTTTGAACTTTGGAGGAATGCGTTTTTGTCTTGGCAACAATTAAAAGTCTGTTGTGTTTGAAACCAATAGTGAAACACATTTTTTAATAAGAAAACATAGAATTTAATCAAAAATCAAGATTTATTGATATGGGGAAATAAAAATGTGATTCTTTATTTTGCCGTATCACTCAGGCCTGTTTCAGATCTAAAATATAGTGATGTCCCACTGTGAAATAAAGCAAGAGTCAGAAATATAAGATACTAACAATCAGTGAAGATGAACATTTATAAAACATACTTATTGTGATAGAGTAAAAAGCAATCAAAACTGTCAGAGGCATTGTTGGAAATATTTTTAAAGTCCTCTATTGGTACATGGGACGGGCCCATATATATATTGCATATATATTGTATGTTAGACCCTATTGAACCTGCTTTGTTTTGGTAATAAACTGAAAGAACTACACTGCTGCTATGGTCTTATCTTTGTTAGTTTTCAGTGAGTGCAGCCAACACGAAGGAAGAGTTTTAAATATTATGACATATCACAATAATGATACACTAAGAGCTCAGCCAGGCATTACTGCATAAAACTTAAAGGGAAGAAATAAAACATTAAAGTAGTGTTCTCATGATGACATTTCAAACTCTATTTGATACTAAGGAAGTGAATATATTCTCGATACAGTTCAGTACCACACTGAAGATGGAAATGACTTCTGTAATAGTACTTTCTGTATGTGGTCCAAATGAAATCTACTTATTTATTTATTTAAAAGGGACAATGCACATTAATGGACACATGAAGACAAGTGTAGTCCCTTTATTTATACTTTATATATAGTTTAAGACTCATCTCTTCTCCCTGGCATTTAGAGCATTTCCTGGTTAAATAAAGGTTAAAAAAAAAATGGGTGCATTCAGGCTTTAGGTCGAATTACATGGGAGAGACGGCAAATGTTGAGGAGCTACGACCCTGCGTCAGGCCAGAGATCCACCACAGTCGCTTCAGACACAGGACACAGCGCCGACTTTCTCCCCTCCGCTATTTCTCCTCTTCAAATGTCGTTACGCTCGGAGATTTCCATCCACATGCAGCGAGGAAGAAGAAAAAACCTGACTGATGCTTCATGTGTGATGTTGAGCCCAAAAGTTTGTGATGGAGACGTTTTATTGAACCCCGAGAGTCAAGAGGGGACTGTCGCCTTTTAGTTTTTATTCCAGAATCTGCCTCTTCTGCACTTTTCTTGTCTTGGCGTGGCCCAGATCATTAAATGGAGGGAGATATGCGCTGGAAAAGTTTGGTTTGATCAGAACTTGTGCCTCATCTTCAAACATAATGCTGCTCTTCTGTTTCTAAATCATTTAGGTGCAGCTACAAAATAATTCTTAATTAGTCAAAATGATACCTGATAAATCTGGATACTGCCCAACCCTAAAAGACACAAAAGAATTTTTTAAAGGATGGATATTTGCCCAAATGAGTAGCTAATTTAAATTCCCCATTTTAAAAAGAATGTCCTTCAAATAGGAACTTATTTCTAATTTGAAATACCATGCAGGCAGGAACAATGGAAGATAAGGGTACTCAATATGAAGCTTTGTCTTGTAATTATTTTGAATTTGCTCAGTAGACAAAATTATAGTGGATTAGTCGACTATAGTGGAGTGGAAGTCCTCATCTTTCAACACATAAGAAATCATAGGCCCAAGAACAGGTAAAGAAGACTCGTATTATGTAGTACAACCCACAGTACATGTACACACACAAGTCTCAAGTATTTGACATACTTACACGTGTCTCCGGTTTCACTCGGGCTGATTATCACCACTGCATTGTTGACCAGATTAGCAAACTCAGCTATGTAACTTTTCTTGTTATAGCGCTTTGGAATTTGATATATGATGCAAGCTTCCATAATCCGAAGGGTGTATCTACTCTCAGTATTAGGAGGCTTTATCGTATTACTTTAAAAGCCTCTAGACTAAGATGCATTTATTGTAATTTGATGGAATTTGACCAGACCACAGTGCTTTACTTAGTGCAGCCAAGAGAAAAAGTGCTATTAAAAAGTACTTCTTAGTTTTAGTGTTCTCTTTGTTTGAAATATTCCAACAGTGACTTTGTTTACACGTCTTGTATTACACAAAATTGACTCCTGTGAGCTTAAAGCCGTGTTAGAATGTTGATATCTCATCAAAAACATACCCAGAGTTTAGTTTTGTTTGCTTCACACATGTTTGAGTGGCAATTGCAGGACTGAAATCATCCAAATAATTCTAGTGAAGGTGTTTGGAGTTTAAAAACACAGTGGAGTACTCCCTGTTTTATCACATGACATCACAAGGTGGGACCGTGTTTGCTGTTTGAGGGAAGAACTCAGCCTAAATATACAGAATTTGCTTGTTAAACATTTATGAATGAAACAAAACACAAGTCCAGGTCTGTTTTAGAAGAAGAAACAACATAATAACAGATCAGAAAATGGCATAATACCGGCCCGTTTACGTTTTTTTCTTTTAACAAATTGCACAATCTGATGTGAGTAATTAGAGGGACCAAGATCAGAGATGAATTTTGCTGTTGACATGTTATTTTAATAGTCTTAGAACTCAGGAAATTTCATAATTATCTGTTTTTGAGTCATCATGTGAGCCAAAGATGCCAATAGTAGCTGTAGTTAGGACATGTTGTGTCATAATTTCTTTGAAGTAACTCTCGCATTCTTGACTCAATGAAGTCTAAACTTGTAGAAATGTAACGCAACAGGGATTTTATTGTCCAATGTGAAAATCCTTCTCAGGTAAAAAGTAGATCTCCTTGTTGCACTAACTAAACTAAACTCCCCAAAGTTTTGTAACCAGTGTCGTAGCATGGTTCTAAATATCATCTCTTCTCTTCTTATTCCTCCCTGTTATTTCTCTATCAGATCTTATACAATTTTTTTGTGTTCATTGCTTATTACAAAATGTTTTAATTGTGACACAAACTCAATCAATCTTTTAAGTCCAAATAGTTTTCATATTTTTATTCTGACTTTGCGGACTTGTTGTGATCACTTCAGTGTATGGCAACGATCTCGTAATTCGCCAGGGAAGGGCAGATTTTTTTGTTTGTTTTTGTTTTGTTTTTATAGCCGATATCATTAGTCGATATTTGCCAATACTGATATTTAGCTTTTAAAACCCATAACAATGTCCACAACTTTATCTTAAGTTGAAGTTGAAATCACAAATAAACTTTTCACTGTACTTTTCTGGAATATAAAACTGTTAGTTGCATGTTTGTGTAAAAATACAGTAATATAACACTTTTCTATTTCCCCTTTTGGCATTCGTGGGCACACAGAGAATGGGGCAGTACAAAAAAAAGAAATATCGGCATCAAATATTGGTACTGAATGGTAACGTCAACTGATACCACTATAGACGGATCTGTATCGATATCGGCCGATCTCTGTAATTCACCAAAAAGCCATGTTAATTCTCACATTGCTACATCAAAGTGAGGCAGCCAAATTGTACATACGCAGCTCCACATACATAGATTCTTAGTATTAACATGTCATGAAGTGAAATTGATCTTATTGTATTGCAGTTTATGGCCTCCAGCTCCACTCAACCTCTTGCTTTAGCTCAGCCTCTGAACCTGCTGCTTCACTGAACTCTCTCTGCTCCCTGCCTCTCCCCTTCAGGCGATATCAGAGAGCTGAGTCTGAGCCAGTAGAATATAAAACAAGTCAGTTTTAAAGCTGCACTGTCACTTTTTGATTGTTTCTATGGATATGCCATTGCTCTGCCCACAGTATGACTTTAAACAGCTCTACTTTACATTTATTCAGTTACAGGTGGTGTTACAGCTACAAAAAGACCTACAAAAACAGGAGCAGGATCGCCTCTCCACAGATCTGACCTGATCTTGATCTCATTTGGTCTTCATAAAGATAGAAAGGTTTAATGCCATACTGTGAAATATTCAAAACAAAGCAATAACAAAGAGAAAAGCGGGCCCTCCATCAGAAAAGTTCCACAATGCACCTTTTAAGAAAAAAAAAAATCTATTTGCTAATTGTGAGTTAATTTAATGGAGACGTGTACAGCCAATACTGGTGCAGAGTTCAGACTTTGGCGGAATACATGTCTTGTTTACGCTCATGAAATCAGTGTTTTTATTTTGTTTTTGAAAAGAAAAGAATTTAACTTGAAAACACTAAATCGGACAACTTGAGGAGGAAAAGTGTCATTCACTTTTTTGCCATATTGCCTAGTGTAACTACATGTACAGTATTTGCTGTATTAGTTCGAGCGTAAACTATAATGTATAACTGCCCTTGATTTTAAACTCTTATCTTTCTCTGTCATTCTTTTGTGTATCTTTTGGCAGTACTTCAGTAGAACCTTTTAATACATTTCTTTAAAATAGATGATCAACATGAGAGGGCCTAAATAAGATAAAGCAATGAAAGGACATTTATATTTTTGGCAGAGCCTTGAAGCAGTGCAAAATGGGCCTATAATTGTGCTGTATATCTGTGTGACCTCTGTATGAGCCTCAGTGCAGTAAGCCTCTGAGCTAATCCCATTACCCACAAGGCTCAGTTCTATGGTCTGTGAGTGACAGGCCACTGTCAGATGCACATCAACAGACAGTCAGCTCGGCTACCTAAAAGTCCAATGAAAATAGGCCCTAGTAAATGTTTTTCTTTTTTCTTTTTTTTCCTTTTTTTGTTACTCAGTATTTCTTTTCTAAGTTGGCACAACAGTTGTAGTGGTTTACACAGCAGTATGTCTCAGGGTGATATGGCGACAGGTTTAATGGAAGTCAGAGCAGGGACTGTAATCTTTCAGACAGCAGAAGCTCTTTAGATTTTCATTCTTAACATATGATTTATTTAAGCAATTGTAAACCGCCTTAAATTACATTTGTATACAGACCTAAGTGTAATTGATTGTAATATCCCTGCTTTGCAAGTAAGAAAGTCAGGAGTAAACTTGGTTCATCATAATCCTCAATTTCAAAATCAAAATCTCAATTATTAAAACCCAAATTCATTACATTAATTTCCCAGCCCTAGTATGTCTGTTAGTGTCACTGTTGGATACTGTTCGATATACTGGCAGACACTGCCTCTCTAAAATGCATCTTCTGTGATTATTTTTTTTAAACTACAGTTTGAACTTATTGTTTCAAACCTTGAACCTTGTTCTTTTTTTCTCCAAACTAAATACATCGTCTCTACATTTCCTCACAGGAAGCTCTACATTCTTTATGTATCTGCAGAGGCATCAGTCTGGAGCAGAGCCTTGTGCGTGATAGTGCATGACATAGAGCCCAGTGTGATAGTGCATGACATAGAGCCCTGTATGAAAGTGCATGACATAGAGCCCTGTATGAAAGTGCATGACATAGAGCCCTGTGTGATAGTGCACAGCTTAGAGCTCTGTGTGATAGTGCATGACATAGAGCTCTGTGTGATAGTGCATGACATAGAGCCCTGTGTGATAGTGCATGACATAGAGCCCTGTGTGATAGTGCATGACATAGAGCCCTGTATGAAAGTGCATGACATAGAGCCCTGTATGAAAGTGCATGACATAGAGCCCTGTATGAACGTGCATGACATAGAGCCCTGTATGAAAGTGCATGACATAGAGCCCTGTATGAACGTGCATGACATAGAGCCCTGTATGAACGTGCATGACATAGAGCCTTGTATGAATGTGCATGACATAGAGCCCTGTATGAACGTGCATGTCATAGAGCCCTGTGTGATAGTGCACAGCTTAGAGCTCTGTGTGACAGTGTATGACATAGAGCTCTTTATGACAGTGTGATAGAGTATGACATAGCTGCGTAACAGTATCACACAGCTATATCACATAGCTGTGTGATAGTGTATGACATAGCTATGTGATAGTGTATGAAATAGCTGTGTGATAGTGTATGACATAGCTGTGTGATAGTGTGTGACACTAGAGTTGGGCGGTATCCAAATTTTGATACCGTTAAACCGTCTCCACATTTTCCCGGGGTATACGGTATTACCGTTGCTAAGGCTAAAAAAAAAAAAACACACACACTTCGTAGCACTAAGGTGGAGTCCGCTGGCCAAATGGCAGCTTGCACTTATACCGTTTAGAAAGAGAAAAGCAAGCATTACATAGGCCTAATGATACTGAAAACATAACAAAACATGTAAAAAATTAGTAACTTTTATTAACAAATGTTTAAAAAGTGCAAATACAGCAGTCAACCGACAGAACGAAATAACAAATTGTCTATGGGCTAAAGCTAGCTAACAAGACATAACCGAAAATGTGCATATGAGAACGCAGCGGAAATGCTCGTTTGTATATTTTTAAAATATATTAACATGAATCAAATAAATTAAAAGTACAACTATACAACATTTCGAACCGTTTTTGTACGTCAGAAAAAGCCACTCCTTATTGAAAATAAAATGATTAAGCTATTGAATGTTTTTCGCCAGAAAAACCAGCATGTTCACTTTTTACGGCTTGAGTAGGGCACGTTGTGGGTTGACAACTTTGCTCGCGGTGCTGAAGACCCGTTCGATGGAGAGATTGTGGCACAAACGCACAGGTATTTTCGGGCAACCCGCGACATTAAAGGAAAGCGCCCGACTCCATTGGATTTCCACCAAAGAAGGGGGTCTTCTTCTCCCGGAATAACAGGCTCGCGACAATATGCAGTTGTCTCTGCTTCTGCTCGCTCCTCTACAGTGCCGACCGGATCTGCCTGGCTCTCCCTTGTCATTTGGCCGAAATCCGAAATGCTGCTAAATTGCAGACGTTGTTTTTCATTGGGACCAACTCAGTGCGCCTGTCGTGTTGTCTTGTCCTTCTCCTTCTCCTTTCGGAGCGGTAATGTCACGTGACTACGCAACATCCAGGAACTTCATCGAATGTCAACAGTTAAGAGCAAAATTACACTATAACATAGTAATATTCGTTTTAAACTGTAATAGTATTAAATTAACAAACACAACCACACATACATAAGTGTTGAAAAAACACTCTTTATTTAGGCATTAAATCAATTATAGTTAATAATATTTTAGGGCAAGATTTTTTTTAATGACGGTAATGAATCTGATACCGTGGCTATTTTTAGATACCGCGGGATACCTTATTACCGTATTACCGCCCAACCCTATGTGACACAGTGTGACAGTGTATGGCATAACTGCGTGACAGTGTATGGCATAGCTGTGTGATAGTGTGTGACACAGTGTGACAGTGTATGACATTGCTGTGGTGCTTGGAGGTCGTGGGAAGGCCTCTGCTGCTGTTCTGTGCATCTGAACTGATGGGACCTCCTCTGTAACCCTGGGCTTCCTGTAGCTTCACCACATGTTTCCTCTACAACAACAGCAGCTGCAGCATCTGTCTGTGCAGCTCTGCAAAGCACAGATTTCACTTTCCCTAAAGCGATGGTGGAGGTCGGTGTCTGCTATTGTCTGGTTTTATTCCTAGAATTCTAATTTTGTAGGTTTCTTTTCAGTCAGAAAGTGTTGCTTTGGAATTTATGTGTGGGGCTGCAGTATCTAAGTCATTTGTTCTATTGTTGGACAAGGTTATGCTTTAAGTTTGGGACAGAGACAGAATTATTAGAGGTGCCACACTGCGATTTATTAGGATTTTAGTTTATTCATGTATTAGATATTGATTGTAGTTGGTGCCAAACTTTGACACCCACACTTAAGGGCACACTGTAACTTTTCAGGGTTGGTAGTCTGTTTGTCTCCATGATATTAACAGAGATATTAATGCTTGGGTTTAAATTGCCCACAGTACGGCATTAAACTGATCTGTCTTATATTTATTCAACTACAGGAGTTAATTATTGCTCAAAAACGGCTTAAAAAACATACATTTTTACTGTGAGTGGGGTTGCCTCTCCACTGCTTACAAGTCTATATGGAGATTCTAAAGTTTATGGCTATACTGTGGAACATTTAGACATATCTCCATGACGACAAGCAGGAACTGTATGTAGCGTGTGCTCTTACAGATTTAAAAAAAAGTATTACAGTCATAACTAAACGTTAAGAACCTAAACCTACAGTTAGAGGATAAATACAAGTTTTTCTCACGTGAAAGCTCAAAAACCTCAGAATTCACTCACTGAGCTGCGGAGGCTGCACTAGCACTGATTCATGATCGTCTACAGGTAGGTAGTGACGATTCAGATCAGAGAGAGAGTGCATTTGGGTTTAAACCAAATGGATTTCGTAATTTAAACTAAGGCTATGTTCAGACTGCAGGGCTTAATGCTCAATTCGGATTTTTTTTTTGAGAAATCAGATTTTTTTTGCGAGGTCGTTCACATTACCAATTAAATGCGACTTGTCTGTGATCTCCAATGTGAACTTTAAACGCTCTCAAAGTGTCCCACATGAGGATTGGAGGACACGACGGCATCACACGCAGCGATAATGCTCAGTGTTTATGGAAGTCGCCTAAACATGGACGTTGCATTGAGCACCTGGAGATTTGAAAGTTTCTTTTGTACTGGAGCCAGAACATCTACAGCTTATTTGTTTTAAGGAGGAGGACAAGGTTTTTGGCCGTGGTGTTTTGTGGAGCAGTGGCAGAAACGTTTGTAGAAAGAGCGGTAGGTCGGATGTAGGTCTGATCTGGCTGTTCAGACTGAAGTCGCAGGTCAAAAGATTGAATATGTATCTGTTTTAGGAGCACATATCCAAGCAGGCTGGGTCACATTTGAAAAACTCTGATCTGTGTTGTTCAGACTGTCATTAAAAGATCAGATACAGGTCGCATAGGGGCGAAAAAATCAGATTTGGTTCACTTCAGGCTGCAGTCTGAATGTAGCTTAAGAGAGATTCATGTAAAGCTCTTTCTGCTTCTGTTTGTATAACGTCTGTCAATGTTTTTGTCACTAAAAATGAATCCGCATTAGAATTGTTAAGTTAAAACTATATTTGATTTGAACACGTGTGAATGGGCTTGCCTCTTCACATACATTTAACCTGTAACTTGGCCTTTTGCCTTCATTTGCTGGTCTCCACGGAGGTAGAGATGTTTCATGCCAAACATTTAGGCCATATATGTTTCTTTAACACTTGTACTGTGAACTTGACCACAGTATTTCAGACCTCTGTGACGCTTTTTCGAGTCTGTTTTGAGGTGTCATTTCCACTATGGGCCAAAAGTATCTCATCTAACACCCGACCCACTTCTCGTACTGCTCAACACTCTCCAAATGTGCTTATGTGTGCACACAGCCGAGCCTCTGCATTCTATCACGTCTCGGTCTGCTGCAGAGGAAGGCCCAGGAGGGAGCGGGTTTATGTCGGGGCGTCAGAATGAGACGAAGAGGAGGATGCGCAGTGAAGAGGCAGGAGTGAGATGGTGACAGCTTCCATAAACACTGAGCAAATAACTGCGATAATGCTGCGCTGTGGTCCTCTCCTTATTCTGCTGATGAGCTTAGCAGATGGAAGAGGAGTGAAAACATTGTTGGACCATGTTACAGCCCAGGATGATCCAAAAACGCAAACAAAATACCCCAGGACAGAGTTATGGCAACAGTTTGAACATTTAAAAATCCTATATTAAACTAAATTGTTAGCGATTAGTCATATTATAATGTTCATGTTCATCGAAAACATACCTACTTTTCAAGTAGTTTTCAAGTTAAGTCTAATTTTTACCTCTTTGTTTAGTAGAATTTGCTAATTCCAGGGCTGAAATGAGTGTACGGAGGTTAAAAACACAGTGGATGTTTTCTGTTTCAGGCAAGAACTCATAAATCTGCAGGTTTTGTGTGTTAAATGTGAGCGAATGAAACAAAACACAACTCCAGGTATATTTTGGTAAGGAAACATCATTGTAACAGATCAGAAAACAACGTAATATGTGCCCTTTAATCTTGTGAAGTTTAAAAAAAAAAGTTGTGTTTGAGTTGTGATTTAAATTGTAATAATTCTGAGGCCGTTCACATTGCGTTTTTTGTTTCGATACTGAGCCCTGAGGTAATAGTATTAGACCGACGGGGTTTGTCAGTTACCCATGAATAAAGGGCTATGATTTTGTAAGAGCCAAAGTCATAATTTGAATATAATTGTATGTACTTAGCAGCAAAATTATATTGCCTTAAGACACCCTTATCTGGATCTAGGGTTGGGCGATTATGGCAAAAAATAAAATCTCGCTTAAATTTTTTCTTTTATCCCTTTTTATTTATTTATTTTTTGCACACTGTACGATTTACAATTGAATCCATTTTAATCCAAGTCGGAGCCTGCTAACCTTTCAAATGGTGGAAGCTCTTTATTTTCATTCTTATCATATGCTATTATTTAAGGAATTGTAAACCACTTTACATTACAGTTGGACAGATATCTAATTGTAATTGCACAATTACACTGCTTTACAAATAAGAAAATCAGGAGTAAAGTTGTTCCCCAAAAATACTGTAAGTTTTTCCGTGTAAACACAACCAGACTGAAAACATGTGCTTTTATTTTAGTCTATTTTTTGGCTAGAATGTTACATGCTGTGGCTTTTAAGTTGTTTTAGTCATTGACCGAGTGGAAGACCACTGTGTGCTGGGAAAGGTTCACGAATGTTCCAGAAATTCAAGTCTTTTCGATTTTTTTTTTTTTTTTCATTTTCAAATGTAATTCTCGGTCAATTAATCGTCTCTCTTCCCTGCTTAAAGGTGCACTGTGCAACTTTTCTGGTGGAGGGTCTGCTACCTGCTTGTCTCCATGGTAAACTAGAGCAGGTTACAGCACTACGCTACATTACAATTCAGATCCTGCTGATACAATACATATGGCATAGGCCACGGTACGTTACATATCCCGATACAGTGAGCTTTCGATTTAATACGATATATTTTAAATCTATTTGATACGGTTCAATAAAAATACAGGCTAAATCGTGGCCGTGACACTAAAAGTCTTTGTTAAACAACTTGTTCAAAGTTAATATGAAGCAGACAGATTTTAATCATCCAAACAGTGAATGTCAAATGTGTTGCATAAACGAGTTTCCTTCCTCTAAACAAGCAACAAAACTGTAGCTGTAACAAAATAATTTAGTAAAATATACCTCTATATATATATATATATATAGATAGATAGATAGATATAGATATAGATATAGATATAGATATATATATATATATATATATATATATATATATATATAGATATATATATATATAGATATATATAGATATAGATATAGAGATATATAGATAGATAGATAGATATAGATATAGATATTAAACAATACAATATATTGATATAGTGATATTTTTGCAGACCTCTATGCTAGATTGGTATTAGGGTTGGGCGGTAATACGGTATACCGAGGTATCAAAAAGTAGCAATGGTATCAGTTTCATTACCGTTATTCAAAAAATCTGCAGCGCATAAGGACCTAATTTAATATTAGGAGCATTTTGGCTTCAGGGGAGAGACGCAAATGTTGAGGAGCTACGACCCTGCGTCAGGCCAGAGATCCACCACAGTCACTTCAGACACGGGACACAGTGCCGACTTTCTCCCCTCCGCTCTCTCTCCTCTTCAAACGTCATTACGCTCGGAGATTTCCATCCACACGCAGCGAGGAAGAAGAAAAAAACCTGAATGATGCTTCCTGTGTGATGTTGAGCCCAAAAGTTTGTGATGGAGACGTTTTATTGAACGCCGAGAGTCGAGAGGGGACGAGGCGCTGAAGAGGAGAAAGTTCCCGCTTGAGGGCGAAGTCAGACTTTCAAGGAGGAGACGGTAACTTCTCCGAGTGCCGAGAGCGCGGGTCTGTCAGATACAACATGCTGCAGTGGGAAATATCACATGCTGTGTATTGTCGTCTTTTACTTTTTATGTCATCTTCAAATATAAAGCTGCTCTTCTGTTTCTGAATGGTTTAGGTGCAGCTGCAAAATAATTCTTCATTAGTCACGGTAATACTGTATACCCCGGGAAAATGCTGAGAAGCTTTCACATTATCAATATTTGGATACTGCCCAAGCCTAATGAATATGTTTAATGCAATACCATGGAACATTACGGGCAAAGCAATAACATTTCCATGGAGATGAGTTGCGCAGTGCACCTTTAAGTACTAGTTCTTACCCGTAACTCAAACAGACCATTAAGAAACTCAACAAATTGTCCCTCTTAAATCAACAACGACAACTGAAAGGATGTTTGTAATACTATTGTCTTTGTTCAGTGTCTTCAGTCATGTTTTACACACAAGGTAATTTATACTCAGTGTGTTTTATGGCGAGATGTGCTGAGAGACTCACAGCTCATACCTTTCAAACAGGAAGTCAAGCTGTGGAGATTCTCTGACAGGAATTCTTAAAATGCATCGTCAGTGCTCGAGCTATTCCAGCTATTTGTTTTATTGCGCAATGGGTGATTTGTAGTCATTACTTAACTTTGCTAATTAGCTTTAGCATTTTGTGATTTTTATGGTTTTGCTTTTACTTGATTTTACTGGTTTTATTGTTTTAGGACTATTCTGTTGTCTTCATTTTCTCTGTGCATCACTCTGGGAACTGCTTTGTTTGTAAAATGTGGTGTTTAAAGAAAGTGGATTTGGAAGTTGCATTTTATTCTCATGGCTTTAATGAAGCATGTGCAGTACTTGAGCAGAAACATTTATAATGCCACCGATAAAACAAAAGTATTATTTTTACAAGTAATTTTCAATGTATTTCTTAGATTTTTTTTCTTTTTGATATTAGAGAAAGTACAAATAGTAAAAGACATTTGACATTTTGACTTGACGTGATTGGGAGTGCATACATCGAGGCTTCTACTTCTGTTCTTCTGATATGGGAGGGCGTGTGTGTGTTTTTGTATGAGTAATAAGTAATAAAACAAGAGAAGAGGCTAAGGACGGGATTCTCTTTTTTTCCTCTTTCAATTTCTATAAACATATTTTGGGGTCTTCATGTTCCTGGGTCACTGTTTGTTTTGGTCCATTAAAACAATCCATTCAATTATCACTATATTATGTTGGTTTTGAGTTTTGTTTTCAGTTCTTCTAAAGTTGCCATAGTTTATTTTCTGCTCCATCTGTTTTTATTTTGCAAAAAGTCACAAAACAAAATGCTACAGCAGACAGAACAGAATAGAGCCTCACTCTTTTATACAAGACCAGTGAAAAGCTCCTCTGACGGTGCTTGTATTTTTAATGTATCACCTTGTGCAGTGGTTTGCCAAAGTTGACGTTTTTATTATTATTGCAGTCAGAATCTCGGCTTTGTTGGTCTGTTTGTTAAAGGGCCTGTCCTTGAAAGTGACATTTGTGCCCTGGTACAGTTATACATTGTAAAAGCAGCTTTTAGGTTCAAAATTAGGTGATTTTTTAAATATTTTTTTTTATCTTCTGTGAAGGAAGTAAGGCTGGTTGTAGGCATTACTGTGACCAAAAAATCCCTCTCTTACCTCATTTGTGAAAGTTACTTATAAACTCATTACAGTGAATAATGCTATGATTTTAATGTAAGGAATCATTTTGGACTGCTGCAGTTTTAAATACACTAGTTATATTCATTATAAGACAATAGAAATAAAGTATGGCACCTTTTAATACGACCTTTTCTGTCTCCGTTCCACCTGTATATCACTTTTTAACACTTTTACTACCACAGGGATCACCGGTGACCCCACTATTTCAAATTACCATAACTCCTCGCTACTTTGTGCAAGTTTAATCCTTCAAACTGCCCCTGAAAACTGTGAAACGGGGCTTGAAAGTTGAAGAAAATACCATTCCTTTTTGGACTTTTGTTCTTATAACACACAGTTTTACATAATTACATAAGAATGGTAAATACTTGACAGTTCTACTTCTCCTGGAAAAGGGTGTAAATTATTTACACATGGGGCATTCTTGACGCAATTATTGACAAAAATAGACTACCGTATTTTTTTGTTACTCTGGAGTATAAGTTGCACCAGCCAAAAAATGCATAATGAAGAAGAAAAAAAACATGTATAAGTCGCACCGGACTATAAGTCATATTTTTTGGGGGAAATGTATTTGATCAAATCAGATCACGAACCAACATTTCATCTTGAAAGGCGAGTTATAGAAGTTATAGTAATAAAAACAACCCAATAGAGAACAATCCATGTATCATTTGTTTGTTTGTTTTTCAATATAGAACCAAAAATAAGAAAACAAAAAAACAACTCTTGTCTTTATTATTTGTCTCTAAAACCAAAATGAAAAAACTGATAATGATTTTTTTTTTCTTCATTTTTTTATTCACATATATGATTCATATATTTGGTCTATGGACTGTCAGTGTGAAAAATGTAATATATAAATCGCATCTGAGTATAAGTCACAGGAACCACCCAAACCCTGAAAACCCCTGCGACTTATAGTCCAAAAAATCCGGTATTCAATTCAATCTTTATTAAGAACACATACTATCTAGTTCATAGTAAACAAGTATGTAAAAAATAAGAATAAAAAAATAAAAAAACAGACAAAAAGACCAGGTGTTTCAATAAACAAAGCTATTCTTATGGTGCTATAAGAGTTAAGAAATAGTTTATATTGGTATTGAAGGTGAAATTGTAAATGTATACCTCTTTAAGAGATAGATATGTTAAGTTATCACGATTCAAGTTTGGGGTGGCTAAAAAAGTGCTTTCTATTGCTGTGTCTTTGAGCAAGACACTTCCTGTACTTTGCATACATATAAATGTAGTGTGTGAATGAGCAGTCAGCCACATCTCCTCAGGGCAGCTGTGTGTACAAAAACACTGTTCAAATTTAATGTATTTTTAAACTGACATTTTTTAGCCATTATACCCCATTTTACGCACAAAAATCACATCACTAATTATTTTCTTTGTCTCTTTTTGTCTCTTTTATGTCCCATCTGTCCTGTTCGGCGCCCCCACATGGTTCACCCTCTCCATGACCGCTCCATTCTCCGGTCCAGCTGTGAGTATTGTACTAAGTCTCATTTTTGTCTTTACGAGTCCTCGGGGGGCCACACAGCAGACTGAAAAGCATTCATCGAGCTGACTCATTTCCACCGCTCAACAAATCTCCAAAATAATTGACAGTTTTATCCGAGCGCGCACAGGAAACACCTTTTGTCATTTTGAATAGAGATGGTTCACTGATTTTCAGCTTTTGCGATGGAGGATTTGTTTTTTTAGTAGCAGTTTTCAAAAAGTTACAGTGATTGTGACTCTACAAAACTTTGTCCCCAAGTCAGCCAAGAATGAATTGAAAAAATATATAGAAAAGAAAACAATTGTGCAAGGTTAAAGGTGTAACATTTCTGGATTAGGGTCTGCCACCTATTTGTCTCCATGGAGGTGTTGTTGCTTTGTCTGAAATGTTTGACACTGTGGCATTAAACTTATTTCCATGGACATAATGCTTTGCCACTGGCATTCTGAGGTCTGAGGTCCAGCTCCAACTTTTCGTCCCAAAAATGAGACTCAAAAGCCGGGGTGACTGGGACTTTTCTGTGGTTGGCCCCCAAGCTTTGGCCCCTTCAGTCAATTCAGTTCAGAATTTTGGACAAAGGGCCTCTTTCCTAGTGAACAAGAGTGTTGTGGAGACACTTTTTTTTTTTTTTTTTAAATATTCCATCCAGTCCTTGTATTTGGAGAGGTTGCTGGTGCTAGGCTAGTTCATGTCAATGGCCAAAGTTGACCTTACCCACTCCACAGTGCACCAGAGGCAAAACTATTATAACTCCAGCGTGTCCATGTGAATGTTTGTGTCCAGAGAATAATGTTTGAAATAAAACTAACCTTGCATTGCATGAATCTTCGCATGTTGAGGGACTATTTTGTTAAATATCAGTCCGCCACTGTCACGCTTTCTTTCAGGAAGTACAACTCACTGCTGCTGCTCAGACATAAATCCTTCAAATGTAAGGTTGGTTTTACTTCTAAAGTGATTCTCTGGACACAGACATTCACATGGACAGTCTGGGGTTATAATAGTTTTGCCTCGAGGGCACTGTGGAGTGGGTAAGACTGTTTTTAGTGGCAGGGCAACTATGGCCATTGAAACTGCACTAGCCTAGCACCAGCAACCTCTCCAAATACTGGATGGAATATTTAAAGTGTCTCCACACATCTCTAACACTCATGAGGAAATGAGGCCCTATGTCCTAAATTTCAGACTGTCCCCTTAAGTCTAGTTTAAAAACACACTTTTGCTCACTGGATTTTAACACGCCGTGAGAATTAACTTAAAAAAAATTTTTTTATTGACTTGCTTAAGGTTGGATTGGATAAAATATCCATGAGACCGGTAGATGGCAGAAACTCCCCCAGAAAGTTACACGGTACACCTTTAACGTCTCAAAAAACGCAACAAAATAAGACTTCTAAGTATAAGCAGATGTTTGTGCAGGATATTTGCATGTTTCAGCAGTTGTTGGCTGTAATACTATACTTCGATCCTTCTGTCATGTGGCTACAGAAATTGGAGAAAACCACCGCTTCTTCTGCGTGAGAGCGAGGAGTCAATAAATAACACAACAGTTTAGTGAGTGCCAATAGAACCAAACAGTGAAGTCGGTCAGAGCTTGTGTGTGATCCATCTACCTCCACCTCCTTCCAAGTAGCTCGCCAAGGGGTTTCTGAATCATATGTATTGTGCTGAAATTAACTGCAATTTTATTAATCAAATACCCATTACCATTGTATATCATTTTGATGCCTAACTCTGTGCAAGAATAATTTGTTTCATAGCCATCTAACTGTACCCGTCTAAGGCTGTGGCTCTTAGACTCAATTATGTTGTGAGCGCTAAATTAATAGCTCTCTGCCAATTTTGTTTTATAAAAGTACCTCATCAGAGGAAATAGTTTGCAGACCTGTGATCTATACTAAAGGCATATTTTGTGCACAGTGTTGTTTTGCATGTCCTTATTCATTCACAAATGGTTGGGTGGTAATACAGTATTAAGGTATCCCGAGGTATCAAAAAGTAGCACGGGTGTCAGTTTCATTACATCATTTAAAAAATCTGCAGCACTTAAGGACCAAATATAATATTAGAATTTCTTGATATCTACAGTAAATTTGTTTGCTCAGCACAAATGAATGTGTGGTTGTATTTTCAATTTAATGCTATGTCCTGGATCAGTCCTGTCAAGTCCTGGTTTAGTCCGGGTTTAGTCCTGGTTCATTTTCTTGTTCTGGTGTTTGTGGCTCTAAACCAACGAGAATTCCACCCATACGCAGAACGTACGAAAGGTTTATCCTCAGCACGTTACGAGTCATCCCTGCATCTCCACTGTGTACGGTTGGACTAATGGGATCTCTACTCACTGGTCCATTTTCGGACTATTGGGCTGTCGGACCAATGGGCTGAGCCCAAACAGAGCAGGGGGTGGAGGGGGCAGAGCTTTACGCACAGCATCTTCTGGCTCCATTGGTGGGGGGGCGGAGCTTTACGCACAGCATCTTCTGGCTCCATTGGTGCAGAGCCGCTTCTAAATTGAAATTTATTTTTTTAAATCCTGGCGTTTCCCTTGGTCAGCCTGTAAATACGGTAAATCCATGTCTGTTCTGCTGGTTAGTTTCACTGTAGACCTGATACAAGTGGCTGAACACTCCCAGTCCAATTTGATCAGATTTCCCATTGAGAAGCACAGAGCCAGAGCTGCACATACGTCCTGCTGGAGCTGAGTGAATGGTTTAGGTGCAGCTACAAAATAATTCTTTATTAGTCACAGTAATACCGTATATCCCAGTAAAATGCTGAGAAGGTTTAATGGTGTCAGAATTTGTATACTGCCCAACCCTATTCACAATGCTCTCTCCTCTGTAGTGTCAACCTAAAACATGCACAAAATCCTCCCACTAAAGGCAGATTTAACCAAGCCAAGCTCAAGATCTGGAGATGGGTCCCCAGGCGCTGCTCTGTGGCATCCACAGAGGATGGGTCAGAAGGTTCACAAATGCTCCTTCTTGGATAATAAAGTGTACTTTAAGCTTAACCACCCTGGGGTCTGACAGCAAAGATGTGGAAGCTTCTCTGACCACCACTATTAAAGTTAAAAATAAAATAAACACTCACACTCCACATTCATACCTAAATATTCATACTGGGGCAAAGTGTGTCTCCTAAGGACACAACTGATGCTGGACTCAACCTTCTAGTTTTAAGATTAACTTTTGTATTTGAAATGTATAGTTGTTGTTTTTTTAAATAGTGATAGATTCAGCATGGCTCAGGTGAATCAGAAAGTCCAAACTCCTCCGGCAGAAAGAGCGCTGCTTTAAAATGAGATCAGTTCCAGCGCGCGGTCTATAAGCATCACTAGTTATGTCCCAGAGCTGTTGAATTGCCGCCAGAGCAGAAGATTTAACCTGGTTTATTTTTGGTTCACAGCAACCGAAGAACCTGGAGGGCTACGTGGGCTTCGCAAACCTCCCCAACCAAGTGTACAGAAAATCAGTGAAGAGAGGCTTCGAGTTCACGCTCATGGTAGTGGGTAAGTCTGTGTCTTTGAGCACCTCCACAGGCTGTGAAAAGTCTGTGTAAATGCAGAATGTTGACTGAGATGGAAGAGAAGGGTTTAATGTGTTGAAATGAACTTTGGTGCTTAGATTAGGGATGCACCGATCCAATAATAGCATCAGATATCGGCACAGAGTAAGGCTGTTGTCGATACATACTTAGATACATGGGCCAACGATACGATACACGTAATTATCGTGAGGCTAAGGTTGACTCACCTCGCAGTTTCTTTTCCACTTGATGTAATGTACGGGTGCTTTCTGTTTAGATGTTGTAGCATCAGTGTTGAGAAGGTTACTTTTAAAATGTATTCCCCTACAGATTACAGATTATATACCCCAAAATGTACTTTGTAACGTAATCCATTAGAGCTGAAACGATTCATCGAGTAAATCGATTAGAAAAATGCATCGATTTTTTATTTTTTTTTTGCCTCAATGCTTCGTTTTATTTTCATACGCTCGGCGATGGCCGACCGGAACCTTCTGCGGTAGAGGTAAAGTTTCCGCACAACCACTGCACTTCACTGTACACAAAACAGCGTGGCGCCCACACCTCATCTACTCCCATACACCGCACACTCCTCATCTCCTCCGGTACACCGCGCACCTCATCTCCTCCCGTACGGTTCGTGTGGATCGTGTCTTTTCGCGTACGCTGCGTGGACCGCGCTTCCTCCTGTGTGCCTCTAAACCAGAACTAACACCAGGACTAAAACCAGGACTAAGACAGGTCTAAGACAGGTCTAAGACAGGTCTAAGACAGGTCTAAGACAGGTCTAAGACAGGTCTAAGACAGGTCTAAACCAGGTTTAAAACAGGTCTAAAACCAGGTCTAATCTAGGTCTAAAACAAAACAAGAATTTGCAGGAGTTGGTTGCTACATTTATGTAGTTTTAAAAATCATGACAATATCAAGTAATCCAAAGTATTCATTACGTATTAGATTACGTTACTCACTTTAAGTAATTTAATGGATTACGTTACAAACTACATTTTGGGGTATGTAATCTGTAATCTGTAGGGGAACACATTTTAAAAGTCACCTTCTCAACACTGATGCTACAACATCTAAACAGAAAGCACCCGTACATTACATCAAGTGGAAAAGAAGCTGCGAGGCAAGTCAACCTTAGTCTAGCGATAATTACGTTTTTCATGTCCAAAACACATGTATCTATCAATGCACGTGTGTGTACTTAATGTGTGCAAAGTAGACCCGACATTAACAAACGATCACTCGATTATTCGAACAAAATAATCGACAGAATAATTGATTACTGTAATAATCAATAGCTGCAGCCCTATAATCCATTAAATTAAAGTGAGTAACATAATCCGAATACTTTGGATTACTTGATATTGTCATGATTTTTAAAACTACATGAATGTAGCAACCACCTCCTGCAAATTCTTGTTTGGTTTTAGACCTGGATTAGACCTGGTTTAGACTTGGTTTAGGCCTGGTTTAGACCTGGTTTAGGCCTGCTTTAGACCTGGCTTAGACCTGGTTTTAGTTCTGGTGTTAGAACCAAGGTTATGGCACGAAGCTTTACTGTGAAAGGAGTTCATTTATGGAACAGTCTTGAAAAAGAAATCAAAGAGTCAAGTACAATGACGGCATTTACAAAGCACATTAAATCCAGTGCAATGTCTATGTATGAAAAAGAAGTTGTGCATAAAAGTAAAGATTTCTGTTTACAATTGATTTAATAATTGTGACTGAAATGAAAGGTACTGATTTGATTTCTGGAAAAGGGAAAAGTGGACAGATAACATAAGATTATTCTTCTTTCTGCTCCTTTTCATTCATTTTGTGTACATTTGATATTATGACACTGTTAATGTCTTTTTACTTCATGAATGAAATAAACAAATAAACAAATTTATTGGTCGTAGTCGCCCAGAAAGTATTTTATTTATACAAAACCATTCTGTATTTACTTAAGAGATAAGAACAGCTGCAGAACACATTTGGATCAGTTTTGTCTCATTTTAGTGTTTTGTTTTAAGGAAATAAATGCTGTCCAGCTCTGGTATTGTCGGGTATCGGCTACTTGAGATGCTTGAGCTATCGTATCGGAATTGGTATCGGAACTAATAAAGGTGCATCCCTGGCTTAGATCCTAGTAGGTAAAGGTATGCAGTGATGGAAGATAGGATATTAGGACTGAATATCTCATTTTAATTTTCTGACAAGCACTGTGATTCGATTTACTGTTTGTCGGATTCTGTTCAAAGTTCACATTTTAAACTTAAAGAATTGACTAAAAGACTCAAATATCACATTTCAGAGCATGTTTAATATAGAACTACAGGCCATTTTTATACAGAATAAGAGAGCACTTTGTTTGCAGAGGAAATTCTGATGCTTTCAAACATTACAGCCTTTGCCAATTGCCTCCATTAAATTGCAATTTCGATTTGATTGTGATTAATAGTGCAGCCCTAGTGGAATTTACCCTCTCTGGTGCCTAAACTCTGGTAGTGAAGAGGGGGAGATGGAGAGGCTGAGGAGTCTTGTGTCTCTACTGCTGCGGTCAAGCAAGTTTTTGGTCTGGCGCTGGAAGGAATTCGCAGGAAGGACGTGACGGACTGTATATGGAATTGTTTAGTGATTGGCTGACGGTGGTAAACGGGTTACATGAGGTACAAGAGGACTAAGCGGCTGGATTTCCCTTCTGCTTCCTGCTGGTTAAAGGTGTTCTATGAAACCGGTCTAATGGGGGGGGTCCATTACCTGCTTGTCTCCATGGAAATGTCATTGCTCTGTCTGGAATATTCTCCAGTATGTCTTTAAACATATTTGTTCAGTTACAAGTGTTTTATTGTTCACTAGGGATGGGTATCATTAAGAAGTTGCCACGATACATACCTTGATAAATAGGCTTGGATACAATGCATATCTTGATACAGTGCACTTTTGATTAGATACGATATATTTCAAATTGATTCGATACAAAAATAAAGGCTAAATCATGGCTGTGATACTAAAAGTCTTTGTTAAACCTAGGGCTGGGTATCGATTCCGATTCTCAAGATTCAGAATCAATTATCACGATCCGATCTCGAGTCGGGTTAGTGTTATTAGGACCATTTTACAAGTGGTTCCTGAGGTTGGTTGTATTTCCGCTGTACTTCACCTCCATTTGTCGTGCAAATCTCTTTGTTTCTGTCAAGCGCATCTTTGTCTTTATCGTTTCTGAACCTGAAATGGTGCCAGACGGAGCTTTGAGTGTTTCTGCCGTCTTCAAATCCGGGACTTGGCAAACGCTGCCACTAGTGTCCGATGCCATGTTTCCTGTTTTGATATAGTCAGACCTGCACCTGCGCCAATTCAATGATGCGACGAGTGGGGTTAAAGAAAATGTATTAAAAATTAAATTGATCTTTAAATGTACAAATTGATCTTATGGAATTAATATGCAATTTGATTCAGAATCAGAAAATCTTTTTTTTTTTTCCAACACAGCCCTCGTTAAACCACTTCTTATGCGAAGTGAATATGAAACACCCATTTTAATAATCAAAACCATGAACATGTCAAATGTGTCACATAAACAAGTTTCCTTCGACTAAACAAGCAACAAAACTGTAGCACTGTAAGAAAATAATTTAGTAAAATGTACCAAAAAACACTCTTGGCGGTATATCGATACAACAGCCCACGATATCTATACTGTATCATCACATTAAACGATGCGATATTTCAGTATTTTTGCACACCTATATTGTGTGTGTGTTTAGAAATACTTTGGAAAACGTGTTCCTTTTCTATGCTTGGTGGCTTCTCCATAAATCCGGCCTGTAACTTGGTTGTTTATGTCATCTGTTTATTTCCATGGAGATAAATTGGTTTAATGACATACTAGGGAACAGGCAGGAGGTAGACTACTACTAGGAAAGTTACATAGTGCAGCTTTTGTTACTGGTTGTGTTTTGGAATGGAAAATATTACAACTATTCTAGGCTCTAGCTGTTGTCATTGTTTATAAATGGCTTTAACAGCAGCTTCTGTCGTGGGGTTGTATGTCCAATTTCGGGAGGGTTGGTGTCCTTGGCGGCTGTGTTGTGAACTATTTTGTCTGTATTTACATGTTTGTGGCTGCTCCAATCCTGTAGTCATGGTTGCATTCGTGCATTCGAAGAGGATGCGTGAACAAGAGTCCAGGAAACATGTTTAAAACAAATGCCAGTGCGCTGAGCGGGCTGAGAGGCTGCGAGCGCTGGGAGGGGACTTCCTGTCGTTCCATTCAGATCCGAGAGCAGCTGATGGAGCCGGGCGCACCCACTGGAGCCCCACTGCCTGAACCTGCCCAGGAAGAGGCTCTGTACTGGGGTTATGTCACGTCCTGTCCTCTGGGGTCATGTGGTTCAAGTCTTTGGCATGGTATTCGAGTATAGCTACAGCCCTCTGAATGAACACGCATTCTTCTTCTTCTGGTCCCTGTAGTCATCGATCTCTCCGGTATTTTCTGTGTTTGAGTAACAATGGAAATGGAAGATTCATTAGGCTCAAATTTGGCAAACAAACACTGACCTGACCGCTTGAGAGTAGCAGCAGGTCACAGTAGCTCTTAAAAATCATCTAATCTTTGCACTATTTTCCTTATGACCACTTGCCATATAGCTGAGATATTTGTATTACTTATTTTTACTTGTACATATACATTTACGCTATATAATTATGCCTTATTTGACACCAGTCTCTTGCTATTTCTGCTACTTTTTTAGAATTTATTATTGCCATTTATATTTTTACTCTGTTATTATAATATATTGTGACGCGTGAGCTACTGTGTCCAAGTAATTTCCCTTGTGGATCAATCAGATTAGTCTAAGCATGCAGCAAATGATTATAACCCAGATTTTATTTTTAATTTTGCAAAAGTGACATGCTCGTTTGTGAACTTCACATATGGGTCAATGACATGACACTTTGCAATTGCAATTTCCCCAGTTAAAAAGGTTCAAATTTCTTAATAATTCACCACATTTTTGCTGTACCTCTGACCTCCATGGAACCAAATCATTTTTTCATAAATCATGAGTTATTTTGCATGTTTTTTGTACTTAAAGTGTTAAAATGTCATGTGGTGCAACCGTGCATCATGTGGTTCGACTAATAACAGCAGGAATTCTATGGCTGGAGTTTTAATAACAAAGTAGACTTGGTTTAAATGGAATTCTTGAGGCATTTTTCTTCATTTGATGCATTTTACAGGGCAGTAGTTTGTTCATTAAACACAAGCAGGTGACTGTCATATTGGACAGCAAAAGAAAATATCAATATGCATTAAAAATCTAAAGAAATGCAACAGTTTGTTTCTATACACTTCATATTACTCAGAATGTAGATTAATATCCCAACCATGTTTTAGAAAATAAAACCATTTTATTCTCGGTCGCACCACATAACATTTTACACTAAAAATGCTTAAAATAAATGTTAAAACATAGATTTATGCCCCTGACACTGTAAATATTTGAACAAGTTCAGTAAAAACTAATATTTTTTATAATTTAAAATTTGCCTGTTGAAAATCCTTATACGTCATTGACCCATATATAGGGTGAAATGAATTTGTGGGTCTTGCTTGTGGTTATCTGGCATTCATAGAACCATAGTTACATTTTAAACTCCTTTTTCAGTTTTTTTTTTGTATTTGACCTGTATTTAGGCCACAGGGATCCTTTGTGTTTTGTATGAACTTGAGCGTTCTAAGGAAAGCTGCGCAGTTATGTAAATGTAATTCTTATTCTTAATTCTTATAGATTTCGTTTGTGTTCCCGGTCCACACCAGCATGTCCCGTCACTTTTCCAGAGCCGTATATTTGCTAAAACTTTAACATTTTCAGTCTCCAGAGCATGAACACCCCTCCCTTCGCTTCCTCGCCTGGGCTGGGTCGTGTAGCAGCAGCTGATGTCACATTTCTCCGACCGTCTCCATAGCAACAAGTGCAGCCGGCTCCCGCGGGCGGCGTTCGGTGCTCGCCCCGGAGTTCCCCCCGGTGCCAGCGCTCACAGGAAAGGGGCTGTTATGTGGCAGTTTGAACATGCAGTGTGTAATTAAAGGAAAGGCTTAATTGGACGAGCTGCTAGTGCTGTCATGGCCGACCTGATGGAGCGGCAGAGATGACGTTGTGCTTTTTTATTTATTTATTTTTTCTTAAATATATATACGCTTGCACAATCTCAGCACAAAAGACAAAATCACAACAAACAAAGCATAAAACCATAAAAAAAGAAAATGTTAACAAAAAAACTAAAAAAAGAGAGAGAATCAGAATCAGAATTACTTTTATTCATCCCCGAGGGGAAATTTTCTTCATCCCCGAACGATGTGCTTTTTATTTCTTTATTTTATTTTTTTTCAAACATATACACCTGCACAGTCTCGGCACAAAAAACAACCAGCAAACTAAAAAAAAGAGATGCCGTTTCTTTTTATGAAGTTTTTCAATTATAATCTGACAAACATTTACCCCTGGAGATCTCGGCACAAAAAACAAAATCACAACAGCAAACAAACAAAGAATGTTGTTTTTTGTATTTTATTCTTTTATTCTTTTTCTTCTATTTATTAATTATAATATGACAAACATTTACTTACTTCTGGAGATCTGGGCACAAAAAAACTAAATCATACCAACAAACAAAAAAGATTTTTTTTTTTTTATAATTGTTTTATTATTTTTATTTTATTTTTTAATTACAATATGACAAACATTTACTCCTGGAGATCTCAGCACAAAAAAACAAAAGACGACGACAACAAACAAACAAAGAAAAAACAGATTGTGTTGTTCATTTTATTATTTTTATTATATTTTTAATTCTAATATGACAAACATTTACGGTACTTCTGGAGATCTCAGCACAAAAAACAGAATCACAAAAACAACAAAAACCAAGCAAAGAATATATATACATTTTTTTATTTTTATCATACTTCTCAATTATGCTATGATACATAAACATTTACCCCTGGAGATCTCAACACAAAAAAACAAACACAATTTTATTATGTTTCAATTATAATGTGACAAACTGCAGATTTCATCATAAAAAAAAACAAAAAACAATAGCAAAATACAGCACAAAATTAAACTTAAAACTAAACTCTAACAAAAAAATGAGAGAGAGCAATAAGGTTGTGCTTTTCAGACGAGTGGGGAGGGTCTGTGCTCCGGCCCGCTGGGGAGCCACAGCACAGGAATTTATGGGATGTTATGGAATTTGGAGACGTGCATTTGACTCGCAGACGCGTAGAAGAGTGAGGAAAGTCTGGTTTATTGGCGAGAGTGAGAGACGGTGTAGAAGTTTTGATGGGGAAAGTACAATTTGGTTCAACTCTGACATATAATAAAAGTGTAGAAAGAAAAATGGGTGCTCTTCACACATATTTTGAGATAATGTTGATAACAGTTGTTATTTAAAGGTCCTATATTACGCAAAATGTGAGGTTTAAGCCTTGTGAGAATGTGGTTACCTCATCATAAACAGACCTGGAGTTGTTTTGTTTAATTCACACTTTTGAGCAACACTTTATTATTAGTCTCTCTACATCTCCAAGCTCAAAATGCTTTGTTCCACACTGTGATGTCCTTATTTATTTATTTATTTTTTTTGGTTAGCGGAATGAAGGTGTACAGAAGGTTAGTGGAGTGAAGGTGTAAAAACACAGTGGAGCACTTCCTGTATTACCACATGACGTCACAACAGAGAAACTTGTTATAATCTGAGAGAAACTGGAGAAACATAAAAAAATAAGGCCAGGACTAACACCAAAAGTACATGTTTATCAGTTAGAGGAGTAGATCTATGGAATAGTCTGGATGACGGGTTAAAAGGATCAACATCAGTAAAGACACACACCCCCCCCCCCTTCCCCAGGGTGGAGGGTGGACCTAATGGTCCTTGATGTTAGTTCATAAAGGTGCTGCATATTTTGAGTTGATGGCGGGGAAACCAGAGTGCCCGGAGGAAACCCATCCAGACACGGGGAGAACATGCAAACTCCACACAGAAGGCCCGGGGGACCCAGGGATCGAGGCCTGAGTGTTGCCACTCAGCAACACCGATTATTACATTCAAATTTAATTCTCTTTACAAATACAGAACGTTGGAATGATTTAAAGATATATTCTTATTACATGAGGTAATAATGTGGATTCTGTAGGCTACAGAAGCAGCTCAGTGTATAGGATAAATGCTGATGATTTTGAAGGGAACGATGTATGCTTTTTTTTCTTTTCTCTGCTATACATGTTGTTGCTTGTTTGCTCACAGGCGTATTTTTGGCATCATCATTTGTAAACAGAGTTTGGCATTCATAAGTTTCTCTTCAGCCTAAACCCCTTTGGTCATAGTCTATGTTTATATTATCTATTAAGTACATGATTAAGTACATGACTGAAGAAAATAAACAACTACTATTACTGATACTACAGTTAAAACTACTACTACTACAAAGTGCCGCCAAAGACGGCTTCGGGTGTTTGTGATAAGGAAGCAACATTATAACTTAGATAAACATAACATAAAACGGGCCCTTTAGGGGTGGGAGGGACCCTAAACAATTCAAAGAACTTCAAAACAGTACTGTAATATATTTGTAATCAAAACAAATGAAAAAAATACACACCAAAACAAATATTAGAAAATTATCTTCAACAAATTCCCATTAAATGTTTTCTGGAACTTTCATAACACAATTGTATCATCTGTTTTTTATGAAACAATTCTAGACATGCTGAGTTCAGATCGTAGCAGAGAGGAAACAGCACTAATCTCTTCTTAATGGCGCTATAAGAAGTATTTTGATGTATGCCACCACACAACTTTAAAGCAGCTTTCGCCGTCTTGTAAAGTTTTCCAACAGATCATAAATATACAACACAAGTAGTGCCAGCTTCAGTGACTAATGCAGTGTTGTTGTTGCAGTAAAAACACAGAGGCATTCTCCACAAATAAAGTGGTATGTAACAGGGGAAGTGGCAGGATTTAGTTTTAGTGATGAAGACAAAGCATTATAGATCTCATTTCATATTTTTAACCTAATTATAGCATAGACTGCATCAGGCAAAGCGACTTGGCAGAACTTTTGCTGTAAATGACCCCCAGTAACATAAACTATACTGCACTGTGGCGTAGGACTGTGGAGACTGGGCATACAGGGATCTGTTTTGCAATAGATTTCCAGCTCAACAACTTCCCGAATGTCCCTCCCCACTCTTCACCCCCATTTTAGACAACTTACTGATCTGTTAAATAACGCAAAGAAAATAGTATTTGCTACTCGCTTTAAGGCAGTTATGAATGCCTTTCTTTTTTCAGACATGATTCAGTAACATTTACATAGATCCAGCTTTTTCGATACAGATATTGATAATGTGTCTTTAAGTATCTGCTGATCTTCGATATTAACCAGTGTAGAGTAAATTTGATCTAATTGTGATATTGTTAGCCTAATACCATAATTGCCTAAGTAATTTTTTAGCCAAATCGTGATATCTGCCTAACTTTACTTTCCTACCACTGCTGCATCACCTGCAATCAGTGTTGTCTTTCTTTTCTTGGAAACTTGTTCACACGTCTGTTTGAACTTTCTGTTACAATATCAGTAATACTTAAAAAAAAAAAGTTTTCTTGTTTTCCGAAAACATTCAAATATGACTTAGGCAACTATGATATTAGGCTAACAATATCACGATTTGATATATATTACGATTTGGAGTGTGCCGATATATCGTATAGTTTAATGTGGTGATACAGTATCTATATCGTGGTCTGCTTTGATATATCGAGTATTTTTTTGGGATATTTTATTAAATTATTTTGTTGCAGCTACAGTTTTGTTTTGTTTAGAGGAAGTAAACTTTTTTATGAGACGCATTTGACATTTTCACTGTTTTGATGATTAAAATGGTTGTGGTTTAGCAAAGACTTGGTATCACAGCCATGATTTAGCCTTTTATTTTTTATTTAACCGTATTGAAACTTCTACACTTTCATGAGAGCAAAATTGTATGAAATAAAATTTCTTACATTTTTTTTAAATCATGAGAACAGTGAATGTATCTGACTTTTTGTGAGTAATTTTGAATCGATTTGAGAATTGTGAAATGAAGTATCAACATATCACTGAATTGTTTTTTTCCTTACACCCTTAGTTGTTATGTAACTTATCTATCCTCGAAGTTACTACAGCTGAACCAATATCAATGAACCAATATCCAATCTAGCACATATTCCTCCATTACAAGTATCGATTAGTGCTATTGGTGCATCCCTACAGAAAGTTAAACTGCACCTTTAAAGGCCCAAGCTGTGTTCACAAAAACACTATCAGGGCAAAACAATTACTAGAAGGAAGAAAACTACTGTGTCTGTCACAGTGTATGGACTGCAGTAGCTGTATTGAACCATCTGTTTTGATTGTGTGCACTGACATGTCCGTGAGGTGTGGCGGGCACTCTCTCTCTGCGCACTGCTGAATCTGGGCCATCCGCTCGTAGCAAAGTCAATATTTGGGAGTGATTTCCACGTTGGCTGGGGTGACCTTGATGTTTGCCACCGCAGATGGAGCTCTGACAGTTCAATGTTGCACAAAGAATGCCACATATACACACGGGGCTTTAGACAGGACAGTGTGACAGGTTGAGACTCCGGGTAATGGATGGTCGTACCAACAGATGGAGTATATGTCACAGGTTTGTTATGCTCCGGGCTTGTGAAAGTTTTACTGTGTACTTTGGTTTGGGGAAAGTCCCATTTAAGCTAGGCTGGGGGAGATTTGTGGTTTCATTCTTCTGGTTGAAGGTGGGTAGTTAATCAAATGAAAGATGGGAATGTTTTGAAGTTTGCACATTTTAAATACAAGTTAAAGAAGTATATGATTAAAGGTACACTGTGTAACTTTTCAGTCGGGTGTCCATCACCTGCTTGTTTCTATGGATATGTTATTGCTCTGACTTGAATGTTCCACAGTATGACATTAAACAGCTCTGTGTAGAATTCATGGTAGAGGAGAAACTCAATTTGTCAACTGGACAAACTTTTATTTAGGTTGAAAACATTTCGCAGCTCACCCAAGCTGCTTCTTCAGTTCTGGTCAAACGCTGGTGGACACTGCCTTATATTTGCCTGAAGGGAGGAGATAAATACACTGAAACTACTCTGAAACTAACACACCTGCTTGTTTACAGTTTGTTAGCTAGACCTATTCAACTGTACTGAGTGTATGGTCATATTAGCACATCATTCAGGCCCATAATGAGTGCTTAAACATCTCTACCTTACATCTATTCAATTGCAGGTGGTTTTACAGCTCAGAAATGCCTAAAAAAAACAGGCATTCTGACTGTGATTGTGGTACTGTTTACCCAGGGCCCAGTTCAAGACAGGAGGGGCCCCCTCACACAGTCCTTAATGTGCTTTTTTCTTTTTAGAAAACATGTAGTGTGTGTCCACCAAGATTGAATCAAATCAACCTTTATTTATAGCGCGCTTTTCATGCAAAAATTGCAACACAAAGCACTTGATGATTTTATTTGTACCTAGCGTCCAGTATTTGATGCTACACCCATTATGTACATACATATCTCGATACAATGCGACTGTATCGATTCAGTTCGATATCTTTCAAATCGATTCAGTATCGTTCAATATAAAATAAAGGCTAAATCATGGCTGTGATACTAAAAGTCTTTGTTAAACCACTTCTTGTGCAAAGTTAATATGAAACACCCATTTTATTAATGAAAAAAATGAATATGTCAAATGTGTCGCATAAACGAGTTTTCTTCCTCTGAACAAAACTGTAGCTCTGTAGCAAAATAATTTAGTAAAATATACCAAAGAATACTCCTGGCGATATGTATACAGCACCCCATGATATTGATACTGTATCATGACATTAAACAATACGATATTTTGATATTTTTGCACACCCCTATGCACCAGTCTGTGGCCCCTGATCGGCCCAGTACTTCATCCATGTTTTGATATGTGGCCCTTGATATAAATGAGTGTGAACCCCCTGATCTAGAGTGATCTCTTTACTTTCCAGTGGTGCATTATAGAACGTAACTCAATGTCATGTTCACACTTTGGTCAGTTAAAACCCTTAGATGTTCTATCATGCATTCATCTGTTTTCCTAGTGGAATAAATACAGATTAATCTTCTCATTTTTACTTTCCTGGACACTGAAAGTACCTGTGGCTTTGTCCAAAACTTCCTGGAAAGACAACATGGACTTGGCGGATCTGTGTGGCTGCTTGGATTAAGATTTCTTCACTACTTTACCCTTGTAAAGATTGCGTTTTGTTGGGCCAATTGTGTTTCATTACAGTTTTGATTAAGCCAGTGAAGGAGGTGAATGAGTTTGCTTTGTGTTTTTTCCCCATTGTTTTGTAGTTATAGAAGAACTTTAAAGGTGCATTGTGTAACATTTCTAGTGGAGAATCTGTCAAATGCTTTTCTTCATGGAGATGTTATTACTTTGTATTGACCCTTTTAGTATACAGCAGAGCTCAGCAGCTTGTCAAGCTCTGTGAAAGGATTATCATCAAAAGATCGAGAATATTTCCTTAACAAACTGACTTTGACAAATGGTGTCCGACTGCCAAGTCCTTGTGCGATCAGTGAGTAAAACTTAAAAACTTTACTCTGCCGGTAGAATATCACTTCTGAAAACTACACACATAACAACCAGACATTTTGGTGCTGGAAATGTTTTTTATCTCCGTCTTCTTCTGTCCGTGTTCAGTCTGAATGAATCAGAATGAATGGGGAACAATGACACTTCTGTTGCCAAAATCCACACACAGCTTTTACTTCTTTTTTTTATCACTTCCGCTTTAAAAGGGTCTATTGAATTTTTCGCAGTATGGCATTAAACCTTTCTATCTTCAGAGAGACCAAACCAAACCAAGTTACAGGTCAGATCTGTGGCACAGCCAAAATACTTGTTTTTTTCTAGGGATTTTTGAGTTCTAAAACCACCTGTAATTAAATAAATGTAAAGTTGAGTAGTTTTAATGTCATATTGTGGAACATTCCAGGCAGCGCAATGACATATCCATGGATCCAAGGCGACAGACCCCCAACCAAGGTGGAGTGTGCACTAGTCTCCATGGAGTTATTTCTTTTTCCTGGAATGTTCCACAGAAGGGCATTAAACATATCTCGCTTGCAGATATAATAATAAGTTTATTTGTCATTGCACATAGTATAACAACATTAAATGCAATCCATCAATGCAGATGAAATAAATAAAAACACACACATCCATCTCATAAGTTAAGACGTTAAAGGGTTAAAAAAGTTTAAAAGTTATTTAAAATTTAGCTGTGTTTAAAATCGTGTCGTTTACTGTGTTTTATTTGTTAAATTCCAGGTGTTTTATAGCTCAAAAGTACCTTAAAAACATGAAATCTTACCATCTACAGGCTTGTTTCTCCATAGATCTGACCATTAACCTGCATTTGTTGTGATTACAAAGTTTATTTCGATACTGTGGAATAATCAAGGTAACACGTTAACATCTCCATGGAAACAAGCAGGTGACGGACCCTCCACCAGCAAAGTTACGCAGTCCACCTTTACCAACTGCTTCATGATGACGCAGTGAAATGAATGAGCCATTATGGTGTTGCATTTTCAGACTTTCCCTGCTCTGACTCCAGCCTCTCCACTGCAATGGGAAGTACCGCTGAACACAGAGCACGGTTTACACAGCTGCTGAAAATTTCCTTTAAAGGAAGTGCGCTGGCTGCTAACCCATCGGAGCCTCATCGCACTGGTCCCTCCTCCGTGAAGCCCAGAGATGCTCAGTTTAGTGTTTTTTTTTTTTTTTTTTTTTAAGGCGCATCGTGTAACTTTTCTGGTGGAGGGTCCTTCAAATGCTTTTCTTCTACGTTCTTCTGTTATTGCTTTGTCTGGAATGTTTCACAGTGTGGTATTAAACATTTCTATTTTCACGGAGACTAAACCAGACCAAGTTACAGGTCATATCTGTGGAGAGGGGACCCCGCTCACAGTCAGAATGCATGTTTTTCTACGTATTTTTGAGCTGTAAGACCATCATACTTCTGGTCTATGGATACGTCATTGCTCGGCCTGGAATGTTCCACAGTATGACATTAAACAGATCTACGTTACATTTATTCAATTGCAGTTGATTTAGTGCTCAAAAATACCTTGGAGAAACAGGCATTTTGACTGTGAGTGAGAGTGGGGTTGCCTCTCCACAGATCTGACCTGTAACTTGGTTAAGTACAGACCCTTAAAATACTGAAATTTTACGTTTCAGATTTTGAGATTGAGAAGTTGTTTTGTATGCTCCTTACACACATACTGTAGCTGATTTACCATGAGTAACTTCTCAAACTGTTTATATGACACATAACTTGGTCTGGTTTGGTTTCTAGGGAGGGAAAAGGAAAAGGGAGTGCAAACATCGAGTTGACGAAACAATAAGAATGGTTTCAGTTCTTCTTAAATGGGACTTTGTGTGAGTATGAGTAGGTGATATAATAATGATAAAGCCAAATAAATAAAAATAATACTGTAATTAAAAAAGTAAGAGGAAAAGGGCAGAAAATGAAGATTAGGCTAAGATACTGTAATGCGATATATCACGATACTAAAACAATGGATAATATATTGCAATTTATCAATAATTACTAAAAAAATAATATTGCCAGCTACAACTTCATGAGAACCAAATTGTATGTATGTGTGTGTGTGTATGTATATATATATATATATATATGTGTGTGTGTATATATATATATATATGTATATATCTATGTATGTATATATATATATATATATATATACATATATATATATGTATATATATATATATATATATACACATATATATGTGTATATATATATATATATATATATATCATCAAAACAGTGAATGCAACTAATGAATTTTAGTGAAAAATATTATTTAAAAAATCGATTTGGATGCATTTAGAATCAAATCAAGAAATGTGCAATGAAGTATCACGATATATCACTGAATCGATTTTTTTCTTACACCCATATAAGTGAGGTTAATTTTTCCCTTTTTTTTCTTTCTTCTTTCCCTTTTTTTTCTTGTCCCTCTAATTTCTCTTTCCATTACTCCTTTTTTTTTTTTTTTTTTTTTGCCGGACAGTGGTCTTTTATATGGTCAGCTGGTCCCAGGGGCTGTAAAATGTCCACGGGTCTGAGGTGACCTGGCTGCATCTCCTCTACACCAGTGTAAGTGTGAGTGAGAGCAGTGGAAAAAGAGGGGAGAGGAGCACCACCCACTCCCCACCCACACCAGTCTGCTCCAGGCCCTGCGCCAGTGTGAACGCCAGCCTCTGATGCAGAGGGTTTACTTTCAAACTCTGGGCTGAGCCGTTGGGTTATTAAAATCGAGGGCTGCTCAACCTGAGACAGTGTTTTAACATGAGGAACGATCAGTATGATATTAGTTAATTCAGTGTTCACTAACATGCTTTGCCAGGTTAATTGGTGGGTGGCTTTTAATTGTCACTAGTTAAAAGTGTTTGGCAATGTACAGTTACTTTTCTAGGGAAATATTACGGTATTTCATCTTGTAATTTAAGCTTCAAACTGCTCATAACCAGTGAGAAAAATCGATCCCTCTGTTCTTGTGTTGAGTGCATTAAGTATGGTTTTTCCATCTCCAGTTGGTAATGTTAGGAAATGCTTTAAAAACCATAATGTTGTGTCTTTACAGTATCATTTAAATGCAACTTAATGTAAAATTATTCAGAATACAGTACTGTGATTGGTCCATGTACCGTAATAAGTTACAAAATACATTTTAATGCAAGTATTCAGTATTCTGTAGCCAAGTACATTTTCATAGTATTCTTCCCGTCACCTCTAGTTAATGGGTGAAAAAGCTTTTCCTCTGCGTGTGTGTTGGTCTTGAGTTACAGTCCTCATGACCTCCACTTTGAAAAATAAATGTGTACGTTCTTCTAGTGCTGATGGAGATCACTTGTGCCTCTGTCTTCTCATGTGTTCAGTTGCTGAAGTATAGAGAAGTGTGTGGAGGTCAAAGGTCAGAGCTTATTTATGAGGCCCCATCTGAGCAGCAGGGCTCTAATGTCTTTATAATGAGGCAGGACCAATGAGCCTGGGGTCACCTCAGCACAGCTAATGCCCCGCACACAGCAGCAGACAGCCCTGTGCAGCTCTACACTGCAGCCTGCAGCCTATGGAGCTTTTCTGTGGTGTGGACTTGGATCAGGATCTCCTCCTGACTGGGCTTTTGGTTCCTGCTGTTTTCATTGGGTTTTCCAAATTAAAGTGGACGTTTTTATCACTTGCGTTTGAGCCACAGTGTGTGCAGACCACAGCCTCTCATGGTAGCGATCATCTTGACTGAATAACTGATCTCCACTGCCCTCAGCCCTGAGCTCTGTTTGTGCATTCTGGCATGTTTCATCACAAACCAGCTATAATCGCTCAGACATTTTTCAAATGCTCATCACAAGATAAATGCTGCTCCTTCCCTCTGGAAAACATTGGTGCTGGAGACAGAAGAACCTTTGTGCTGCTGCTCTTCATGTGTTCAGAGGCGATATGTGTGTGTGTGTCTGCTCCTCTCGGACACTGCGCTCTCTGCAAAGGTCAGCAGCAGATTTTGGCAGTAAAGCCCGGCCGTCCTGACACTGAGCCTTTTGTCAAGAAGCTCCTCTGGCCTCCACTCACCTCCAGCTCCTACACACATGGAGGTCTGCCCCGTCCCATCTCCAGCAAGGCCTCCCAAGAAGGAAGTGAGCGGACAGTAGCTCAGCTGGTGTCAGTGTTTATCCACTGATCTGAAGGTTGGTGGTGTGATTCCTGCTCCCACAGATGAATGCCGTCGTGTACACCGGTGTGTGACTGTGTGTGTGACTGGGTGAGCAGTTGCTTCACATAAAGTGCCTCGGTTGCCTTGCAGGAAGAAAAGCGCTGTATAAAAATGTCAAATAGTCCTGTAATAAATCATAGCAGGTTATGGACATTACAATATAGATTCTTGGAGCTTCAGTGGATTGGCAGTGGTGTGTTCTGTCAGAATAAAGGAAGGAGTGAATAGTTCCTGGTTAGTTGGATGAGATGGATCCCTAAAGAGCCTCTACTCAAATTTTTCCCACGTATTTGAGAAAAATTTGTCTTCCCCGAATACAGATAAATTGTATAAGCAGATGTTGAATAGGGATCCAGTATTTTTTGTTCCGATACCCATGTCGATACTTTGGCTTTAAGTATCTGCTGATCCCCAATATCAACCTTCCTTTTCCTTCCTTCCTTTTGACACAAATTACCTTTGGTAAAAATTGATCCAAATGTGTATTTTAGCTGTTTAACTTTAGAACAGCTTACAAAACGATTACAAGAGGATTTGCAGCAACCTTGTCCAGTCAAATCATCTTATTCCACCAGTTTATAGACCAAAATCAGATAGTGCCTGTAGCGATATCAGCCATGATCCTTACTCCTTAAAGTCAAAATAAGGGCCAACTGAACTGAAACTGCGCAACAAGGGGTAGGGGTTGAAAGTCGACCCCCTACGAATCAGGACACCTTTTCAACAATCACATACATCATCAGAAGTCTCCACCAGCTTTAATGTAAACTTACAGTCAGAGCAGAATGACACACAGACCATTGGGAAGAACAACCTGAGCTTCTCTAAAGGTTAAACTGATGATTTTGCTTTCAATTACTGGGGTTACAATATCCAAATAACAACTGTCTAACACGGATGCCCGCAATTTGTTTACAACTTTATTTCCACGCATCAAACAATCACTCAAGTCACAAATAATGTGACACTACTCAGCGTAACACTAGGGATTTTTTTTTCGTGTGCATTTTAAGAAAATTACCATCACACAGTGGAACAATGTTAAACTTAAGACAATACAGTGGTTATCATAAATTTTAAACCATAAATAATGGAGAAAATGTGTAACTTCTTTGGTCGTGGTAGCAGCAATCTTGCCGGTGATTCGCATTCTGAGAAATTGCTCATACCCCTCTTTTTGGAGTGTGCCTCTGAAAAATCTTCGTTTGGAGGGGTATGTAGCCCAACCACTTTCCCCCTACCCCTCTGCCATAACGGTAACTGGGACAGTCCTACCCCTACACGTGAACGCGCAAAACAGGGACAGTGGAAAGTGGTAGGGCCAAGGGGTGTAATGGTATTCAGGTCTACCATCTACTACTGTCTACATCTAACTATAAAGCATTATATTGTTTGAGAATCAGGAAGTGTACACTTAGCATACTATTAGTAATTAGCATTATCATAAAAGCAAAAGAAAGTTGATTTATTGTCACGCGATAAATTGCATTTAACAAAGGGTGATTACATTTTATGCTTTTGATATCTACCTCAGCGCTCTGTAATCTAATCTTTAGGATTTTAATTTCCTTGTTGCTCATGAGAATTTTTTGCTGACTGTAGCAGTCCTCAGCTCTTGTTCCTCCCCCTCCTATTCCCCAGTTCTCTGATTAGATTCCTGAAATGCAGACAGGAAAAGAATTTGGGAGGACTTGGACTTCCCTCTGCTCCATCTGCCTCTTCTTTCCCCTCATGTTGAAGCTTGTCCTGCCTTTTTAATGTAGATTTTTAGGATCATTTCCTGTCCTGAGAAGGTCTGAATCTTAACCATGTGAAGAATGTGAGTGGTAAAAGGTTTGGCAGTGGAGCTTAAAGCATCTGGAGATTGTGTCATGTCGCTCTAGGCCTGGTCATGCTGGAAAAAAATATCTAATTTACAAGCATTGTCATTGGATTTGTGATTTTTAATGATACTTGGCAGCTGAAGCATCAACATTCCCTGGGGGTGTGATGCTAACTGTAGGCACTGCTCTTTCTGAAGCTTGCAAGACTTTAATCTGGTCTTTATTTTTAACACAATCTGGCCAGAAAGAACTGATTTACTTAGTGACTCTCACCATTTTGTTGAAAATCAAACACCTAAACAGGACCATGAACACTCGTGCTGATCACAGGCTCCTGAAGATGTCTTCTTTAAAACTATTTTGTATTTTTTTTTTTTAGTTTAAAATTTTTTGACAGTGTTTGCGTGTGTATTGTGTTACTGTGTTAACTTCTAAGAATTCCATCATTAGAGAGGCATGTAGAACACCCCCAGCATGATGTCTATGTGAAGTATCTTTAAGATTCTGTTCAATCACTTGCTTTGAGTGCGTCCTACCCTGTGCACCAGGATGTTTTTCAGAGCTGCCAGGTAAAGCTGCAGAGCTGTAAACTAATGGGCATATGCGATGTAATGACGTCAAATTGTCTGAATGTTTCAGCCTGCTCCATAGACCTCTGTTGGGGCACACCGACTTAGCGCACTCAAATAAAGCACGTGTCTCAAATACAGCGATATGAGCACATTTAACATGATAAAAATATGTCTGCGCAGATACACATTCAATTTTAAACGAAATATTAAACATATAGACTAATGCAAAATAACTTTATAATGTATTTATTTGTTTAATTTTTTTATTTATTTTATTTTATCGAGGTCAGGTTAGGGAGTGTGGGGCACTTGCGCCCTCTATTCACCAGCCACCACTGATAAGAACTACATAAACCATGATCCTTTGCTCCGTTTTAGTGCAGACTACACGAAGAAATAACTGTTTTAAGCACTTTTAAATCTTAATTCTTTGTGTTAAGTCTTGTCCAGGCATTTTAAGTTTTATTGGCCTCCACAAAATATCATACAGAGAGATCTGGACATTGTGACATGTTTTACCTCTTCTGTCTGCAGTGCAAAAAGAGGATTCAAAACCAAGTAAAATGTGTAAACCAACTCTAAATTTCAAACCCTTACTCATCTGTGCTCTGTTTCTGCTTTTGTGTGTTCCAGGAGAATCCGGTTTGGGGAAGTCCACTCTTATAAACTCACTGTTCCTCACAGACCTGTACTCGCCAGAATACCCAGGACCATCGCACCGGATCAAGAAGACTGTACAGGTAACACAAGCACACCCCAACACTAGCATAAGAACCAAAAATAATCATAAATCTTTGAGAAATTTCACACTACAGAGTGCCTCGGATTTCTTTTTGAATGCCCTACATTGTTTGGTGACCATAGCAAGTCTACCTCATCTGTTTTTGACTATTTTACTGGTCTTATCCAAGAAAATCACCACTGTATTCAATAATGTTGTTAAAATTACAATATTCCATGACGGTATTTCCCTGAGCACTTCTCCTATTGTTCAGCCTCCATTATTTGTCAGGCAGTTGTGGTTTTCCAGAAGACAGTTGTACAATTTATATCTTTGTATTGTCTTGAAGAAGCAGTAATCATGAGAAAAATATGAATTTGCGAGAGTAAAGAAAATCTAAAACACATAGATACACACACACCAAATTTGGGACTAAACCTGGCATTATATAAATGTTAAGTTGTCGATACGATACATACCTCGTACAGTGAGCTTTCAATTCAATACGATGAAGGAACATGTTGTAAACACATCAGATAACAAACACACAAAAAAATTAAGACCTCTGCAGGCTGAAAAATTAAGAGGGCTGACATTCTTTTGTTCCTAAGACATTGCCTATTATTTGTAAGATATTATTTGTATAGATATCCAACATATATATTTTGTTCATATTGAGATCTGATGTGTTTTCAAAGTGTTTTGAGCTTCTAAATGACGGCTGTGATACTAAAAGTCTTTGGTAAACCACTTCTTGAGCAAAGTGAAAACATGAAACACAGTGAATATGTCAAATGTGTCGCACAAACGAGTTTCTTTCCTCTAAACAAACAACAAACTGTAGCGCCGTAACAAAATTATTTAGTAAAATATACAAAAAAATACTCTTGGTGATACATATAACTGATTGTAAGTCAGTTAAATAAAAAATCTATCAATCTATAAAAATCAATCAATTAAAATACTGTCTAATACATTACTAAATACTAATAAAATACAACACTAAATGCAACTAAATACTGTCCCTCTTTAACTGTAGCTTTTAACTGTATGTTTTAATCGCACTTAATTTGTTTATGTTGTTGTAAGGTGACCTTGGATGTCCAGAAAGGCGCCTAATAAATAAAATGTATTATTATTATATCAATACAGCAGCCCCCAATACCGTATCATCACATTATACGATACGATATATATCTATATGTAGATATTTTGGCACACCCCTGATTATATCCACACAAAAGTCAACAAAACCAAAACAAAACCAGGACTATAACAACACCAGACATCAGGACTAAACTAGGATCAAATTGGGATCGAACCAGAACAGTGAATGCAGCGAATAGATTCACACGCCTGAACTCGGAGAGAATGACTCAATGTTGAACCATAACTCGACTCTTAAATGTCCCAGTCGTGATGTAACGCTTTCCCCGAGCTATTTTGGTTTGGTATTTTGGTTTTATCACTCCTTCACTGTATTTGATTGGTGCTGTGTTTTTGTGATGCTCTGTCTGCGCCGTTGCCACCCAAGTGTGAGTGTTCGTCAGTGAAACCGGTCCTTCCGCTGTAACAAAGCCCTGTGTGCCAGACGCAAACACAGGTTATAAATTTAAATTGGCCTGTGTAATCATAGCGTTGTCTTAGGGAAGCTGCTTGTTAACAGTTTGCTGCGAGCTGTAAATCTCAACGCACAACTCCAAGCCCTTCTGCATCCTACACGTAACATTATAAAACTAAATCTTAAAGGTGAATGGGTGCACCACCTTCTTGCCGTCTCTCTTGAGATGTTATTTCCTTTCCTGGAATGTTCCACAGTGTGACATTAAAGGCGTACACCTGATTTGAAAAGCAGGACTAGGTGCAATGGTCCAAAGTTTTTCCTCACTTTCCTTTACGAGCTCTGAGCCACAATGTGTCCATAAGTGCTTTTTCTCAACTTTCAGAGACAACAAACAGTATGCTAACTGCGCAGTTCCTGATTTCTGCACAATAAAATGCTTTTATTTATAATTAGATGCTGAAAGTACACACCTCAAGAACTGCTACAATATACGGTATCTGTTGGGTTGGGTGGTATCCAGATTTTGATACCATAAACCTCAGCATTTTACCGGGGCATACGGTATTACTTTGACTAATTATTTTGTATCTTACACCTAAACCGTTGAGGATCAGAATAACAGCATTATATTTGAAGATGAGGCACAAGTTCTGATCAAACCAAACTTCATTAGCGCTTATCTCCCTTCATTTAATGATCTGGGACATGCCAAGACAAGAAAAGCGTAAAAGTAAAAGGCGACAGTCCACTGCGTGTGATATTTCCCACTGCAGCATGTTGTATCTGACAGACCCGCGCTCTCGGCACTCCGAGAAGTCACCATCTCCTCCGTGAAAGTCTGACTTCGCCCTCAAGCGGGAACTTTCTCCTCTTCAGTGCCTCGTCCCCTCTCGACTCTCAGCGTTCAATAAAGCCATCACAAACTTTTCGGCTCAACATCACACGTGAAGTCAGGTTTTTTTCTTCTTCCTCGCTGCATGTGGATGGAAATCTCCGAGCGTAACAACATTTGAAGAGGAGAGAGAGCGGAGGGGAGAAAGTCGCGCTGTGTCCCGTGTCTGAAGTGACTGTGGTGGATCTCTGGCCCGACGCAGGGTCGTAGCTCCTCAACATTTGCGTCTCTCCCCTGAAGCCAAAATGCTCCTAATATTAAATTAGGTCCTTTTATGCTGCAGATTTTTTAATGATGGTAATGAAACCGATATCTTTGCTACTTTTTGACTCCTGTATAACGTATTACTGTATTACCGCCCAACCCTAGTATCTGTACCCGGACAAGAAAATGTCAAAGCAGTAGTTAAGCAATAAAAAGCTGTCCTTGTTTTAAATTAATTAATAAATTTTATATATATATATATATATATATATATATATATATATATATATATATATATATATATATATATATATATATATATATATATATATATATATATATATATATATATATATATATACACATATATACATATATACATATATATATATATATATCACCATGGAGATACACACATGGCTGCCCCCTCCAGCAGACGAAGTTACATAGTGTACCTTTTTAATCTAGCCTATTTTTTAGTGTTGTGTTGTGTTGTGTTGTGTTCAGCACATTTTGTCTTTTGGTGGTGGTTTGGTGGCTTTATATAGGTTCCAGTATCAGTATCAATCAGTATCAGCCGATATCGATATTTGATAGCACGTTTATATGGCTGCATTTTTATGCTTTTACATGTACCTAATGATTTAATTATTCCAGATTAAATCATTTTGTTCATTTTTTGATCTTCAATTTACGATATATTTGTGGAGCTCACCATTGATTTCTAAAGCTAAATACTGATATCAGCAAGTATTGGTTAGCAAAAAATCAGGCTAAATATCGGATATCGGCTCATTTCTTCTCGGCTCATTGATTCTTGTTTGAACTTGTATATATACAAAATAAACTAGGATTATAAAGAACCAACCAAACTTCGACTGGTGAATTGATGAAACCTTTACAAAATAGCTTGACTCATCCGGAACCAGTGAGTCTGAAGGAAAAGGCCAACGCAAAGACAAGGGCTCACTGTGCTCAGCCTGATCTTCTATGCTGGACCAGGACCAGGGCCGGAGTCTGTAGGTGTTTGGGGCATGGGAGCGCCGGGTCGGAGAGGTATAAATCTGGAAAACAGAGGAGCTATTATACCACCAGACTGCATTTTATTATGGACTGTAAATACAAACAGACCACCAGAGCGAGGGCAGAGCTGCTACGAAGATCACACGGTGCAGTTTGAGGAAGAATGCGTTTATAGGCTGAGGATGTACTCTGGAATTCCTTTCTGCTAAATACTCTGTACTTAGCCAATCATATCAAATTAAAAACGCTGTGTCTGATTTTTACTGTCTTTAAAACGTGAAAAATACAAGCAGTTAAATTTAAAATGTCTATGACAGATTTTTATTGACTTAATTTGGTGGGATTATAACTGCTGTAAATATAAATTATAGCTTTACACTAACCAAGAAGAAAGAAATTTGCAAATAAAAGCTCAAAAATATGTTGAAAATTGCAGGAAGGAGAGTTCAAACATGTAGTTTGCATCACAATAGGGAGAAATCTATCCAAAAGTGCCACACAATTTACAAGAAACACATTTTTCCTGATACTTTAAACATGATTTCAACAAAATAAGAGTGTTTTCTTAGATTTGTATTTGTCAGTTAATGATTTCTTTGTACATTAGGGTAGTTTTGCTAGGTAATAGTTATGGATTTTTTAGTATAACACCATGATTTCTAACCAGGAAGTAAAATTTTACACCTAAAAATAGCCAAATTGGGAAAATGAGTGAATGTTTTTGCAAAAATCTTAAATATAATAAATTTTAACTGTGTTTTTAGTAAAATGGGTAGTCCAAACTATCATAGCCACTTTAAACGGTTACAGCAGTCTAAAGTTACTCCTGACTTATGTATTCCGAACATCCTAATTATTCACAGTGATGAGTTTATAAGCGTTTTTTACAACTCTGCAGAGCTTTGCCGTGACGACAACTAGCATGCTAATTCCAGACATATTTAGACCTCAGGAACAGTTCATACATGTCGTCTGTTCTGGGATAAGTATTTTGCTTAAATCCAGCCTCTTTTTACCCATCACGATTCTGGACTATTTTTCCTACAGTTTCTGACTAAAATGGTGGCCCCTGCTGTCTGATCTACTCACATTTTAAAGGTGCATTGTGTAACTTTTGTTTCAGTTTGGTATTAAACCTTTCTATCTCCATGGAGACCAAACCAGACCAACTTACAGATCAGATCTGTGGAGAGGCGACCCCGCTCACAGTCAGAATACCTGTTTTTCTTGGTATTTTTGAGCTATAAAACCACCTGTAATTGAATAAATGTAAAGTAGGGCTGTTTAATGATAGAAACAAGCAGATGATTGACTTGCGACTGAATTATTTGGGCTAAATGTGAGAATAGATATCGCTGGTTCCCCTGGGGATGATCCGAGACAGTCATTTGAACATTTGTTGGGTCTTTTAAGAGGTTTTAAGAGCTTGCTTTCTTGTGTTTTTGGCAACGGAGGTAGCTGCCATTGACACCTCTTACGGGATGTGAAATTTAAGATGAAGCAGCTACTTTCTTGCTAACCTTAGTCAATATCAATGAGCACTGAGAGTTTTGTAAACCATCTGAATCATGATAACACTGAAATGATGACCTCATCTTGAAGTAAATTAACCAGTTTTTTTCCACCACCACTAGTTCCAGATTATTTTCTTTTAAATCTTTTACAATTTTATTATTTCAAGATCAATGGTGCTTTTTTGAGAAGAACTAACTAAAATCAGAGCATTTCAGTTAACTCTTCAATTCTGAAAAATGGCCATACAAGTATTGTAGTAGTATTTTTTGACTTCAGCAATTCTGCGTTTACCTCAAAATCGTCTCACATCACTTCAACCTTTCACAAACAGGAATCTGCTGTTTGAAAATAGGCTCAGAGGAAATGCATTTTTAGTCCATGACACGGTATTAGTCAGTCTGAATGAACTTCACGTTATGTACTGAGTCAAAGTATGCGGCAGGCAGGTTATTCTTACAAATGCCAGGGTCAAAGAGGAGAATAGTGTTAAGACGAGCTGTTGTGACGTTTAAGACAATGCATCAAGTCTTTTTGTTATGAGCTTTTGTCGGCATTTGAGAACATTAGTGGTTTACCTTTAAAAAGGAACTGAAATACACTGACTAGAACACTGGCATTTATAGCACCGCCAAAAGAGAACACATTTGCACATTTACATTTGCAATTTTTTTCTCTCACACTCAAAAGAACTGTGCAGTCGGTCAGGGGAGTTGATGGGATTGACACAGGGGTCTATAGTCCAGGGTCCCAGGGTTTTACGGACCTTTGCCTATTAATTAATATTAGAGGGGCCCAGGTAAGGCTTCTTGCCCCTGGCCCCCAAATTTCTATCCACAGTTCTGCAAACTGTAAAGTAATAATTTTATATCTGATAGAGGCAAATACAGTAAAATGCAGCTTTATTTTTTGACTGAAATGTTTGACTATACCTACAAATCACTGATGGTTCTGTATGGATATTTTCCCACCCAGTAACAAATATTTAAAGGTACATTCCGTAACTTCCTAGAGGTGGTACATTACTTTCTTTCTTTTCTTTATTTCATTCATTAAAACAAAACAAAAACAAATGCAACATGCTTGCATCTAAACAACTTTAACATAAATATGAATGAAAGGGAACAGGAAGAAGCAAAAGTTTATAAAATCTGACCCTTATCAACTCAAAATTATATTACAACTCCAATGGGTTGTGCTGCAAACATTCAGCAAAAAGAACAACATACTCTTCTTTTTACACAGAAGTATCATATGTTTTCAATAATGCTACATTCACACTTTTCTTAAAAACCTGAATAGACTTGGAAGTTTTATTTTCACAAACAAAACTGTTCCATCGCTCTTTTGGTTTTGTTCTAAATTTAAAAAATCTGTTCCTCTTAATTTATAACTACTTTCTCTATTTTTGAACAAATTATCTGCATGATTCAGTGGAAATGGTAAATTAAAACCAAAACTTTGAGACATTAGTCTATGGAAATTGGTGAATTTTATGCAATACAGTGGAAGATCCAGGCTTTACTGTTATCATGTGTATGTAGCTGAGAAATGTATTTGTATTAACTATATTTCTGTATGTAATTTTTACTTGTACATATACATGTGTATATTATTCTGCCTTATATGACACAGTCTTTTGCTATTTTTTTGCTATATTTTTACTTGTTTGTATATTTTTTTTAGCGCTGCCGCGATTATTCGACGTTGTCGACGTAATCGAATATGAAAATGAGTCGACTACAATTTTTTTGGTCGAATATTCACCTTTATTTATTTTTGGTCTCAAACGGCTCGTCCAGAGACCTTTTGCTTGCCTGAGATCAGGTATTTCCCCTCCACACCACTAGTAGTACTACACTCGAGGCGGACACCGGTGCTGCTGACAGCGGCTACATCCGGGGTTGACGCCGAGGTGGCTAACCTCGGCTTCACCAAAGGCTAACAGCAGTGGTATATAATGGCACCGCCAAAGAAAACAAACTTGAGGAATTATTTGCCGTGCGCACTCTGCTGGCTGGTCTCTCTCTTTCTCTCTTCCCCCTTCCCCCGATTTGAGCATTTGAGAAAATGCCAGCGGCCGGAGTCGGACCAAGACCTAAAGCCTCGAAAGTCTGGGAATACTTTCGGACAGATGGTGATAGAGTGGTTTGTACACTCTGTAAGACTTCTTTGGCTTATCACGGGAGCACGACCACGATGCATGAGGTATTGAGAACACCGTTGCAATATGCTGCTCGTGCATACTCGTTAAATTGTGTGTGCATATCGTTGTTCAACATTGTCGAATGAGCACACACAACAGACATAACAGCAATAACCGTTGCAACTCGCACGCACAGCACACACATGGTAACCTCCCGGGAAAATCTAACACACCCACTTGTGTGTGTTAGAACCGCTTGTTTTGTTTTTTTAATTAGTCGTTTAGATTAGTCGACTAATCGAAAAATTAGTCGAGAGATTAATCGTTAGAAAATTAGTCGTTAGTGGCAGCACTAATTTTTTTGCTATTTTATTTTGTTGTTTTTTATTTATTATTACCATTTACATTTTTGCCCTTTGTTTTTATAACATATTGTGATGTGTGAGCTACTGTGTCTGAATAATTTCTCTCGTGGATTAATAACGTATGTCTAAGTACAAGTTACATGCACATTGCACACTCAAAATAATAGTGTGATTTATATCTTACATTTTTGAAGGTATAATTTCATTTAATTAAAAAAACAAAAGCAAACAGATCATCTGATTTATTTATGATCATGGTCTTATTGGTTTTTCACATGTTATTTATGTAATTTTATAAGAAATCCTATTATAATCTGATTTTGGTGTGCATGTGAACTAATACCAATATTAGCATCGTTATAGTTCCCTGCAATAACAAGTCTGACCCGTCAGAATAAGAAATGCCATTTTAAACTAACTCCATTTTCATCCCAAACAAAGAAAGAACTAAGCAAACAAGTAATTTATGATCTTATGTCTCATAAAAGGTATTAGTTTTCATAATAACTAGATTATGGATGGTTATTGTAGTAAAACATGGCTTTATTTTTGCTTTGTTTACTCTGTCGTAAATGACCAGCATTTCCTGTGAGTAGATCAAAAACAGTTGAAGGCGCGCACAGGAAAGAGATGCTTTCCTGTGATGCCTATTTGAAATCTCTTCTCGTATGTCTGTCCCCATTCTGCCCGGACCTGCCCGATTCGCGCTGATGTCAGTGTTTTTGGGAGGGAGCTAATCTTGCTACGCCAAAACCACACTGCAATTATCATGTAACCTCGAACCACACCTGCCAACCCCAGCGTCCGAGCACGGAGCGCTAACCCGAGGAGTCACTCGGCACGTTTATCCAGGCCCCGTGCCAGTGCGTCGACACTGACGTCAGAGCAGACTGTGGATTCACTATCAACACATCAGCTCAGATTAGACACCCTCTGACTTAAAACTAACATTGTTTTTTTATATGACTGAAATGTTTGATAAAATATGGAAAAATGCTAACTAATTCTAACTTTATGGTTTTTTCTGAGATAGAATTTTGAAACTGCCGGATTAAAAATATGTTTAATCACTTGGTTAAAAGATTAAATCAGTACTAAATAAACATTACTAATAGGTGAGGGAGTTATGTAGTTATAGTTATATTTTAGTTTTATTTTATATTCCTGCACTAAATGTACTATATGTATGTGGTGCATGTGGCCCTAAACCATGGTAAATGCCAATGGTATAAGAATGAATCTGTGCAAAACACGATTATGCACCAAATAAATGTTGTTATAAATTATTGACATATGTAAGGGACCTAAAAATATATTTTTTTTAAGTTTGGTGATTTCTTGACATATTTGGACAGAAGACAAAGTAGACAAAAGATTTGAGCCATTGAAAATATTTTTAAAAAATGTTAATTCACTCTTATTTTATAGCACTTTTATGTGGCGGGAGCCGTTTGTGCCACAATACGAGTGTGACCTTTTTTTTTTTTTTTTAAATCGCAGTAACTCAAAACACAATAATGCACCAAAATCAATGTTATAAATTATTGACAGATGTAAGGGTAACATCAACTCAAATAATCCACTTCAGACTTTTATGTTGCCATTTTTATGTTTTTGGTATCTAAAAAATTGTGATTTTTGCCCCTAAAATGGCCCATATCTAAAAATATTTTTTAAAGTTTGGTGACTTGATATGTTTACAATACATAAGAATGCATGTTTTTTAACAACAATTACAAGTGTAAGATGACTGTAATTGAATAAATGCAAGATGAAATTGTTTAATGCCTTTCTAGAAAGTCTCCATGGAGAGGCAGGTGACTGATGCTTCACCAGAAAAGGTACACTGTGCAGAGTAGGGTTGGGCGGCAATATAAAACGGTATCCCGCGATATCAAAAAGTAGCAATGGTATCCATTTCATTACCGTCATTAAAAAATCTGCAAGATAAACCACAGCGCAGACTTTCTCTCCTCTGCTCTCTCTCCTCTTCAAACATCGTTCCGCTCGGAGATTTCCATCCACATGCAGCGAGGAAGAAGAAAAAAACCTGACTGACGCTTCATGTGTGATGTTGAGCCAAAAAGTTTGTGATGGAGACGTTTTATTGAACGCCAAGAGTCGAGAGGGGACGAGGCGCTGAAGAGGAGAAAGTTCCCACTTGAGAGCGAAGTCAGACTTTCAAGGAGGAGACGGTAAAGCCCAATTTATGGTTCTACATCAAAACCCCCTACGCGCAGCATCCGCATTGACCACTGTTCACCTCCAAAATTTTCTAACTGTGTGAAAACAACGCAGACAGCGAGGGGAAGCGACGTCGACTATAAGGGCTGTAATTGGTCCTCTTGACCACCTCTTTACATTTCCGGTACTCCGCTCATTATATACTTTGAGTAGTAATGTGTTTAATGCAGCTTTGTGCACATTTGTTTACATTTTACAGAAACTAAACTTAAAATTGCATGGCTAATTTGCATGAACTATAAACGCTGAGGGAAAAAAAGCTTGTGCGCTGATGCGATCGAACTCTGGCAAAATTTGGCTTGATCAGAACTTGTTCCTCAAATATAAAGCTGCTCTTCTGTTTCTGAATGGTTTAGGTGCAGCTACAAAATAATTCTCAATTAGTCACGGTAATACTGTACACCCTGGTAAAATGCTGAGGAGGTTTAACGGTATCAAAATTTGGATACTGCCCAACCCTAGTGCAGCTTTAAATTTTGGAGATATGCAGAATTGTAATATTGAGTAAATAGTGTTTATTGTCCTTTAATGTCTTTCTCAATCTGTAAATCACTTTGAATAACTTAAATACAAATAAACTTTCCTTTCCTTATAAAAAAAAAAAAGTTATTAAAGCAGATTGGGGTGATCTTTTCTGAACAAAGGGCACACAGGGATTTCTCCACTCTTGTGTTTTGTGTCACACCTGAACCTCATCTGACTCATACAGACACTTTTTCAGCACATTCCAGATGGATCACAGGCAATAACACAGTCTTCAGGATAATCCCGCCCCTATTTCTACTTAAACCTGAGTCATTTTAGGATTATGGACAAACTGTATAACCTCATTTCACATTTATTCAGAGGCCTTAGTGGAATTTCTGGTTTCTGATTGCTCTGGTATTGCGTTAAAGGGCCCATATTACGCTAATTTCTGATGTATGTTGTAATGTTTCGTCATAAGAACATACCTGGAGTGGTGTTTTGTTTCATTCACAGAGTTCTTCTCTCAAACAGACAATGCTGTTCCACCTTGTGATGTCATATGGTGATACAGGAAGTGCTCCACTGTGTTTTTAAACTCCACACACCTTCACTAGAATCATTTGGATTAATTTTAGTCTTGGAATTGCCGATCTCTACTGAACAAAACGCAAAAGGTAGCTAGAAAATTGCTGAAAACTACCACTTTTTGACATCATAAGGTAGAACAGAGAATTTTGAGCTTTGGAAATGCAAACAGACTAATAATAAAGGCTTACGCAAGCAAAACAAAACTCCAGATATGTCATTGTTTCCCACAGACCAAGTAGCATTGTGTGCCTTGTGCCTTACTTACCAAAACTGACGTTAACCTTTTTAAAACTACGGGGATCACCGCTGACACCACGGCGTGTGACTATGATTTACAGTTTTTATGGCACACCTCGGAGTTTGCATCACCGTTATAGCATGGCCTGGTGACTACTTTGCCTTTACCTCGTCGGCACGATTCTTGCCACCTCGTCCCCGGCCTTTTTTCACCCCTTTGCCACAATTTTCCTCGATGACATTGCTGCTTTCTCCGAATTGCCAAACTGAAGTAATGCTCTCCGGAGTTGTCCTCTTCCATTTTACTACAGAAAGTTTCGATTTTAAGTCGTATTGCTTATTTTTTTGCTGCACCGGAGCCATGGCGATCAAGAATGTGGTGAAAGATTGGCTGAAAGAAAGCACGGTAGGCTACGTAAAACAAAGCAAAACAAAACAGGCCAAGAAGAAAAGTGTGCAGCGTCAATGGTCATGTCTTCTTCCTTGATTTGTTTTTGACTCTGCGTTTATTTGGAACCGGCGGTTATTTATTAAATATACACCTGCATGCAGCGTTTAAAGGGTTAAAGTTTAGTTTTTTCCTGAACTCTAGATTCTTTGACATTCAAGGAAGGAATAAAAAAATAAAATAAATCTTGAGGTTTTTCTTTCAAATACTTAACTCAAGACCTAGCTCAACCAATATCAACTTTTTTTTTTGTAAAATAAATTGGAAAGTCTAACAATTATATAAACATACAAATTATCTCTTGCTCTTTCTTTTGAGGAGGTAACAACATTCTTACATAGACCTTTGACACTAGTACTGTATCCTGCAATGTCTGTGCATTATATCAGACATTGTACAAAACAGAAGTCCCTGTATTGGCAGCAACACAGCCAAATACCACTTTCAATTCCTATGTCACTCTTTGTTCCTTTTTTACTTCCACATTTAAACCCTTTTCTGAGACGGTCAGTGTTTGTTCACCGACTCCATACATCATTTCATTTACTCGCATTTTTCAAATCTAATCTCTTCCTTCCTCTGCTCATTCCAGACACCTCCCAGTCTTCATACATAATACATTTGTGTACAATAGCGCATTCTCTGTCCGTCACTGACCGTTTTATCCCAGCTCCAGTCATCACGGTGTAAAACTAAGCTGACTTCAAAGCTGCAGGTGTTGGGGCTGTAGTAATGTGTGATCCTGAAGTCCTGAAGTCCTCCACGTCTCCTGCAGAGGACAGGGCCCAGCTGCATAGTTTTATCAAGGCTGGAGTTTGAAGTATGTAAGCTGATACTGTTTCTGAAGTGTACGGCTGCACAGTATCACAGAAAGGCCTGGTGGATTAGGCAGGCTTGCTTGATCAAGAGTAAAAATGTTTGTTTTGTGTAACTGTCTGCTCGTGATTTGTCCAAGTCTAGCCTGTAATTTCTTTTGTCTTTTATTAGTAATGTTTCGTGATGTTTTTAAGGCACTGTAGAAGTGGTTTTGCACTAGATTTTGAAGGGTTAAACAAGCCCCCATAAACTAGACTAGATGTACGGATTTCACTGTCAGTATTGGCAGATTTTTCAGTTTAAGTTTATTGATGTTTAAAATGCAAAATCGCTCCGTGTGTCTCAGCGCAGTGAAATTAAAATATACAAATATTTATAAGATTACAACAATATACAGTGATTGACACCAATATACAGTGGTAAATATGACAGAAAACGCTGTGCAAAAATCAAAATTACACCATTATACAAACGTATACATGTGGATTCACTCTTCTACACATCATACACATAGACCTACATCCATACATGCTGGAAGCCTTACCTGCAAAGTGATTTATTGATTGGATGTGTAATATTTAGACAAAAGGTGAGTTTTAAGTCTGGATTTGAACATATGAATGGATGTGGCATTTCTCACAGTGGTGGCAGCTGGTTCCAGAGGTCGGGAGCACGATAAAAGGCTTTACTACCGGCTCTTTGTTTATGGATTTTGGGGACAGTGAGGAGACCATATTGTGAATGGAGGGGGCGGCGAGGAGTGTAGGGGATGATCAGGTCAGAGAGATACAATGGATTTTCAATATCCAATTCTGATATTTTTTATAGTTTTAGTTGTTTCTCCTCACCCGAAGTTGTATTTGGAGTGATTAGTGCATGTTTGGGTCGTCTTTGTCACTTATTTTCAAGATGCAGTTTTGCTTTTGATCAATTCTTGTTTTCGCCGCCACCAATACATGCCCACTGCCTTGTACTTGTACTCATTCTCCAGTTGTATTTCCTTAATCTGTGATACACATTTGGCAGTGTTGGTACAAATAATAAAAAAAATCCACTACTCACTAGCATGATTTACTGCCATCCATTGGAGGTGCCGACAGCTCTTTTTTTGTGATGACGTCGCTTCCACTGGGCACCACAGATTTGTAACATGGAAATCAACAGATGTATTTCTTTTATTAAGTTGGTTTAGATGAATATAGTGATTTAAAAAGTCTAAATTATAGCATAATGAACCACAAGTGTCATAAATTACAACTATATAGCAGAGGTAAGTTCAGTATTTCTTTTTTAAGGGGAGACTGAAGTACTTAGACACAAGGAGAAACATGCAAGCACGAAAGTGGAAGCTTATTATTATGAGGTGATAGTGCCAACACGTTGCTGCTTTTTTAATTGAAGTATTATCATGATTGAAGTTAATTCCTTTTGATTGACAGTCGGCATATTGGATAAAATAATTGTGAATGATTAAAATAACAGTGAGCACAACACACTGCAAGAGCCATCTCCTAACGGATTTAAATGTAATCAGTTAATGCTTTTGCAGCGTGGTGTGAACGGTGTAGTCACCAGACTCCCCTTACAATCCCAGACAATTGGATTTGCATGTTCTTCCTGCGTTTGGCTGGATTTCCTGCTGGTTTCACAGTAGGCTAATCCTTCAGCTTGTTTTACTGACCAAGATCCTGGCTCAAGATTTAGAGTTGGATTCCCGTGAGTCCATACCAGACTGCCTTCAAGCTTGGATAACGTTCTAATCATAAACAAAGAAACAAAGCCTTTATTATTAGCCTTCTCGCTATACCAATATTTTTGTTATTTGAATTGACTTTGCATGTACATAGGAGGAGCTGTGTGAAGGATTGGTTCATCACCTGCTCTCTCTGATCTGCTGCTTTGCTCCAAATCTCCTCTAATCCTCACAAGTGCCTCCTACAGGCTCCGTCTGCTCTCAGACGCTGCTCTGCTCTGCTCTGTGGATACAAGGATACCTGCACATTCCAGTCACAGACATACAGGGAGTCTTTGCTTTTCACGTCCAGTGGGCTCAGAATAGTGTATAGAATAGTGGATTTTTTATTTATTTTTTTATTAGTAGTCATTTTTGGAGGAACAAACCTATATACTGTGCTATTAATAATGTGAACTGTTGACTTGTTGGCCAGGATTATTTTACTTTACACAGAACTGTCTCTGGTGAGCTTGAAACCATGTTAGAAACCTCCTCAGAAACAGACCTGGAGCAGTGTTTTGTTTCATTCACACGTTTGGAGATGAAGATAGACTAATAATGCAGGATTACTCAAAACTCAGAATGGTCTGTTCCACCTTGTTATGTCATGTAGTAGGGCAGTCCAAAATTATTATTTTTTAGATTCTCTAGATTAGAATCCTGCATTTGGTTCCATATCTGGACACATATTTGGGTCCAAATGTTACGCAAATGAATTAATATTTAGAGGTTGCCCAAGACGCTTGAAAATTGCCCTATGCTATAACATGGCGAACTAAATAAATAAGGCGTATTTGAAAAATGTCATTTTATTCTACAAACACAAACATAAAAATGAAAGTCTCTAAAAGTTGCTTATAAAGGCCATAAAAAGTTACTTGAAAATGGAAAATTTGTCCATTTCCAGGAAACTTCATGCAGCTTGAGAAACCTCTAAAACTTTTTCTTCCAAATTTCTTCTTAACTAATCTTTTGGATGCTAAAACCTACTGCAGGGTTCATATCGAGGTTATCTGAAACTTTATTTTTTACCATGCTTTGATGGACCACCCTATCATGTAGCGGTAGTTTTCAAGTTGACGGCACCTTTTACCTTTTGTTCAGTCGAGATGGGAAATTCCAAGTCTGAAATCATCCACATGACTCTAGTGAAGGTGTGTGGAGTTTAAAACCACAGTGGAGCACTTCCTGTATTACCACATGACATCACAAGTCAGAACAGAGTGTTTTCTGTTTGAGAAGAGCTCAGCCTAAATATGCAGGATTTATGTGTTAAACATGTGAATGAAGCAAAACACAGCTCTGGATATGTTATTGATGAGGAAACAATATTATAACACAAATAAATAAAAACATAGTGTTTAAACTTATTTTAGCTTGTATTGTTTTCAAAATAAAAAACTGGGACATCCCTGGTTTGGGGTGTTAAATAACAAAATAGTGAATCGAGTGCGTAATTAAAGAAAATTGTTTTGCACTCGGCACTAATATGAGTTAGTACAGTCACATTTTCTTTGTGTTTTGGTCATTTTTAAGCTGCTTTTCAGTATTTTACCAAAACAAATGACAATTTATGCCTTTCTTTACTGTTGGCAGGGATCAAATTGGTAAAAAAAAAAAAAAAGGACATCTGGGACATTTCTTGTACGAAACTGGGACAAATCAGTGGTTTTGGATAAATCTGCTATAAACTGCTGATAAAACTGGGACTGTCCCGGGTAAATAATTGTGTTGTCTGGTCAAGTTTTGATGCTGGAACCATTTTGCTTTCCACACATTATCTAAGCCAGTTTTTCTAGCCATTCTTTGACCCTAACTGGATTGGGGCATTTCATTCCAGTGCCTAAACTCTTTCCAAAACTGCTATTGCTAATCCATTTTCTAGCTTTATTTACTGCTACCCCTCTGTTCGCCATCACGCATGCCTCCCAGTGATGTTTACACCATTATCCCCAAGAGGCACTGAATTATGCTTCAACCGTCCTCCAGACTAAACGTACCAGAGCGCTGTTTACACAGAAACTATGGAAGCTTGAAACCCACCAGGGCATGTTTAGCTCGCTAGTCGTTTGTCCTTTGTCACGACACACCATGATAACTCCGAGGCTCTCCTGTTCACTGACACACGAGGCACCACGGCGCACCACAATTGCATTTAAAATATTTGCGGCTACATGTTTCCCATCCCCTGCCAAAGAATGCCTCGCAAACCCACATGGAACTCCGCTGTAATTGACTCCATTTTGTTTATTAAGACCGACAATGCGATAGAAATGAAAATCGGGGACATATGGGGCGAATGATGGTAACAGCAGGAGTGGTTTGAGTTTGCTGGGAGCGTGTGAGGACAGCGCTATTAGCAGTCTGTACAGTCTCAATCTTGTTAAGACTTGTTGCGTTTTTTATATCTGCAGACTTGCGAGCACTTCACAGGAATTTAAAAGATTAGAGGACAAGATAGCGTGGAGATTGATGCGGCTTATAAACTCCACCGCTATAGGCTAATTTTGACGTTTGAAACTGAGCAGACTAGTCGTCACTCTATCTTCATCTGTCTTCCACTTAAAAACTGTTTGTCGTAGCTAAAGGGAGGGTGTATTTTTAGCATTTCGGCTACTGTAGCGACAGATACGAGAAAACAGTGATGAGATTAAAACTATCTGAAACTGTAATAAGTTTTGTAATATTATCTCTTCCTTCATTCTTGTAATACTCCCTGCAGCCCGTAGGCAAGACTTGGTGTATTGGAAAAGTCCAATTTAATACCTTTATACATGGCTTGTTTGTGGAATTGCTAATGTTTTAAATTGACAATATTAACATGATATAATAATTAAAGTGCTGTATTTGATTTTTACTTTATTAAAACATGATAAATAGTTCATTTTAAACGTTTACTTTATGCATCCTGAGCATTCGAGTTGTTCAGCGATGACTTTATATGTACTTTCAGGGGCCAGAGCAGTGGACTAACAAGAACAATTTGACATCAAGAAATGCAATATATTTTTACTGGGGAAATGCAACAAAATGGATCAAATACACACATACATACAAATCAATTAGTCTTTATTTGGGTCAATGATGTATAAGGATAAAAAATGCTAGTTTCTATTGAACTTTTTCAAATATTTACAGTGTTAGGTGCATAAATCTATGCTTAACATTTATATGAAGCATTTTAAGTGTAAAATGTCATGGGGTGCGACCAAGAATTACCTTAAAATAAATGTATTTTCTAAAACATGGTTGGGATATTAATCTAAGTTCTGAGTAATATGAAGTGTTTAGAAATAAACTGTTGGCATTTCCTTAGATTTTTAATGCATATTGATATTTTCTTTTGCTCCAATATGACAGTCTCCTGCTTGTGTTTGATGAACAAACTACTGTCCTGTAAAATGCATCAAATGAAGAAAAATGCTTAAAGAACCATTCACCCAAGTTTACTTTGTCTGTTATTGAAACTCCAGCCATAGAATTGCTGCTGTTATTAGTTGCACCACATGATGCACGGTCGCACCACATGACATTTTAACACTAAGTACAAACAACATGCAGAATAACTCATGGTTTCTGAAAAAATGATTTGATTCCATGGAGGTCAGAGGTACGGCAAAAATGTGGTGAATTATTATGAAATTTGAACCTTTTTAACTGAGGAAATTACAACTGGACAGAAAATTTAGGCTTCATGTCATTGACCCATTTATAGAAGGTTTGACAACACACAAGGTGACCAAAATACTTTACATTTAAGTCAAAAACTTAAACAGTGAAATTAAACAAACTGTGAAGTGTCACTGCGTTACTGAGTGTTTAGGGCTCATTTGAACAGGTAATATTTTCCAACCTGTAACTTGGCTAAATGGCTTTTTTGAATCACAATGAGCACCAGAGTGATGCATACTCATAAAACCAAATATTTATAGCTCGCTTTTATTGCTAACGCTGCATACCTATTCAGTGACAGTACCCTACAGTCAAAGGTTTGGACTCACAGTCTCATTTAGTGCTTTTTTTTCTTTTTCTTTCTTTTTAGTAACAAAAAAGGTTCAATTAAAAAAACATGAATAAGATGGTGTGTCCAAACTTTTGGTAGTGGACAGGGTTCCCACGGTCATGAAAATTCTGGAAAAGTCTTAGAAATTGAAAATGACATTTTCCAGGCCTGGAAAAGTCATGGTATTTTAGTATCTATTTCACACAACTACAGCATTTTGTTAAGTTTTCATTAGGCTGTTATGATTGTCATATGTCTCTGATACCGGCTAACAACCCACCCACCTTGACTAACAAATGTTCTCCAGGAAACACTACAGGACAATACACAATAAGATCTTTTGTTTAAAAGAGACGACAATAAATGCACTGACAGTGGCAAAGGGTAAAGTTCATTTTTTCAACTGGACAAGAGTTTTTGGTAGAAGACGTTTTGCCGCTCATCCAAGCTGCTGCTTCAGTTCTGGTCAGAATCCTGGAGGACACTGACTTTTATCTGCAAGAGGGAGGAGTTAGATACTACAAATTACTACAAAAACTAACACTACTTGTTTTACAGTTTCTGTTGTCAGCTTGGCCTATTGAAATAGACTGAGAATGCGGTCAAATGAGCACAATCATACAGGGCCATAATGAGTGTTTAAACACCTCTGAGTCTGACCTGGCTACACTGATTGTTTTCTTAATTTTTGATGATTTAGGTTTGAGAATGGAGTTGCGTCATTTCTGCTTAAAGAAGGGTTTTCTTTCTTAACAAAGATGGCTTCTTTAACTCAGTGTTCAAACCAATTCTTCTCTCTGGCTCAGATCTGCATTGACAGTATTTTGAATGTTAAAAAACTATAATACCAAACCATAAGGTGAGTGGAAAGGGTTAACATTTCATATATAACCCTAAATGCACGCTAAATTCTACACATGTAGAGTGCCATAAAGTCATGGAAAATTCTCTTTAAATCATGACAAAGTAATGTAAAAGTTGTGAAATTTTGTCAGTCAAAAAGAGTGGGAACTTTGAGTGTACATTCTGACAATCTATTTGCAAGTATTTTCTCTAAAGCAAAACCAGGTAGCTTATAACGTTTTATATATTTAACTGACCAAATCCATACTTTCCTTACCTAACAAAACACACTCTCAACTTTGTATAACGATAGATTTTTACACCATCGTTCATACATACCGTTTCGAAAAGCCAAAATTCCATTACTGTCCACACACATTTTTGGTCCCATTTCTTCTCGGTGCTTGGCTTGGGCAGCCTCCAAAGTGCAGGCAGTTTGAGGTGAAATCTGATCATGTCTTGCTCCACATTGCAGCTGGAAAAGAATTTCACACCTGCCAGAAACCCACCCTCCACTTCCACTACACGCACATATGTAGACAGACTGTATGTAGGACAGCAGGGCCATTCATGTTTCCCAAATGTTCACTTTAATTTATTATGTTTCTGTTACAATAAAATGGACTGGTATTTTTTCTACTTTGAAATAGTCAAGAAGTTCTTTTCGCAAGTATATATAGTGTTGCTGCAATACTAATGCTTTATTGTGATGCTAAGAAAAAAGCTTGACACTTGATATCAATCGAGTAACACTAGTTTTATTGACAAAAGAATGTTATTTTTTATATTTTAAGGCCCTACCTGATCAATTGTCTTTCCCCAGTACAGATGTTTTGACCTTTTTTAGCTGCCCGTACAACATAAGTCCATTGTGTACTGTCTGCATCCAGTTGTAAAGTATTTTATTGTTTGAAAATCAGGAAATGTGGGTTAGCATTAGGGCTGGCTATACATACGCTACATATCTTGATGCAATGCGCTAACGATTTGATACGATTCAATATGTTATATTTCAGATCATTTCGATACCGTTCAATAAAAAATAATGCATAAACACTAAAAACAAAAAACAAACAAAAACGAGACTCAAAAGTCAGGGTGACCGTGCCTTTTCTGTGGTTGGCTCAAAACTTTGGAACGCTCTCCCCCCCCTCACATTAAGAGCGCCCCTTCAGTCAATTCTTTTAAGTCTTGTCTAAAAACACTTTTACTCACTGGCTTTTAACACGGCATGAGAATTGTGTGGTTCTCTGACTGTCTTTTATTGATTTTATTTGCTATTTATTGCTTTTTTTTTATTTGCTAATTCATAATTTTATTGACTTGCTTTTTTATTTATTTTATGCTTTATATTAATTAATGTGTTAGTTTATAATGTCCCTACTCTGTGCAGCACTTTGGAGACTTTGTGTTGGAAAAAAGTGCTATACAAATAAAGCTGGATTGGATTGGACATAAAACAATACGATATATCGGCATTTCAATATTTTTGCACACCCCTGGTTAGCATGCTCTCTTTTTGGTCTTTGAGAGTGGTGAAAAGTGCTCATAAAGTCATCATGGACAATATTTAGGGTGCTCAGAATGGTATAATGAAATGAGGCATAACTCTGGACCAAATTGTTTAAAATTAAAAGTTACGATTTTATGTTTAAGAAAGTGTTTTTTAATATAGTAAGATTTCATATACAACTCCAAATAACATAAAATATATTATCAAAATGAAAACTATAATAAAGTAAAAGCAAAATTATATTAATAGTTATATAAAAAATGAAGGCACGGTATAATCTTCCAGACAGGGCTTATCAAGTTATAACTTCGAGGCTAATTTTACCATTCACTTATTCACAGTTTTGTCATTCTTGAACCTCTTCCAACGAATGTACAGGCATGTTTTCGCACATATCTGATGGGCTGCAAATAACTGATCCAATTAAAGTCAATGGGGCATTCTGACAAAGTGTAAACGTTCATTTTTGTCCACCTCGCCCGCCTCCGCTTGGAATTATCCCTTTAAAAACATAATGAAAAACATGTGACGACTTTCTTCCACTGGCTGCTATACATATTTAGATGGCCTTAAATGTGCCGTTACATGATCTGTCATTGACTAAGCTGTACCATGTTATTGTAATATTCATATTAGCATTAGCGTTAGCATTAGCACAGTGTTTTTGTCGTCCCATTTCCCATGAGCTCACGTCTGTGGACAGCCTGTCTGGGTATTAGGCACGTCTGCTTCATAATAGTACTGGCTCATAGTGAAAGAAGTCTAACTCACAAGTAGATCAACTCCAGTGTAATGTGTTGTTTTTATTCTAAGGTTTAAAGGTGCATTGTGTAACTTTTGTGGTGGAGGTCTGTCAAATGCTTTTCTTCATGGAGAGGTTATTTCTTTGTCTAAAATATTTCACAGTTGCCACGTTTACATGAGAGCTTTAAATCTGAATAATAATTATTTAATTCTGAATAAAAATGTATTACGCTTTAAAGTAATTGATTACCTTCATTTCTCCTGTGCAGTGAAACCACAAGTCAATTTAATCATCTCCACTGACGCCAAGCTTACGTGCAGCAGCATGGTATAGGTCTGCGCGGGACAGAATTTTTGGTCCCGCTCCCGCCTGCTCCTGCAGTCTTCAGTACCGCTACCACTCGCGCCGTGCGGTCGCGCTCCCACCCACGCCCGTAATAAGCTTTCAGAATGTTCCTTCAGAATGTTCTTATACATCCATGGTCCCGCGCCGCACGGTTTTGTGTTGGGTCCCGCAGGTCCCTGCAGGGCTCGACAGCGCGGTTTCCATCCTGGAGCAAGATCGATGGCCTTCAACTTGAAACTTGCATCATACAAACTCCTTCGTGTGCTTTTCATGATGAGGGGGCGAGGATATGAAAATAATTACCAGCTAGTAATTTGTCGTGTGTGTTATATCTGCTAAATAAAAAGTAGCATATTCTTCTCCTTCTATCTTGTTTTTGAAATTCCGGTTAGAGCGCCCCTAGCGGTGGAAGAAAAATCTAAAATTTAGCCGCTCCTTTGTAAAACCCGCATGGTTCAAAGCCTGGGAAAAAAGTAGCAGTTTATAGTCTGGAAAATATGGTAATTCCAAAGTAAGTGGGTGTTTTATTCTGATTTTAAAGCCAAATTAATATCATATAAATGTTTATTCTTCTTAAAATCTTATAATCCCGGTCGTTCATGCTCATTGGGTCGTCCTTCTGATGCAATCCGGACGATTGGGCTCCACCAGTCGTCTCTTCGGACTTTCCTCCACTGCTCTTTGGATTTGTGAGCGGGATGCGGGAGTGGGCTGAGGTGTGGCAGCCTCAGACTCAGTTTGTCTTCTTCCTCCGTCTCCGACACTCTTCCCTTCTCCTCCTCAGCTCATAGACGTAAAGCGTGAGGAGAGAATTCTCCAGCTGCTGCTTCATTATCATCGGAACGACTGCGGAAAAAGATCATGTCTGTGTCCGCGGTGTAACATCAAACCGAGATGACAGAAAAGCCGGGAGCAGCTGAAGTCTGTGTTTTCTTCCGGTCGACATAAATACGTTCGTGTTTCTGTCCAATCAGAACCCTTCCCCACCCCCAGATGCTGAGCGGAATTAAATAAAAGTGATTTAACGTGTTTTCCATGTAAACTCAAAGGAGAATATTTTAATTCAGAACAATTCATTCGGAATTAAAAAACATCACGTAAACATGGCCATTATAACTAATAATTAAACCTTTCTATCTTCCTGGAGACCAAACCACCACCGCTCAAAGTCAGAATACCTGTATTTTTGAGCAGTAAAACCACCTATAATTGAATAAATATCCAGTAAAGCTGTTTAATGTCATACTGTGGAACATTTCCCGGCAGAGCAATGACATATTGATAGAAACAAGCTGGTGACACAACTTTTCTGGTGGAGGGTTCGTCACCTGCTTGTCTTAAAGGATATTCAGTCATTGATTTGGCTAGACAGTAGAGATTAAACCTATCGATCTCCAGGGAGACAACTATAAGCTACATTATAGGTCAGATCTGTGGAGGATTATTGTATTTTTGTGCAGCAGAAACACCCATAATGAATAAATGCTAGATGGAAATGGGGATAGGTTAGTATTTTTATTATCAAATAAATATTTTGCCATTCACAAATACATTTCTTGGTCCAGAAACAAATATAACATAAATATAATTCTTGACTTAGAAATAAATGTACTTTCACAAACGCATTTCTCGACTCAAAAGAAAAGGTTACGCAATTCACAAATGTCAGTGCAGTTACATTTATTTGTAAACCGATGAATCTGCATTTACAAACCACCGTACATATTTGTGACAACCTCTGTATTATTTGTGGATTTTTAATGCCTTCCTGACACCGTTCGATGTGTTTTTTGTTTTAATTTTTCTCTTAAACAGCCAATCACGTCAACTGAGCGTTTGGTTTATGGTTGACAACATCACGCTGTTGTCAAAAGTAGTTAGGTCCGTAGTTAGTAGTTAGTAGTTAGGTCCGTAAGTTCCAGATAATTTTCAGGTTGACTGGTGAAAACTGCTAGTTAATGTGGTTCATCAACTGTATAACTTGTTTATCTCTTAATTTAATTGTTTAAAGTCCTTTATTTGTGCCTGAACCCTAACCCATGTTTAGAGTTATACCATGTACCATTCCGGGGAAAAGCATTAATAGCTCTGTGAACACAAGCAGAAACGTTGCATAATGCACCTTTTAAGCTAATTTTAGCCGTTTTAGAAGTGTACGTCCCTGGAGTTGTCAGTTGTGCAGTTCAAAGGTGACCTGGATCTGCAGAGTGTCTGTCTGGGTATGTGACGATGAGTATTAGGCAGACGCTCTGAAGTGCTGGGTGGGGGCCAGGGAGGTTAAAAGGTTCTGTAACATGCATATTTATATCTCATGTTTTATTTTTGTCTCTGTAATAAACATGGGCTAAAAAAGTGGCTGCTAATGCTAAAGTTGGAGAGATAGCAAAGGGGAATGCACTTAAAAATGAATCATGGAGCCACATTTCTGTGTTATCACATTTTGAGCTTGCAGGAGACAGACAAATGTTGTTTTGGATAAGGATATGACATTATTACGTGGTTAAACTACGACTGAACGCTTTGGGAAAAAATATCTATTGCACTTAGAGTTAAGATCTATGGTTTAATAATGGGATTTTGTTCAAAGTCCAGAAGAATTGACAAAAAGACCAAAATATGAACTGACAAACTAATAAAGAATCACATTTCAGAACGTCAACAACAGTTTTTACTTGTATATGTGTATTTGTTTACTTCTGTTTTATATTGTGTGATTCAAAGGTGAAATATAACTTTTCTGGAGGATGTCTGGATAAGTTTAATGCCATACTGTGGAACATTTTCAGCAAGGCAATAGATCCATGGAGAAAAGCAGGTGACGGACCCTCCACTAGAAAGTTTGCACAGTCCCCCTTTTAAAATGAAGTCAATTACTATCCATAAAACTACATTATTTGTATATACCACTCAGTTAAACAATATTCACTTTTAACAGTATGTAACTTTATGGCGGTGCCATATTTCCATGGAAATAAAAAGTTAAAACCATACTTCGGAACATTCTCCATGAAGATAGAAACGTTTAATGCCGTACTGTGGAAGATTATAACCAAAGGAACAACATTTCCATGGAAACAAGCAGAAAGAGGCCTTCCTCCAGGCCAAATAAGCGTCAGGTTTGTGGAGATGCAAGCCCATTCAGAGTGAAGATGCAGTCCCTGACAAAAGTCTTGTCGCTTATCCATTTTGTAGAAACAAAAGCTTATAACCTGACTTTAAATTAATCAATTGGTTTTAGAAATGTCTCATATGAAAGCTAAAACCCTCCCAAATTATGCTCAATATACTAAAATAAATTTGCTTCACTGAAGAAAGAGTGATCATTTAATGAACACAGAAAGGTCAGATTTTGGCAAGACAAAAGTTTTGTCGCCTACAGAAAATTGAACAAATAATTTACTTCAAATACAAAAATATGTTGCATAACGTCAGTGAATTAAGTAGTGGTGCTGTGAGATCCATATTTAATATCTTGTATGACTTCCATGAGCTTGAAGGACTGCATCCATGCGGTTCCACAATGATTCATACAATTTGTTGATGAAGTCATCAGGAATAGCAAAGAAAGCAGTTTTACATGCCATCAATTAATTTAAAGTCAGGTTATAAGATTTTGTTTCTACAAAATGGATAAGCAACAAGACTTTTGTCAGGGACTGTACTTGTGCAATAAACACATCCAAATGTTTAATGCCAGACTGTGGAACATTTCCAGGCAGAACAATGACATATCCATAGGAAAAAGCAGGTAACAACTTTTCTGTTGGATGGTCCGTCACCTGCTTGTCTTTATGGAGACGTCATGGATTTATCTAGAATGTTCCACAGCAGAGATTAAACTTCTTTATCTCAAGGGAGACGCCATAGGCTACATTACAGGTCAGATCTGCGGAGAGGCACCCCTGTTCACAGAGAGAATTATTGCATTTTTCAGTAATAGAAACTCCCGTCATGCATAAATGTTATAGATAGATGTGTTTAATGTCATAACATAAATGTCATATCAAAATTTACCAAAACAAGCATTTGTCAGTCTGTTGTTTGGCAAAAAAGCTACATACTGTGACTTTAAAAGCAAACAAAGGCAGATTGAATACTGTGATTGCCCAATATGGAGAAATTGTGACACATTTTTGCCCGCCCAGCTCTACAAAAACATCAAGTTCTATTCCACTGTACATTCTTACCACCCCCGGTTTATTTTTAGCCTTGTCAACATCGCTAATGCAACACGATCCACATGTAATAGCACGTATCTAAGCCAGGACACTCCTTTTCTACACACAGACTTTGTTAGTTCAGATGCCCGCTCCCCGGCCTCCCTCCTGCAGTAATGAGCGGCTAGTGTCTCCTCTCCGCCCCCTCATTGGCGGTCGGGGAGGTGTGCCGTGGTCGGAGAACCCGCTTATATCGTGGAACTAAATAAAACGGTTGGTGCGAGTGAGTGACCACTGGCATTTTGTGGTGCTGCTAAGTGGATCTTATGTGGCCAACTTTAGCTGAGGTTGGGGTTAAATGTGGACTTCCTCTTCAGAATTCCCAGATTGTGTCCGTGTATGTATTTCCACGCACATACCATCACAACTGGATCTGAGAGGTTGTTTTTGTAATTGTTATTTGGTTTGTCGATGTAGTACCTTTGGAAATTGAGTCATGGGTCAAATTATAGTTGTATATCAGTTATAAAGGCGCACTGTGTAACTTCTCTGCTTGTTTCCATGGAGATATTACTGTTTTGCCCTGATTATTTTATACACATAAACTTCTTAATCACAATGGAAACAGGTTAATGGTCAGATCTATGGAGAAGCAAGCCTGCACACTATAAGAATTCATGTTTTTAAGTTACTTTCGAGCTATAAAATGCCTGTATAATTGAACAAATGCAAGGGAGATATGTTTAATGCCCTACTCTGGAACATTCCAGCAAAGCAAGGAGCACACCCTTAGAAGTTACATAGAGCACCTTTAAGTGGCAGTTTGTGGGGGAAAAAAGGTAAGAAAAGTGGTGAATTCTAAAACAAAATTCCCATGTTATCAGTGCTGAAAAGTCTATTTATAATTTAGGGACAGTTTATGCCCAAAGGAAACATATTTTTGGTCATTTAAACTTTCATTTAAAGGGCTCATATTATTTTCTAATCTGTTTATAATGGGGTTTCTTTATCAAAAATATACCTGGAGTTTCGTTTTGTTTCATTCACACACGTTTAACACACAAACCCTTCATATTCAGGCTCAGTTCAAAACACTCATGTGGTAATACAGGAAGTGCTCCACTGTGTTTTTAATCTCCATACACCTTCACTAGAATCTTTTGGATAATGTCAGTCCTGGGATTGTCGATCTCTATTAAATAAAAAGTAAAAATCAAATCAAATTTCCCAAATATGCACGGATTTCTGTCCTATGAACGCAAGTGTTTGCGAGAGCTTTTGTGCTCCATGCAACAATCCATGCAGCTTTGTAGCTTACAAAAGTACTAAACTATTTAGATTTTTGAGTGCTGTGTACCACATAAAATCTGTTCAAGGTCAGTAAGCACAGCCAGAATTAATACATACATAAAGCACACTGCCTTATAAGGCGCACTGACGATTTTTGAGAAAAATAAAGGATTTTAAGTGCGCCTTATGATCCGAAAATTACAGTAAGTGCACGTTAGCAAAGCCCTTTTAAACTCCTCATGGTGAATAAGTAAGCGAGGAATAACTTTGGACCATTACAAACACATTTCACTACAACATTTATCCCCCAGTTTGGATTCTTGAGTGTTCTGTATTTTATTTTAAGAGTCATTGTAATGCCCTGTGAAAGGACTGCAGATAAGAGTTCAAGTACCGTGTTTGTAAAGTCCCATAATGCCTTTGATACGGCCGGGGCTGGGGTTGGAGAAGAGGTCACACAGTTAGCGCTCAGATCACGAGGGCGGCCATGTTGATCAAACGCTGGACCCTTGTGGTTTGGGGCAGATACTGGAGTTTACCCTCCGCTGTGCCTCTTGTTGTCTTCTCTGTGAACTGGCCTGACCTGACTCTGGCCGTCTCTCAGGGCTGTAACAATAACCAAAATATCTTGATAAAGTTTCATCAAAAGCCTCTTAATTCTATATACTGAGAAGGATGACGGTTTTATTGTACTTTCTTTACTTAAATGTGCATCGTTTAACTTTTCCGTCAGACACTTTTCTCCATGGAAATGTTTTTGCTTTGCCTGGAATGTTTCACACTATGGCATTAAACCTTTCTATCATCATGGAGACCAAACCAGACCAAGTTACAGGTCAGATCTGTGGAGAGGCGACCCCGCTCACAGCCACAGTCCCTGTTTTTCTAGGTATTTTTGAGCTATAAAACCACCTGTGGTTGAATAAATGTCAAGTAGAGCTGCTTAATTAATGTCACACTGTGGAACATTTCTGGCAGAGCAACGACATATCCATAGAAACAAGCAGGCAACTGACCTTCAACAGAAAAGTTACACAATGCTTCTTTAAATTCATTGTTATGGTGCAGCAACAGCAAAAAACTACATAGACCGTAATCCTTTGCTCTGTTTTAGTCCAATCTACATCTACTTTTTCATCTTATTTATTTGGATTATGAAAGAAAAGTAGTATATTCATAAATTTGTTAGCCTCCAGAAAATACTGCATTAAATATAGTGGAGAATATTGAAAATTTGGATATTGTTAACTTGTATTATCTCTGTCTGTGTGTCCACGGTCACGATAGTTTACAATAGCTCAGGTTTCATATCGGTTTGTTGTATTTTATGAGGGAGTAGTGGGTAGTACTGCCCAATTTGGGGGGAAAAAATTACAATTGCAATAAGATTTGTTTGAAAAGTAGGATTCTGTTGTAAAACATCAGAAGCATTAACATTAACAAGACTGAAATATGAACTAATACAAGAATTTCAGTCATTTCAGAACATGTTTGTAGAGATCTAAACTACAGATACAGCAGAACTTTTCCGTAAAAACATTTTTGAGGTTCCAAACAGCAAATTGGGGAAGTAAACACCCACCAAACAATGAGTAGCTGGTTTTAATCTTGTCTGAAGTCTGTTTTGGTATGAAGGAACATGCTGGATACTTGATACATGCTTTGAAACAACAATGACAAAAAAAAAACTCTTTTTGTACAAAATGAAGCCCTTTCTAACATAAATAATAGTAGTTTCTAGTTCAAAGTTGTCATATACTTAGCACAAAGTTGTACTGTTTTGTGACTTTTTTGGTGGAGGATTTGCCTAGAATGTTTCCATGGTGATGTTATTACTTTGCTCAGCTTGGAATGTTTCACAGTATGGTAATAAATGTTGTAACTATCTCCATGGAAACCAGCAGGAGACACCACCAGACCAAGGTACTGGTCAGAGCTGTTCGTAGTAGGGCCGGGTATCATTCAGAAGGTATCGATACATTACATACATAGGCCACTAGGGGCACTTTCAGTTCAATACGTTATATTTCAGATCAATTTGCTACGGTTCAGTAAAAAAATTATCGCAAAAAAATTATGGCTGCAATACTAAGTCTTTGTTAAGCCACTTCTTGTGTTAATATGAAACACGCACATTTTAATAATCAAAACAGTGAAAATGTCAAATGTGTTACAAAAACAAGTTTCATTCCTCTAAACGATCAACAAAACTGTAGCACTAAAAAAAATTACAAATTAATTTAGTAAAATATACCAAAAAAATACTTTTGGCGATATATCGATACAGCAGCCCAATATATTGATAAAGTCTCATCACATTAACCAATACGATATTTTGACATTTCGACATTTTTGCATACCCCTAATTCTTAGAGCAATAAAAACAATTGAATGAAAAAAAAATCTTAGATTTTTTAAATAAAAAACTCGATTCACGAACTCGTGAATTCACCGTATGAGCATCCAAAACTTTCACCATGTTGTGAAAACCTCTCTTCACCAAATAAATTGGAAGCATTTCATATGGTGCACAGTAGGGATGGGCATTTGATTTAATTTTCTTAATCGATTGCTGGGAGAATTAACAATCGATTAATCATTAATGTTTTTATATTAAAATGGTCATTATTATACTAAACTCAACTCTTCAACATACAAACCATCACCACTACAGAGCCACATCAGCCTGTGTAAGATTAGAATGTGTTTAATGCAGCTTTGGCACATTTGTTTACGTTTTACAGAAACAAAACTTAAAACCACATGGCTCATCTGCATAAACTGAAAAAAGCTGAAAAAAAGCAGCTCTTTCCTTGTGCTGATGCTTCAGCTTCTGTTGGACTAAAGGACACGACTCAGTGGATTATATGAGCGTTCTTTCTGTGACAGATTTGTTTGTGCTTGTGTCGTTCTCGAGGGAAAGTGAGACACACTGCAGGAAGTGACTATAGGAAGTCTTGGCGAATGCAAAATGTACGCGCTGTATAAAAAAAAAAATCTTAAATATTGATTTTCCAAAAAAATTCATCAATTTGACTCGCCAACTCGATTTTTATTTTAAATCAATTTGCCCAGGCCTAGAAGATGGATAAGTTTAATGCCGCACTGTGCAACATTTCAGACAAAGTATTACCATCTTCATGTAGACAAAAAAGTGGCAGACCCTCTACCAGAAAGTTACACCATGCACCTTTAATTGTTTTAGAATGAGAATAGTTTTTTGTTTATAGTTTATGTGAAGTCTTGTGTGAGTGTGTCCCATTCATATTAGTGTTTGAGAGCTCTGGTCTTTACTGTTGTAGTCTTCTGTGAATCATTTGTTGTTTACCAAGAGGAATCCGTTGCCAAGAAAACCTTGTGTCTTCTTTGGCTGATTTCCATCAACAATTTTGCATTTTTCAGTTCCTATTCAGCTCGGAGAGATTTGTTGAATGTGTGTTTTGTGAATAGAAGTCCTCCCTTTCCCAGTTTCTGTCCTTGATTTGGAAAGAAAGGAGATACACTTGAGACTTTTGAGATGTCTTGATATCAGATGTTAGTCTTGAAGAAATATTTGGATTTTTATCAACACCATGACAAAACAAACAGCAGTGAAATTCCTTATCTATGTTCATTCACATTATCCAGAAGTTTTCATTTCTTGTCGAGTGTGTGACCAGTTTTATAACTTCAAACTTAATGACCCAAGTAAGCTTAACATGCCCGATATGGCAAAATAAATAAAAATGCAGGTTTTGTTTATGGATCATGGATGCATCATCATCATCATCATCAGAGTCTTGAAATGGCTTCATTTTGTTCTGAAATTGTCATTATTTGAGCTGAGTGTCATTAAGAAGTTGCAGATGCGATACATGCCTCGATAAATAGGCCACGATACGATACATACCTTGATACATAGGCCATGATACGATACATACCTCGATACATAGGCCATGATACGATACATACCTCGATAAATAGGCCACGATACGATACATACCTCGATACATAGGCCATGATACGATACATACCTCGATAAATAGGCCATGATACGATACATACCTCCATACATAGGCCATGATACGATACATACCTCGATAAATAGGCCACGATACAATACATACCTTGATACAGTGCACTTTCAATTCGATTTCATATATTTCAAATACTACTAATACTGTTAAATAAAAAATAAAGGCTAAATCATGGCTGTGATACTAAAAATCTTTGTTCAACCACTTGTGCAAAGTTCATATGAAACACACATTTTAATCATCAAAATAGTGAAAATGTCAAATGTGTCGCATGAACTAGTTTCCTCCCTCTAAACAAGCAACAAAACTGTAGTACCGTAACAAAATAATGTAACAAAATATACCAAAACTCTTGGTGATATATCGAAATTTTTGCACATCCCTAGTCGTATTATAACTTTTTTGTTCTTACTATTCATGTTTGTATTAACCCGCCTCTATGTGATCCTGCTGTTTTTATTTCACTATTTTGCCCATAAATAAATTCATATTCCTAACATTGTACTCTAAATTTGCTCTTATAACCCCTGTCCTCGGTGAGCTTTATTTGACTGGAGCCGAACACTCGGCTCGGGTGACGCCACACTCCCTTAATCCACTTCTTTATGCAGTCTATGGTTGTAACTTGCTCACAATTGTCCATCAACCAACGACTCTTGACATTCCTACAAGTCGCAACATATCAGGCTAATATATATATATATATATATATATATATTTGTCTTGTCTTGTCTTGTTGCAGGTGGAACAGTCTAAAGTCCTGGTAAAAGAAGGAGGAGTCCAGCTGCTGCTCACGATCGTGGATACTCCGGGCTTCGGCGATGCAGTCGATAACAGCAACTGGTACGCTCAGGCAAATCAATTTCAGTAGATTTCTTCTTTAAAAGGTTACGCTATTTTCTGATCCATTATAATGTTTCCTCATCACAAACTGGACTTTTGTTTCATTCCCACATAATTAATACACAAACCCTGTATATTTAGGCTGATTTTTTTCTCTTCACTGGAATCATTTGGATGATTTCAGACCTGGAATTGCATATCTCTACTGAACGAAAGGAGCTGTTAACTTGAAAACTGCCACTTCATGACATCACAAGGTGGAACAGAGCATTTTGAGCTTTGGAGATGTAAACAGACTAGTAGTAGTAATAGTAGTAATGGTTTATTCGGTCATTTTGCAGCACTACAAAACAAAAAATAACCTACAATCTCATGGATCGAAAGGATTAAGGTTGAAGTAAATGTACTTACAATGCCAAATCCTATTAAACAATGACAGAATTCCAAGAAAGAAAAACAAAAAGCAGCATATAAACAGCAAGTTTACATTTACAATTTAATTTACAATTTAATTTACGACTTAATATATACAAGAGACAAAATATAAATTAAAACAAAGTTGAATGCATAAATCATTAATTCCAGAGCTCTATATCCTTCAAAACATAATGCTTTATACTCTTTTTTTCTACAGTGTTAGACTTTTTTAAAATCATCACTCAGATTATTCCTTACAACGACCCACTCTAAAACGACCCACTCTAACAGAAATACAATCACTTTTTTTCTTCCTTCTTATCTTCATTTTTTAAAGATGCCTGTTCTTCTAAGGTTAGGACTCTCTGCTCAAATAACTCCTGTAAACAAAGAGGAAGCAAATGATTATTGGCCTTGTACATCTAATACTAATAATAAAGGATGACTAAAACATGTGTGAATGAAACAAAACACAACTCCAGGTATGTTTTTGATGAGGAAACTGCATTCTAACATGGAGTAAAGCTCACACGAATCAATTTTGTGTAATATAAGACCTTTAAAAAACCTACCAAACACTAAAATCTGTCTCTTCTCTTCAGCTGGCAGCCGGTCATCGATTATATTGATAATAAATTTGAGGATTACCTGAATGCAGAGTCCCGGGTCAACAGGAGACAGATGCCTGATAACAGAGTCCAGTGCTGCCTGTACTTCATCGCTCCGTCAGGACATGGGTACGTTCTGCTCACACTTTTCTACGCAACTGCCAACATATGCTGCATTGGGTAACTTTTTTGATGGAGGGTCTGTCAGATGCTTTTGGAAATGTTATTGCTTCGTCTGGAATGTTTCTCAGTGCAGCATTAAACCTTTCTATCATCATGGAGACCAGACCAGACCAGACCAGGTTACAGGTCAGATCTGTGGAGAGGCGACCCCGCTCACAGTCAGAATGTCTGTTTTTCTACTTATTTTTGAGCTATAAAACCACCTGTAACTGAATACATTTAAAGTAGAGGTGTTTAATGTCACACTGTGGAGCATTCCACGCAGAGCAATAACGTATCCATAGAAACCAGTAGATGACAGGCCCCCAACCGAAAAGTTACTTAGTGCGCTTTTTCATTTGTTAGGTTTCAATTATTCAATTACAGATGTTTTTATTGCTCTGAAATGGGATTGTCAAAAGTATATTGAAAATCAGATGCTGATTGAAAATAAAACGAGTATTGAGGCTAGAAACTATTGAGAGTGAAAAAACAGTTGTATCTTGAGTTTTTTCAGAACTAGTATAAGACCACTCAGTAGGGATGTAACAATATCCAAGTCTCACGATATGATATCATCACGGTTTGAACCTCACGGTATGATATTTATTGCGATATCATTGAAAAGCTCAGGATATTACGATATTGTACATAATAACAAGACTGACATTATTAACTAACATCAAGGACCATGACGTCCACCCTCCTGTGGACTCCACTCACAGAGGGGTTCATGGGGGGTCAAGTGCTCTGAGGATTGGGCAGCAAGATGACCCAGCTGGATTAAGCGGGAGAAGATGGATGGATGGATATTATAAAATGCTTTGACCAGTCATTTATTGTCATTAGGGATGTAACAATATCCAAATCTCTCTGTACGATATTTTCACCATATACATCTCACCGTATGATATTTATTGCAATAAAAACTGTGAATATGCTCCTTTTTCCTCTAAAAACGCCTTCACAAGACTTAATCCAAAGAATGAAGATTTCTTCATGTCATCTGAACTGAAACGGAGCAAAGGATCATGGTCTATGTAGTTCCCTCTGTTTTTTTTTAGCTATTTCTGCATCAGAACTTTTCATTTAAGCAAAGAGACTTGTGATTCGATTGTGATGGTCCACCATATTATTGTGAGACCTTTGGCGAAATGATATCACAATATTTCTGTTATTATTACATCCCTACCATTTAGTATAATAAACAAATAGTAGGTTTATTATTTACTATTACCAATGAAAATATTGTCTAAAAAGAGCTTTTATCTAGTATTGAGTCTGTTTCCAAATCAAGTTAAAAATTTTAAAATGGTATCAACACTACTCAGAAATGTCATTATTCTTTTGAGCAGGGACACTTCTCCGCAGATCTGACCTGTAAGTTTGTCCTATGGCCTCATCTGTTTCTCCCCATGAAGGTGGAAAGGTTTAATGCTATATTGTGTAAAATTCTAGAAAAAGCAATAACAACTGTTGCATAGAGCTCCCTTTAATTTGTAGTTGTGAAAAAGTAGTTTCATTGTTCGTGAATTTTACCTTTTCAAACCCCTTAAATATCAGTGAATCCATCCATCTTCTCCCCCTTAATCCAGCTGGGTCACGGGGGCAGTTTACTGCCCAATCCTCATAGCACCTGACCCCCCCTATGAACCCCTCTGCAGGTGGTGAGCCCACAGGAGGGTGGTCCTTGGTCCTTGGTGTTAGTTCATAGGGGTGCAGGCATGTTTTTGAGTTGATGGGGGAAACCGGAGCACCCGGAGGAAACCCATTCAGACACGGGGAGGAACATGCAAATTCCACACAGAAAGGCCCGGGCGAACCCGCAACCTTCTTGCTGTGCCGTATATATATCAATGAGTCGTTCTTTTTTTTGGACTAGTCTTTATTTTTAGCATACTATATGGAACTAACATCCAACTGTGGCCATGCACCATTCATGTTTATTACTTATGAATTTTATGTCCATTATGTTATTTTCCTCATTTTTCCATGAACCACAGAGTAGAACAATTGTAGCAGCCCTATAAATTACAGTGCCCGGAATATAACATAAGATCCCATAAACCATAACAGCGTTTAAAAGCTGTTTCTGGATTTGAGAGGCTCAGATTTACTGTGTGGTCTGACGTCTCCAGATGTGCACGCTAAGGTCAGCCAAGCCAGGAAAAATCACCCCCACCAACACTAAGTGTCCGCTGTTGTCTGAGCATCTGCACACACACACTGCTTCATATCAAGTTTATGTTTATGCGACGAGTATTGAGACAAGAGCAGTTTAGCAAGTTAATTTGTGATTGATGTTTAAAAAGTAGGATTCAATTCACTGTGCACATCGTAAACAACTCCAGCAGTGTTAATATCTGAAAGAACTGAATTCCTCTACCTGTGTCACCATCACGGAAAACTCCATCCAAAGTGCAGGGATGATTTACGTGCCATATACCATACCAACTTTATTTATAAAGCATGTTAAAATCGTTACAGCCGGCTAAAGTGCTGTACACAAAAACATAGAATAGACAACGACAATCTCACAACACAATACAAACACAATAGAACTACTAAAAAACATACAAAACAATAAGATACTCAACAACAAGAAATTTACATCTGATTTGTTAAAAGCCAGTGAAAAACTGATTCCACAGCCGTTGCGCAGCAACAGAAAACTCATGATCCACATGAAGCTGTGGTGAGTTGGAGCTGGTCTGCTGACCTGAGAGTGCGAGAGGATGGATCAGCTCTGCGAGGCCATGCAAACAGTTAAAAGTAAATAAAAGAATTTTAGAGAAAGGCTAAAATAGGAGAGATGCTCTTGTGTTTCCAGGTTCCAGTTAAAAGTTGAGCCGCTGAGTTTTGAATTTGTTGCAAATGGCAACAAGGAAAACGTTTGTCTGACAGTTTAAACATTAATTTAACAAGATGGAGGTGTTGCTTTTATTGAAATCTGAAATATAATGATGTTAACTATGTTCTAGTGCAATTAGTAGTCTAACCTATATGACATATGCACTTGCCCAACCTTTTTTCTTGTAAGGAGTGGTAATACACACAGTGTTTTCAGGGATCGGTGGAGGGGGCAGGGCCAATAATAACAGCACAAAATGCTTACACCTCTTAACCATAGTTTGAAAAAATGGTCTTCATATCCATGTGTGCTGTTTAGGTTAATTTGCTCTATGTTTTAGAGTAAATATGATGGTAGACAATAATAAGTTTTGATTCTTTTTTATGACAATAATAATATATTTGTCAGGGGCCCAGTACAAGACCAGTGGTTGGTTATTCCTGCTTTAAACACTTGAGTGGATTTTCGACAAGTAAATATCTCACAGTCACCCTCTTGTCGTCTTTCGTCCTCTCTCTTTCTCCTCTGTGCATCTTCAGACTCAAACCTCTCGACATTGAGTTCATGAAGAGGCTCCACGAAAAGGTGAACATCATCCCCCTGATCGCCAAAGCGGACACCATGACCCCTGAGGAGTGCCAGCAGTTCAAGAGACAGGTGAGCTCCTTGTGTGCTGTTTTTGTTTGCCCTTTAACCAGACGGTCAAATGTGTCTATTTTAACACATGTTTTGCGTCTGTCTGCTGCAGCCTGTAACCCTGCACCTCTGCACCTCACACTTACTTTTAACTGCTCCATCTGCCAGTCTGGCTTCAGCTTCCTCGGCTTCAGCAGCATACTTGTATTTTCAGAACAGGATTTTCAGGATCCTTTCAAATTGGTTAAGCTCACTGATGTGACAGATGGAGATGATTAATTCTAACGCTTTCTTTACGAAGTTCTGCCCATTATAGTGTTTGACGTACTTCCTGAAACGCCTCGAGATTTCACAACTACAACTTAAATTTTATGTGACAGTTTTCATGTTGGTGTGATCAAAATTTAAACAAAAAATCAGCAGATTATATATTATATTTGTATTTATAGTGGTAAAATCATAATTCCTGTGTAACTCAAACAGGCGTTGGCCTTTGTTTACATTATAGTTGTTGGGTAATAGCTAAGGAATTAGCTGTGCCTCTGTCACAACTGCCCATGTCCAACCAGGAATTAACTTAACCAAAATGTACCAAAAAATGACCAAAAAGTGGGGGAAACTAGGTAAACTCTATGCAAACTTTTAATTATCTATATTTTATTGCTTTGGGTAGACTTACATCCACTTTAAACAGGTCTAAACTAATTCCAGGCCAAATTCAAGACTAAACCAAGTTTATTCATGGATTATTTTTATACTTTATTGCCGAATTTCCTTTTCACAATCATGGTGCATCCTTCCTTTGCAGTGGCAGTAATGTAAACCACATATATAAGATCTCATAATTCAGACAGTCAAGCTGATATGGGACAAAATAATATAATTTTTCACCAGCAACAGACTCAACAAAAGCCTGTGTGATCAGAAAGTTCAAAATTTAAGAAATAGCAAAAAGAACCAGACAGAGAAAGAGAGAAATAGATGGATGGTGAGATAGAGAGCTAGGTAGATAATACTTTATCATCCTGAAGGAAATTCATTTTTCAGGCAACATATGGTGATATTTTCAATTATTAACTTGATAAACAGATCAAAAAATGTTATTTGAGCTTCACCAAAAGTATAATTTACAATGAAATGTGTAATATATCTGTAGATGTAGTGGCAAACTGTAGTAAGATAAACTTTTCTTTAAGGATTTGTCCATTACAACCTAAAAATCTGGAATTTTCCTTTGTCAAAAATGCTTCACGTCTAATAATTTTTAAATGAAGAAATATTGTAAGACACACTGTGCTCTGACATCACTCACGTGTATCTGCATCCGAGTAGTTTTTATTTGCCAAATTTTCCATGATTTTTCATATTTTGTGTTGATATTGTATTATTGTCATAAATTATTCCCAGTTTTCCCATTGAAATCACAATATATTTCCCTTCACTTTTGCCTCCAGTTGCCTCCATTCCTGAATTTAGAAAGTTTTTGTTTACATTTTTTTAAAAGCGTCTATAGCTACGTTGTCTTAGTTTTTAGAATGGAAACTTATTGACAACTTGAAAGGTGCACTATAACTTTTTTGTGGAGGGTCCATCACCTGTTTGTTTCTATGGATAAGTCATTTCTCTGCCTGGAATGTTCCACAGTGTGACATTAAACAGCTTTACTTTACATTAATTTAATTACAAGTCGTTTTATAGTTCAAAAACGCCTGGAAAAACTGGCGTTCTGACTGTGAGCGGGGTCTCCTCTCCACAGATCTGACCTGTAACTCGGTCTGGTTTGGTCTCAGTGAAAATAGAAAGGTTTAATACTGTACTGTGAAACATTCCAGACAAAGCAATGCAATTTCCAGGGAGAAAATCCACCAGAAAAGTTGCACAACGCACAAAACCCCCTCAGTGAACTCTAGTCTCATGCATATTTTTGTCACACGGGCTGTAAAAACACAAACAGGAAGCGAGTGTCATATTTTACACACGTGATGAGCACTTCTCTTCACTTCACTGCTGTTGCAACACTTCCCCTCATCACCGGTCCACTATAGAACTGTATTGATGCTTTGTTAACACGTGTATAACTCCACGGCTTATTGACCCATCTCTGTTGTAAATATTGGCGTTTTGGTCCTACATTCTCTCGTTTTATTGATTCATCTGTCTCCCTTTTGTGTTTTTTTTCTTTCGTTTCAACCCGTTTCTGCAGATCATGAGAGAAATCCAAGAGCACAAAATCAAAATCTACGAGTTCCCCGAGACGGACGACGAGGAGGAGATGAAATTTGTCAGAAAAATAAAGGTGCGTAACAAAAGTATAGTGATTAATGAGTGTTTTTGAGGGTAGAATACATGCTTGTCGCCATGGAGATGTAATAGCTCAGCCTGGAATGTTCCGCAGTGCATATCTTTCTTAAATTTAGTTAATTGTGTGTGATTTTTTTTTTTTCTTTTGGCATGCATTATTCACTGCAAAAAAGCTTGGCCAAAATTTTAAATATAAACACTTAAATCTATCCATAAATCTGTCCATGCAGCGAGATCATTTTACTTGACAAGTAATCTTAAAATAAACGACCTCTGGCCTAGAATGAAGCAGTCGCAGAACTAGTAAGTCTATAATAAATGTGAAAACAAGATGAATAACCTGATATAAATTTTAAAATCTTGGCCAGATCAGAGAAATTTGCAGTGTTACTGTGAGTGGGCTCATTTTTCCACAGATCTGACCAGTGGTTTGGCCTTGTGGTGCCACTTGCATTTGTCCACGGAGATAAATAACTGTAATGCCGTCCAGTGAAACATTCCCAGGAAAGCAATAATTTACATGGAGACAAACTATAGGAAGGTTAGGTCGCGTACCCTGCACCAAAAAGTTACGCAATGCATCTTTAAACTTGAAATAAATGTTTTTTAGCGTTTTAAAGGGCTCATATTGCGCTATTTTCTGATTTGTTTTATAATGTTGTTTCCTCATCATAAACAGACCTAGAGTTGTTTTTTGTTTCTTTTACATGTTAAACACACAAATCCTGTATATTTAGAGTTCTTCTCTCAAATCGAAAACACTCTTTTCCACCTTGTGATGTCATGTGGTAAAACAGGAAGTGCTTCTCTGTGTTTTTAAACTCCATACACCTTCACTAGAATCATTTGGATCATTTCAGCCCTGGAATTGCCAATCTCTACTGAACTAAAGGTAAAAGGAGCTGTTCCCTTAAACGCTTCACACGATAGAGCATTTTGGGCTTTCGAGATGTAGATAGAAGAAGAATAAAAAATTCAAACTAAGGATGTCCCAATCTGATATATGTAGTATCAGTATCAGCTCCCAATCCTGCTCTTTTATGAGTATCGGACAGTATCGGATTCAGTCACGTGATCGGACCGATCCAGTTTCACATGTTTTTGCAGCATCGACGCGCTTTACGGCAGCTGTAAATCAAAACGCTGCCATGTTGCTGTGTGGGACTTTTCACTACAACAAAATGAGAGTCAAACAGCGACGCAATCGCTGCAAACAAACTGTTTCTGGTGGAGGAACCCTCAGAGCCACTTTAACACTACGATTCGTCACTTACAAAAGAATCATCCGGACGAGTTTGAGATTTACAAGCACCAGACGCAAAGCCACAGCAGCAAACACTGCAGGAGGCGTTTCAAAGAAGGCTTTCGTCGTCCAGCGGACTTTTTGGAGCTAAGGTACAAACTTCCTTCATGACACTACATTACAGAGACGGCGCTACCGGAGCTATAACAAAAAGGTATTGGATCGATATCGGAAAGAGCACTCGTTAAAAAAATCGGTTTGGATCAGATGCCAAAAAATCTTGATCGGGACATTTCTAATGCAAATGTGTGAATGAAACAGAACAACTCCAGGTGTGTTTGTGATGAGGAAACAAAATTACAACACTGCTAAAAACTCATGAGTCAGTTTTGTGTAATATGGGTCTTTCAAAATACATCACACAGTCCTTTAAAGGTTCTATTACTTTTGTTAACCTACAGATCTTATGGTGTGCTTGGGAAAATATCACCGTTATAAAGGATCTGGTTCATCCTTTATAGATTTTCCCTTTGGATATTTCCCATTACAACACCATGTAATTAAGAATACAGACTCCCGCACCCATCAGTGACATCATGTAAGGCTTCGTTATGGAAAAAGTTAATAATACATAGTGAGATCATGATTGAAGTCTGTTATATGAAAAAAAAACATTTATGCACTGACAGATTTAACCTGTAGAGGAAGAAAATGTTTATAAATGTTTAATTTGACGCTTGCCCTGATGAAAACCACATCAAGGTTGAAACACGTTGGTGTGTCTCTTATTTAAAGGTCGCGCATTACACAAAATAGACTCTTGTGAGCTTTAAGCCTGTTATAATGTCGTTCCTCATCTAAACATACCTGGACTTGTGTTTTGTTTCATTCACACATGTTTGAACCCTTTTTTATTATTAGTCTGTGCTCTTTTCCACCTTGTGATGTCATTAAGTGGTAGTTTTATCTTTTGTCCAGTAGAGATTTGCAAATCCTGAAATTATCCAAATGATTCTAGTGAAGGTGTGTGGAGTTTAAAACTTGGTGACTTGGTTTGGGGTTTGAGGAGGGGGTTGATTATTTTCTTTTTATCTGTGAAAGGAGCCGGGTTTATAAGATTTATCTTCTTCCTGTTACTTTTGTTCATGCAGCAAATACAAGGCAAATAATGGTTGGAACATGTATTTATGTGAATTGGCAGATTTTTCTGTATTATTTTGCCAACAAAATAATAGCATGAGCAATAAATAAATTATTTAAAACACAGTGGAGCACTTCCTGTATTACCACATGACATTACAAGGTGGAACAGAGATTTTTCTGGTTGTGTGTGAGAACTCAGTCTAAATATGCAGGATTTGCGTGTTAAACATGTGTGAATTAAATAAAACACAACTCCATGTACGTTTGTGATGTGGAAACAACATTATAACCGAGATCAGAAAATGTAAAAGTATAATATGGGCCGTTTAACCATCGTTGACAGTTTCCTTGCACAACTTATCATTACCGTATCTCTGGAGCTACATGCGCTATCGAAAAAAATTACAACAGTTCCTGAAAGCGGAGAACTTGCGCTTTCTGCCCATGCCGGGTTATTACGGTAAATTTCTGCAGCACCCGGCCAAAGCCTGTAGTATCGAGTGCAGAATGGCGGAGATTTGGAGAGAGCAGCAGTAGTTTACAAGTGTTTTTTGTGTTGTGTGTTTTTGTGTTTTTTCTTCTCTTTCAACAGTTATTACACATTAATACACCTACAATAATGCTGAACAACTGCCAGATATTGAAATCTGAACTCATCCTGGTAAAACGGGGCAAAAGCACTTTTTTCTGACATTTTTTAAGTTAAACAAACACAAAATAATCCAGGCAGGATTTTGATTTTGAAGGGGTTAAAGAGGCATTTTCTGGTGGAGGGGAGGGTCTGTCACCTGCTTGTTTCTATGGATATGTCATTGCTCAGCCTGGAATGTTCCACAGTTTGACAACAGGTCTACTTTACATTTATTCAATTACAAGTGGATTTAAAGCTCAAAAATGCCTAGAAAAACAGGGATTCTGTAGATAGGAAAGTTTAATGCCACACTGTGAAACATTCCAGGCAAAGCAATAACATCTCCATTGAGAAAAGCATTTGTCGGACCCTCCCCCAGAAAAGTTCTCCATTCATTTTAGCTTCTTTCATATGAGCCAAGCCTAACCCTGTCCCCTGGCCAGTTTCCATACTGTATTCTATCTGTTACTACACACTCTGGGCTATATTTACACTGGAGCCATGCAACAGCTGTCCCCGTCCTCTCTCTCCGCAGGATCGCTTGCCTCTGGCCGTAGTCGGGAGCAACACCATCATCGAGGTCAATGGGAAGCGGGTGCGCGGACGGCAGTATCCCTGGGGCGTGGCCGAAGGTGAGGGGCCAAAGCTCAACACTGATCGATAGGCTGGGATCCCTGTAGTTTGAAATTGAGCTGGTGGAATTTGCGCTTTAAAGGTCCAATATTACGGAAAATTGAGTCCTGTGAGGTTTTAGCCGCGTTATAATCTGCATACAACATCAAAAACATGCCTGGAGTAGGGTTGGGTGGCATCTAAATTTTGATACCGTTAAACCTTCAGCATTTTACCGGGGGCTAATTAAGAATTATTTTGTAGCTGCCCCTAAACCATTCAGAAACAGAATAGCAGCTTTATATTTGAAAATGAGGCACAAGTTCTGATCAAACCAAATTTCACCAGTGCGTATCTCCCCCCATTTAATGATCTGGGCCACGCCAAGACAAGAAAAGTGCAGAAGAGGCAGATTCTGGAATAAAAAGTAAAAGGCGACAGTCCAGGGCATGTGATATTTCCCACTGCACTGTTGTATCTGTTGTATCCGACAGACCCACGTTCTCGGCACTCGGAGAAGTTACCGTCTCCTCTGTGAAAGCCTGATTTCGCCCTCAAGCGGGAACTTTCTCCTCTTCAGCGCGTCTCCTCTCGACTCTCGGCGTTCAATAAAACATCTCCATCACAAACTTTTCGGCTCAGCATTACACACGAAGCATCAGTCAGGTTTTGAGTATGGATGGAAATCTCCGAGCGTAACGACGTTTGAAGAGGAGAGAGAGCGGAGGGGAGAAAGTCCGCACTGTGGTTTTAAGTCCTCGTTCGCATGGCGAAATATTTACTCGCAAATGCGAGTGAAATGGGCGCACTGTAGAGCCCTGCTCCAGGTATGTTTTTGATGAGTAAACAACATTAGAACAGATCAAAAAATATAGCGTAAAAAAATGACCTTAAACTGTCAGATTGTAGAATTTCTGACCTGGTTTATGGGTAATTTCTCTGTAATTTCTTGGTCTATCCACATGAAACATACATTATAAACAAAAGTTAAATTATTTTTTTCACAATATCAAAAAGTGGAGCCATTATTCTAGTCTAATGCCGTAATTGTTGTCAGTCGTAAGGAAGTCTTTTGTGGATAGTATATTTCTTTTCAAAAGCGCAGTTCGTACACAAGTAATTCAGAGTGCTTTACAGAATAAGAAATACATTAAAATCACAATACAAACAAATCAAAACATAAATAATCATCATGAAATTTTAAAATAGAGATGGGACATTAAATTAGAATTGAAGAGAAAAAAAATGTAAATCTTCCATAGAGTTATATACGTATATCCCCTGCACTTTAGCTGAGATCATGTTGAAGTAGTAGTAGTAGTAGTAGTAGTTCTAGCGATAGTAGTAGTTGTTGTTATTGTTGTTTTAGTGGTAGTAGTAGTAGTAGTAGTAGTAGTACTTGCTGTTCTAGCAGTTGTAGTAGTTGTTCTAGCAGTTGTAGTAGTAGTTCTAATAGTAGTAGTAGTAGTATTAGTAGTAGTTATAGTAGTTGTAGTAGTAGTAGTTCTAGCACTTGTATAGTAGTAGTAGTAGTTGTTCTCGCAGTAGTCGAAGTAGTAGTAGTTTTTCCAGCAATTGTTGAACTAGTAGTGGTAGTAGTTCTAGCAGTAGTAGTAGTTGTAGTTCTAGCAATTGTAGTAGTTGTAATAGTAGTTCTAGCAGTTGTTGAAGTATTAGTAGTTGTTCTAGCAATTGTTGAAGTTGTAGTAGTAGTTGTTCTCGCAGTAGTCGAAGTAGTAGTAGTTGTTCTAGTATTAGTAGTTCAAGCAGTAGTAGTAGTAGTAGTAGTACTTGTTCTAGCAGTAGTAGTAGTAGTAGTAGTACTTGTTCTAGCAGTAGCAGTAGTAGTTGTTGTTGTTGTTGTTGTTGTTCTAGCAGTTGTTGTAGTTCTAGCAGTTGTTGTAGTAGTTGTTATTCTGGCAATTGTAGTAGTTGTAGTAGTAGCTCTAGCTGTTGTTGAAGTTGTAGTCGTAGTTGTTTTCGCAGTAGTCGAAGTAGTAGTAGTTGTTCCAGCAGTTGTTGAACTAGTAGTAGTAGTTGTTGTTGTTGTTCTAGTATTAGTTTTAGTAGCAGTAGTAGTAGCAGTAGTAGTAGTAGTAGTAGTAGTAGGTCTAGCAGTTGTTGAAGTAGTAGTTGTAGTAAACTATTAGCACTGCCTGTAGTACTAGTTGTCATATGTCACTTTCAATTACTTTCTGTGAGTTGTATTATTTGAACTGAACTAAACAAACATTATAATCTACCTTAAAGTCATTATAAGTATTTATTCTAGTCTAAAGGTGTAATTGTTGTCAGCTGAAAGGACATTTGTGGATCACAGATTTGGATATTTCTTTTAAAAATAATTTTTAAAAAAACCTAGTAAACCTCCCATAGAGTTACATGCATATATCCCCTGAGCTCATGAAGTCACATCATTCTGCACAGTGCTCCCTCTGTTTACACCAGGTTGCGTTCACGTTCACCCACAAACGCACAATATTTCCTCTTTTATTGAGTTATGGAGTCGACGTCATGTGGCGGATCGTGCACAAAGCGGTAATGGGAGACATGTGCTTCTGTTTTCCCCTTATCCACATGTGATCGTCGTATTGATTTGAGCTGTTGCAACGATCACTATTGCGTTACGACAAGTTGTTTTGGTCGGAAAACTAGACATCGTTCACCCAAAAACACGCATTCATTCTCATAGATTATTTTTCAGACCAGAGTTTGTTCTTGTAATTTGTATAGTTTGAATAAAGTATCAGAAGACCAAATGAACCTCGTTAAGTTATACTTATGCTTACTTATTTTCATGTATAATGGTGGTTGTAGTAGCAGTAGTTATTGTAAATGATTGTAGTACTGGTAGTTGTAGTAACAGGTGGTAAAAGTAGCTGCAGTAGTTGCAGTCGTGCATTTGTGGTTGCAGTATTAGTAATCGTGGTTCTTAAATTTAAACATATTACAATCTAACTTAATTTAAAGTTTAAGTAATTTAACGTGTACCCTCTTTTCAATACAAGTTGTCTTATTGTAGTACTTTATATACAGCAGTAGTAAATATAATATAATAGTTGTCCAGGGTTTATTTAAGGTTTATTTTGCATACTACATTCTATCTTTGTTTACGTCACACAATAGCATTATTGTTACTACTACTACTAGTACTAGTACTACTACTACTGTGTTGATTATTACAAGTTTGAAATGTTTTTTTTTTCAACTTTATTTATTGAACATATTTAACACACACGCAACAGTAAAAATATAGTAATAATAATATAAATAATAATAATAATTGCTAGTAGTAGTAGTAGATAAATAATATACAACGTAAAAAATGTATTAATAAAAACAAAAACAAGGGAAGTAAGGATGCAAAAGGAGTTGAAAGCAGAGAGGTTACATGAAATGAGAAGAAAGTTGTTTTCAGCTGCATGATTTAAAAAAAAAAGAAAGAAAAAAAGGATAAACTTGTTACTACAAACTGCTGCAGTTCACTGACATTGTCACAGGAAGTAGCTCTGACTGAATGTGGCTCTGGCAGCGTCTGCACTGATGTGGTTTTGTCGAATATGAGACGTTTCTCTTCTGACATTACAAACTGGAGGCAGCAGTGAGAACATTTCTAGTCTTAATGATGAGACTGGGAACTGAAATCAGAAAATGACTTAAAGGTAGTGAAATGATCTGTCCATGCAGCAAGATCATTTTACTTGACAAGTTCTCTTAAAATAAACGACCTCTTGACTAGAATGAAGCAGCCTCTGATAGGGGTGTGCAAAAATATCAAAATGCCAATATATCGTAGCGTTTAACGTACAGCATTGATATCCAGGACTGCTGTAATGCTATATCACCAAGTATTTTCTGATATATTTTACTAAATTATTTTGTTACAGTGCGACAGTTTTGTTGTTTGTTTAGAGGAAGGAAACTCATTTATGCGACACATTTGACATTTTCACTGTCTTGATGATTAAAATGGGTGTGTTTCGTATTAACGTTGCACAGGAAGTGGTTTAACAAAGTGTCAGTCATGATTTAGCCATGATTTTTTATTGAACCATATCGAATCTATTTGAAATATATCGTATCGAACCCAAAGTGCACTGTATCTAGATGTGTATTGTATCCAGGGATGTATCGTATCGGCAGCCCTAAAACTCACCCTCTCATTCAATGTTTTTTTTCTGTTTACTTTCTACATTTGATATACAGGCAGATATGAAGATGTATGGAATTATGTGGCAAAGAAAAAAAAAAAGTTTAATATTTTTCAACCAAATTCTCAAATTACCCACCTTTTGCTTTGTCGACATTTGACATTGTCACAATTTTGATGATTAAAATAGGTGTGTTTCGTATTACCTTTGCACAGGAAGTGGTTTAGCAAAGACTTTTAGTATCACAGCTATGATTTAGCCTGTATTTTCTATTGAACTGTATGGAATGGATTAGAAATATATATCATATCGAACTGAAAGTGCACTGTATCTAGATGTGTATCATATCGTGGCCTATGCATCGTATACTTCTTAATGATGCACAGCCCTAGTCTCTGGTCTAGTAAATCGATAATAAATCTGAAAACAAGATAAATAACCTGATATAAGTCTTAAAATCTTGACCAAATCAGAGGAATTTGTAGTGTAAAGTAATAGTTGTCCTGGATAAAGTTTATTCTGAGTACTACTTTTTATCTTTGTGTATATTGGACTACATGGTGTAAAAAACAATAACTTGATATGAGGTATGGAGCTTTTCTCTTCTGACATTGCATTGAGATAACAGTGAGAACATTCTAGCCCGTATTTACTCGTCGCCCCTCGAGCTGTGGATGGAGGCTCTTCTGTGGGACTCGTTTGCTCGCAGCGTCCTTGGGGAGCGGGAGACGAATACCAAAAATGCTTCTGGCGGCGTGTCAGCGTAAATATGGCGAGGGCGGGAAGCGGACAGCGCAGGGCAAGGTCCGTGAGAAGCTATGCGCGCCTCTCCACCAAACATCCAGCCCCAAACCTCAGGAGACCACAGGCAGCTGCAGTGTAGGGGGACACCTGCTGGACCAGAGTGGAACTGCAGCCTTGTACATACGATAATAGTGACTTAAACTTGGACTTTTAGACAAACTTTATTGATCGACAAGAGGATTATTTGGACACAGAAGCTCAAATATCACAATATAATATAATAACAAAGAGTAAAAATATAATTGGTCATAAATAATTTAAAATAAGTAGCAAAAAAACTGGTGTCAAGTAAGGCAATAATTATAAGTTAAAATAAAAATATGTAAATATATGATAATTGACAGGACATAGTATTATCTGTTACATAAGGGTGAGTTGTGCAGTTGTAGGGAGTATTGTATGAATGTAGTCTTGATATGAACTCTCGCACTTTAGTTTAACATTGGTAGGAAAATTAAATCATTATATAATTCTATTTCGTTATGAAGATGTTGATTTTAATTGTACTCCTCATTTATACATAATATAAACAAAAATCATTTCTGTTTTGTTCTTGTTACAGTGGAGAACAGTGAACACTGCGATTTCACAATCCTAAGAAACATGCTAATCAGGTAAGGACCACATGCTGAAAGTTTAACATTTTAAAGGAGACATATTGTGCTTTTGTTTGCTCTACGGTTATAATATATGACACATGTGGATCATTATACAGTATTATAATAGGAACATTTTAAATCACGATGTTAATCTCAAATGACTTAAAAGAAACATGTCGTCTGATTTTTTTCATTTGTTGTGCGTCATTATAAACGTCTTCATAACAAAAAGCTGTTCAATATACCGTGAGATTAGCCCATTCATTCCAGCAAGCAGCAGATTTTTTTTAAAAATATTTTTTGCTTGTCCCAAAATGGTTGTACAGTGCTGCCGAATTTTAAGCATATCACCAAGAAAATACAATTGTAGACTAAAATAAGTACAGAACAGTGGTTGTGAAAACGGGTCGATTGGAGCAATGCAGAAGAATCATAAAGATTACTCAAACTTACATGAATCGCTCTAAATGCAACTTTTATTATTAGCAATTATAACATGTTTAAAAATAGAAGAAGATTAAATTCTGTCGACTGGATGACATTTTTGTGAGTGAAGACTTCTTGATTCTCAGCTCATCTAAGCATCTTCTTCAGTTCTGGTCAGATGCAGGTGGACACTGCCTTATATCTGCCTGAAGAGAGGAGCTAACTACACTCTACTCTGGAACTAACAACTATCTATCTTCACTCTTGTCCACGTGACAGAATTGAATCTTTCTTTTGCTATGGATCCTGCTTGGGCGACTGAGGGATTACACAGGCACTGAAAAGTCAATTTAGCACTGCATGTCCCTTTAGCCCTAATACCAAAGGAAGTAATAGCTTTGATTTGTATTTTTTTTTATTGTACTCACTGAATCTACATTCGTGACCTCATGTGAACGTTGTGCTTTCAGAACTCACATGCAGGACTTGAAAGACGTGACCAACAATGTTCACTATGAAAATTACCGCAGCAGAAAACTGGCAGCCGTCACTTACAACGGAGTCGACAACAACAAGAACAAGGGCCAGTTAACCAAGTGAGTATCTCCTGTTACGTCACGAACTGCCACGAGTCACCAAAATACATCCTGAAGTGAGGGAGATTCACACTTCACAGCACGGACGCAATAACTCTGAACTAAAGCGTGATAATTCCAGTTTACTGTGTTCTAAATCAGGTGTGTCCAAACTTTTTTCCTCATGGGCCACTTCATCAAAACACATACAAAATGGGAGGGCAGATTAAGGGCCAATGGGTCATAGACTAGTGCCCAATACAGTGAATAATTGAATTATGTGTATTTATAACAGGTTAGAATGAGTAAATAGACCTTTGTTCATGCTTTAATCATCCATAGGACTAAATATTTGATTTTCGCTTTATCAAAATGGTAAAAAGTAATACTGACAGTAATATGGGCCAAGACACATTGGTCTGAGGGCCGCATTTGGCCCCCATAGTTTGGGCACTTTAAATCAACCACTTTAGCAGTTACTCAGTTAAACAATTATCAGTACTGAGAAATTAATAGTTTTAGGACCAAATCTGCTACATTTGTTGTAATAATAATAATACATTTTATTTATTAGGCGCCTTTCTGGACACCCAAGGTCACCTTAAAAGAACATAAACAAATTAAGTATGATTAAAATATACAGTTAAAAGCCACAGTTAAAGTGGGACAGTATTTAGTTGATTGATTGTGTTTAGTCTTCTATTTTTTTAGTATTTAGTAATGTATTAGACATTAGATTTGTCTTGACTATTTATTTGCTTATCGATTATAGAATCCTTTGAGTTTGAAATATTAGTATTGTGACAGCATTAGCATCCGTAATGAACCGTATTATTTAATTTTATCAATCCAGAACATGCTCCAGAAGTAAAAGTACTGACCAAGATTAGCAACAAGATCACAGACAGTGGCAGTGAAGGATGGGTTAAATACAGAGGATGAATTTCCCTACAGGCTCAGTAAAGTGTACCTTAACTTAGATTATATTTGGGGGTGTGCAAAAATATCAAAAAATCAATATATTGTATTGCTTAATGTGATGATACAGTACTGATATCAAGACTCAAAAGTTTGTCAGGTTTGTTATAGGTTCAACACAAAGTCAATAATGCCATGAAATGAGGACGAGGATGAGAGAAAGATATTCAAGAAGTACTAATGTCATGCAGTAAATAGTACTGGTGAAAAAGCGTTTGCAAATAGAGGGGAAATAATTAGTACAGTAAAAAATATAATAGAATACAAAATACAGATATAATAAAATGTAATAACATTTAAAATACAAAGTTGCAGGTAGGATTAATAAGGTGTAAGTAGAGTATTTCACAGATGACTTCCAGGATATCATGGGCTGCTGTATCAATATATCACCAAGAGTATTTTCTTTGTATATTTTACTAAATTATTTTGTTACAGCTACAGTTTTGTTGCTTGTTTAGAGGAAGGAAACTCGTTTATGCAACACATTTGACATATTCATACTGTTTTGATGAGTAAAATGGGCGTGTTTCATATTAACCTTGCACAAGAAGTGGTTTAACAAAGACTTTTAGTATCACAGCCATAATTCAGCCTTTATTTTATATTGAACCATATCGAATCGATTTGAAATACAGCTCTGGAAAAAAATAAGAGACCACTGCAAAATGATCAGTTTCTCTGTTTTTGAGTAAAGGTTTGTATTTGAGTAAAATGAACATTTTTGTTTCATTCTATAAACTACTGACTTTTCTCCCAAATTCCAAATGAAAATATTGTCATTTAGAGCATTTATTTGCAGAAAATGACAAATGGTCAAAATAACAAAAATGATTAAATGTTTTCAGACCTTAAATAATGCAAAAACAACAAGATCATATTCATTTGAAACAACACAATACTAATGGTTTAACTTGGGAACAGTTCAGAAATCAGTATTTGGTGGAATAAACCTGATTTTTAATCACAGTGGTTTATACTTTTCCTCCTTAAATCAGGTTTGGTTCAGGTGATCTCCTCATCAGTGCCTCATGAAGCAGAATGAGGTGTGTTTGTGTTGAATTCAACAGACGCTGGAATAAAATGTCCGTCACACATGTAGAGAGGCTGATTCAAAAAAAAAAAAAAATGCAGCTGTCTCTTATTTTTTTTCCAGAGCTGTAGATCGTATCGAATCAAAAATGCACTGTATCGATATATATGTCGTGACGTTGCCTATGTATCTAGGTTTGTATCGTATCGGCAACTTCTTAATGATACACAGCCCTGTTTATATTTTATATTTTTGAGTTCACATTGAAGTAATAATGGTGTCCCACTGCCATCTACAGGGCAATAAATAAAAAATACTGATCAGGGCAGGTCGATTTGCTCCTATAGAAACATGCATAGTTGTAGTATTGGTAATGAGTGTTCGGATTAAACCAGCTGACTTAGTTTAGGTTTAGATAACAGGGGTGTGGACTACTGCCCTGCAGATTACAGGCATCATCTGTGCCCTTTAAATCCAAACACTGGTCGGCACTAACTCCTCTAACGGTGTGGTAATCCCAGGACACTAACAGCGCCACCGTCTGACCACTAATCCCCAGCACACTGACACAGCTCCTGCATGGATTAACCGCATGCTAAGTGTCTGTGTTTTTGTTTTTAGAGATGAGACAGGTGATGGCATGTAAGTCTTATTTCACTTTTACGCTTCTTCTAATGTTTCGCTAAAGACTTAAGCTTTACCTTGCTTTGCTTGCTTTTTATTTGGTTTATTTAATTTATTTTCTCAGTTGCATTCTTGCTTTTTTAAGGTTCATAATTTATTCAGGTATTTAAAGACCAAAAGTTAAGATACAGACGTGATCAGATTGTGGAGGATCTTTCTGATTTTTCTTGACTTTTAAAGGAAAATTGTCTTAATTACCGCATTACATCCAAATTTCAGAAGGACTATGTAACTTTTCTGGTGGATGTTATTTCTTTGCCTATTTTTGTAATCAAAAAAGAAAAGAAATGTACATAAACCCTCATCTTTGTGGAGGTAAGCGGTGCAAATTTCACATATTTTGATGCAAATTAAGCAGCTGTAAAGTCGCCATAATAAAAAACAGATTATTCTTAACGACATTTAGCAGTTTCAGAATGGTTATTGTTGTTTCTGCTGCTGTTAGAATGCAGTAAAGTAGTAAATGTTCTGTATTATATGAGCTCGTAAAAGAGTGCAAAAGGCTTTTCACTGCTGTCGACGAATTCAGGGACTTGGTGGTGGTGCTTTTTTCATTCAGACTCCTCTATTTCTTCTTTTCATCACTCTGCCATTTGTTTTCCATTGAAAAATACCAAACGTTCCTTTATATTTAAGGCTTGTTTTGTCTCTGCAGGAGTCCTCTGGCCCAGATGGAGGAGGAGCGGCGCGAACACGTGTCCAAGATGAAGAAGATGGAGCTGGAGATGGAGCAGGTGTTTGAGATGAAGGTCAAGGAGAAGCTGCAGAAGCTCAAGGACTCGGAGGCCGAGGTTAGTCCACTTCATCCATATGTGTAGACAGCTCCACTCAGATAACTAAAGTGAAAGTAAAAACTGCCAAAGCTTTGATTCTAATGAGTAGCTCTTGCTGGCTCTGAACATCTTATACCACTCTGTATGTTGTCATTTCAATTACAGTAGTTTAAAAAAAAGAATTGTATATCTTGATTTTTCCTGCCATCAATAATGGGACAATGATATCAGTCCAACAGAAATGCACCAAAACATGTCTGAAATATATTTGAGGTTCAGACAAAGATTCCTTTATTTGGCAGTTTACAACAATCATTATTAAAATGTTAAATAGTTAAAATGTTGTAAATATTCACAATGCTTTTTAATATTTCAATATTCCCCTCCTTAATTTTTATTTTGACTGAAAAAAGAATAGTCTGACTGTAATTGGGCCACAACCATAGACTGTAGTCTACTGACTCCAATTCACTTTGTATTGAAAAAAAATAAATCTGTGTATCTGCTGCTGTGAGCCTCGTCATTTTGGTCTTAACATGTTTGTATTAATCTGCTATTTGACTACAAATCGGTTCCTGTTCCTAATATGGAAGTTCACCCCATAACTGTAGCCTCGTGAGCTTCATTTGACTGGAGTCGAATGCTGTGGGGGGCATCACACTCTTAGTCTGCTTCTTTATACAGTCTATGGTACGCCCTTGTTCGGGGTACTCTGTGCATGTATCTTAATGAGAGTTTTTTAACCCCGCGCCTGTGTCTGTGCAGCTGCAGAGACGTCACGAGCAGATGAAGAAGAACCTGGAGGCGCAGCACAAAGAGCTGGAGGAGAAACGGCGTCAGCACGAAGAGGAGAAGGCGTCCTGGGAGGCACAGCAGAGAATCATCGAACAGCAGAAACTAGACCTGTCCAGGTGAACCGCGCTTTATCAAACTGTAGATCATCTGTAGATCAACTTTATTTATCCACTAAAATAAATAAATAAATAAATAAAACACTGTAGCTCTAAAATACAAGACAAAAAACGTCAGAACATTCAAGACTTGTAGAATGGCCAATCCATATTACGCTATTTTCTGAGCTATGTTGTTTCCTCGTCACAAACAGACCTGGAGTTATGTTTTGTTTCCTTCACACATGTTTAACACACAAAACACCTGCGTATTTAGGCTGTGATCTTCTCTCACACATAAAATACTCTGTTACAGCTTTTGATGTCAAACTTCAGGTGTTTTTTTGAGGAGGTAACAACATTATAACTTAGCTTAAATCTCCTAAGAATCCATTTTGTGTAATACTGGACTTTTAATTACCAGGCAAGGCAAGTGTATTTGTATAGCACAATTTGTACACAAAGTAATTCAAAGTGTTTTACAGAATAAGCCATTAAAATCACAATACAAACAAATCAAAACATAAGTAACATAAAACTCTTTTTCTTTTATTTTCTTATCCTATATACCTTCAAATTTGTGCAGCGTTACTTCTCCTTTTTTAGTTTTTTAGCTTAACATCCACAATTTCAGGTTCCGGTTGTGTAATTTTTCCCCTCCCTTCTTTCCAGGACCTTGGAAAAGAACAAAAAGAAGAAGATATTTTAAAAACTCTTATGAACTCTCCCAAACGTACAGGATATCCACGGCCGCCCGCTCGCTTCTGTCCGGACGGCCACACGTTCACTGTGCAGCGCTCACCACCAGGGGTCAGTGTGGTCTGGACTCTGAACAGCATCTTTTGGTTCCGTTTCTCTCACACAGATGTATTTTTCTTTCCCAATATGAAACACGCAGTAGCATCTTATTGTATTAGGTATTTCTTTTCTTCTTTTCAATATCCAGGATAATATTGTTTGTATTTACGGTTTATACAAAGCCAAAGTCGGTTGTCTCAAAAGACGACAAGTAAAACATTTTAAAAGTTGTGTTAGATATTTATTTTGTGTTTTTTTACAGTATTGTTTTAAAGCAGCACTATGTAACTTTTCCGGTCTCTCCTCTGCCACCTCCTTTACCTTGAATGTTCCGCAGTATGGCATTAAACGCATCTGTCTTGCATTTCTTCCATTACTGTGTTACAAAAAAAAACAAACATTGAAATCCCTTAATTCTTACTGTGAGCCAGGTCACCTCTCCACAGATCTGACCTGTAACTTGCTTAGCCTGGTCGATCTGCTCGTCTCCATGGATACGTGAGCTTAACGTGGACCTGTGCAAAACAATAATAATGATAATATCTCCACGGAGACGAGCAGGTGGCAGAAATTCCTAAAGAAAATTACAGATTGCGCCTTAAACCTACATGTGACCCCAATTTTTGTCGAATCAAATTCATTTTTTTAACTTTATGAATTTAAATATTGGTACCACTCTGATCTGGTCAAGATTTTAAAACTTATATCGGGTTATTCATCTTGTTTTCTGATTTTTTTGTCGACTTAATAGTTCTGAGACTGCTTTATTTTAGTCTAGAGATTGTTAATTTTAGGATAAATTGTCAAGTAAAATTACTTTTAAGTCATTTTCTGATAGATTTATTTATATTTGAAGCTTTTTTGCGGCGTAGCTTAGGTATATAGCTTCACTTAGCTTCCATGTATTCCTCCATAAAGCTGCACACTATGTAACTTCACCTGCTTGTTTCTATGGATATGTCGTCGTCCTGCCTGGAATGTTCCAGGGTACGACATTAAACAGCTCTGCTTTACATTCATTCAATCACAGGTGGTTTCATAGCTCAAAAAACTGAGAAAAACAGGCGTTCTGACTGTCGCCTCTCTGCAGATCTGAGCTGTAACTTGGTCTGGTTTGGTCTCTGTGGCGATACAAACGTTTAATGCCATACTGTGAAACATCCAGGACAAAACGATAACATTTCCGTAGAAAAAAAGCATAAAAAGTTACCACAGTGCACGTTTAAAAGAAAAACTGATGCTTCCGTTCAGAGTCCAGACTTGTGTGTTTTGGGAATGCCGGTTGCCACGGCGACGCCATTTTAATGCCAAAAAATAAACGCGAGATCAGCTACGACCGGGCTGCTTCTCTCCTCAGGCACTGTTTATATATATTTGTATTTTTGCTCATTTATTTTAGCTTCCTCATGTTACTCCTCCCACCTCCCATTCTCCTGTAATATAATGTGTTTAACTGCAGTGTTTTAAGCATGTTACAGTTTCTTTTATTTTTAACTTTCATTTTAATTTTCTATTGTTTTAGTTTTAGTTCATTAGTTAATATTTACTTTGCCCTGCGGAAAATGACTTTGTTTTCATGACTTCACTCACGCCGGGTGTAAAATTGTAAAGATTTTGGCAGATTTTGTATAAATTGGTAAATACATTTTCGTAGCGTTAAATTTCAAACGACAGGATTTGACAAACAAAATTGGCTTTCATCGCTTCACATTTAGCACTGTTTGTACCTTATCTGTATTTTATAATGTTTTTACTGTATAAAGTCACATAATAAAATTGTGATGGGAAAATGTGTTCAATCTTATGTGTGGTCGTTAAGAAGGTAGGACAATGTTTATGCACGTTTAAATGGATCTTATGCAGCCTGTGTTAACTTTTATTCCTGTTTTTAGGGTCCACTTCCTTTACACACATGAGAAGAGGCATCCAGACGCACTAGGCCAGGGAAAGTCATCCTAAAAGAGAGAGAGATACTTTATTGACTGAAAGAAATTCAAGTTTTGCTGCAGAAACACCCTCCACTGCTCGTCTCGGCGTTGTTTATGTCTGAATCAGTGGTTTCTGTGCAGATTAGCAGGAGGACCGGTCAGGGAGGGTCAGCAGGTCCTGTGGAAGAACCTAAAGTGTCCTCCCTCTGTGTCCTGCAGCATCACAGCAGCCTGGTGAACACGACACAAAAAGGCCTCACTCTTAACCCCTTAACACCGAGGGTCACAAATATGCGAAACCGTTTGGATCAAGATATAAACTGAGATTTGCAACATCCTCAAATTTCTCTTTTTGTTATAGGCCTAATCAAATTAATAATCTCGTCTTAATTTGCCATCTACTTAAAGGCAAAAACGCACAAAAAACTTTTTTATATACATTTATATAAATTCAGGTGTTAAGGGGTTTTAATCTGCTCTGGTGTTTTGGTTGGTGACGAAATGGTCCATTCCCTCATTCTTCCATTCTTCTGGAAGGTCTTCTGCCACATTCCAGTGATATTTGGTGTAAAAAGTCTGTAGCATCTCAAATGTCCATGGCTCACGCTTTAACTCCTCTCGCAAGGTCTCCGTGGATGCAAATAGCTGTAAACAACCGTCATGTTCAGCATGAAACATTGACCAGGTTTGAGTTTGGACATTTTTGGAAGCCAAGTAAACCCTCGTATACCTCCTATATTTTTCAGGTTAATATATGAGAAGCAGGCTGGTCACCTGGGATACAGAATACACGCAATACTTCTCCAATTCTTCAGGAAAGTATGAAAACAACTGAGATATCATTCTGCACATTTATTTATTGACTTTTATTTAACCAGGACAGTCCCTGAGATTAAGAATCTCTTCCCAGATTAAGCAGCTGGAGCATTAGTACAGACAGCAGGGTGTGCTAAAAATAAACTTTTACCTTTTGTTTTGGGGATTTAAAGGAACTTCGAGTAACATTATGATTTTAAATAAACATAAACCTGAACTCTCTGTGTCTCTGGATATGAGGTGGACATGTTCAAATGCAATATAACTATTTCTGATAACAATTCTAATGCAGATTTATTCTCAATTATTAAAAAGTTTGGGCATGTCACATTTATTTATGTTATAATTTTATGTTCTTATGATCTTATGTGTCTGCAGGGTTAAGCACTGGCATCTCGGGCTAAGTTGTCATTGTACTACATTTTTAAAGGCTACATACAGTTTCTTTAAATCCAAGGTTATACAATTTAAGATACTTGAACGTAAATGTAACATGGGCACAAATTAATCTTAGAAGTTTGTATTTATAATTTCCAGCTTCCTGATATATGTGGATTTATGATGACCTTTTCCTCTTCCAAACGATATAATATTTAGCTTTAAAATGCTATTGCAACAGTCCCATCATTGTGAACTAAATAATGACGCATCTCTCCAGCAGGTGGCAGTATTAGACCTTTCGTTGTCCAGGAGCTCTTAACTGCCCCTGTGTTGACCCAAAGGCTTATCAATGTTTTTCTAGACTTCCAACATGGCACAGCAGGCTTTTTGCAAATGCAGGCGAATAAATGGGTCAAAGTATTGGCCTTTTGCCTATTTCCCTGTTTAACCTGATCTTTACTGTTCGTGTCAGATAAGGAGAGATAGATCCAGCCTACAGAGCGCAGACAGGCTTTACTCTCATGTGCCCTCAATAGCTCTGAGCAAGAGGTCAACGTGCGTCTTTATGTCAGATTTTAATTTTCTCATTTTAAAAAGCAAGATCACAGCATATTATTTAATCATTTACTGGCGTGTAACAATAAAGTCAACTTGGCAAGGATGAAAAATATACACATGTACTAGTATGTAGATTGAGGTCTATTTTACGCAAAATAGACCTTTAATCCAAGTTATAACGCTGTTACCTCCTCAAAAAACAAACCTGGAGTTGTTGTTCCTTCACTGAGTAATCCTTTATTATTGGTCTGTCTATATCTCTAAAGCTCAAAATGCTCCGTTCCTCCTTGTGATGTCATGAAGTGATAGTTTTCAAGTTAACAGCTTCATTTTATCATTATTTCAGAAAACATTGGCAATTCCGGGTCTGAAATTATACAAATGATTCTAGTGAAGATGGATGGAGTTTAAAAACACTGTGGAGCATGTCCTGTATAAGTACAAAGTTGACAGCAGTACTTGTACTTGTACGTTTTGGTATGTTTTTTGTTTGTGCAGGGACAGTGCACAACGATACATTCACTAAGACAGAAGCCATAGATAAGATGCTGGTGCAGGTTATAGTGTGAAGGCTCTTTTACACCTGTCGTCCCTGAGCCGCTGCTGGAAACACTAAAGTACAGATTCAGTGTACAGTATACAGATACACTGACCAAAAATCAGTTGAAACAGATGTTACTTAGGGCAGACATGTCTAAATGAATTGTTTTGGCCCTCAGGCTTCCAGGTGAATTGGCCCATACAAGTAGTACTTTTTACAGCATGTTTTTGAACTCTACCTTGATCAAGCAAATTTAATGTGTCCGTTTGAGGGTCTAAGCATGAACAAAGGTCTAGTGCAGGGGTCACTAACTGGCGGATCGGGGACCAAGCCTAGACCCAGATGCCCTCCCATACGGAACCGTGTCGATACGCACCCTCCATCCACTCTGTGTTGTCATTTATTTTGGTCCAAAGGGAAACAGTTTTCACAGCGTCCTTTTCAGATGTAGCTGAAAACAGCTCCATAGGGACTTACAGCTGGAATATTCTAACAGAGAGGGTTTTATCTTTCACTCACTCTTTATTTTATGTTGGTAGACTCACATCTTTACATTGGCTTTTCAAATGCGCTCATATACGCACAGACAACTCGTGATATACACAATCGATTTCTTAGATTCCATCTCATAAGTTTTAGTCAGAAAACAGTCCTTTGAGACATTTCTATGTAATATAACATAGTTTTAGTGTCCAGAAAGAGGATGGAAGAGGAGTAGTGAGGCTGCTAACGTCTAGAATTGTTCACTTTAGTGATAGAAGCATGAAAATTTGCAGAAATACTGTTTAGCAAGGTAGTAACAATATTTGATATGGATCCAGACACAAATCAGTTCCAGGGGGGAGTTATGGGCACAGCCTTATTTGGTCAACATGGAAACGAGGCTGATAAGAAAATGGTCTGTAAAGGGGTCGACAATTAGTCTTATCAACTATATATCACTATAGCAACGCTATATACACTACTCACTGTTAGTCTGCACTCACAAATCGAGGAGGAGGAGGGGAGAGGAGGAGGAGGGGAGGAGGATGAGAGGACGAGAGGAGGAGAGAGGAGGAGAGGATGAGAGGAGGAGGAGGGGAGAGAGAAGAAGAGGAGGAGGAGGGGAAGATGAGGGGAGGAGGAGGAGAGAAGGAGAGAGGAGGATGAGAGGAGGAGGAGAGAGGAGAGGAGGAGAGGATGAGAGGAGGAGGAGGGGAGGGGAAGATGAGGGGAGGAGGAGGAGAGAGGAGGAGGAGGGGAGGAGGATGAGAGGACGAGAGGAGGAGAGGATGAGAGGAGGAGGAGGGAGGGGAAGATGAGGGGAGGAGGAGGAGAGAAGGAGAGAGGAGGATGAGAGGAGGAGGAGGAGAGGAGGAGAGGGGAGGGGAGGAGAGGAGAGAAGAGTTTACTTACCCCGATCCTGCCTTGTAAGTCCATTTCGGCGTAACCAAAATTGCCGAAGGAACAAATCTTGAAGAGGAACTGAAAGAGACAAAGACTTTAAACTCCTCCTCTCCTCCTCTCCTCCTCCTCCTCGATTTGTGAGTGCCGACTAACAGTGAGTGGTGTATATAGCATTGCTATAGTGATATATAGTCGATAAGACTAATTGTCGACCCCTTTACAGACCATTTTCTTATCAGCCTCGTTTGCATGTTGACCAAATAAGGCTGTGCCCATAACTCCCTGGAATTGATTTGTGTCTGGATCCATATCAAATATTGTTACTACCTTGCTAAACAGTATTTCTGCAAATTTTCATGCTTCTATCACTAAAGTGAACAATTCAGACTTTTTTGGACGTTAGCAGCTTAACTAGAGGGAAAGAAATCATCAAATCTTCATCATCAAAGAAGGAAAAGTCTGATAGTGTAGCTCTCCTACAGTCCATATTAAGAGCAGACTGGTGTATTATAAAATATAAAATAGCCTGAGAAAGTTCTGTTCTTATTTTCATCCATCCATCCATCCATCTTCTTCCGCTTATCCGGGGCCGGGTCGCGGGGCAGCAGTCTAAGCAGGGGCTCCCAAGCTTCCTTCTCCCCAGCCACTTCCTCCAGCTCCTCCGGATGGACCCCGAGGCGTTCCCAGGCCAGCCGAGAGACATAGTCCCTCCAGCGTGTCCTGGGTCTTCCCGGGGCCTCCTACCGGTGGGACATGCCCGGAACACCTCCCGAGGGAGGCGTCCAGGAGGCATCCGGACCAGATGCCCGAACCACCTCAGCTGGCTCCTCTCGACGTGGAGGAGCAGCGACTCTACTCCGAGCTCCTCCCGTGTGACCGAGCTCCTCACCCTATCTCTAAGGGAGCGCCCGGCCACTCTGCGAAGGAAACTCATTTCGGCCGCTTGTATCCGCGATCTTGTCCTTTCGGTCATTACCCAGAGCTCATGACCATAGGTGGGGGTAGGAACGTAGATTGACCGGTAAATCGAGAGCTTCGTCTTTCGGTTCAGCTCCCTCTTCACCACAACGGTCCGATGCAGCGACTGCATCACTGCCGGCGCCGCACCGATCCGCCTGTCAATCTCACGCTCCATCCTCCCCTCACTCGTGAACAAGACCCCGAGATACTTAAACTCCTCCACTTGAGGCAGAGCCTCCCCACCCGCCCGGCGAGGGCCATCCACCTTTGTCCGGTCGAGAACCATGGCCTCGGATTTGGAACAGCTGATTCTCATCCCGGCCGCTTCACACTCGGCGGCAAACCGCCCCAGTGCACGCAGCAGGTCCTGGCTCGATGGAGCCAACAGGACAACATCATCCGGCAAAAGCAGCGATGAAATCCTGTGGTCCCCGAACTGGACCCCCTCCGGCCCCTGGCTGCGCCTAGAAATTCTGTCCATAAATACAATGAACAGAACCGGTGACAAAGGGCAGCCCTGGCGGAGTCCAACATGCACCGGGAACAGGTCTGACTTACTGCCGGCAATGCGAACACAGCTCCTGCTCCGGTCATACAGGGACCAGACAGCCCTTAGCAAAGGGCCCCGGACCCCATACTCCCGGAGCACCCCCCACAGGGCACCACGAGGGACACGGTCGAATGCCTTCTCCAAGTCCACAAAACACATGTGGACTGGTTGGGCAAACTCCCATGAACCCTCGAGCACCCGATGGAGGGTGTAGAGCTGGTCCAGTGTTCCACGACCAGGCCGAAAACCACACTGCTCCTCTTGAATCCGAGGTTCGACTATCGGCCGAACTCTCCTCTCCAGCACCCTGGCATAGACTTTACCGGGGAGGCTGAGGAGTGTGATTCCCCTGTAGTTGGAACACACCCTCCGGTCCCCCTTTATACAGAGGGACCACCACCCCGGTCTGCCAGTCCAGAGGTACTGTTCCCGACCGCCACGCGATGTTGTAGAGACGTGTCAGCCAAGACAGCCTCACAACACCCAGAGACTTAAGGTACTCAGGACGGATCTCATCCACCCCTGGAGCCTTGCCACCGAGGAGCTTTCCGACCACCTCAGTGACTTCGGCCAGGGTGATGGATGAGTCCGCCTCTGGGTCCCCAGCCTCGGCCTCCTCTTCGGAGGACGTGACGGTGGGATTGGGGAGATCCCCAAAGTATTCCTTCCACCGCCCGACAACATCCCCAGTCGAGGTCAGCAGCTCTCCCCCCGCACTGTAAACAGTGTTGGTGAAGGACCGCTTCCCCTCCTGAGGCGCCGGACGGTTTGCCAGAATTTCCTTGGGGCCGTCCGAGCTGCAGCACGCTTGGCCCGACGGTACCCGTCAGCTGCCTCAGGAGTCCAACGGGCCAGTAAGGCCCGGTAGGGCTCCTTCTTCAGCTTGACGGCATCCCTTACTTCCGGTGTCCACCACCGGGTTCGGGGATTGCCGCCGCTTCTTATTTTCACTGAATTAAAATTCTGAGCTGTGAATCATTGAACCAAATGAACTAAAACACTTCACATATGAACTCCAGCTGTACAATAGTTATACTGTAATGTGTGTAATGTTTCATTATTATCATAGTGTTATTATATTAGACTCATTATCAGAAAAAAAAAATTACATACTTTATTGCGTCTTAAAATGTATCGAAATCGAATCGATATTGTGACCCATGTATCAAGATACATATTGAATCATGGGAAAACTGTATCGTTGCAGCCCTAATGATGATGATTTTCTCTAACTGGACCTTCTCAAAGTTTAGTTGAATACCCCTGGTCTAGTGGGTCATTCAGACCTGTTATAAACACACATATTTGCATTACTCACTGTTCTGACCACCAGACTATGACCCTCCATCGGCCCTCACGCTGGTCTGTGTTTTTATATGTGGCCCTCAATGAAAAAAGTTTGGACTCCCCTGAGGGTTACAGTGTTGAAATACTATTCTAAAAACAACCTACACGAGACACAGAACCACGTGCACTCTGAGCCTGTTCCACCACCTCATCAAAGCCAAACGCACATATTCTACATTCTACTAATCATTCAAATCACATTCAACCCTAATGTGCACAAACGTGTTTAGAGATCAGCCACTTCTTTGTCAGATGTGCAAACTTTTGAAAACCTCTAATCTGTAATTGAGTACATTTTAGATTTTAGCCATGTACTTTTACATACAGAAACTTTTCCATCTCTGATCATTTCATTCATGTAATTGAGGGTTTTGTGTTTTGTTTTTTTGGGTTTTTTTGTTTTTTATCATTTGGATATTTTTTTGAGTAGATTTTTAAAGCCTGTACTTTTATTTTAATACATTTTTAGCTATGTAGCTGTACTTTTACTCAAGAACAAAATTTCTGTGCTCTATCCACCAGGTAGTCAACAAGTAGGGGTCAAAGAGTCTATACAGCAAAAACTGAAGGGTTAACATTTCAGGGTAAAATATTTCAGAGTTGTTTTTAACACCAAAAGTGTTATTTTAACTATTTTAAAGTTAAATAGGAGTTCAAGTTGGGGTTATTTAGTTGATATGGTTGAAGTTAATTCAACTTCTTCTAGTGTTAATTTGGCACTGCCCACCCACCACTTAAAACTCCCGCACGAGAAGATCAGTTTAAACCAGTTTTGTACATAATTTCATCTAAAACAAAAAACAAAAAATAAAACATCTCTCTGTGTTGTTCAGCTAAATCAGTATAACTCTACAAAGTGTTATCCGTTTACTCTCAAAACATTAATATAGCTCTTGATTTTGGGGTTAAACAGGAACTTTGGTCCAGTGTTACTTAATTAACATTCCCAAAAATGTTAAAAATGATTCTTTAACACCACGTTTTGCTGTGTATTGTCCCAGTGTTTTTGTCCCTCAGAACTGGCCCCTCTTCCTATTCATTTATATTAGGGGGCCCCATGTGACGTTTCTTGCCCCAGGCCCCCAAATTTTTGTCGTCGTCTGTGCTTTCCACCACTGTTCATTCATTTATTCTGTAAATCTAATCCCAACATTGTCTTTCCCATATTTAAACAGAGTCGGGACCTTTTGGACTGGCCCAGAGGAGAGCAAACATCCCCTCTTCCTCCTCCTCCTTTTCCTCCTCCTCATAGTGTGGTCCATCTAAACTCTCCCCCGATTGGTCAACGCTCCGCTCAGAACACACAGGTACAACACGAGCAGCCAGTCACGCTCCGGTCTGCCCCAAACCCCATTATTAGATGATTGGTTAGATAACAGCCTTCCACGTAACGCAAGTTCATCTGTGATACTTGGAATCGTCATTTCGGGAACAAAATGGAGACCGAGCCAAACTTTTAATAATAAAGTGGAGCGCAGAATTTTATAATAATGACTCTTAAAGGGCTTAAAGCAGTATTTTCTGATTTTTCCATGTTATAATGTTGTTTTCCTCATCATAAACATACCCAGAGTTGTGTTTTGTTTCATTTACACATGTTTAACACACAAATCCTGTAGTTTTTCCTCTCAAACTGTGTGTTTTTAAACTCCAAACACCTTCACTAGAATCATTTGGATGATTTCAGACCTGGAATTGCCCGATCTCTTTTAAACTAAAGGTAAAAGGAGCTGATAACTTGAAAACTACAGCTTCATGATGTCACAAAGTGGAACAGAGCACACCTGATAATAGCAAAGAGTTACTCAAACATGTGTGAATAAAACAAAACATAACTCCAGGCATGTTTTTAAGGAACAACATTATAACATGGTTTAAAGGTAGAATAATATAGGAAAATTCTGATTTCCTGGTTATAATTACTGATCTTATACACATGAAAACTACCAAATGAAGGTGAAATCATTTATTTACAGTATTAAACCTTATCACAATATTAGAACACAGCCTACAGATATGATCATTAAAAGCAGAGGACGGTAGAGTCAGCAAAAATGTACATAAGTAATTTCAAAATAATATTACTCAAGTAGAAGTACAGACTCTAGCACATTCTCGCGCTCCTTTCAAACCAAACCTGTGCCCATAATGTGAACTGAGGAGTGTCTGGAGAGTCTGATGTTCTGAAGTGAATGAACTGAATGATGATTTTGATAAAAGATGATGATGATTTTAAGGTGCTGAGAGACCTGGGTATGAATGAAGATACAGAATTGTTATGATGCTCCGGTCATTATAAAGACATTCTCTCTGTATGTTTGATTTTATGAACTGTAACGTCAACCTGCCCAGAGACGACAGGTGGAAATGAGCTCTGGAGCTACAACCTGGAACAATCATCCCTCCTGTTAAGGTTAATGTAGATTGTGCACTGCCCCTGTCTCATTAAATAACTGAGCTAAGTACCATATGTTTCGGGTTATAAGTCAGAATTTGGGTGGTTCCTGCGACTTATACTCAGGTGCGACTAGTATATAAAAATTTTCTGACAATTTTTCTGACTTTTTTTCTGACAGCCTATACACCAAATGTATGAATCCTATATATGAATTAAAAATGAAAAAACAAATCCATCCATCTTCTTCCACTTATCCGGGGCCGGGTCGTGGGGGCATCAGTCTAAGCAGGGACTCCCAGACTTCCTTCACCCCACACACCTCCTCCAGCTCCCCCGGAGGGACCCCGAGGTGTTCCCAGCCCAGAGACATAGTCCCTCCAGCAGGTCCTGGGTCTTCCCCGGTAGTTATCTGTTTTTTCATTTGATTTTTAGAGACAAATAAAAAAGAAAAAACAATTTTTTTGTTTTCTTATTTTTAGTTCTATATTGAAAAACAAATGAATACATGGATTCTTCTCTATTGGGTTGTTTTTATTACAATAACTTCTATAACTTGCCTTAAAGATGAAATGTTGATTCTCGGTCTCTGATTTTATAAAATAAATTTCCTCCAAAAAGTGCGACATATAGCCCAGTGTGACTTATGTTTTTTTCTTCTTCATTGTGCATTTTTTGGCTGGTGCAGCTTATAGTCCGAAAAATATGGTACAAAGTAGTGATCCAAGAAGTACCAGTAAGCATAAAAAAGCATTTGGGAAAAGTACTATTCAAGTAAGAGTAAGTTAAAGAGTAACTGTCTGATTTATAATGCGATGTTAATGTAATTTGAAGGACAAAATGTAAAAAAAAATATGCACAAAGTCTGGTATTTTCAAAGGTTATACACTTAAATGAGAAAAAAACATCATTATATCTGAAGGAGTGGTGCAAGAATAGTTTTTGCACTGGAGAAAAGTGAGAAAAGTAACCACAACTTTTACTCCAGTCAGAGTACTGTTACTTCAGTGGAAATATTACACAAGTAGGAGTAAACGCATGCTCTGAAAAGTATCATTTCTTTAAAACTCAAGTAAATATAACTGAATATATGTAACCGAGTACTACCCACCTCTGGTTAAAAGAACTTAAAGATGCATTGTGTAACTTTTCTGGTACAGGGTCCACCACCTGCTTGTATTAAACTTGTCTATTTTACATTTTTTTCCATTATAGATGTTTTTTATTGCTTAAAAACACCATGAAAACAGGAATTCCTATGATAGACTAATGCACAGATCTGACCTGTATCTTGGTTTAGTTCTGTTTCTGCTCATTTTCATGGAAACAGATGGGTTTAATGCTTTACTGTGGAACATTCTAGACAAAACAATAACAGCTCCACGAAGACAAGCAGCTGACAGACCCTCCACGAGTAAAGTTACACCGTGCACCTTTAAAAAGACCGAGATGTAATGTCAGATTTGTGAACCTAAACACGAGATAAGGCTCAGCAGATGAAACAAACAGTGGATTTCTCAGTGATTTCATCAGGCCCCTGCGCATCTGACGTCAGCCCAAATTTGATCACTTTGTTTCATTTATTTACTTTCCTCTCAGACGCACCGAGCCGTGGGTGAAATGTCAGCAGTTTTACGAGGCTTTTCCTGCCGCTCACTTTTGCGCATCCGAAAAAACACATCACAGCTGGTTTAGACGGGCCTGGATAAATCTGTTGTTTAAGTTTGTTTGTTGTACTAGCAAAGACCTGTGGTGGAGAGTAATGAAGTATGAGTATTAACAGGGTCACTGCGCGGTCTTAAAAGTTTTTTAAAAAGTCTTAATTTTTTTTTAAATTATATTGTCCCAGTCTTATTTTTTTCACAAAGGTCTTAAATTTCATTCCAATTTTTTTTTTTTTTTTTTTCTTTTGTTTTGTATATTCCAGGCTGCAGTGCAATGTGAGACAAGACAATGTGAAAGTTTAGTTTGTCTTGTGTGAATGTTATAAATGATGTTTTGGCCATTTTACAAGCAATGCAGACGACTATAAATAAATAAATTTCATGCTGGGGTTATGGGGAAGAGTCTCTCTACTCTCCAGATTCATTTGTTTGAGAAATAAATGAACACAAATTCAGAAATGTTGTTTTTCTTTGCCAGGAGGTCTATGAAATAGGCCGTGAAATAGGTATTAAGTTTTTATATTATGGTCTTCAAAACTTTTCACAGTGCACCTTAAAAATAGAAAGATTTTTACAGTAAATGTTATTTTGGGACAGTTGAGCCCGACAGCGTCTGTAGTGCTGCATATTATTTAAAAATAGGTTCTAATCCCACTTTATTCACATTACATAAGGTCTGGGGTCAGAGGGAGGTGGCCATGTCCAGTAACTGCCCCATGGGGGTACTAAGCCTGGAAATAGACTCTTTAAATAGTCATTACAGATTATGATTTTACTAGTTACGTAAGTGTATGTGTGTTTGTTTGTTTATTGTATTTCAAACCTACATACGGCACATTTACCTTACAGCAACAATGACTTTTGACCAAACAAACCTCGACACATTAATCTGTCCTATTTTAGTTCTATATGAACTGTAAATGTGTAAATAGTGTTTGGATTTGATAACTGAGGCTGAATGGGACTAGTTTTACTTACTGTAGCTCATCTAAGACATCAATCTGTCCTGTCCATGGACTGAAGGCCCCTGATAAATAAACAAATAAAATAAGCTAATCACAATTTACATCAAAACATTGCATCAGAACATGCAAACTCCACACAGAAAGGCCCAGGCAACCATGAGGCATGAGCACGAGCCACTCAACCACTTCTAATTTAAAATATACATTTCCACTATTTATTTTACTTTACTTTACTTTACTTTACTTTACTTTACTTTACTTTACTTTACTTTACTTTACTTTACTTTACTTTACTTTACTTTACTTTACTTTACTTTACTTTACTTTACTTTACTTTACTTTACTTTACTTTACTTTACTTTACTTTACTTTACTTTACTTTACTTTACTTTACTTTACTTTACTTTACTTTACTTTACTCCACTTTACTTTACTTTACTTTACTTTACTTTACTTTACTTTACTTTACTTTACCCCACTTTACTTTACTAAAATTTACTTTACTTTACAAAACTTTACTTTACTTTACTATACTTTACTTTACCTTTACTTTACTTTACTTTACTTTACTTTACTTTACTTTACTTTACTTTTTACTTTACTTTACTTTACTTTACTTTACTTTACTTTACTTTACTTTACTTTACTTTACTTTACTTTACTTTACTTTACTTTACTTTACTTTACTTTACTTTACTTTACTTTACTTTACTTTACTTTACTTTACTTTACTTTACTTTACTTTACTTTACTTTACTTTACTTTACTTTACTTTACTTTACTTTACTTTACTTGCCTACATCAGTACTCAGACTCATGTATTCCCAAACCCGTCACATTACTCAGACTTGGACTTAGACAAACTTTATTGACCCACAAGGGAAATTATTTGGACACAGGAGTTCACACATCACAATATAATATAATAACAAAAAGTAAAAGATATAAATGGCAATTCAAAATTAATTAATTCAAAATAGGTATCAGAAATTATAGCAAGAGGCTGGTGTAAAATAAGCCATAGTTATATAAATGTAAATACACAAGTCAAAATAAAATAGTTAAATAAGTAATAAAAGATAAAATCTCAGCTTTATACAAGACAGTGCACACAACTTACATCATAGACAAACAGACTCTGCTCGGTTTGGAAGTTTCATGGTGGAAGTTTTCGCTTTTAGAAATCCAACCCTACAACAGTGTGTAGAGCTACAGCTTCATACGAACTGAAAAGCCTCGTCACCTGTATGTTTAGCTGCTTTATGTCATCATCTGTGTTGGGAAATGAATACATGTACCGGGAAAACACATTTTGAGTGGGTGTGGCGTGAATGAATGAAAGAATGCTCTGTAAAAATGCTCTGTAAAGTGTGTTTGGGGACTTTGGTGTCTGTGAAAAGCGAAATAAAGTAATAATATAGAAATAAAGTTAAATATTTGGTTACAGTTACATTTTCATTCAGAATATAGATCAATGTAAAAGTATTCTAGGTATTCAGAATACAGAGATTTAACTGACTTCTCTTCTGGGGAGCAATATGCAAACTTAATTTAAATGGGGAAACTACAAACAGGTCTGTAGTAGTCTGGCAGATGTTTGCTACAATCCCAGGAAATCACCTGCTGTAGCTTTGCCATATGCAGTTTACATAATACGTGTAAAAAATGTCATTTACATTCACTCTGCGGTGGTGAACGGCAGTGCTTAAGCCTCTACTGCAGTCACAGTTTAGGATTAGATGTTAAACGCTTTCACAAATTTACTGAAAAACTCATAGATCTTGAACTCTGACTGGTCCATGTATTAGAATATGTTAGAAAACACATTTTAACTGGAGTATTCTGTTTGAAATGATCTAAGAATGACAGTAGTAAAGAAGTAAAGAAATCCCATTGAAAATTTAGGATGAAATTACAGCTCTCCTCTCAATCCAGCTCATTTTTTGTAACGCCAAAGCTATAACCGTAAAAACTCTGAAGAAAAACATGTTTATTTATTTATTCGGACATTTTTCCAGTTTTCTTATTTCTTTGGTTATGTAAATTTCAAGGTTTTTGGCTCAGGCAGCACAGCCACAGAGACACGCCCAGTTCGTCTGACAGACCACAGGAAGTGTCAAGCTGCCTGTTGTGCGTTTAGTTATTTGCCAAAATAGACTCTGTTGATTCTGGAAACTTTAAAGGTGCATTGTGTAACTTCTTCTGGGTGTTTGCCACATGCTTTTGTCCATGGAGACGCTATTGCTTTATATAACGCTCCACAGTTTGGCATTTTCTTGTATTTCGTTAGGTGTGTTTTTAATCATTGCTCTAAAATACCTCGAAAAACCTGCAAAACTGCAAATTTCTCTCATCTGGCCAAGATTTTAAAACTTATATCAGGTTATTCATCTTGATTTCAGATTTATTGTTGACTTAATAGTTCTGATAACTTGTCGAGTAAAATGATCTGTCCACGCAGTAAGATAATTTCACTACTTTTAAGTCATTTTCTGATAGATTTAAGTGTTTATGTCTTAAGCGTTTTTGCACTTGTTACTTGACCTTGTGTCACCACCTGCTTTTCCAGATAGATTAATGCTCTACTGCGAAACATTCCAGGCAATCTTCATGGAGACAAGCAGCTGGAAGACCCTGCTGAGAAGTTATGCAGTGCACCTTTCTTTTTAATAATGTATTTAACTTGTGCACGCTCCGTTTTTATTTCTATTGCAATTTTTACCCCTGGCATTGCTCAGTATTGATTTATATGAATGGATATTGTTACATAAACTCTGAAAAAAATGAAAAATAAATCTGTAAGGCAGGCGATTCAACTGTATGAAGCTGCTGCTGTAGCCTGTTGCACCACAGCTGTTTTAAAAGTAATTAATATTGCATTTCCACTACTAATTTATTTTATTTTACTTTACTTACCTACATCAGTGCTCAGATCTCATGTATTCCCAAACACATCACATTACTTAGACTTAGACAAACTTTACTGGTCCACAAGCAAAATTATTTGGACACAGTTGCTCACGCATCACAATAAAATATAATAGCAAAGAGTAAAAAATATAAATGTTAATAAATTCTAAATAGTAGCAAAAATGATGACAAGAGACAGGTATCGAATAAGGCAAAATAAAACTGAAAAATAAGTAATAAAATATAAAATCTCTGTATACAAGATGTCATAAGAAGACAGTGCAACAATGATATGATGAATGAAAGGACAACTATTTTAAAAGTAATTTTAGTAGTTTTTACTTTACTATTTTGCCTATATCAGTACTCAGATCTCATGTATTCCCAAACACATCACACGTTACGCATTATGTCGTCCACTTGCCCAAAAGCACACTTATAATTCAGCCCACTCTGCATCATTACCAACAGTAAATACAGTAATTGCAGTTTCATTTTTGTCTGAAGAATTTATTTATTTATTTATTTATTTATTTAAGTGACATAACAAACATGGTTGTGTTGAGATCAGTTACATGTTGGGGTGAGGGAACCGAAATAGCAAATGATATAATAAAATAGTACAATACAATAATAACAGAACATCATAAAAAAGTGCATTTAGGAAAAGAAAATTATAGTCTAAAGAAATGATAATATTCCATGGTTTTGACGGGCTATGTTTTGCAGGTGCTTTTATTTTGTACTCGTCTCGCCGCTGCTGTCGGTGTTTCCGGTGTGCGCGCGGTGACTTGTCGCGTGAGCTGCGGGTACCGAGGCGCGCGCGTGGCTGTCAGATCAGATGAGCGCGTGTGCGGAGGCCGAGCTGTGCCCAGAGAGGAGACACTCTGTCCGGGGGAAAAGTGCAGCGACACCCGGGAGCCCGTATCCAGCTCCGGCGGTGCGTCCCAGAGCCTCAACCCGGGAGAGAGCGCGCTGGAGCGGGTCTGGAGCGGGTCTGGAGTGGGTCTGGAGCGGTCCGGACGAGCGGCATGTAGCGTGACTGGTGCGTAGGTTCTGAAGATTTTAAGATGCAGAGAAGACCGTGCTCCAAGTTGGATTATCTGTGCACGTAAACAAAGTGCGTAAGATTAGAGTTCTCATGATGAAACTAAAGTCGTTTATCTAATCTTTGGCACACGAATACTGATATAATAACAATAAAATATACAAAACAAGTCCTGTTCTAATAAGTATAGATTAATATAGTTTTCAGTAGATCTAGACTAGACACTGTAACGTTATTATATAAATGTCTACTGTTTTTTTTTTTTTTTTTTTAGTTTTTTCTTATTTATTTGACCATGAAATGCAAATGGAGCTTTATGCTGATTGTAGGAAACTAGTAGAAGTATAAAAAATGTTATGGCAGGTAATTGTCAAAATACTAGGACTATATTCATTTCCTAATATATTCATTATTGTTGATTTTTTTTTTCTTTTTTTATCTTTGTTTCCTAGTTCAGGACATCTGGGATCTAACGTTACATTTATTCACTGCAGAAATTTCAGATATAAACACTTAAATCTATCAGAAAATGACTCAAAAGCCGTGAAATGATCTGTCCATGCAGCGAGATAATTTTACTTGACAAATTATCTTAAAATCAACGACCTCCAGACTAGAATGAAGCGGTCTCAGAACTCGTAAGTAGATAAAAAATTAAAAATAAGAGTTTTAAAATCTTGGCCAGATTAGGGAAATTTGCAGTGTTGGGAAACACGAATATCTACAATAACAAAAAAATCAGAATAAGATTTTTGGCACTTGTCACAACTGATATGGTGCAAAATTAAAGAAAGAATAATAATAATATAAGTTAAACTATGATAAAATAAAATATAACAGCATGCATTCAAATGTAAAAATAGACTTTGATATACATTTCATACTTCTGTTGTTTATGGTTGTATGTTTTTATTTTTAATTTGTACCATCTCAGTGCTTAAAAGGTGCACTGTGGTGCTTTTCTCCATGGAAATGTTATTGCTTTGTCTGGAAAGTTTCACAGTATTAAATAAAAATTAAATCTTCACGGAGACCAAACCAGACAGTTACAGGTCAGATCTGAGGAGAGTCAACCCCAAAATGTCTTTTTTGGGGTATTTTTGAGCTATAAAAGCACCTGTAATTGAATAAATGTAAAGTAGAACTGTTTAATGTCAAACTATGAAATATTCCAGGCAGAGCAATCACATATCCTCAGAAACAAGCAGGTGACGGACCCGCAAAACATGGTGATTTTCCATAAATCGCTCTTTTTTAGCCTAACAAAGTAAACCTAATGTCTTTTTATCTCTTTCCCTCTCTTTTGCAGCCTGTTTCCTATAACCAGCACCTCTTCCTCCTCCTCCTCTTGATCCATAGTCCCCGTGACACTTCTTTTCGCCATGGGTGGGAGTCTGGGCTGTCACCGCTCCATCCCCAGGGACCCCACAGACTTCAGCTCGGGCAAACGCAAATACAGCGCTGCCTGCAACTTCAGCAACATCATGGTGAACCAAGAACGCCTCAACATCAACACAGCCACAGAGGAGGAGCTCATGACATTACCTGGAGTCAACCGGATCGTGGCACAAAATATCGTAGAATACCGGGACTGCATAGGCGGGTTCAAGAAGGTGGAAGACTTGGCTTTGGTGAGTGGGGTCGGCGCTACCAAACTTGAAGCTATCAAACTGGAAATTTGCGTTTCCAGCAGGACGAGTTCTTCACAACATTCGCCGTCTTCGATCCGGAAAGATTTTGACTGTCAAACGTCGAACGGGATCAATATTAACACGGCGACGCCAGCGCAGCTTATGAGTATCAAAGGTATCACGGAGAAAATCGCAAAGAACATTGTTGCTTTCCGAACGGAGAATGGTCCTTTTAAAACCATCGAAGATCTCGTGAGGGTGAACCATATCAACAGCTCGCTACTGGATAAAATACGCTTTCAAATTTACGTCCAGCGATCCAGGGCGGCGTCTATGAACACAAACGGTGGGCTCACGTTCACCGCGAAGTCTCAGCCCAGTCCGACCTCGTTCAGTCTGAAGAGCGACGATCTGGACCTGCCGCCGGGGGGACCCACCCAGATCCCGTCGTTCAGGCCCAAAGTGGACCCTCCGTCCGGGCTGAGGGAGGGGAAGCCCGTGGTGCGTCTGGCCACGTGGAGTCTCCAGGCCTGCTCCAACGACAAAGCCAACAACCCCGGGGTCAGGGAGGTGGTGTGTATGACCCTGCTGGAGAACGAGTGAGTACAAAGGGGCTAAAGGGGGATAAAGTCAAGTTATTGGTGGATTTGAAGTCCTAAAATGTTCATATTTACATAATTATTTTAACAAACTTTTTTATGTTTATTCAACTGTTATACCAACCCTGGACAGGGTGCGTCAAATGTTTTTTTCTTCGTGGAGATGTTATTGCTTTGTTTGGAATGTTCCACAGTATGGCATTAAACCTTCTGATCTTCATGGAGACCAGACCAGACCAAGTTACAGGTCAGATCTGTGGAGAGACAACTCCACTCACAGCCCAAATGCCTGTTTTTTTTGTTTTAAAACCATCTGTAATTGGATAAACTTAAGTTAAAGCTGTTTAAAGTCATACTGTGGAACATTCCAGTAATGCTGTAGTACTTGAGACAGTTTTTTTGCATTCTTGGTCACGTCTCGGATTTGACTGCGTTTGGACTCAGTCTTGTCTCGGTCTTGAAGGTGCTCGGACTCGGTCTTGGCTCCTTATTGAAGGTGCTTGGACTTGGTCTTGTCTCGAACTTGAAGACGCTTGAACTCAGTATTGTCTCAGTCTTGAAGGCTATTGGACTTGGTCTTGTCTCTGTCTCGAGGTCTGACACTCAACAAGTGATAAATTGACGATAGATTTATAAAAAACATTATATCTGCACCAAAATAGCTGTAAAATACAAATAAATGTCGAAAATTGCAAAGATGGTCTTGATTTGGTCTTGATGGACCTTGGTCTTGTCTCGGTCTCAACCTTTAAAAGTCTCGGTCTTGTCTTGGTCTTGAAGGCACTTGGACTCGGTCTTGTCTCGGTCTTGAAGGCACTTGGACTTAGTCTTGTCTCGGTCTTGAAGGCGCTTGGACTTGGTCTTAAAGACACTTGGACTCAGTCTTGTCTCGGTCTTGAAGGTGCTTGGACTCAGTCTTGTCTCGGTCTTGAGATCTGACACTTGATGAGTGATAAAATGAAGATAGATTTATAAAAACATTGATATATATGCACCAAAATAACTGTAAAATACAAATAAATGTCTAAAATGACAAAGATGGTCTTGATTTGGTCTCGATGGGCCCTAGTCTCGGTCTTGTCTCGGTCTCGACATTTAAAAGTCTCGGCCTCGTCTCAGTCTCGACTCTCAGAGGTCTTGGTCTTGTCCTGGTCTCGGAACCCTGTGGTCTCAGACAGGTCTTGGTCTCGATTAGTGCGATCTTGACTACAGCACTACATCACAGACAGAATAATGAAATCTCCACTGAAACAAGCAGGTGACGGACCCTCAACCAGAAAGTTTTATTCACAAACATTTCCTTAGAGACCATAACCTCCAGTACAGTCTTTGTTTAACTTTTCGCATCGAATGGAAAATGTCTTGTAACATCAGCCCAGTACAGTGACTCAGTAGGATTCTTGGACAAGCCTTTTTTAGTAACCAGGACAAACTTTCTCTGAATTTAAGGGCCCATATTACGCAATTCTCTGATTTATGTTATAATGTTGTTTCATCGCAAACAGACCTGGTGTTGTTTTGTTTCATTCACACATCTTCACTAGAGTCATTTGGATAATTTCACATCTGTAATTGCCAATCTCTACTGAGCTAAAACTGAACTTGGGAGCTGTAGACAGACTAATAATAAAGCATTAGTTAAACGTGACACAAACCACAGCTCCAGGTCTGTTTTTGATGAGTTAACAACATTATAAGGCAGTTTAAAGCTCACAAGAGTCCATTTTGCGTAATATAGGACCTTTAACCTTACACGATATGAACAAAAACCTGAAAAACCAACGGATAGCACTGTAGTCTTCTGTTCCCCTTTAGCAGAGAAAACCAAACATCCGCAGATAACATTGAAATAGGCGACGGTGAAGCAGGTTAATCTGTAATAACATCACACGCTTCTGTCTGTAAATGAGTGTGGATTAATTCAATAGGTTTATTTGAACTGAAGCACAGAGCAGTTCTTGAGGCGTTTGAGATGACGAGATCAGCCGGAGAACAAAGACTCATGTTGTACACCGCGAAAAGCAATGTCTCCTTAAAGTGAAAGGTGCATTGTGTAGCTTTTCTGGTGGAGGGTCTGTCAAACGCTTTTTTCCATGGAGATGTTGCTTTGTCTGGAATGTCGGTAAACTTTTCTCTACAGTCAGAACGCCCGTTTTTCTAGGCATTTTTGAGCTATAAAACTACCTGGAATTGAATAAATGTAAGACAGAGCCGTCAAATGTCACACTGTGGAACATTCTAGACAAAGCAAAAGCATCTCCATGGACACAAGCAAGCGATGGACCAGGAAAGTTTTCCAATGCAGCTTTAATTCAAGCAACATTAGGTTTTGTTTCTTATTTTAAGTGCAAATAGTTGCTGCTTTTCTTATCTTAAACATTGTAACTTTTTGGATGGGGGTCCGTCACCTGCTTGTTTCTATGGAGATGTCATTGCTCTGCCTGGAATGTTCTACAGTGTGACATTAAACAGCTCTACTTTACATTTATTCAGTTACAGGTGGTTTTAAAGCTCAAAAATACCGAGAAAAACATTCATTCTGACTGTGCGCAGGGTCGCCACAGATCTGACCTGTAACTTGCCCTTGTTTAGTTTCCATGAAGATAGAAAGATTTAAAGCCATACTATGAAACATTCCAGACAAAGCAATAGCATCTCCATGACAAAAAGTAGACCCTCCACAATGCATCTTTAAGTGTGCTGCCCTAAAAAAGCAAAAGACCTTAACTCTCCAGAGTGCGAAACTGAGAAAAATAACTGTTCTGCCACGCTTTCTCGTACAGTTTTGGACGTTACGCTTGTCTTAAGCTCTTTATTTTCTCGTTAAAACAATCAAATTTGCTCACGGTATTTATTTGCGTGATGAAGGAGGTCTCAGACACCCCCAAAATTACATCACAGTGGTCCTAAGTTTATCGCGGGAGTTTTGCTCTAAAAATAACCCACAATAGGCGAAATCCGCGAAGTAGTCGAATGTATTTTTTTGCAATTATTCTATGTTTTCTGGCTGTAAAACCCCTCACCACGCACTTTATACACTCTACTCTAAACTGAGGGGCGAGTGGGGGAGGGCGCCAACAACTACGGTACCTGTTGGCGCTGTTTGTTCTTCTGGACGAGAAGGTTCTTATAAACAGACATGCCACTTTTGATTACGCAGAACACACCGTAAAAAAAATCTGCGAAACAGCAAGGCCGCGAAAGATGAACCGTGTTATAGTGAGGGACGACTGTAACTCATGTTGGACCAAACATGATCTGCCGGCGTTCTGCCTTTTGTAGCAAGACGTATTTTCATATTTTGACTACAAAAAGTCTTGTTCCACTGGCAGATAATGTTACTTGTCAAGTGAAATTTACTCAGATCACCATAAAACATAATCTTATCTTAATTCAAGTAAGCTGTATTAGAGTTTTTGCAGTGTCGCCCTTAAGACAACAGACTTGTATTTCTGACCCAATATTGACTTAGATCATATGACGACCTGTGTGTTCTGTCCCAGTTCAGTTCAGGATAGGTGGTTCTCACATGGGCGAGTCCCTTTTGGCACGAGAGGATGTCTGTGAGTTCGGCCATTTTTGTGTGTTGGTTGTGGATTGTTCGGCTCATGTTTTATCAGGGTGTGTTTAAAGGGCGTAGGGAGCATTACAAGGGCACTAAAAGGCACTAAAGGGCACTAAAGGGCACTAAAGGGCACTATGGGGCATGTACTGGTCTCAGTAGAATAGAGGTATGGTCCAGTTTTCATTGAGTCCATATTTAGCTTTGATTTCATCCTGGTTTTGTTGAGTTTTCACCGGTAAATTAAAGCATGTCATTTTTGTTTTTGATATAGTATAAGTGAAACTGAGTAAAAAAGTATATTAAAGTATATTAAAAGGGCTACAGCAATAAAATCAAGATTACAGTTCTTAACAGCCACATTACAAATTTTCCACACTTTTTTCACGCTTATCCTGGTTTTAGTTTCACTGCAAACCCGAATAAGTTACCAGAACTCAAAAAAAATTGAGGCAATCAATTCCCTCAATTATTTTAAGTTGATGAACTTAAAAGTCACAATCCTCCAGAACTGAAAAGGTTGGATGGCCCTGCTACTTGTACCTTTTGAAAACAGCTGAAATAAAAGTGCTTATTTACCCCAACTCAAATATTAGTTAATATGACTCAATCATTTGGAAATTGTACTGTATTTCAGCATGTGCTAAGTTTATTTTTAAATCATCCGTATTTGGAACAATAGAAAGACTTTTAATTAATAAATTCTACTAATAAATTCTACTAAGCAACTTGACATAATTAAGTTAGTACGACTATTTCTAAAACTTTGACTGTTCACAGCTTAATCTATTTAATTACTTTGAACGTTTGGGTTTACAGTGTTTTTGGAAGTATATTAAATTAATTTATTTATTTATATTAATATAATAATAATTCATATTATATATGTAATAATGAATATAATAGTATATAATGTAATTAAGAAAATAATAAATATTAAATAATTAAAGTCTAAACATTGTCTTTATTGGAAAAAAATAGAATATGCATCGATAGGTGTAGGAAGCATTACAAGGAGGTGGAATGCAACAAAGAAAAAGTACTGCACATAAGTAAATATTTTAGGTACTGTACTTTACTTAAGTAGATTTTACAATGGATACTTTTTACTTTTACTTGACTACATTTGAGAGCAGGTATCTCCGCTACATTTTTAAAATCAGAACTGAAAAGTAAAAGTATGTTTATGATAGTTTCAGACCTACTGAAAAGACTGAGGGTTTATTTTTAACACGTTCATAATTTGAGCAAAACACAAATATACAAATAAAAACAGCTAGGGAAAAAAAATTCAGCACAAAGTGTTTTCACTACATTTGAAGCTGTATAAGACCTCAATCTGCGTGAGTTACTTTTGCTTTTTACTCTTTAGGTACATTTTTAAACAGGTACTCTAATACTTTTACTGAAGTAGATTGTTTCCTGTGATACTTTTACTTTTACTTGAATATTTTTTGGCTCCAGCATCTGCTTCATCCATCTTCTTCCGCTTAGTCCGGCTGGGTCGCGGGGGCAGCTTGCTGCCCAATCCTCATAGCACCTGACCCCCCCTATGAACCCCTCTGCAGGTGGAGAACCCACAGGAGGGTGGACGTCATGGTCCCTGATGTTAGTTCATAGGGGTGCGGGCATGTTTTTGTTGGCATCTACTTATGTAACAAAATTAAGAACTTCTTCCAACCCTGATTAAAGGGCAGTGCGGGACATGATCGCTCATTAAAATAGTAACGTACAGTGTAGTTATCATATGATTGTAAACTCTCTGCTGACACTTCAGGGGTTGTTGAGTGCGTTCACACTTGCTCTGGTTTGAGCAGACTTCATTAGGTCCTCTTTTAGTCCTCTTTTAGTCCTCTTTTAGTGCCCGCTTAGTCCTCGCTTAGTCCTCGCTTAGTCCTCGCTTAGTCCTCGTTTTGTCCTAATTTAGTCCTATTTTAGTCCTCGTTTAGTCCTCTTTTATTCCTCATTTAGTCCTCTTTTAGTCCTCGTTTAGTCCTCTTTTATTCCTCATTTAGTCCTCTTTTAGTCCTCGTTTAGTCCTCATTTAGTCCTCGTTTATCACAATATAATATAGTAACAGCCAGAAAAATTATAAATGGTAGTAATAAATTTGAAATAAATGCCAAAAATAGCAAGAGGCCGGTGTTCAATAAAAGAGAAAGTCAGAAATAGCTTGTAAATCCTCGTCTCTCTGCTCTGGTCTCTGTGGTGCTCTGCTGTGAGCTTTGATAAGATTTGTCGCCATAACCACATGTCCTGGACCTCCATCACCTCCATAAAAGACCAGTGCACTTCCTGTGTTCCCAGGCCTAATGGACACATTACGGGCTGATTGTCTGAGGGAACAGGAGGCACGAGGCTCCACATGAGACCTGGACATAAATAAACGATCAGATTCATTTACAAGTTCATATTTTTTACAGACAGAGAAATTCATCATTGCTGCAGTCGGTGTTTGTGTGTTCTGAACTTTCTAATTATTCACCGCAACGATTTTATTAGTATTTTTTTAACAACTTTTTGCTCTCTCTGTATTAGAGTTAGGTGGTATCCAAATTTTGATACTGTTAAACCGTCTCAGTATTTTACCGGGGTGTACGGTATTACTGTGACTAATTAAGAATTATTTTCTAGCTGCACCTAAACCATTCAGAAACAGAAGAGCAGCTTTATATTTGAAGATGAGGCACAAGTTCTGATCAAACCAAACTTCGTCAGTACGTTCGATCACATCAGCATCAGAGCACGAGCTGTTTTTATTAGAGTTTATACTGTATGCAAATAAGCCATGTGGTTTAAAGTTTTGTTTCTGTAAAACCTAAACAAATGTGCCAAAGCTGCATTAAACACATTATTACTCAAAGTCTATAATGAGCAAAGTACCGAACATGTAGAGCGGTGGTCGAGAGGACCAATCACTGCCCTTATTGTCTGCGTCGCTTCACCTCGCTGTCTGTGTCGTTTAGTTAGAAAGTTTCGGAGGTGCACGGGGGGTGCATGTCGCCACAAACGCGTTTTGATGCAGAATCATAAATTGGGCTTTACCGTCTCCTCCATGAAAGTCTGACTGACCACTATAGTGGTTATGGTTTATATGTTGTAGAGTTAAGTTCATTTATGCAGATTAGTAATAGTAATAATCCATCTTCTCCCGCTTAATCCAGCTGGGTCGTGGGGGCAGTTTGCTGCCCAATCCTCATAGCACCTGACCCCCCATGAACCTCTCTGTGAGTGGAGCCCACAGGAGGGTGATAATGATCATTTGAATATAAAAATGTTAATGATTAATCGATAATCAATCATTAATTCTCCTGGTGATTGATTAAGAAAATTTTATCAAATGCCCATCCCCACTGTGAACCATAAAAAATGCTTCCAGTTTATTCAGTGGAGAAGAGAGGTTTTCACAACATGGTGAAAGTTTTAGATGTTCACTATACGATCAAATCGAAATGTGAATCAAGATTTTTATTTTAAAAAAGTTTTTGTTGAGAGAGAAAATGGCCCAGCTCTCATTGGTACTCTTCTCTCTGTAACTGCTGCAGTTAACCTGTTCTGGTGTTTTTTATTTCAACCAGTAATAAATTCCTATTCCTAAAATGGAACTTTGGCTGGAGCATTTATTTTTAATATGGAGCATTTGACTGGAGCCGAACGCTGTGGGCGACGTCACACTCCCTTAGTCCACTTCTTTATCCAGTTTATTTCTACTTGAGCAAAATGAGTCTGAAATAATATTGCTTTAGCCTCATATAGTGAACAATAAGTTAATACACTGTAGTTATCGTGACACCCCCTTAGGTACTAGGAATGTTTAAACCACTGAGGCAAAATAAGAAAAAGCTCTTTGAAAAATCCTTGGAAGCTGGTGCATATTTGTGGAAGTGCGCTCCTAAACAGGGTGGGAAGCCAGCGTGGAGTGTTTCCTTATTCCCAGGGCTGTGCTGTTTGAAGCATAATAACACTGAGGGAGAGTTGACACAGAGCTGGCAGTGCTCCAGGCAACACAAGGAGCTACTGCAGTTCAATGACCCCTCACACAGGTTACTGCAGAGACCGAGACAGAGACACAGTCGAGAGAGAAAGAGGAATCAGCTGAGACGGGGTTACTACTGGTCACTGTACGCACCACGATAAGGCTGTTTTTCTCTCTATGCAAGCGCTGCACTTAGCGGAGGAAGCTGAGGGAATGACTAATTTCTTTTCTATTTTTCTGTGGTTTAAAAAAGCGATTACAAAAAAGTTGTTTTATGGAAAGGGCTGCAACAAAGAGTCAAATAACTGTAAATAATCTTAAACTTAGTTGTATTTTGATAATCTGAAACGTTATCTGGGTGAGACTCGAAGCAACTTTTTATAAAAACAGCATTATAAACAGCGACTGTAGCTCAGTTGGTAGAGCGTTCGTCCACTGATTCAAAGGTTGACTGGTGTGATTCCAGCTCCCACAGATGAATGCTATTGTTGTGTCCTTGGGCAAGACACTTAACCCACCCTAACCCCAGTGTTTCCGTACTCTGGTGTATGAGTGTGTGTGTGTGAATGGGTGAGTTGTTCCTTGTAGTGCCTTGAAGGTGGAAAAGCGCTGTATAAAAATGTGACCTTTTACCATTTTACCGTAAAATCTAAATGTCAAAAATAATTTCTGATTTTCATTACTTTATATTTATAAATATTTTAGCATTCAGTCATCACAATTCAACCTTTGGGTGGTTAAAAATGTGAGTCAGAGTTAGACTTAGACAAAGACAAACTTTATTGAACCACAAGGGAAATAACTTTGACACAGCAGCTCACACGTCACAATATAAAACAATAACAGAGAGTAAAAAATACAAAAGATAGAAAGAAAATACAATAGAAAGAATTGTCTGAGTTGTCAAAGAATCTGTATTTGCAGCCAGGGACAGGTCTATGGGGGGGCGTCCTAAAAAATATTCTGGGGGACGACCCTCAGACCTCCACCTGTCACAACCAAACCATAAAGTTTAGATCTCATACTTTAAATCTGTACTTTGTGCAATTTGTTAACTTATATTACTAGTTTGTCATTAGCCAATATCTCTTATAATTTAGGGTCTGTTTCAGGCTTTATGCTTTTCAGTTTTTACCCAAATTATTCCAGTTGTGAACTGTAGTTTATCATAGTTTTTAGGTTTACTGCATCTACATAAAAAGCTGCATAAAAAGCTGCATCTAATACAGCTTTTTATGTTCAGTGTCAGGAAGTGCACAGTAGCATGCTTGTTTTTGTTAGCTTTACTGTGACGACTATGGTGTTGACTACGCTTAAAATAAAAAATTGAAAATTGTAACAGATCAATATGACGGAAAAGTCCAAAAAATGCACAGTGTAGAAGAAAAAAACATGTATAATTTGCGCTTTTTGGGGGAAATTTATTTTATAAAATCAGAGACCAAGAACCAACATTTAATCTCTAAAGGCGAGTTATAGAAGTTATAGTAATAAAAACAACCGAACAATCCATGTATCGTTCATTTGTTCATTTTTCAATATAGAACCAAAAATAAGAAAACGAAAAAACATCTCTTTTCTTTATTATTTGTCTCTAAAACCAAAATGAAAAAACGGTTAACAATACGTTTTTTTCATTTTTGATTCATATATAGGATTCATATGTTTGGTCTGTGGACTGTCAGTGTGAAAAATGTAATATATAAGTCGCACCTGAGTATAAACTTCTAGTCCGAAAAATACGGTAGATTAATTTTCTTATCATAACAGACACGGCTCGATAATTTTTCACACTTATGTTCACGCCCTAAAGACTGAGTTCTGTTGGCAGGAGCAGCGCCTGACTCAGCGGCGGTGGGATGCAATGCTACAATCTGCATTTTTGGTGTTTTTACTATTTAGTCTCTTGCCAAACCGTCACTGAGCTTAGACACGTCTCCAGACAAACACTGGGTCCAGTTTCTGTTCTCATGACATAAGAAATATTAGACGAGACACAACATGTTAGAGCCACGAAACCAAAATAACGATGACAAAACCACAACTAACGCACTCACCGCCCAAACACACCCATGAAAGAGGATTAAATAATATTACGACTAAAGTGCATTCGGAATTTTAACCAACTTTATCCCTGACAACACCTGTAATAGAATAAATGCGATCAGATTAAAGTCGTGCTGTGCAACATTCCAAAGTGATCACTTCGTCGTTGAGACAGACGGATCGGCATAGTTACAGTGAAATACCTTTAATGAATGCGTTTTTATTCATGGATTTCAGCTTGTTTTTATATGCAACATTTTCAGGACTTTTCCCCCATTCGACAATTATTACATTTTGTTTTAAATTGGTAATTGCTATGGTAACAGCCCCATTTTTTCCATATTCTGAAACCTATGGATATACATATTAGGGCTTTCAAAGTGAATTGCTATGTTTCAAGAGTCTGATTAATCTGTTTTAGGGTTTTTTCTTATGAAAATTGACAGCACCAATACATACAAATTTATATTTTCTTGTAAAAAAAAAGTCATCAGTGCTACAGTATTTACATTTTCCCTCAAAAATAAATAAATAAAAAATTTAAAAAGCATTTATTTCACTACAGCTCCAAAATACCTTGAAAAACATGCATTCTTACTATAATCGTGCTTGCCTCTCCACAAACCAATACATTTAATGTTTTGCAATATATATTTTCTTGTAAAAATCATGTCATCAGTACCACAGTATTTAAATTTCACCATAAAAAAATAATAATTAAAAAGCGTTTATTTCACTACAGTTCCAAAATATTTTGAAAAACATGTATTCCTACTATAATTGTACTTGCCTCTCCACAGACCTGGCTCCAGAATACGTTGAAAAACATGATTGTGCTTGCCTCACCACAGACCTGGCTCCAGAATACGTTGAAAAACATGATTGTGCTTGCCTCACCACAGACCTGGCTCCAGAATACGTTGAAAAACATGATTGTGCTTGCCTCTCCACAGACCTGGCTCCAGAATACGTTGAAAAACATGATTGTGCTTGCCTCACCACAGACCTGGCTCCAGAATACGTTGAAAAACATACATTCTTTCTTACTATAATTATGCTTGCTTCTCCACAGACCTAGCTCCACAATAATGGTGCTTTCCTCTCCACAGATCTTGAAAATACCTTGAAAAACATGCATTCTTCGTATAATCTCACTTCCCTCTCCACAGATCTGACTTGTACCTCATCACACTCTCCCCTCTCACACTCAGGACTCACGCGCTGTTGTGGTTTGACTTTTTTCACGTGTGAGGAAGTTTCAGCCCATGACGTTGTGAAAGTCGTTTTCAGAGTCGCTGCAGATTTGGACGACCGCAGAGGGGAAGCCGGTACTAGACAGCACGACCTCAGGGTTCGGTTTAGCTGACTCTGGTGTTGTCATAGCATTTTGGCTAGCAACGTTTGTTTACATAGCGTCTGTCTCTTTACTTTAAACCGACGTGAATTCACAGTGACGCATTTGGCCAGCTCAGAGTGAAATTCTGTTTATGAGTTGGCAGCGAGTGAGTGCATCTGTTATCGCTTAGGTATTATCACATAGTCAAATACCTATTTCAAGCTTGGTTTTGCATCTTGGCATCAAAATTAGGCTGATCAGACGTCCCTGTTTACCCGGGACAGTCCCAGTTTTGAGCCCTGTGTCCCCTGTCCCAGCAGATTTATCGAAAACCACTGATTTGTCCCAGTTTTATACAAGAAATGTCCAAGGTGTCCCTATTTTTGACCAATTTGATCTAAACCAGGACTAAACTAAGACTAAAACAGGACTATCACAATTTTTGACTTATCTGATCCCCACCAGCAGTAAAGAGAAGCATAAATTGTCAGTACCTTTGCCAAAAAACAGGAAAACGTGTTTGCGAATGATCTTAAAGCAAAAAAATGCAGTGACAGATCATGACTGACACAAGAATGCACAATGTTTTTTCACAATTTTAATCACACCAACCACCCCACACGAATGTGTCCCAGTTTTGAATTTTGAAAATCTGGTCACCCTGGTACAGTCAGTTCATGTTTTTTGGTGTTTTCTTGATAATAGGAAATTAAAACTGATCCCTGCCAACAGCAAAGAGACGCATACATTGTCAATTTTTAGGTGAAATACTCGGGGCGACACGATTCACAAAATTCACGGTTTGGTTCGTATTGCGGTTTAATGTCGTGGTTTTCGGTTTTGTATGGTTCTTCTTTTATTTTATTTATATTTAAAAAAAACAACACTTTTTTACAAACATAAAGGTGCCAGCCCAGTAAAAGTCAGTAACATTTGATGTTTTTTACTCAAATGATGCGGAAGCTTGTTACTCACAAAAAAGCAGTCTGTGCAGAATGGTTTAGTCCTGGTTAAATCCTGTTTTCATCATTGTTTTAGACCTGGTTTAGACCTGGTTTTAGTTCTGTTTTAAAACTGGTTTTAGTCCTGTTTTAGTCCTGTTTTAGAACTGGTTTTAGTTTTGTTTTGAGTCCTGTTTTAGACCTGGGTTTAGTCCTGTTTTAGTCGTGGTTTTAGTCCTGTTTTAGTCGTGGTTTTAGTCCTGTTTTAGATCTGGTTTGAGTCCTGTTTTAGTCCTGGTTTTAGTCCTGTTTTAGACCTGGTTTTAGTCCTGATTTTAGTTCTGGTTTAGAGGCGCACAGGAAGAGGCACGGTCCATGCACTGCTTAAAAATGAAAAAGTGACTATACTGACTCATGTTTGTCGTGACTGGTCTCTGCACAATAATTTTCCTTATTTATGGACTCATTTCACAGTTTTATTATTACCAACCAACAATAAAAACAGGGATGTCCCCGTTTTTTTTATTTTGAAAATCTGAAAATCCCCCTCATTATATCATCCCCTTGCTAAGCTACCAAAGCTGTCAGTTGATAAAACAGCTGTTATACAGAGTGTGTAATATCTGGAGGATTTGTTTTTGTGAGACTTGAAACTCCAGTGATAAAAGTGTGTTTGCTTTTCATGACATATTAACAAAACATAGGCCTATGCAAATGTTATAAAGCCATAAACCTCGTGATAAGAGCTAAAGAAAACAGAAGGTGACAGCGACACGATTAGGTTCAACCAGGCGGAATGAATAAACAATGTTCTAATAAAGACCAGTGCAGTGAGGTTATCTCTGTACACGAGCACACACAAGTCTCCTTAAAAGTGTACAGTTAAAAGTCTACCAGCGTAATATAATAATAAAATAAGAGCCGGGGCGTTTTTTTGTGTCAATCACTTAACAGACCAGGTGTTTCTTTGAGACCAGACGGCAATTTGGGATAGGAGATTCATTCCTTCCTCACAAAAAAATTGCAAAACTGGGAAAATTTGGTACTCAAATTCTTTTTAACTAGTATGACTACAATTTGGGCGACTTTCTATACAGAAATATACGGCGAGTTAATTTGAAATGTTACAACAAAATACCTACAGAAATGAATTAAAACCCTAAACCCTCCTGAAACATGCAGAAATTTCTTTAGCGAGTTAAAACAAATGAGAGACGCAGTGAGTGTGGAGCAGCAGAGTGAGAACGTTCATCCACCGCATCGGGGCACAAGGAGCGAGCTGGGGTTTTTTTTTTTTCAGCCGTTATAGTTTATGCAAATGAGCCGTGTGGTTTTAAGTTTGGTTTGTGCAGAGACGACGCGAGCATCAGCCCTGCGTCCTGTCGTTGCAGCTCGACTTCTGTCTTCACCACGAACAGACTCGGTGGTTATTTATCAAAATATAAACCTGCACCCGGCGTTTAAAGAGGACCCGGCGATTAATTGCTATTTCACGGTATGTCTACTATTTTCTGATGGAGGATCCCCCACCTGCTTCTCTCCTTGTAAATGTTATTAGCTTAATTTTTCAGACCAATTTTAAGTTTATTGTTTATGTCATCTCCTTTATTTCTAGTGCATCGTATCCTCTCTTTCAGCAGTGCGAGGTGTGCTCCTTTTACAGTTTTCTCCACATTCTGGGTTGGGATGGGATTCTCGCGGTTCAGGCTGGATGGTATAATTCCCTCATCCTGGCAACGCAGATGGTTACGGAAACGTGCCCTTTTCGATTCCAGTTTTTCTAATTTTGTAATTCCTTGACACATGGTTGTCCACGACTTGAGCGTAATAGTCCAATAAGGTTCACTTGGTCCTCCGATAACTGATGTTATTAGGTTCTTATTTCACATTTTCAACAAAAAAAAACAAAAACCCGAATAACATCAATTATCGGAGGACCAAATGAACCTCAATGGACTATTACGCTCCTTGTAAATGTTTCACAGTATGGCATTAAACCCATCGGTCTCCATGGAGATAAGCAGTTATAACACATCTGGCCAAGTTGCAGTTGTTTTCGACCAATGAAAACTCGTCTGTAAGGATGATGGATACTAGAGATAGATCGATATATTAGACCGATATTTGGACTTTTTAGTGTATAGGCCTTAAATAAATAATAAAAAATAAAACCCATGCCTCATCCCGCTTTCCGCACACTCAACAAAAAAAATTATGACACAGAAAAGTTACACAATGCATCTTAAAAAAAATGCTCTTTGCAATTGAATATTTATTGCTGCTACTTTGATTATTTGGATGTCACAATAATTGACAGGTCTATTGACAGTATTGTAAACAGTAGAGCTGTAAAAATGACCCAAATATTGTGATCGTCAAAGTCTCACAATAATATCGTGGACCATCACAATATATTGAATCTCTTCAGACCATGATCCTTTACTGTTTCAGTGCGGACTACATGAAGAAATAACTGTTATTAAGCACTGTTAAATCTTAATTCTTCATATTACGACAGAACCAAAGCCTCGTCGTAAACAGGTAGAGTCTTGTCCTGTAGGGAAGAGTATTTCTGGTGTTTTCGCAGAGGACTCTAAGTGTGCCCGGTGCTGAGCTGGTACGGGAGGTGTGGAGTGGACGAGTCTGTGGCTGCTCATGTGTAAATTTCCATTACTGCAGCGATTCACAGCTAATAAAACTGACAGCAGGGTCTGGAGCGTAAGTCACTGTAGAGGTCCACCTTTTGTCTTTGTGCTAAATAAGAAATCCCTTTGAATCTGCAGAGCTATGGAGAAAAGAGGCGCACAAATCAAACCGGCTGACAGCGCAGGGCGGTGGATCTGCAGTAACCGGCTCAGAGAAGACGTATGTGTCTGCAGCGTCTGACAAAATAAGATGTTATAATGAAAACATTTAGGGAGCGGATTGGATTTGATCTTATCGAGGAAGACGGGGCTTTAAAGTGCAGATTGCAGCACACATGGCACCTGTATCAAGAGACGATGTGACTTTATGAGCACAAAATCTGAAGGTTTTGTTGCTAAAATCTGTTAAAAGGCCCATATTATGTTATTTTCTAATCTATGTTATAATGTTGTTTCCTCATCACAAACAGACATGGAGTTGTTTTGTTTCATTCATGTTTAACACACAAACTCTGCATATTTAGGCTGAGTTCTTCTCTCAAACCGCTCTACTGTGTTTCTAAACTCCATAATACATCTTATTTATTAGGCGCTTTTCTAGACACTGAAGTGCACCTTACAACAAAAGAGTCAATGACATGACGCCGTCCAGTTCCAATTTCCTCATTTAAAAGAGTTCAAACTTCATAATAATTCAGCACATTTCTGTCGTACCTCTGACCTCCATGGAACCAAATCATTTTTTCAGACATCATGAGTTATTCTGCATGTTTTTTTGTACTTAAAGTGTTAAAATGTCATGTGGTGCGACCGTGCATCATGTGGTGCGACTAATAACAGCAGGAATTCTGTGGCTGGAGTTTAATAACAGACAAAGTTTACTTGGGTGAATGGTTCTTTAAGCGTTTTTCTTCATTTGATGCATTTTCCAGGGCAGTAGTTTGTTCATTAAACACAAGCAGGCGACTGTCATATTGGAGCAAAAGAAAATATCAATATGCATTAAAAATCACAAGAAATGCAACAGTTTGTTTCTATACACTTCATATTACTTAGAACTTAGATTAATATCCCAACCATGTTTTAGAAAATAAAACTACTTTAAGGTTATTCTCGGCTGCACTGCATGACATTTTTTAAGGTCGTAGCCAATTCATGTATGTAAAAAAACACTAAAAATGCTTAATAAAAACATAGATTTATGCACCTGACACTGAATATTTGAAAATGTTTAAAATCCTTATACCTCACTGACCCATAAAGAAATTAAATATGATTAAAACGTGCAGTTAAAAGCGTACAGTTAAAGTGGGACAGTATTTAGTGTTATTATTTTTATTTATTTAGTATTGAGACAACGCAGACTCACACTTCCGGTTCCTGGTACATGCTGAAATGTTGTTGGCTGCCGCTGCTCCATCGTACTTTTGTTTTTTTAGTATTTATAGTATTTTTAACCGTCTGCAGCACTGCAGTTGCCGTCTATGTGGGAATCATACGTCTTCACTACAATCTACACCTGCAATTGCCAGTCTCCAGGGCTAAAAACTCACAAGAGCCTGTTTTCGTGTATTATAGGACCCGTTATAGGACTAGTTAATTGAAATACGGGACTGAAATTTAAAAAGTGAAAGCTTCAGACATAAATTTACTTTTATCAAACTTACTTAATAATATGTTTGATTTGTTATTTTGAGTAGCATTTATTTTGCCTAGTTTTAAACTGCCTTCACCAGTTTTGACGGCCATGATTGACAAGTGCATAAACAAATCCTCCAGAAACACGTGGTTCATTCGTGTCAAAACAAACCTGACGGCTCACAAGTGGAACAGAGAAAATAAACAAGACTGAAAGGGATTTTTTTTGCAGAATTCAACGTCCTGTATTACGCAAAAGTGATTCCTCTGAGATTTTAGCCATGTTATAATGTTATCTCCTCAAAAACATATCTGGAGTAGTTTTGTTTCATTCATACATGTTTGAGTAATCCTTTATTATTAGTGCGTCTACATCTCCAAAGCTCAGAATGCTCTGTTCCTACTTGTGATGTCATGCAGTGGTAGTTTTCACGTTAACAGCTACATTTTACTTTTAGTTCAGTAGGGTTTGGCAGTTCCAGGGCTGAAATTATCCAAATGACACCTAAATATGCAGGGTCTGTGTGTTAAACGTGTGAATAAAACAAAACAAAACTCCAGGTATGTTTTTGATGAAGAAAACAACATAATGACATAGATCAGAAAATAATATGGGGCCTTTAATGACACTGAACTCCATAAAGAAGTTGTAGATTTTGTTCTGAATGTTACAGGAGAATTAAAGAGGAGGTACAAATAAATAATAAATTCAAATAAGAAACTGATCTGAACTGCACAACACTTTTGGTTGTCGGGTTCATTATGCCTCGAGTCCCAAACCCTCGTGCGTTTGGACAGAAAGCCTTAAAGTGTGGCTCCCCAGGCTCCGGTGTTCTCCAGCCAGACTGTGGCTCATTCTGCTGCATCAGGAGTTGTTATAGTCCAAGGCTGTGCTCCCTGCTGCCCCTGTCACTGCTCATTACACAGGTCTGCACAGCTCAGGGTGCCCTTGTATGAAAACAGGTCTCAGCGTGAGGCTTTAATGTAGAATAATGTCTAGACCTGTCATGGTAATTTACTATCTTGATGTATAGTATATGAAAGTTGGAACAATTGCTTTTTTGACTCAATATTCAATCAATCATTTATTTCAAGCTTCGTTGTTCAGTTCCTCTTCACACATTACTGTCTTGGCATTCAACTTGACTATAATATTGATCATGTGTACAGTTTCTTTGCAATAATGAGGAGATTTTTTTTATGCACTAAGGTGTAAACCCGAGTGTTCAAAGTAATTAAATAGATTAAGGGTGTATTCACACCTGCCTTGTTTGGTTCATTTAAAACAAACCAGAGTTCGTTTGCTCCTTTGATTCAAACCTTTTGGGCTGGTGTGAATAAAAACCACCGAACTCGGCTGAAGAGGTGGTCTCGGCGCGGTCCCATACGGACCCTGGTGTGGTTCGTGTGTATGCGGCCCGGACCCGGTCCAAAACATTTGTCTTTTTGTACCTAACAAGCTCCCGTCGTATGTCGAGCATTATGAGAAACAGAGGTTTACCTGAGACCACAGAATTGCTCAATGTCTTTTGATAAACTAATATAATTCCAACTTCAGACCTGTTACGTCTTGCGTGAAGAAGAACAACTGTCACAACATGATGTGCACATGAGCGCTCTCCTCCGGAGCGTCTTGCCCTTCGTCTTCATCGCTGAGAAATTACTTTTATCATATTGTAAACCTGATGCTGCATCAGACGCTGCTGCTCAAACATTTGTGCAAATGTCTGCATCTGTAAAATCCCCCCCAAAAAAACAACACACAAAATTGCCACGATTCTCTCCTTTCACTGACTGACTGAATCAACACTTCTCATTTCTGTCCAGTGACTGGACGATCTCAGCACACGTGGTTTTGTTTACAGAGTTTGGTCCACTTACAAAAATGTACAATGTGAATGTGAATCACACCAAAATTGAAAAAAAAAAAATTGATCCGGCCCAAAGCAAGTTTATTTTGTTAATCTGTGATAGGATTCTGCAGTGTTGTGTAGTCATTTTGGTGCAAAATGAAAAAATTAAATAAATAAATCCGCTAACGTGATCTGTGATGCACGGCTCTTTGTTGTGATGACGTTTATGGCGACGTCAGCTACAAATTAAGTGCCAAATATGACTCAGACCATCCCTGATATCGTCCAGTAAACATTTTCATTGATAATATGGAACAAAAACAAAAAAACAAACACTTTTGACTATTTTTTAAACTGAGATATCTGTTCTTTGCAATTGAAAACTACTACTTCCACTAACTACTGCTATTTTAATGATGTGGATGTAAGTTTTCCAGCCCAGTGAGGCCCGTTAGAGTTTTCTCATAGTAAAGTCGTCAGGGGCTGGATCTTCTCACGGGATTTAAGCACAGAGACTAGACTTATCGACCTCTTGTCAGCGAGTTTTAAGGACAAAACAAATAGAAGTAAGTAAGCTCAGCAGCAAATGAGGGATCTGTTTGGCGGTCGTCTTGATTGGACTCCGCTCTCCCACCTCTGCAAGATTAATCACAATAGAATCGAAATTGCAATTTGAATGGACACTGTTAGTAAATGGAAAAGTACTATTATTTTTTCCATTAATGTCAAAATATCTGCTCTTATTCTGCATAAAAACTGCAAATTTTGTAGTTTTGATCTGTACAAACATGCTGTGAAATGTGGTTCTTGTATTTGTCAGTTCATATTTCAGTCCTTTTCTTCATAATTTTGATTGTTTTTATGGATTATTTGGATGTTTTTAGCTATGGAATTTGCAATCTCTACTGAACTAAAGGTAAAAAGTAGCTGAAAACTCCCACTTCATGACATCACAAGGTGCAATAGAGCATTTTTAATTGTGTAGAGGCAGACAGACTAATAATAAATGAAACAAAACACAACTCTAGGCTACATTTTGGAGGAGGTAATGACATAACATGACTTAAAACTTAAAAGAGTCTATTTTGTGTAATATAGAACCATTTTATAATATGAACTACTGGATCCTCTTATTAAAACAGATTAAATCACAAATATAAATGTGTTGTTTGTCAGAAAAATTGCATTAGAATAGAGTTTTTTCCTAAATTCTTGAGCCCTTCTTCACTTCTGTCTATTCCTGACTCTGCATAATCTCAGCCCTGACGAGGCCAGAGGGTCGTACTGGGAGGAGAGACGCCGAACAGGCCAAAAGTTCCAGTTGAGAGCCCCAGCACAGTTGTGAGTTTGTGATATCGGAGGAAAAGAGTATTGTATTTCATGTTTGCTCTAAAAACAGGACGTTTCTTATGTAACCTGGAGCAGCAGAGTCGGGCGGGGCAGGACGGGCTCAGCATGTGATCGTGACAAATGTAAATATGGGAGAAGATTAGGTCCTTAATCAGTGTTTTTAGTGTTTGAGAATGTGGAAATGAACATTCAGAAGTATTTATTTAGAACTAAAGAAACAGTTTTTGTTATATTTCATTGACTCAGCGTGTGATTATGATAAATGTAAATATAAGAGAAGATAAGGCCCTAAATCGGTGTTTTAGTACTGGAGAATGTGGAATAGTTTATATAATATTTAATGGACTCAGCGTGATTACGATAAATGTTAATATGAGATTAGATCTTTAATCAGTGCTTTTTTTGAACTGGTGAATGTGGAAATGAACATTCAGAATTTTTTTTTTTTTTAGAACAAAAGAAAGTTTTTATAATATTTAATTGACTCAGCGCCTGATTATGACAAATGTAAATGTGAGAGAAGATGAGGTCCTTAATCAGTGCTTTTAGTGGAGAATGTGGAATAAACAATAAAAAATAAAACCAAAAAATAAAATAATCAAAACTATTTTTTATAACTAAAGAAACAATTTATATAACAATTCATTCTAAAGACAGTCTTGTAAAATAAATTGTAGTAGCCCGAGGATTAGAAGAAGCGGCCTCAGTCCAGTCCAGCTATTCTTCTGTCGTAGGGAGTATTATACCTTTTGTCTCTACGGGGCTGTTGTTGCTTTGTCATTTAAGATCTGACCTATAACTCGACACGGTGACACTGCCGGCTTATTTCCATGGAGATAGATGCGTTTAATGCTTTATTGTGGAATATTTTAGGCAATTCAATGACATCTGCACGGAGACCAGCACGTACACATGTTACATTACACATTACACTACCTTTCTTTTCTTTTTTCTTAATATTGTGTTTGAAAATAAGTAAAAAATCAAGGAAAACACTTAAAACTATAATATCTAAAGCTGATATAAGAGAGGTGTCGTATGCAGCATCATTCTGGGGACAATCAGACACTACGGGGAGTAAATAAATCATGCATTTTACTAGGGGAGTGTTCAAAAAATCGATACGGGGATACATCGTCGTGGGCCTCTTGGCGATACACGTATCGATACGGAGGCGTCAGTATTGATATTTTACATGCAACCAACATTATTTATCAAGCTTCAGCAAACTGCGTCTGATAAGTGATCCTTGCAATGCGCATTTCGTATTGTCAGAGGCAGCATTCCTCCTGCACTACAGTTAAGGCCATATCTTAAGTTTACTTTCATCAAAGGAGCTGCATGTCAGCATACAGCCTTGTTAAGCCATGTTTACACCCACCACCCGCCCGCTGGCGCACGATTACACAACATTAAAAAGTCAAGCCAGATATTCACCGTACTTATTTTTCCAATATTGACATGCTATACATCGTTTGAAAGCTTAATTCCTCAGTAAAACAACCATATCATTCATTTTATGCCACACAGCGAGCCCAAAGAGCCATAACTTATAATTCCCGAAAAAATTCATCGCATTTCTTACATTTGAGCCGGTTCTGTCGGTCCAAAACGGGTCCAATCCAGGAATAGCTGTGCTCAATTAGTCCGTAACAGTCCACAGAAAAAGAATATCCAGTTGCTTTTTTCATAAAATAATTCCATGTGGAGAAATAATCCAGAAAGTCCGAGTTTGTCTGAATGGATGAGCGACGCATCTCTCTACTACTCTCGCTCTTGGTCCTTAGCATAGCTAAACGCTTAGCTCCTGTTAGCGGTGTGGGGTATGTTTGTTTTCTCCACACTCTTAGCTACAAAACAAGCATATCCAGGCTTCGGTCCGGCTACGGGGCGCCGCGCTACAGCTTGGGGAACAAAACGAGTGCGTCCAGTTAGCGGCGTATTACGCATGACCGAGGGACAGTTCCACGGCAAAACCTCTTCAGTCATTGGTTCTTTCAGGAAATGATTGACAGATCTGAGTAGCCTATGAAAAGACGATTTCAGTGGTGGGCCCCATGTGGGGCAGAGGTGCTGTAGTGATAGGCTAGCTCCATGCGCTCTGTGTATGGAGACTCTCTCTCTCCTCCTTTTAGCACACTCACTGGTGGAGGCACACGAGACATATGGAGCGAAATTTTTTGGCTTGTTTTAGTTATTTATCTTAAGAAAACATGCCTAAATTTCAGAAGATGGTTTATTTATTATACATTACATCTTATTACAGTTTGGAACATCTGGTACATATTTGAACACTTGTGCCGAGTGCGGCTGTTAACAGGTTAATCAAGGGCAGTTTCTGCCTTACAGCCTTCTTCTGTTACACTGTAACTGATCCGCTACACCAAAATAAAATAACATTTGAGTAAACATCTGTCTTTTTTTTAAATTATAGGTTACGTAATGTAAAATATCGGGATACGTATCGCCTTGAAGACCATGTATCGGGATACCCCTGTATCGCGAATCGTATCGTATCGAGACCCCTGTATCGCGAATCGTATCGTATCACAAGGTTGTTGGCAATACCCACCCCTACATTTTACATCGTTACAAGTCAGAATTCTTTAAATGTTCTGTTTTTCTTTCTGTTTTTTAAAATAATTTCTTTAGTATTTTGATATTCAACTTCTAAACCTTAACTGTGCAGCTGCTCTAGTCTGTGTGGATACTTGGACGTACAGACACACACACACAGATAGTGGGTTGTGTAAAGCGTTGCTGTACATTTCCTGTGGATTAGTACTGCATTAGTGCTGTAATTACTCTTGACACGTAGTACTTCTTATATTGCCCCATCTGTGATCACAGGCTTTAACTGTACTTGTAAATATTGTAACACCAGCTGCACTTATGATGCAAAAATAGAAAGTGAAGACCAGACGTACAAGAAATATGAAAACATCTTCAAATTCAAAAAGTTTATTGTTAATTCTTTATAGGAAAAACATAAAGAATCATGATAATAAATGGAAAAGTCCAAGTGTTCTTTGGGGGATCCTGTCTATCTTTACTTTTCATAACTTTCGGAGACCCGTGCTGTGTTTTATGACTCTAAACCTTACATCAACTAGTATGCTAACATACACTTCCTGCTTATCGAACAATAAAATGCTCTCTAATCAGATGCAAGACCGTACACAGCAGATATATTTTGATTTCATTACAGATATAATTTTACATTATATCTGTACTTGGGCAAGAAGTTTTTGCTCAGATACATAGATAGGCCCTTTAAAGATGCATTGTGTAACTTTTCTGGTTGAGGGGCCACCGCAAATGTCACTGATGTAGAAAATGTCTTTATGATCATCACTACAGTCAAGTGTTCACTCAGGTTACAGATCGTTTCCAAATGGGTGTCTTATTGTATTTTTCAACAGAACAAAGACACAAAGAGGAGGTTAAAAGAGCTCAATATATCGCAATTTAAGGCCGCTACACACTACAGGATTTTTCAGTCTTAAACTATTTTTAAACGTGCGACAAAAAGCACACACCACAGACATGAGGAGAATCTTATGAGACTAAAAATCTTTGATCTCACAGACTGCAGCGGGATCAGTCCACAGACTACACGGTTAAGAGCACAGATCACGTCAGCTGTTTCCTGTCTACAGTAAAACGAGTCGCTCTGAGACTCTGAAGTGTCCAAAAGATCAGAGCTCTGCACTTCTAGTTTAGACACAAGTCAAAACTGTGTTATTATTATTTGTGAAATGTGGTGCAATACTTCAGATACAGGATTTTCAAAGCACAAAAGTTTGGAGTTAAGTCCACAGGAAGTGGAGTCTTGATTGTGAATCTACACCTTCACGTCGTTCCATCTGCTGTGTGGGTGTAAACAAACACACGTGAGGAACTATCTTGTCTTTTTACTTTTAAAGAACCCCTCAAACTGGATTAATAGCGCAGTTTTGTGGAACAGACGTCATTATTCGCAGAGAACAAATTATATGGATAATGTGGATGAAATTACTGCAGTTTAACTTTACAACTTTACATTTGGTGAGTAATAAAGTCTTTATTTTTGCTCTGTCCCAAGTTTGTATGTTGCGTCTCTGTGTCTGTCACTCCTCTGCCCCTGACGCTCTGTTTTATCGGCTGTTACTGTAGCGTTGCTGATGTGTGTTGGTTCTGAACTGACACTGCGCATGAGGAGCAGCGGCTTCAAAATTGCACATGAAGACATTAAGTCGGGTCACGCCTCCCTGAACTCGGAGAGAAGGAAATCACAGCCAAAATGGGGCAAATTCTCCTCTAGTGTGTGGCGGCCTTAAGAGTTACATTAAAATAATAATGCACAAGCAGAAGTGCAAAATTGTGATCCAAGGAATTACCTGTAAGAGTATTTTAAAGGGTCCTATATTACGCAAAATTCAGCTTTAAGTAATATTATAACGCTGTTTCCTCATCGAAAACAGACCTGGAGTTGTGTTTTGTTTCATTCACACACGTTTGAGTCCTTCCTTTATTATTAGTCTGTCTATATCTGCCACTCGAAATGCTCCGATCCACCTTGTGATGTCATGAAGTGGTAGTTTTAACGCAAACGTAATTTGTCAACAACATAAAGCTTGACTTGGAAATAAACTTTTACTCCAAACTTTTACTCAAAGCGTACCGTTATACTGTACACAGAGAAGTATAATATAGTAATTTAAGAATATAAGTATATAATATATGTAATACTCTTTAAATGAAACTTTTTATATATATTTTTATTGCCAGCTGTAATATGACTTATCCTTATGCTGCCCTTCTTGTACTTTAATGCAGGTTTTATAGTATTTTCATTGCATTTTCAAGTTATTTCCCCAGAAAAACGATGAAATCTTGGGTCTTTGTAAGGTCCAGAGTCTTGGTTTCGTTCGGGACCTGATTAGTGTCGTAACTGAGTCATTATCCCTGATCGCATTAGTTTACCTCAGCTCTGATAAGCTCCCATGATGCACTGAGGCGCCATTTGCTTACTCAGAAACAGATTATGTAATGTTATTTCCCCCTGACTGCCTCCGCGTTAGAAGGTCAAAGGTAACGGCGGTCAAACGGGGTCAAACTTTTCATTTCGTCACAAAATCTGCTTGTTTCAAAATACGCTTTACCTAATAAAACGGACAACAGAAATATTAGAAAGTTGTGATTATCTGATGTGCAGTATGTAGAACTTGGTGGCTCTTTATTACAATATTTATATTATATCTAAATTAGCAAAAAAGTAAATGAGAAATCTAATAATACATGTTATTAGTTTTATTTTTGGACACTGAAATACACTTTACATTGCACATTCATATAGACCAGGTGGGTGAAGTGCCGTGCCCATGTTCCCTCTTTAAATAAGCAACAAAACTGTAGCGTTGTCACAAAATAATTTAGTAAAATCTAGCAAAAATGATCCATGGTGACATATCGATACATCAGCCCACGATATTGAAACTGTATCACAAAATTTAGTAACACAATAAATATTCAACATGTGTACAGCTTCTCTCGAAAAAATTGACATCATTTTAAAAGCAATTATTTTGAAAAGTCTAGCTCAGTGATGATTCTGATGTTGGTCTACCAGAATCTTTAGTCCTGCATCAGCACCTTCTTCTTGAAATCTTTGGTACCAAGTCTAAATTTGTTTACCATTTAGTGATTTTTTTTCCCAAATTTTGCATTGAAGGCTGCACAGTCTTGGGTGAGTGTGTGCGAGCAGATTCCAAGATGCAAAATGACTTCTCTTTGGGAGTGAACGGCTCAACATGAAAACAGAACAAAAATAAAACATTAAATAGAAAATCTTAATCTGTTTCTAGACATTCTGTGAAAAATTTAGGTTATTTCAACAAGAATTGCCAAAATTAATGGCCTGTGAAATGATGTCAGATTTTTTGGGACACTGTATTTTTTCACTTCTCCTTTTGAGCTCCTCAGATCAGAGCCCTGCACACTGATACCTGACAGGTGAAGCGTAGATTTTAAAGAAACGGGTGAAAACTGTTGTGCTGTGTCGGTTGCAGGTTCGGGTTGGACACAGGAGAGCGCGGGTCTAATCAAAACATTATGTGCAAACAGAAAACAGGGCTGTATTTTAGCGAAATGCAAAAATGCCTTTGTTTTTACAAGATGATTAAATGTAAAATCCATGTTTTTGCTGCACTCATTCCCAGAAATCTCTGCCACTTTCATTTTCAAACCTCGCATGTGATGTCCTGAGGTTGAAAGTGACTCACGAGGAGCTGAAAAGTTAATTAACAAGTGGAGAATACAAAGTTGTGGCTCTTTTTTGGCTCTCAGACTGATTTTCATTTGGGTGCGGTCTGGGTGCCAATGTGTATTTATAGCCGATCAGATCGGGTGTGGAATTTTATTTCAGTTCTCTCGGCAAATAGGTCGGGTGTGGATTGAGGTATGACGGGAACGGGCAGGTGCGGTTTGTCCAAATCAGACGCGTGCAGGACTCTGCTTCAGTTATGTACTAAAATCACTGTGTATTTACTGTAAAGACTGGAAAATGATGCTCAAATAAATAAATACATACCACATAACACTCTAATTAGCAGCTCGCATGGCTCACGGCGCCCCCTCCTGTCTGCAGTTGGCGTTGGTCCTTCCGGTCGCTTTTCTCACTCCTCTCCCTGAATTTAATGTAATTGTAGTGGTAGTTTTCGAGTTAACAGCTCCTTTTTCCAGGGCTGAAATGATTCCAGTGAAGGTATATGGAGTTTAAAAACACAGAGGAGCACTTCCTGTATCACCACATCAGCTTAAATATGCAGGATTTGAGTGTGAAATGTGTGAATGAAACCAAAAAATCCAACTCCAGGTCTGTTTTTGATGAGGAAACAACAGTATAACAGCTCAGAAAACCGTAATATGGGCCCTTTAATTCAGTCTTAGTCAATCTTTTACTATGAGTTAGTAAAAGCGATTATACCTTGTCTCGCTTTGTACATTTTGGCTGCTGGTATGACTCACGGCGCCCCTCCTGTCTTCCGGTTGGCGTAGGTCGGTCCCAGTCACGTTTCCTCCTCCTCTGTCCCTGAACTTAATGTAATTGTGCATCTAAATCTGTCCAGGAGCTAAAGAATGATTGTTGATGTTTCCCTCTCCCGCGGTCCAAGTCTCCCCGCGTCCCCGCCGTTTGCATACATTATCTAAACGGACATTTTCAACGCTGCCAACTGCCTTACAAAGCACCTTCTGGACCCTGGCTGGAGATATGGGGCGGGGGACGTCGTTTACTGAGCTGCTGGTCTGGAAAAAGTGTTTTATTATATTATACGGTAAATAGATGGAGGTTTATGGAGCAGTTTAGTATCAGGTTTATGTTGTGTTTAGTGCGAGTTTTGTGGGGGTTATATATAAGTGTATATAAGATGGTGCACAACATTAGGGTGACCAGAGTTTCAGAATCAAAAACTGGGACAGCCCTGGTTTGGGTTGTTTGGTAATAATAAAATTGTGAAATGAGTGCGTAATGAAGGAAATGCATTGGGTCATTTTCTTTGTGTTTTGGTCATTTTTAAGCAGCTTTTCTATATTTTACCTAAACAAATGACAATCTGTCCCTCTCTTTACTGTTGGTCGGTATAAAATTAGTCAAAAATAGGGAAATCTGGGACATTTATTGTATAAAATTGGGACAAATCACTGCTTTTGGGCATCTGGGCACCCTACAGAAGAAAGAAAGGCGAATTGTGAAATCTTTTTTTTTTCAACAAAACAAACAAAAATAGGCCAGGATACAGGCCATATCTGTGCAGAGGCGTCTCAGTGTATTGTAAAAATGCCTGTTTTTCATGGTATTTTAAGCATTAAATACACCTGTAATGGAATCAATGCAAAATAGACCAATTTTGCTGCAAACAATCACATCCCTCTGGAGACAAGCAGGTGGTGGATCCTCTACTACTGCTTTTCTTATTGTTGTGGCATCGGAATCAGTATTGAGTATTGAGTCCATTCCTTAGTATTGAAATTGATTTTGAAATTTAAGTATCGTGCTCCAGCTCCAGTCTTTTAATAACAGGACTAGTTCTGCTGTTTGCAAATGCGGGCTGTGTCTTTGTTCTGCATTTTATCATGTTTTGTGGTTTTCTCTGTGAAGCAACCTGGCTCAGAGATGAGATGATGTTTTTAGTTGTGCTGTAAAAACAAAGTGGCCTGACTTTAGTTGACAAATCATCATGGTGACAGGCAACAAAACTTCCATTCGGACTAAAAGGATTTGAGAACACCAGAAAGGAGAATGCAGGGAGTTTTTTAGCTGGAGTTTTGGGACTGACCATTGACTGTTCAATGACGTATAAGGATTTTCAACAGGCAAATTTTAAAATATAAAAAATATATAGTTTCTATTGAACTTTTTCAAATATTTACAGTGTCAGGTGCATAAATCTATGCTTAACATTTATATTAAGCATTTTTAGTGTTTTTTTAATGTACATGAATTGGCTATGACCTTCAAAAATGTCATGTGGTGCGACCAAGAATAACCTTAAAATTGTTTTGGGATATTAATATTAATCTAATTTCTGAGTAATGTGAAGTGTATAGAAACAAACTGTTGCATTTCTTTAGATTTTTAATGGATATTGATATTTTCTTTTGCTGTCCAATATGACAGTCGCCTGCTTGTGTTTAACTACTGCCCTGAAGAATCCCATTCATCCAAGTCGACTTTGTTATTAAAACTCCAGCCATAGAATTACTGCTATTATTACTCGCACCACATGATGCACAGTCGCACCACATGACATTTTAACACTTTAAGTACAAAAAACATGCAGAATAACTCATGACTTCTGAAAAAATGATTTGGTTCCATGGAGGTCAGAGGAACTACAGAAATGTGCTAAATTATTATGAAATTTGATCCTTTTAACTGAGGAAATTGCAATTGGACAGAAAATATAGGCATCATGTCATTGACCCTTATATAAATAGACATAGCTAACCCGCTAGCATGTTCCAAATAGGACGTGACAATGAGGGCACTTCTGGCTCCATCACCTCTGGCTCCAGTTCACATTCTGTTGAAAAACTGTCGCCCCTCTCTCTGGAACTGCTGCTGTCAGACTCGTCATTTTGGTCTTTAAATTAAAACTGCGACTGCAACTTTCTTTATAACACACACAGGCTGACCAAAGTGCTACAGATCATAATCTAATAAAAAACAATACAACAACATATGAATAAAAAACAGTCTAATAAAAATGTTACATGTTTGTATTAATCCGCTCTACGTGACCCTGGTCTTTTTATTTCACTATTTTGTCCCTAAATCAAGTATAAACATTAATAACAGACCAATCAGGCGCCTTTTTTCCAGCAGTTATTCCCACTTGCATTAGCAACAACCATTCCACTAACATGCTAACAGTGCACCAGCATTCTTATGTTTTTGGTTCACGGACGATAAACATGCATAAAAGTACAATATTATGTAAAAATTCAGCTTTACGTCCTGTCCAAATGCTGTTACCTCATTAAAAACATACCAGGAGTTGTGTTTGTTTGAGAACAAAACTAAATACAATTCCAGGTATGTTTGCGATGAACATTATAACATAATAATTATACGCAGACCACACACAGATAGGTAATTTTGACCTTATAAAAGCTGTTTTTACATTATATCTGTGCTGGAGTAAGGCCAGTTTAACTTTATTACGTGACTATATATGGGTATCGTGTCTTGAAGTCTGTCCAGGTTGAAATGCCCAGGGCTGAAGGAAAAATGCAGCTTCATATGTGGAGGATCAGGTTTGGGCAGTGCCAGAGTCTGCTATGTAAACAGTGAAAGATTAGAGACCGCAAAAACATATCAGTTTCTATCTAAAGGTGAAGGAACGTTTAAGGCTGTTTACTTTAAAGTGTTATGTATTTATTTCAAAGATCTTTAAAATGAAAAAGCCCATATTAGGCTATTTTCTGATCTGTTATAATGTTGTTTCCTCACCATAAACACGCCTGGAGTTGTGTTTTGTTTCATTCACACATGTTTAACACACAAACCCTGCATATTTAAGCTCTGTTCCACTTTGTGATGTCATGTGGTGATACAGGAAGTGCTCCACTGTGTTTTTAAAGGCTCTGCACCTTCACTATAATCAATCATTAGGATAATTTCAGTCAAAAAAAATGTTGCCAATCTCTACTAAACTAAAACTAAAAGGAGCTGTTAACTTTAAAACTAGCACTTCATGACATCACAAGGTGGAGCAGAGCATTTTGAGCTTTGGAGGTGTAGACAGATGAATAATAAAGGATTACTCAAACATGTGTGAATGAAACAAAATACTGTTTACAGCGGGGGTGTCCAAACTTTTTTCATCGCCGGCCGTATATTAAAACACAGAGCAGCGTGAGGGCCGAGGGTCATAGACTGTTGGTCAAAACAGTGAGTAATTCAAATTTGTGCATTTATAACAGGTTTGAATGACCCTCCAGACCTTTGTTCAGGCTTAGACCCTCAAAAGGACACAGGAAATTTGCTCGATCAAGGTAGAGTTCAGAAACATGCAGTAAAAAGTACTACTTGCGGTAGTATGGGCCAGTTCACCTGAGGACCAAAACAGTTGATCTGAGGGCCACATTTGGTCCCCGGGCCATAGTTTGGACATGCCTGATTTATAGTGTGTAGCGTTTGTCAGACAAAAAAAGCTTCTTCTTTTTTTTTTATTGTTTTTTATTTTATTTTATTTTATTTGCAACATGCATACAGACATTAGACAGGACAATACAATAAGTACAGTATGAAACAGATGTATACACCACCACAGCAGAGGAGGTGTAAAGTGTGTGTGTGTAACAGTGTGTATGTATGAGTAAAAGTGACAGGTTTCAGCATTAAATATAAATGAATTGCGCATATTTATGTAGACCTTCTTAAACAATGTATTGGAGGAGAATAATACCAGTACATGTGTCAGTCTGTACAGATACAAGTGGGAAGAGGTGGGAGAACATAGTTAAGTTTGTTAATGAGTTTTTTTCAGATTGGTGTTTAATTAAAAACAAAACAAAAAAAGCTTTATAATTAGATGCAATCAGGAAATACACGTTAGCATGCTAGTTGACTCTCCGCTTTGGTCTCAGAAAGATGAATTATTAGGAGGTTCTGAATGCGTAAGGTAAGTGAGGAATAACTCTGGAGAACTGCAGACCGAGGGTGACAGTTGCTCGGATCGTAGAGGTTTTGTCCGTTTGATCAGAAGGTTGGTGGTTCAAATCCCGCTCTCGACATAAACATAAACATCACTGGTTGAGTGGTCACATCCACTGGTCCACATGTTGTTGGTGTGATTCTAGCTCCTACAGATGAATGCTGCTGTTGTGTCCTTGGGCAAGAGTGTGTGTGTGAATGGTTCCTTCATAGAGATGGAAAATCGCTCTGTAAAAATGCAACCTTTTACCTTTTAACCATGTAAAATGTTTATAATGGGGGTTGTTGTATAGTAGGTTAACAAAAAAGCCAATACTGTGTTTCCTGTTTGTTTGCAGCATCAAGTTACTGGCTGTTCAGGACCTGCTGGACCGAGAGGCACTGGATAAGGTAAACTAGTGACTGATTTTAGAATTAAGATTCATTTAAAGGTATATTATACATATTATATTATACAAAACTGACTCTTGTGAGCTTTAAGCCTTGTTATAATATAAAGAAAGGTAGAGTGCATTTATATGAATTACAGATTTGAAGTTACCATAAGACACTAATGAATATTTTTCCAACTTTATCTGTAATCCAAAAATATTTATTTATTTTTTTAGAAATTATTATATCCCAGAAAATGGCGCTGTTTCGTGATATGTTATATAAAAACAAAGATGTAAAGAATGACTCTTGTGAGCGTTGCCATGTTATAATACTGTTACCTCCTCAAAAACAGACCTGGACTAGGGTTGGGCGGTATCCACATTTTGATACCGTTAAACCGTCTCAGCATTTTACTGGAGTATACAGTATTACCGTGACTAATTAAGAATTATTTTGTAGCTGCACCTAAACCATTCAGAAACAGAAGAGCAGCTTTATATTTGAAGATGAGGCACAAGTTCTGATCAAGCCAAACTTCACCAGTGCGTATCTCCCTCCATTTAATGATCTGGGACACGCCAAGACAAGAAAAGAGACAGATTCAGAATAAAAAGTAAAAGGCGACAGTCCACGGCGTGTGATATTTCCCACTGCAGCATGTTGTATCTGACAGACCCGCACTCTTGGCACTCGGAGAAGTTACCGTCTCCTCCTTGAAAGTCTGACTTCGCCCTCAAGCGGGAACTTTCTCCTCTTCAGCGCCTCGTCCCCTCTCGACTCTCAGCGTTCAATAAAACGTCTCCATCACAAACTTTTCAGCTCAACATCACACATGACGCATCAGTCAGGTTTTTTCTTCTTCCTCGCTGCGTGTGGATGGAAATCTCCGAGCGTAACGACATTTGAAGAGGAGAGAGAGCAGAGGAGAGTAAGTCGGCGCTGTCCCCAGTGTCTGAAGTGACTGTGGTGGATCTCTGGCCTGACGCAGGGTCGTAGCTCCAGAGACATTTGCGTCTCTCCCCGTCATTCAGTCTGAAAGCTCCTAATATTATATTAGATCCTTATGTGCTGCAGATTTTTAAAATGACTGTAATGAAACTGATACCGTTGCTACTTTTTGATACCTTGGTATACCGTGTTACCGTATTACCGCCCAACTCTAAGCTGGAGTTGTGATTTGTTTCATTCATGTTTGAGTAATCCTTTATTATTTATCTGTCCAAAGCTCAAAATGCTCTGTTCCACCTTGTGATGTCATGCCACCAGCTGCCTTTTACCTTGAGACTGGAAATTCCAGGTCTGAAATGATCCAAATGATTCTAGTGAAGGTGTTTTCCATTTGAGAGAAGAACTCAGCCTAAATATGCAGAGTATGGTTGTATGCTCCAGGTTTGTGATGAGGAAACAACTTTATAACATAGGTCAGAAAATAGTGTAATATGAGCCCTTTAATACTTACTTTTAATATCATTTTTATACCAAGAATTCAACCTGCTTTCCTGCATTCTTTTGACTTTTCCCTCCCTGTCTTCGCGCCCTGTTCTATTTCGGGGGTTCCACATTTGGGTTGTGCATGTCTGAACTTCCAGCACTAAAAATACTACAGCCGTCGCTATGGGCCACTGGCAATTTTTCCAGTATTAAACCCAGATACGAGCTTATATCCCACAATAGTCCTTTTTCCAGTACATGAAAGCTACCTGCGATCAGTGATTCTGTTTTTAGCGGGTGGAAATCTGCGGGCAAGGTTTGAGTGACAGCTGAAAGGACTAGAGGAAGGGTCATTTACAAGAGCTTAGGATGAGTTATGTCGCTATTGTGTTTGCTTATTGACTTACATCTGGGAGCGAGTGAGCGTGGAGAGCAAACGGACTCAAAAACCTCAAAAACAAAACTGAAAAGTATTCAACATGATACACTGTTTTTGCAAATATGGCATTTCCAAAACGATAAAAGGTAACATGGTGATCTAACTCTGTTACTGTAAAATACCAAATAAGAGCCAGTGTTCTGTCGAAATGGGCTGCCTCGTCGAAATCAGCTCCCCGCAGCCTAAATTGACAGTGACGTCTATTGATTCACGCTCCCCCGTTGAAATAACGGACCTTACATTTTTCCGTTTACAGTTGTATAGATCCAATAAAGTGAACCGCCCCAGTTTGACATATTTCTTTGGATTAGAGACAGTTGGTTTGATGCTGTTTGGACACGGGGTCACACTTTATACCTTAGTTGTGTCAAATTTCAATGCATTAATATGAATCTGCGTAGTTCATTCTGACAGTTATATTACGGTATCAAATAGGGCTCTGACTAAAGGTAGCACATATCGACAGGCCAATTTAACCATCGAATAATTCTCCCACTGTAGAATCACCATTATTCAGTCATTTCTATGTATATGGGCAGAGGTAGCTCTTTTCGACAGGCCTGTAGCTTCTATCAAATAAGGCTCCCACTTTATAAGATAAAGAAATGACTGGAAAACTGAGATCTTTATATTAAATAGCATTAAATATACAATGTCATGGGTAAAAGTGTGAATTTCCTATTATAATAGAGTGATATTTTATCACCTTTTTAAACAAAGTTACAACATTTTCTGCACATGGAAACAAAATAAAATACGATGTAATGAAAATGATAAAACGATCAAATCAAATATTAAATTCAAACTATTCAATCATCTAATGTAATTATTCTGCCATGAATCTAACATGCACAAGTTGATGTTTACAGGCTTAACTGGTTAAAACATGCAATAAAAGTAATGCACTTTTAAAATGTGGCTCAGGAGCTCAAATCGACGACATTTAAACTGTAACAGCGCTTGGGGCTCGTGCACATGAGCAGTAGTGTTAGGGAGCTCAAATCGACGAGCAGCTCAAATCAAGAGGACAACGGGTTCCAATTAACCACCGGATCACCTTTAAACGCCGGGTGCTGGTGTATATTTTGATAAATAATTGTTGGTTCCAAATAAACGGTGAGTTTAATATTCGTGCTGAAGACAGAAGTCGTGCTGCAACAACAGGACGCAGGACTGATGCTCGCGTCGTCTCTACACAAACCAAACTTAAAACCACATGGCTCATTTGCATAAACTATAAGCGCTGAAAAAACAGCTTGCTCCTTGTGCCCTGATGCGGTGGATGAACGTTCTCACTCTGCTGCTCCACACTCACTGCGTCTGTCATTTGTTTTGCTAAAGAAATGTCTGCATGTTGTGGGAGGGTTTTAATGACTTTTTGTAATTCAGGAGTTGCTTTTAAATGTGGGAAACTCCGTGCTCTGGAGATATTTTGTTCTAACATTTCAAATGAACTCGCCTATGTCTGTATAGAAAGTTGCCTAAATTATAGTCATACTGGTTAAAAGAATTTGAGTTACATATTTTCCCAGTTTCGCTGAGCAAGATTTTTGTGAGGAAGGAATTAATCGCCCCAAATTTCCGCCTGGTCTCAAATAAACGCCCCGGCTCTTATTTGGTATTTTACAGTATGTGTTAGCATGTAATACCTCCTCTTTAAATATTAACTCTAACACAGAGTAGAAAACTAGATTAACTTGTACAAAGAACCACTGTATAAAGACAGCTTCATCTGTGCAAGCAAAATGAACAACAAACTGATCATTTTTGGTTTCTAGATACAGAATAATGTTATAAAACCACATTTCTCCGCGTCAAAATAAGCAGCAGACTTTCTCCACACTTATTCTCCTGTTCCTGGTGCTTCACACTAATTATCACCAGAATTAACACATGATTCTGACACTTTGAGTCTGTGCAGAATATTCAGCACCAGAAATGCTCAGAGTGACATCGGGACATCCTGCCAACTCTTTTCATTTATTTATTTTTTGTTCTGCCTGTTTTTTAAATCCTGCCTCAACAACACTGTGCAATATTTATTATTTGTTTTAATATAAGCTGTGTTAAAGGTGCACTGTGTAACTTTTCTGATGGAGGGTCCGTCAAATGCTTTTCTTCATGGAGATGATGCTTTGTCTGGTATGCTCCACAGTGTGCAAAGCTTTCTATCTTCATGGAGACCAAACCAGACCAAGTTTCAGGTCAGATCTGTGGAGAGGCGACTAGGGATGTCCCGACCCAGCTCTTTTATGAGTATCGGACAGTATCGGATTCAGTCACTTGATCAAATCTATCCAGTTTCACATGTTTTTGCAGCATCAATGCACTTTACAGCAGCTGTAAATCAAAACGCTGCCATGTCGCTGTGTGAGACTTTTCACTACAACAGCGCCATGCAATCACTGCAAACAGTTTCTTATGGAGGAACCAGCAGAGCTACCCATTTGATTCCTCACTTACAAAAGAGTCATCCGGACGAGTTTGAGATTTACAAGCACAAACGGCAAAGCCACAGCAGCAAACGCTGGCGGAGGCATTTCAAAGAAGAGAAAAGCTACGTCGAAATGACGACAACTCCAAGAATATAACACAGAGGATTGTCGAATTCATCACTTTAGATGATCAACCGCTGTCTGTGATGGAAAACATGGGCTTTTGTCGTCTAATGGCCTTTTTGGAGCCAAGGTACAAACTTCCTTCACAACACTACATGACAGAGATAGCGCTGCCGGACTGGATCAGTATCGGAAAGAACACTCCTTAAAAAAATTGGATTGTAAGCCAGAAAATCTTGATCGGACATCTCTAGAGGCAACCCCGCTCAGGCCATGTACACACGTAGCCGGGTATTTTTAAAACCGAACATTTCCCCCCCTCCGTTTATAAAAATAGTTTTATCCACACCACCTCGTCTTCGAAAAAAACACCTTCCACACATAACCGAACATCTGCGTTTTCAACCACATTCATACACATTCCAAACCTGTAGATGGCGTTATTTCCATTGAGCCCTCACTTCACCGTCACTTCCGCCTAAACTTAAACAACAGAAAACATGGCGCCGAGCTGCTTTGTCTGGACAGACTCAGAGTCAGAATTGCACATAAACACAGTTTAGTAGCAATTCTGCTCTCAGCACACACACAGCACTCAACAAACGACTCCGGTCCATAGTCTGCTTTGGCTTTGGCTTTGGTTATTGCAGTCGCCTAAACAAATGTCGCACGTTTGACGTCAGGGCAGATTCATATTTTTTGGCGCAGACAGTGACATTTTAAAACGCAAAACCCCAGTTATCTCTGTCCACACAAACACGCATAAACGGAGTTTTCAAAAATCTTCACCAGAGTTTTCCCTGAATACTCGTTTTTGATGCGTGTTCGTGTGGATGACAGGTCAAAACGCAGCAAAACATCTTCGGTTTATCAGATACCCGGCTACGTGTGGACAAGGCCTCAGTCAGAATGCCTGTTTCTTTAGGTATTTTTGAGCTAAAAAAAACACTTGCAATTGAATAAATGTAAAGTGAAGCTGTTTAATGTCAGACTGTGGAACATTCCAGCGCAATGACATATCCAGAGAAACAAACAGGCGTCTAATAATCAGATCAGAGGTGTGTATTAGTCAGTTGCATTTACTTGAGTAACTTTTTGCATTAATCCAGCTTCTTCAGTTCCGATACTTTGGCATTAAGTATCTTCTGATGCCCAATATAAACCGATACCGGAGCAGAGACTGAAAACAGCATTTATTTCCATTACACTAAAATAAAATAAGACAAACTGACCCAAATGTGTTGTATAACTTTTATTTATCTCAAGTCACTACTGAACAACTTTGCATTTATAATTAAGTTCAAACGACCAGTAAAAAGTCATCATGACATCAATTTATATCCCCAAGTTTTTCAAGAAATTTTACGTTGCGGAGTACTTTTTAGCTGCATACTTTTATTCCTATAGAGTTTGAGACAAGAACTTAGCCTAAATCTGCAGGTTTGTGTGTTAAACATGTGAATGAAACAAAAAAAAACGCAACTCTGGGTATGTTTAAGATGAGAAAACAACAGGTCAGAAAACGGCTTCATATTGGCATTTGAAATTCTTAGTTGAGCAACGAAGCATTTTTCTCTTTGGTGCTTTTATTTTGGATCATCCCAGTAAAATTTTGACAGTATTATTTTGCAGAAATTTCTCAAAATGAGCCTGTAAATGCATTGGTTGAGGTTCAAGTATTGTACTAATAGTGAATGGACTGGAAAATGAGCAAAAAAGGTGCTGAAATCTCTCTTGTTTGAGTAATTTTTTGTTTTTTGTTTATATAATACCCACCTCTAAATGCTAAATGTTCATAAAAAGAAAAGAAAAAAGTTTGACAAAGATTTCCCTCAGTCATTAATTAGTCTTGGGAGGGTTTTTTTTGTTTCTGTTTTTTGTGATTTTCTCCCTGCTGCCCAGTCCTGGAGATCTGGGTCATCCACATTAGTCCACACAAAGCGTTTTCTTTTTAACGGCCGATCTGAACCGGTTGGCCTCAGTAGAATTTCACCGGTGAATGTCTTTGAAAGTCTTTAGCAGCAGATGGATCTTTGGCACAGAAACCGGAGCTCAGGGCTGTAAACAGAACTGGGTCAGGGTGAGTAAGAGAAAGTATCCCAAACTGCACTGCAAAAAGGTTTATTTAGAGCAGTTCAAGTTCCTGTGTTACGTAAGATGGATTCTCCTGAGCTTTAAGACACGTTATAATGCTGTTTCCAAAAACAGACCTGGAGTTGTGCTTTGTTTCTTTCAGATGTTTGAGTAATCCTGGTTTGTTAGTCCGTTTACATCTACAAAGTTCAAAATGCTCTGTTCCACCTTGTGATGTCAAGAAGTGGTAGGTTTTAAGTTATAGCAGCTTCATGTTGCCTTTAGTTCAATAGAGATTGGCAATTTTTTATTAGTTATTTTTCTATTTTACTTTGACTTGTACATACACATTTATATAATTACGCCTTATTTGACACGTCTCTTGCTATTTTTTGCTTCTTATTTAGAATTTATTTATATTTTTTACTTTTTGTTATTATAATATATTATGAAGTTTGAGCTCCTGTGTCCAAATCATTTCCCTTGTGGTTCAATAAAGTTTGTCTAAATCTAAGTTTAATAGGCCGGTGCTGAAATCATCCAAACGATTCACAAACATTAGTTTAAAAACACAATGGAGCACTTCCTGTATTGTATCCTGTACATGGGTTGGTACAATGTTCCACTGTATAGCATTAAATCTAACCATCGCCATGGAGATGAGCAGTGAAGTGATGCCAGTTGATGATCAGGTCAAGTTACATGTCGGATCTGTAAGAATGAATGTTTTATGTTTTGATCAATATTTGCTTTTGTAATTCAATTTAATCCAGTAGAGATTTGCTTTATCACAGGCAAAGCGATCGCATCTCCATGGAAACCAGCAATTGGCAAATGCTTCACTATAAAGTTACACAGTGAGCTTTTAAGATGTACTTATTTTAAGGTGCTTCAGAGTGTTAGGGGTGGACGATACTGACAAAAATATATGCTTTTTAAATGCATCTTGTTTAAATACATTACTTTGAACCCATTTTCTATAGAGTGACCAGATTTCCCTGGGACAGTCCCAGTTTTGAGCCCCTGTCCCAGCAGATTTATCCAAAACCAGTGATTTGTTCCAGTTTTATACAAGAAATGTCCCCGGTATGCCTATTTTTGACCAATTTGATGCCTGCCAACAGTAAAGAGAAGCAGAAATTGTCACTTATTTTGTTAAAATACAAAAAAATCTGCTTAAAAACAACCAAAACACAAAGAAAATGTGACTATACTGACTCACCTGTTCGTCATAAATGGTCTCTGCCTCAATTTTCCTCAATGACGCACTCGTTTCACAGTTTTATTATTACCAACCACTTTATTCTGGTCACCCTACTGATATTTATTATCAATATAGACCCTAATTTATCTAAGAGTGCTCCGTGGTAGTTTGTGATCTGAAAAATGAAGTCATATTTATTTTCTTTAAGCTGTATTATTATATATAAATGCGAACATCATCACAAATATGTGATTCAATGTAACTGGGGTGCTAGATTTTTAGTTTTTGCAGTGTGACGGGTGTTTGGGTAAATACGCAGCAGATGAGTTACCTCTGGGTAGGTGATAGGGCACATTCCACTGCCGCCTAAAACCTCCTCTCGTCCTAAAATATGCCTGTGTTTCGTGGGCTATTTCTGCACTCAAAATCCTCTCTGGGAGTGCACATTGTGATGAAATGTTTTGGGTCACAACTTTCAATGTAATGCTTCAGTGTTTTGCAACCGAATAACATCTTGTGTATGTGAGTTAAATGGCTCATGTTACACTATTTTTGGATCGATGTTATAATGCAGTCATGGCCAACCTGTGGCTCTCGAGCCTCATGCGGCTCTTTAACTAGTTTCATGCGGCTCTTCAGGAGCTTTTACATAACATGTGTCAAATATGCTTGGCTGGCGTTACCATTCATTCAAGGATTGTTCAAGATAAGGAATGCCAAAAGTCTCACTAAGCAGCATAGTAAGAGAAAAATTGAAAATGAAAATTATTTTATTTTTGTTTGTGGACTTGCTTGAACTGAGAGTTTGTGTGTGTGAGACAGTGCACACAATGTTAACTGTTGAAAACAACTTTTACCAACTTTTAAACAATATTATCATGTTGGTGTGGTTATTTTCATTAAATCTGGTTGAGCATAGGTCTGTGTGTGCGTGTGCGTGCATACATGATTGAGGAATGGGATGATGTTCATGTGTACCCATGTGTATAATGTGGCTCTTTGCAGTAACACAGAACAAGAAGGGGCTCTTAATCTTCTACTAGTTGGCCACCCTGTTATAATGTTTCCTCATCACAAACAGAGCTGGACCTGTGTTTTGTTTCACATACAAATGCTGCGTAATTAAGCTGAGTTCTTCTCTCAAACAATCTCCAAAGCTCAAAACACTCTGTTCCACCTCGTGATGCCCTGGAATTTTCGATCTCTCCTGAAGTAAAGGTAAAGCTTAGCACTACATGACATCACAAGGTGGAACAGAGCGTTTTGAGCTTTGGAGATGTAGACAGACTAATAATAAAGCTTTACTCAAACATGTGTGAATGAAACTAACAAAACACAACTGCAGGTCTGTTTTTGATGAGGCAACAGCATTAGAACATGGCTTAAAGAGCTGTTAAACACCCTCCCGAAGCTTTACTCCGCCCCTAAGCAAAACCCGAAAAATCCTCCAGAGTGGGAAGTACCCGGCGGGTCAGGGGAAGCGGGTGTGGCGCGATTGACAGTCGACCGACAGCCACAACAATCCAACACGGCACGGACCGATGCCTCCAGACTTTGAAACAGAGCGGACATTTGTGCTCGGATCATTTTGCATTTCTCCAGACACACCGAGACATTTTGGTGCTCGGCGGTGCCGGTAGGGGGCGTGGCTGAGAGGGGCCCCTCACGTACTGCCCGTAGACATCAGTGTCTGCTCTCGTCACGTCATAACCGGCATCTGACTCACTGGCGGCCATTAATCCAACCCGAAAGTTCAAATGTTCTAGTTGTAGTTGATCCTAAAGAGGCCGTTACAGACACGGCTTTGACCGTGAGTCTGATTTTTAACAAATCTGCACTAAAATGCCAAAATAAGGCCAGGGATAGGCATACATTTATATTTTAGATGCATTTACACAACTCATCAGGAGAAAAAAGTGATTCTGGTGTTTAGTGGCCATTTAAAACCCCCAAGTGTCAGTTTTGTGTAATATAGGACATTTAAGCAGCATTAGTCCCTCCCTGATTTTGAAGCGAACTATGGAGTGATGCGAAATAGTTTAAATTAAGCTAAAAGAAAAAAAAAAGCTTCAAGATCCACAGTTGATGCACTTTACCTTAATGAAAACAACGAGCACTAAAATGGCATATGGAGTTTAAAACCTTATCTGGAAAAGCCCCACCAATACAAAATAAAAGCATGTAATTTCTTTTATCAATTTGGATTTTTTTTTTTTTTATTCATAGAAAAACATGTGTCCTCACTCTGAACAGGTTTGCATCTCCACAAACTGGCTTCAGACTCTTATCTCCATGGAGAATGTTCCAGATTATTTTCTTATTGTTTCTATCCAAAGAAATCATGATTTTCCACCTCTGGAAAGTTACACAGTGTCGCTATAAGTAGATTAACTGTAAAAGATGGTTCAAATAAAGCAAATTTTTGCATGACAAGTTAGCATTTTGTATATATTTAGAATTTAGAAGTCATTTGACATTGTAAATCCTTTACTTTTGTGGTTCTATATGTTATAACTGGAACAACAGGGTTTCAGAACCGTTACTGTTTGTTCATTTGCATCTTTTTCAACACATAACTTCCCATTTTGCTCCGTTTCTCCTCCTGTGGGTCGATGTGGAAATCGTTACAGACAACAACTCTTTGCAAATCCATAGATCTTTATTGTGTTAATAGAAACCAATTATTTTAATAGTTTTATATTTAACTTATGACATTCTTCTTCCGGGGCCTGGGGGGGGGGGGGCATATTTTCATCCTGTTGTTTTGTTTTGTTGCTAAGGAAGTAAATAGCTCTGTGGTTATCTCTGCTGTACACTGTCTAGGCGTTTGCACAAACTGAGATCTGACGGATTTACAGATAATTGTGAAAACTTTTTGTCTGATCTTTGCAGTCTGGAGAAGAAAAGTGCATTTAAATGTCTTATATAACACAAAATTGACTCTTGTGAGCTTTAAGTCCTTGTTATAATGTTGTTACCTCCTCAAAAACAGACCTGGAGTTGTGTTTTGTTTCAGTCATGTTTGAGAAACTGTTTATTATTAGTCTGTCTGCATCTCCAAAGGTCAAAATGCTCAGCTCCACCTTGTGATGTCATGGAGCAGTAGTTTTCAAGTTAACAGCTTCATTTTACCTTTAGTTCAGTAGAAATTAGGCCTGAAATCATCCAAATGATTCTAGTGAAGGTGTGTGGATTTAACCCTCGAAGATCTAAGGGCAGTTTTAGTACATTTCTCCTCGCCTGGATTTTTTTCCTTAATTTTGCTTTTAAAACTGCCCCTTTTACCCTGTAATGAAGTGTTCTACATCCTTTTGTTCAGTCCAACCTGCTGCTGTAGTTGTGTCATGTGGCTGTAATAAAAGCTACAGGACCAGAAATAGAGATGGAAAAAGTGCAATTGCCCCATTACTTTCCTGGTGCCAGTGGAAACAGCAGCTGTCTGGTCCAGGGCCAGAGCCACAGCACCTCTGCATTTCCATGGGGTTTATTACATTTGTATTTGTTCATTTTGAGTGAAATAAACCTTTCAAATAAAAACAGCAAGGGATGCGCAATTACGCAAACCAAGATGCGTAATTTGCCATTTATTTGAGAGAAAACTGCACTTAGAGCGTCTTTTTCAATAGTTCTAAACATAAACGCTCCAGAGGAGTCGACCATCTTGACTCTTTGGCAAAGTTTTGGCCAATCAAAATGGACGGAGCGCATGAGTTTGGCAGAAAACAAAGTTCCTATTGGACACTCGTTTTGCACACGTCATCACACAGCGTGAGTGTGACGTAGGATAATGAGGCAGAAATGTACGGAAACCTCTATGTCTGCACTTTCAGAGGGAAAAAAGTGAGTTTCTATCTTTTACATTTAGAAAGTTATGCGCGGTTATATAAAACATATTCCTCAGAATTGTATACGATGTCATAGGTCTTCGAGTGTTAAAAACACAATGGAGCACTTCCTGTATTACTACATGACATCACAAGGTGGAACAGAGCAGAGAGAGAAGAACTCAGCTTAAAAGTGCAGAGAGTTTGTGTGTTAAACATGTGTGAATGAAACAAAACACAATTCCAGGTCTGTTTGTGATGAGGAAATGACATATTAGTATTATTATTACAGTATTATGACTGAAGCGATAAAAGGACAGCTCCAGGGGTCAGGATTGATGTGAGTGCACCTGGGGCAGTGAGGCCTGGAAGCACTTTTGGCCCCCACACAAATGGAAACATAACTCAAAGCCCGGGGCCAAAACCCAGAGGAGAAGAAGGGGCCGGACACAGGGCTGAAAACAACCCACAGTATGTACAGAAAAGGCAGTTCTAGTGTCCGTCAGATGCTTTTCTCCATGAAGATGTGAAGATCGCTTTGTCTGGAATGTTTCGCAGTACGACATTAAACCTTTCTATCTTCATGGAGACCAAAACGGACCGAGTTACAGGTCAGATCTGTGGAGAGGTGACCCCGCTCACAATCAGAATGCCTGTTTTTTGAGGTATTTCTGTGCTATAAATGCACCTGTAACTGAATAAACACAAGGTAAAGCTGTTTAATGTGATACCGTGGAACATTCTAAGCGGAGCAATGACATCACCATAGAAACAAGCAAGTGACGGACCCTCCACTAGAAAAGTTGCGTGATGCACCTTTAAATATAACATATAAAAATATTTCGTTGGGTTATTTAACTTTTTTCATTGCTACATAATTCTATATCCTCCATTTATATCAAATGTAGAGTGTGTAGGAAAAACAGAGAAAAACTCACGTGTGTCCAAACTTTTGACTGGTCGTGTATATAAAATATTTTCGGGCGCACACTGAAGTGCTCCAGCAGATGCTCCTTTTGCTAATTGTGTTTTTAAACACTGTAGATTTACGCGAACGCAGCAGCAGCTCTGCTAAATGAGCACTTTTGTTTTCCTTGTGTTCACAAAAAGCCTCATGAATATTTAATACATCCGAAACAGAGAAAAGCATCTGAAAAGCAAATCATCTTTTTATTATTTTAGAGGAACTGGACGTCGTTTACTCGGGGGGGATGCAACTATATCCAAATCTCTCTGAACGATATTTGCGATATTTATTGCAATATTTTGTGGAGGCGAACAAAACTGTGAATATACTTTTTCTTTTTAAAATGCCTTGACAAAACTTTGATTCTGTCATAATCCAATGACCTAAAATTTGCTTAAAGGTGCTTAATAACCGCTATTTCTTTGTAGTCTGCACTGAAAGACGGCAAAAGATCATGGTCTATGTAGTTCTGTGTTTTTTACTGCACCAAAACTGTTAATTTAAGCAAAGAAACTTGTAATTTCAATGTATTGTGATATTGTGGCAATGCAAGATCACAATATTTCAGTTATTGTTACGTCCCTTTTGTTTACTGTCAGTAATACTTTAATTTAACATATCTAAACTCTCCTACAGCTATAGGCCTATGAAAAGGACTGGAGGTTCTATTACATAAATATATAAAACCATGAAGAATTAGAAAGCTTTTCTGTTTTAGTGTGAAAGACGTAACTTCCTTTATTTTATTTTAATTCATGCACATTTACTTAGAATTATGTAAAATGACACCAGGCAGAGAAGCGACACCTACACGAGCCGGCTTCACTGTTGTATTAAGAAATGTCGAGCTTCTTCTGTCCCCACGTCCTCTTTTTTCTGTTACAGTACAGCTGCACACTCCATTAAACCATAAACGATCATTTCTATGAACTTAGACTGAAATTAAAAGTTTGCGTTGCTGCGATTCCTGTTTTAGTCGTCCACCTACACGAGTGTAAAGTATCCAGTGTATTACACAGGCCTGGTGCAGGTAACGGGTGATATCAAAATGTGGTGTTTCAGTGAGTGACCTGCAAAACAAAATGAAATAAGTGCATTTAGTTAAGTAACTTGGAGTGAAATTAATTGTACTTACCCTGTTTTTAGTATTTTTACATTATTAAAACACTGCTAAATGAATAAAGAGATAGGATTATTTATCTGTACTTACCTCTGTTTTGGAATGAGCTCACCCAGTTAAGGGAGGTGGCCTATAAAAGGAGCCAGCCTCACTTTTGTCGAGGTTGAGGGTGCAGGTCTAAGCTGATCTTAACTTTTTAAAATTGTATTTTCTATTTTTCTTGTGATGGTGGAATAAATGCACATTGGGGAAATGTGAAAATCGACTCGGCTCGACTCTAATAACCACTAAAGTTGCTCTCGGGGTGTGTTGAATTCAGAGCTTTGTCACTGTTGGATATGTAGAGCTTCTTCTTTCCCTGCACCTTCTCTTTTTTTCTGTTCCAAATGATAGAGTAAAATGTGTCTATACCTGATTTCAAACCCTGAGTGAGGTTTTAGTTTGAGCTTTTAGCCACACCCATAGACTGTAGATTTAAATGGACAAAGCCGCTCGCCTCTGCTTTCCACATAGGAAGTGAACATGGGGACGTTTTCTTTAAGGCACAGATTTATCCAGGCACTTTTGTTATATGATATATTAAAAAAATATGAATAATAAAAATAAATAAACTCAAAAATAGGTGAATGTTGGTAACACCACAAGGATATTTGCATTTTTGACTTTCTGATTTCAGTTTTTTTCAGTTTTTTGATTTTCAATTCTTTCCATGTTTCTTCACACCGGTGTTTCTTGCTCTTGTCTTCTGCAGTTCTGTGTGGAGCTGAACCAGGCCGGTCTGTCCAGTGTTCGTAACTGGAAGTCGCCCCGCGGGCTGTGGAAGAGCGCCGTGTCCGAGCGGCCCACCGGACCCTCCACCAAGGTACCACCAAAGAGCTCTGTAGTACAACCGGAGATGAGGAGAATACTTTGGAAAATGAATTTAGCTACAGAATACTGAATACTTTGCATTTAAATTATTGTGTAAAGACGTAGATCTGGGATTAAAAACAGCTTTATGAGTGTTTCACCATTTATGTATTTCCTGTCACTAACTGTGCAGTTTGAAACCCAAACAACATCAAATACCGTCATGTGTTTTAGATTATAGCATATTTCCACATGAGAAACAGAAAATATTGTGGAGGGCCGGGCCAAAACTCACTTCTGCATAATAATAATTGCGTTTCTTTATAAAAAGCAGTAAATTGCATTGTTTGACAAGACTGGTAAGAGTTTATGTTATAACTAAGCAATGAGAAGGTGAGGTTTCCTCACAAAAAATGTCATTTAACCTCTAAAATAAAAGCGATGCAGCTTTAGTCCATGCATGAGGTAAAATGATAAAATGTGTTTATTTTGTAATTCCAAGTGAGTTTAATCGGGCCGTTGAGAGTCGACCAAAGGGCCGTACGTGACCTGGGAGCTGCACAATGCCCAGGTCTGGTACAGATAAATCTGGTGTAACACATCTTTTCTTTTAATTACTTAATGATTAATGTGTTTACATGTGGTCCCTGTTAAACTCATAAACTAAACTATTTTGAGTACCACCAAATGAACAAGTAACTGCACTGACTGGAATACAGATACTCCACAGAATATTAGTATCATGTGTATTCTCAGTGCAGTATTCAGGTATTTCCCAACACTGAATACAACAGTAAGATACACTCTAAACTCAAATAAGTTTCGATTGTCTCTTTTATTTTAAGTTGATGAACTTAAAAGCCACAATCTCAGAACTTAAAAATAAAAATGCTGATTTAGCTAAACTCAGATATTTTATATGACTCATAGTTTTCTGTTAAGGCAACTACATTTTTTTCATTTATTCTGACTTAAAATTGGGAGTTTTCAAACCACTGGAATAAATTCACTTATTTGGTGAAGCACTTTGAAATGGTGTTGTATTTTAGCATGTACTATATCAATTAAGTTTATTTTTAAGTCATCTCACCTATTCGAAACAATAGAAATAACAGAACTTTATCATCCTCAGTGTTTAATTACTTAAATCTACTAAGTTGTACCTCACCTTTGTTTTTATACCCACAACCAAACCTTTAACCAAAAAAATATGAGTTAAAATGACTCAAAAAGAAGAACATGTTACAGTAACCTGACATATTTAAGTTAGTACGACTATTTCTAAAACTTTGAGTGTTCACAACTTAATCTATTTAATGACTTTGAACTTTTGGGTTTGCAGTGTTGATGTGTATGTACAGACAACAGAGGCTAAATGGTGACTTGTGATGAACTGTATTACACTGAATTTTTTAAAAGTTTAAAAACCGAACATTTCAAAACGCAGCAAAACATGTGACTTTAGGTCTTTACTTTCCCAAGAACGGATTTGTCCAGTAAAACCTTAAACTTTTCTGCTTTGCGTCTTTCATCGCCTCATATAAAGTAAAGAAATTATAAACCCTGCTCAGACTGTGCCAGAGTTTGGGTTTGGCGTTCTGCGTATCTGTTTTAAAAGGAAGTAGGTCAGTAATGGTAATTTGATACGGGCAGTGACGTCATGCGGGGAGGCTCTGCATATATGTCTATGGTGGAATGGTCAGCCTTTAGCATCATGTACGGAAGGCCTGAGCAGCAAACACCAGCCACAACAACAGTAAAAAAAAAAAAATTTAAAAAAAACTCCAATCCACTTTATTTCTACAGCACATTTCATAATCAAAAGAGTCCAAAGTGCTGCACAATATAAATAAAACATCTCCAATAGAAATGAAAATAAAGCTCGATTTGCCTCCACTAGTCCTTGTAAACCCAATAAAACTAGTAAAATCAAATAAGTGCAAAAATATTATAGTAATTAAATAATAATAATCATATAATAAAATAAATAAAAATAATTAAATAATAAAGTTTAAAAAAAAGACATTAAAATAAATAAAAGACACAAAGGACAACACAACACAAAGCCAGAGAGTAAAAGTGGGTCTTAAGACTTAAAACAAAAAAAACAAGAAACTTTTTTTTTTGTTGGTGTAAAAAAAAGAAGAATCTATTTTTTATTTTTATTTTTTTTTTGGGTGGAGCTGTTGGTGGGGAAAAGCACTTAAGGCTGCCACACACTACAGGAGAATGTGCCCGATTTTGGTTGCGATTTTTTCTTCTCGAGTTCAGGGAGGCGTGACCCGACTTTTTGTCTCTGTGTGCGATTTTGAAGCCGCTGCTCCTCGTGTGTGGAGTCGGTGTCAGATCAGAACCACCGAACATCAACAACGTGATGGTAACAGCCGATAAAACAGAGCGTCAGGGGCAGAGGAGCGACGGACACAGAGACGCAAGATACAAACTCTGGATATTGCGAATAAAGACTTTATTACTGGTGGTAAATTTAAAGTGCAGCATCTCACCCACATTATCCATGGAAATTGTCCTCCGTAAATAATGACATCCAGTCCACAAAAGCACGCTGTGAATCCAGTTTGAAGCTTTTTTGAAAGTAAAAAGGCGAAAGTTGTTCCTCGTGTGTTTGTTTACATCCACAGAGCCTAAAGCTGCAGATTAGTGATAGTGACTCTACTTCCTGTGGACTTTATTGCCAATCTTTTCTGCTTTAAAAATCCTGTATCTGAAGTATTGCAGTGCAGGGCTCTGATCTTTGAACACTTCAGAGTCTCAGAGCGACTTGTTTTACTGTAGACAGGAAACAGCTGACGCCATCGCGCTCACAGTTTGCAGTCTGTTTTATGCAGACAGATCCCGCTGTAGTCTTTGCGATCGGAGATTTTTAGTCTAATAAATTTCTCCTTGTGTCTGTGGTGTTCGCATTTTGTCACAAAAAAACGTTTAAGACCGAAAAATCCTGTAGTGTGTAGCGGCCTTTAGAAAATGGAACCCATTTTCGCCTGCCACTCAGAGCTTCCGTAATGATGACATAGAGAGAACAATTAAATATTTATTTATTTATTGCTCATGCATTAACCTAAAGAGAATAACAACAACAACAACAAAAATCTGTCAATTAGTATAAATACATTACTGGCCTCGTCTTTGCTGCATGAACAAAAGGAACAGGAAGAAGATAAATCTTATAAACCCTGCGCTTTTTTAAATGAATGCAAAAAAGTTTAATGCCGTACAGTGGGACATTCCTGTCCTCTGTCTCACTCTGGACTTGTGCTGTTCTCAGGGGAGGAGCTTCTGTGGGTTCATGTGGGACAGCTCCTCGGGCATAGACCTGAAAGAAGCCACCATTTTGGAGTCCGCGGTTACCAACGGCAACAGGACACATGGCCAGACCGGACTATTCAAGGCTCTGTTCATGGTGAGTACGAGAGCGATCCCAAAACGGCACTAATCTGCCCGGGAATTCTTTAATATTCCATGCTTTGACATTAAAGGTCCAGTTTTACACAGAATTGACTCTTGTGAGCTTTAAGTCGTGTTTAAATGTTGTTTCCTCCTCAAAAACAGACCTGGAGTTTGTTTTGTTCCATTCACATGTTTGAGTAATCCTTTATTATTAGTTTGCCTACATCTCCACAGCTCAAAATGCTCAAAATCCACTTTGTGATGTCATGACATGTTCGTTTTCAAGTTTACACACTGCAAATTTTTCTGATCTGGCCAAGATTTTACAGCTTATATCAATTTATTCATCTTGTTTTTAGATTTATTATCTACTTACTAGTTCTGAGACGTCTTCATTCTAGTCTAGAGGGTCTTTTATTTGAAGATTTTTATTTTTTTTTTTACTTAAATTGGCCATATAAAACTTTGCCAGCAATTCAAGCTTTACAAATCAGTGTAAGCACACAAGCACACCAAAAACAAAACAAAACAAAACAAACTCTGGCTGAAAGAGCTCCTCTGACTGGCCAGCACCTTGTGGAGGGGGTGGGTGAGTCCAGAATAGTCCAGATTTTGTCCAGCATTCTCCTGTCCAACACCACCGCCAGAGAGTCCAGCTCCTCCCCCACAACATGTCCAGCCTTCCTGATGATCTTCTCGAGTCTATTAGTGTCCCTCACGCGCAGACTGCTGCCCCAGCAGACTACAGCGTACATGATGGCACTGGCCACCATAGACTCGTAGAACATCCTGAGCATTGTCCTGCAGATGTCAAAGGACCTCAGCCTCCTCAGGAAATAGAGGCGGCTCTGGCCCTTCTTGTAAACCGCGTCCACGTTCCTGCTCCAGTCCAGTTTATTGTCCAAGTACACCCCCAGGTACTTGTACTCCTCCACCACGTCCACACTGACCCCCCGGATGGAGATGGGGGTCACAGCAGCTTTGGTCCTCCTCAGGTCCACCACCAGTTCCTTTGTCTTCATCACGTTGAGCTGGAGGTGGTTCTCCTCACTCCAAGTGACAAAGTTGTCCACTACAGTCCTGTACTCCTCCTCGTCACCACCGCTGATGCATCCCACCACTGCAGAGTCGTCAGAAAACTTCTGAAGGTGGCAAGACTGGCTGGAAATCATTCCTAGTGAAGGTGCATGGAGTTCAAAAACACAGTGGAGCATTTCCTGTATTACCACATGACAACAGAGTGTTTTCTATTTGAGAGAAGAACTCTAAGCCTAAATATACAAGGTTTTGTGTGGTAAACATGTGTGAATGAAACAAAACACAACTCCAGGTCTGTTTGTGATGAGGAAACTAAAACAGCGTAATATCGGCCGTTTTAAAGTCTGTTTTACTTTTACTCAAAGGACTGTAAATATTCATCACAAAAATGCATAAATCTCACTTTAAACCCTTGCCTGAAGATTACACAGCAAATTTCTGTTCTCGCTACGGTTTACGGGCGTCTCTGCAGCTTTTTTACGATTTAATTGCGGACAGTAAACTCAGAAATTCCAGTTTTGCAACGTCAGAACAACTGTTCAATATCACATTATAGACAAAAACATTTGCAGTAAAAGCAAATGGACAGAGTGATGTTAAACGTCTCGAGTTCATACTTGTCCATACTGTGCACTCCATAAAACAAAACATCAAAATGCAGAAGGCACAGCTTCTTGTTTTAACTTAAAGTGGAACTCTGGCACGTTTGAAGCTAAAGTCCGTTGCTAGAGGTGGTGGAATTCTGTCAGAAGCCAAAAAACGGCACAGATCAGTGTTTCCTCAGTGGAGATCTCACTGTGGCAGTGAGTCTGTCAAGGCAACAAACTAGTGTAGTGATGGGGGCAAGTTCTTAACTTCCACGTAAAACACCAATTTGCTTCACACTGAAGAAGCTTAACACCACTTTAACCCATCTTACAACAGCCACGAGTCTAACAAACAAAACGCTCTGCCTGGTTCACTCATTAGTGTCTGGAAACGTTAGAAAACAACTTCATAAGCAGACTTACACTTACCTCTGTTGATTTCCCACTGCGCATGCGAAAGCCCAAAAGACTCGATTGTCGACTCCAGCAGCGGCGAGAGGTTCGAGCCGCCAGAAGCAACAAGTGAGGATCGACTACTGATGATGAAGAAGAAGAGAAACTGAAAGTTGTTGAAAGAAAATGGTTCAGAAATGTATTTTTTTTAGCCTTTTCCAAAATATAGAATTCACTCGTAAATAAATGGGATTAGAAATGACATCTGTGATCGAGTCTTTTAGGCTTTCGCATGTGCAGTGGGAAATCAACAAAGATAAGGCTAATTCTGCTTATAAAGTTGTTTTATAACGTTTCCAGACACTAATGAGTGAACCAGGCAGAGCGTTTTGTTTGTTAGACTCGTGGCTGTTGTAAGATGGGTTAAACTGGTGTTAAGCTTCTTCAGTGTGAAGCAAATTGGTGTTTTACGTGTAAGTTAAGAACTTGCCCCATCACTACACTAGTTTGTCGCCTTGACAGACTCACTGCCACAGCGAGATCTCCACTGAGGCAACACTGATCTGTGCCGTTTTTGGGCTTCTGACAGTATTCGACCACCTCTAGCAACAGACTTTAGCTTCAAACATGCCCGAATTCCACTTTAAACTCCTCTTTAAACCAAGTCTACATCAGGACTAATTTCTAGAGTCCTGAGTATAGCTGCACAAGACTTTAATAAAATCCTCTGTTATATATTTGTTTATTTCAGGTGGGGTCCTATGAGCTCAAGCTGGTGAACGTGCACATGCAGATCACCAATGCAGAGAACAGCACCAATGGGAAGAACGGGCACGGTGATGAAAACAAGCATCACCGGCTGTCCCCTGGCATCCTGGACACGCTCCGAGGTCTGCACACTTTCACTTTCCCCAGAGGCTCAGCAAAAACAGATCAATGTCCGAACAAATTCACTTAATTACTGTAAAATAACACATGGTTTTACTTTATACTGTGCTAAACGGTGTAGTGCATAAAGGTACATATATTCTAGGTAGTAGTAGTGTTGTTAGTAGTTGTAGCTGTTTGTTTAGTCATTTAGTAGTACCAGTAGCAGTAGAAGCTGTAGTAGTTAATAAAGGTACATATATTCTAGATAGTAGTAGTAGTTATTGTGGTAGTACTCATAGTTGTAGTTGATAGTTTATTTACTGCAACATTTTGGAGACTTCTCACCATTCATATTTTGTTTTGAATTAACTGCCATGGCAACTGTGCTAATTTAGTAGTAGTAGTAGTAGTACTATAGTTATAGTTGTACTTATTGTAGAAGTTATAGTAATAGTTATTGTAGTAGTAGCAGTAGTAGTAATAGTGGTTATAGTTATAGCTTTATTTATTGTAGTAGTTGTAGTAATAATTATTGTAGCAGTAGTAGCATCAGTACCAGTAGTAGTAGTTTGCAGCAGTAGTTGTAGCAGTAGTAGTGGTTATAGATATAGTTCTACTTATTATAGTAGTTATAGCTATACGTATTGTAGTGGTGGTGGTGGTGGTGGCGGCGGTGGCGGCGGTGGTGGCGGCGGTGGTGGCGGTGGCGGTGGTGGTTGCAGTAGCAGTGGTTACAGTTATAGTTATACTTATTGTAGTTGTAGTAATAGTTATTGTAGTAATAGTGGTAACATTAGCAGTAGTAGTAGTAGCAGCAGTAGTAGTAGTAGTAGTGGTTATAGTTATAGTTCTACTTATAGTAGTAGTAGTATCACACAGAAGTTGATACTTTTACCTACGTACATGAGTAATACTTTTGCACTGTATATATTTTAGACTTTGTAGTAATGCTGTATGTTGTTTCGCTCGTCTCCCGTGGGTGCAGCGGAGAAGGAGCTGGTGGTGCTCGGGGACTTCGGCTGCTCCCCTCAGGCCTCAGAGCTGGACGTTCTGAGGAAGGAGAAGTTCTGCCCCCTGGTGGCTGCCTCCCAGTGCACCAACATCAGCACTCGCTCCCCACAGGGAACACGGTGCCTGGACAACATCTGGATCAGCAAGGCCCTCAAGAAGATCTACACCGGTCAGTCCAGGGGCGGGCTTGGACTGGGACTTGGACTGGGACTTGGACTGGGACTTGGACTGGGACTGGGACTTGGACTGGGACTGGGACTGGGACTGGGACTGGGACTGGGACTGGGACTGGAACTTAGACTTGGACTGGGACTTGGATTTGGATTTGGATTTAGACTTGGACTGGGACTTGGATTTAGATTTGGATTTAGACTTGGACTTGGACTAACACTATGTCTTATATTTGGATTTAGACTTGTAATTTCACTAGGTCTTAGACTTGGCCTTAGAGTTGGACTTAGATTTGGACTTAGATTTGGATTTAGAGTTGGATTTAGACTTGGATTTAGATTTGGATTGAGACTTGGACTTAGATTTGGATTGAGACTTGGACTTAGATTTGGATTTAGACTTGGACTTAGATTTGGATTTAGAATTGGACTTATGCTTGGACTTTCACTAGGTCTTAGACTTGGATTTAGGCTTAGACTTAGATTTGGACTTAGACTTGGACTTTCACTAGGTCTTAGACTTGGCCTTAGAGTTGGTCTTGGATTTGGATTTAGACTTGGACTTATGCTTGGACTTAGACTTGGACTTAGACTTGGACTTGGACTTAGATTTGGATTTAGACTTGGATTTATGCTTGGACTTTCACTAGGTCTTAGACTTGGACTTAGGCTTGGACTTAGATTTGGACTTAGACTTGGACTTTCACTAGGTCTTAGACTTGGACTTAGGCTTGGACTTAGATTTGGACTTAGACTTGGACTTAGACTTGGACTTTCACTAGGTCTTAGACTTGGACTTAGGCTTGGACTTAGATTTGGACTTAGACTTGGACTTAGACTTGGACTTAGACTTGGACTTTCACTAGGTCTTAGACTTGGACTTAGACTTGGACTTTCACTAGGTCTTAGACTTGGACTTAGGCTTGGACTTAGATTTGGACTTAGACTTGGACTTTCACTAGGTCTTAGACTTGGTCTTAGACTTGGACTTAGATTTGGACTTAGACTTGGACTTTCACTAGGTCTTAGACTTGGCCTTAGAGTTGGACTTAGTCCCACAGGGGGATTGGACACAGGAGCTCACACATCACAATATAAAACAATAACAAAGAGCAAAAATAGAAATGTTCATAATAAATTCTGTCCAGTTTCAGCTCTGTGGGTTTTTTGCTGAATCGTGCCAAAAAGAATAAATATTTAAAGATAAAGAAAAGAACAGGAAACAGCGGGTTGAGGCATAATAAATATAAAGACCACAATCTAAAACACATCTTAACAGATAAAAACAATTAGGTCGTCTTTACTTGAATTAATTTGGATTTAATATGTTGTTTATTTAAATTTTCTGAATAAACGTGAAGGTTTGAGACACAGAGCCTGTTTCATGTGTGAGATTTGTGCTCCTGTAGTTCCAACTCAGCCTCTTTCTGGTCAGATCGTGTCAAAGCGAAGTCGTGAAAAGCGCTAATAAGTCTTCGCTGTGAATAATTAAGATGCTGGAAATGTGTTACCACTGAAAAATGTTTAAACTGAACTGTTTTTCCCGATTTGAAGACGGTAAGAAACAGGTATAACGCCTTAAAACAGACGGTGAGTAGCAGGTAGTGAAGCGAGTTTGTTTGTTTACTAGATGTGTAACGATATCCAAGTCTCACAATACGATATTTATTTATACGATATTTATTGCAATATGGTGGGAAAGCTCACGATATTACGATATTGTATAATATCAAGACTGACATTCTAAAATGCTTTGACCAGTCATTTGGTACAGCGTTTATTGCTGTTAGGGATGGAACGATATCCAAATCTTTCTGTGCGATATTTTCACCATAAACATCTCACCGTACCAGATTTATTGCAAAATTTTGTGTGAATCTGCTCCTTTTTCCTCTAAAAATTATTCACAAGACTTAATCCAAAGAATGAAGATTTCAAAGTGCTTAGAACAGTTATTTCTTCATGTCGTCTGCACTGAAACGGAGCAAAGGATCATGGTCTATGTAGTTCCCTCTGTTTTTTTTTTTTTAGCTATTTCTGCATCAGAACTATTCATTTTATTCATTGTAAGTCAATTAAATATAATCAATCAATTCAAATATTGTCTAATAAATTACTAAATACTAATAAAATACAACACTAAATATGATACTAAACACAGTCGATCAATTAAACACTGTCCCACTTTAACTGTGGCTTTTAACTGTATGTTTTAATCGTATTTAAGTTATTTATGTTGTTGTAAGTCGACCTTGAGTGTCCAGAAAGGCGCCTAATAAATAAAATATGTAATAATAATTATTATTATTATTATTGTTATTATTTAAGTAAAGAGACCCGTGATTCGATATATTGTGAGACCTGTGATGATACGATATCACCGTATTTCGTTTATTGTTACATCCTTAATGTTTACACAGCATAAAACAATAGTACTTTTTACACAGTAGCTCAGCTGGTAGAGTGTTTGTCCACTGATCTGAAGGTTGGTGGTGCAATTCTAGTTCCCACGTGTCCTTGGGCAAGACACTTAACCCCCCTCACCCTTAGTGTTTGCATACACGGGGGTATGAGTGAGTGAATGAGTGAGTGGTTCCCTGTTGTAAAACACTTGAGTGACTTGAAGGTGGAAAAGCGCTGTATAAGAACAGGACCATTTACCAGAGCTGGAACCAAGTCTCAAGTCTTTGACCTCAAGTCCGTGTCAAGTCCCAAGTCAAAGACAAACAAGTCCAGGTCGAGTTTCGAGTCACTGGCCCAGAAGTCCAAGTCAAGTCCAAGTCGTCTGCTTTGAGCTTCAAGTCATTTCACGTCTTTAAACCAAAGCACCAAATATAGCTTCGATTTTTGCAGTTTATATGAATTTTAAATAGGGCTGTGTTGAAAAAAAAAAAAAAATCCGATTCTGAATTGATTTGCATATTAATTCCTTAAGATCTATACAATTAATTCCTTAAGATTTGTACATCCAAAGATCGATTTAATTCTTAATACATTTTCCCCCGGTGAACTTTAACCCCACTCGCGCAGGTCTGACTATATCAACACAATGAACATAGCGTCGGACACTAGTGGGAACGTGAGCCAAGTCCCGGCTTTGAAGACGCCAGAAACACTCAAAGCTCCGTCTGGCACCATTACAGGTTCAGAAACGATAAAGACAAAGATGCGCCTGACAGAAGCAAAGAGATTTTCAAGGTCAAATGCCTCATGAAGGTGAAGTACAGCGGAAATACACCCAACCTCAGGAACCACTCGTAACAGCTCAAAAATGCTTCTAACCCGAATTGAGATTGGATCAGATCGTGATAATCGATTGAATTGATTCCTGGAATTTGAATCGAGTCGATACCCAGCCCTACTTTAAAACTTAACTGTACTTAAAAAGTCTTGGTATATTACATGTGTATTACAAAGTACTTGATATATATATGTGAGTATTTATATAAGAGTTGTAGAAATGTATTTATTTCCTTTTTAAATGTCTGTACGGTCAGAATAGAAAGATTTAAAAGTGCATAATAACACTTATTTTGTCATGAAAGATCCTGTTCTATGTCGTCCCCTCTGTTTTACTGTATTTTACTGTGTATTACTGTATATTACTGTAGTACATTTGATGACACCACATCTCATACTTCAGTTAAATCCAAAGTGACAAATACAGAAGTGGGAGCGACATGTTCCAGTTTGTTCCTGTAAAATTAAGCTCCGCATGTAACTGTAAAGAGTAAAAGTATTTTCTAAAAACATATATTTTTAGGAGAAGCGTCGAGTCCCGAGTCATTGAGCTTCAAGTCCAAGTCGAGTCCCAAGTCTTAGTCCAGTTTATCAAGTCAAGTCTCTAAAAATAGTGCCTCATGTCAGACTCGAGTCCCTTCCTCTGCCATTTTCCATTTGCATAAGTGAAAAGTGGATATAAAAACTTTATAAATCAGCCCTGCTCCTCACAGACGGACATGTGAAAGACCTTCAGAGTTCTGGTCCCGCTCCATAATTCATTCTCTGCTTAAGTGGGACAAACAGGTGCAGCGTAACTAGGGCAGCGCCACTAAACACAAAACACAACAAAATTAGAATCTGAATGGGCACAATTAGCAGAACGTGATGCTGGGATTAATTGGACGCTATAATCTACTCTGAGGATGTGTAAACAGTTTAGAGCCTTCTGTCGTCTTCGATTTCCGTCAGTAATCTACAGAAAATAGTCTGAAATCATAATTAGACCCTCAGTTTGCCACAGACCATCAAAATTATCCAAAAAATAAACAAAAACTTTCCTATTTGTCCACTGATCTAAAGGTTGGTGGTTCATATCCCGCTCCGGTTGTGTCTTTGGGCAAGACACTTAACTCCCCTCGCCTCCAGTGTCTGCGTACACTGTGTGAGTGAATGTGTGTGTGAATGAGTGAGGGACTCCTTATGAAGAGGCTTTGAGTGACTTGAAGGTGGAATAAAATGTTAAATAAAACAATAAATTAAAAAATATATATATAATAGTATAATACAACAATAAATAATAAATACATTAAAAATAATAAAAAGTATATATAATACAATTTTAATAAAATAATACATGTATAAAATAAGATAATACAACATAAATAATAAATGCATAAAAATAATACAAAAATATGAAAGAATAAAATAAAATAAGAAATAAATAAAATAATAGAAAAGAACAATAAATACATAAGTACATAAAACAATTAAAAGTATATATAATAATAAAATGTAAATAAATTATACATGTATAAAATAATACACGAATTAATATGTGCATAAAAATAATACAAAAATATAAAATAATACATCAATATATTAATTTGTATAATACAACAATAAAAATAAATACATAAAAATAATAAAAAGTATATATAATAATAAAATTTGAATAAAATAATACATGTATCTAAAAATATAAAATAATAAAATAAAATAAATAAAATAAAAGGTTTAATAATAAAAATAATCATAATAATCATAATAATAAATCACTTTTAAAAATATTTATTAGGCACCTTTCTGGACACTCAAGCCTTACAACAACATGAACAAAACCTTGTATAAAATGTGACCTTTCACCATCTCTAATGCTAAAGCTTTTGATGGATAATGGATACAGGCCCTAACCCTCCTCTAACCCTCCTCTAACCCTCCCCTAACCCTCCTCTAACCCTCCTCTAACCCTCCTCTAACCCTCCTCTAACCCTCCCCTAACCCTCCTCTAACCCTCCTCTAACCCTCCTCTAACCCTCCTCTAACCCTCCTGTGTCCTCAGGTCACTGCGTGGTGCTGCGTGAGGGCATGACCAACCCCTGGATCCCCGATAACTGGTCGTGGGGGGGCGTGGCTTCCGACCACTGCCCCGTCCTGGCCGAGCTGTACCTGGACCTGCCCCACAAAGACCCGGCCCGCCCCGGAGTCACCGTGGACCGGGGGGAGGAGCCGCCCAAGCACGAGCGGTGACGCCACACGAACGCCGGGCGCTGACCGGACGCGACAGCTGCGTGTTTAGTGAATGTGAATGAGGCCGTGTGTTTAGAGGTTACAGAGCCATATCTGAAGAGACTGTAAAATATTATGTACTAAAACGGACTATATGAAGAGAATTGTGCCATACATTTTCTAAAGAGATGAATAAATAAATGTAAGTGCTTTAATGAGGCGTGTGTGCTCCTTTTGTTCATTCCGGTAACGTTAAAGGAACTGAGAGTATCTTACATTACACAAATGACTCTGATCTGGCCAAGATTTTACAACTTATATCAGGTTATTCCTCATGTTTTCAGATTTACTATCGACTTACTAATTCTGAGACGGGTTCATTCTAGTTTAGAGGTTGTTTTTTAAAGATTTTAACATAACTTGGCTGCACAGACAGTGCAGTTCACTACTTTTAGGTCATTTTCTGATAGATTTAAGTTCAATTTTGGCCAAGCTTTTTTACAGTCTACTTAAAGGTGCACTGCGCAACTTTTCTGGAAGGGGTCCGTTACATACTTGTCTCCATGGAGATGTTATTGCTTTGTCTTTGTCTAGAATGTTCTGTGATATGACATTAAACATTTCCGTTGAGCATTTATTCACTACGGGCGTTTCTGCTGCTCAAAAATACAATAATTCCCTTGTGAACGGGGGCGTCTCTCCACAGATCTGAACTGTAATGTAGATGATAGACAGGTTTAATATACTAAACTGTGGAACATTCAAGACAAACCAGTAATATTTGGCTGGCAGACCTTCCAAAAATGTTAAGCAGTGCATCTTTAAAAGTAAAATAATAATAATAATAATAATAATACATTGCTTTTCTTTGCATTTTTGCACCTCTAAAAGAACTTCGCTCTGCATGTTCTGTTTCATCCAAGTTTGTCTCATTCTCCGTTCATGTTCAGGCCTCATGTCAAAGCTCAGAAGCTCCAGAATTCCCTCCCTGAGCTGCAGCGGCTGCACTAGCACTGACTCATGATCGTCTGCAGACGCTGGGGTTTAAACAGTGACAGTTCAGATCAGAGAAGAGAGACATTTTAGGTTTAAACCAACTGGATTTCTGCAAACGAGAGAGTCACGTGAGGCTCATTCTGCTTCTGATTGTATAAACGTCTTGAAAACCAAAACACCAAATTTTAACAAACTGTGCAACATTTTTGTAATTAAGAATAAATCTGTATTTTAATTATTATCTGTAAAAGATATATTTGATTTGAATTTGATGTCTATTAAATATGAGGACACTCTTACGAAATGTTTATGGAATTTAAAGCTGTACTATGGAACTTTTCGGGTTCATCACCTGCTTGTTTCCATGGATATGTCATTGCCCTGGCTGGAATGTCACACAGTGTGACTTTAAACAGCTCTATTTTATATTTAACCAGTTACAGGTGGTTTTACAGCTCAAAAATACCTAGAAAAACAGTGGATTCTGACTGTGAGCGGGGTCGCTGCTCCACAGGTCTGACCTGTAATTCTGTCGGGCTCGGTCTCCGTGGAGATAGAAAGGTTTAATGCCGTACTGTGAAACTCTAAGTTGCTTTAAGAAGAGGAGGAGAAGAGGAGGAGAGGGTGGAAGTTGAAAGCTGCGCTGATAAATTATGTAGGCGGTGGTTGTGCAGTGGGCTTCAGTAATGGAAATGAGCGAACGCAACACAACTTCTCTTCTTCTTCTTCTTCTTCTTTTGTTTACAGTCGGTAGGAGAGGGACGTTTCTTTTGATCAGGATGTTCTAAAGACTGAAGTTTATAATGATGTTTACAACTGCGGACTCAAAACACTACTGTTTTTATACAGTAATAATCATATTTTTAACGCCGGTTTGTGTCACTTTTCTGGTGGAGCTTATGCTTTTCTCTGTGAAGATGTTATTGCTTTGTCTGGAATGTTTCACAGTATGGCATTAAAGGCACTAATTCTATCTTCACGGAGACCAAACCAGACCAAGTTGCAGGTCAGATCTGAGGAGAGGCGACGCCGCTCACAGCCAGAATTTTGTCCAGGTTTTCTCAGCTTTCAAACCTGTAATTGAATAAACGTAAAGTAGAGCTGGTTAATGTCAAACTGTGGGACATTCCAGGCAGAGACACGATGTATCCATGGAAACAAGAAAGTGACAGATCCCCACCTCCAACCAGAAAGTTACATAGTGCACCTTTAAGCCACAGTATGTAACTTTACAGGCAAAAAAGTAAAATAAAATAAAAATAAGTGTTCATTTTGTTTTCCGCTGAAAAACATGCGTCCTTATTGTGAGTAGGCTTGCATCTCCACAGACCTGACTCTTATTTGACCTGGAGGAGGGCTTGCTTCGGCTTGTTTCATAAAATGTATCTGTCTCCACGGAGAATGTCGCTTAAAGGTTTTAACGTTCTGTTTACAGGTCAGGTCTGTGGAGGGATGAGCTTGCATTACAGTAAGAATGCAGACTTGTTTTAAACGCCTCTAATTTACAGTGCAAAATAGATGTGTTTAATGCCATACGGTGGAACATTCAGACAACACAGTAACATCTCCATGGAGACAAGCAAACGGGCAGACCTTCCATCTGAAACATGGTGAAGTACTTTTACATTACTGTACAAAACTGCACAATTTAAACACACAGAAAAATGGGATAACGGTAACATATAAAAAGCCAAATGTGTTTAAAGGGTTTTTGTAGAAGTCTAATTTAAATTTTAATTCGATTTTTTACTTAATCACGAATGCACACTTGATTTGACTGGTCAGGGCGTAAAAATATATTGTATGGTGGACTAGCGCCCTCTTGTGGCATTAATTCTGTTTTACTATAACTTCTAAACTGAATAATTACCTTATGTTACCTAATTGAAACATTATATATTTTAAACCACAAAATGTAAGATAAAGAAGGGTAAATCTACTAAATCCACATATCCAGTATATTATCAGGCTGCATGAAGCACAAGAGGATCCCACAGGAGTCATCAGCCATAAGTCATCATGTTCTCTCTAGGTTTTTTTGGTAACAAAATTAGGGAGACCAGACGTCCCTATTTCCCCGGGACAGTCCCAGTTTTGCGCCCTGTGTCCCCTGTCACTGAACCCGGATACTGCAGAATGTGTCATGTAACAGTGGTATCGGCAAATGTTTAATGAGTACGAGTACATTATGGAAGTATCGGTATCGGTGCATCCCTAGAGCTGGTGTAAATAATTGTGACCGTTGGACAGAGAACATGTGAGTCAGGTGTCTGCTGCTCTCTGCTGGTAACAGTGGGAGGAGAAGAAGCATTTTGAAACGACAAACCGACTGCATGGCTTCTCATCTGAATGTTTTGAATTTACTCGGACCGTATTGGGCAATATGGACCCTTCTGACTATCCAACCATGTTATACTGTTGAAGTTTAAAGGTGAGAATCAGTTTAGGAAATGTAGCTTTAGGGTGATTTTTTAGCAGGTTTTAGATAGCAGAAGCAGCTCTAGCGCCTCGTGCTGATGCCTTTTTAGCTACATTTCATTATTAAAGCAACACCACATAACTTGGTAGAACGTCACCTGCATGATCCTCTAGAAATAGATATTCTCCATTGAGATAGATATAATTTATGCTATACTGTGGAATATTCTAGCCAAAGGAACATTTCCATGGAAACAAGCAGGAGGAGGCTCTCCTCCAGCTCCAGGCTGAGTAAGAGTAAGAAAAGCAATAAAAATATCCAAAGTAAAAAAACAAAACAATAAAGAACATGCCTTTTTGTTTATGTTTTTGACTAAACCTTTGACTGAGACACAACAGCAACTGAGAAGTGCAGTGTAAATGTTGCTGCAGCAAATCTTGAATTTCAGTAAATCAATAGCATCAATCTCCGTCTCTCTCTCTCTCTAAAAAGTTACATGGTGTGGCTTTAAAGCTACCGTTTGATGGCAGATGTGAAACATGTGTCTGTGCTCTGTGGTCTTCTTCTGTCAGGCCAAAGCCGGCACACTATCAGACAGCAGTAACACAGACAGCATCTAATGGTGATATGTGAGAACACAACAGTCTGCAGATGGCAGCTTTAAATAAAAGGTCTTTTCTCTCTTTGGCCTTTAACTAAAAAGCCATCTCTAAATGTAGACCTTGAAAAACATGACTAGAAGCTTTAAAAAGCCCATTTTGTAGAATATGAGCTGTTTCAGTGTAAGCAATATTGTACAGGATCCAACATCCAGCAGAACCACTATAATCAAAACATTTAGTCTGTTACATTTCTGGACCAATGAGAATGAGCAGTTGTTCAAAGACATGACTTTAGTTCCTCCGCTCTGCCAGCACATACTCGAACACCACAGACAGCATCACAAAGCTGCAGAGGATCACACCATTCACAATCTCCTGCACCCATCGACATTATCAAGCAAACAGGCTGAAATACAAGAGCTCAATTAAAAAAAAATCTATTATCAAATGTGTGTGTGTCTACATGGGCTTTTGTTCTAAGCCCTGTGACCCTGTAGTTTAGACCTGATGCTGTGCAATGCGTGTACCTGTAGTACTGTAGCTGTTCACATTCCAGTGTTGGGAAATACATTGGCAATGCTAATGCTGGACGTGTGTGAATTGTGCACCATCATCTGGATCTTAAAGGATCAGTATGCAGCCTGTGCAGTATGAAAACAATGCAACTACAATCACAACTGAACCTGGGCTGCCAGCGCCTTAACCTGCAGATAGAGGACACATCCAAGTGTTTCAGAGGCTGCACTAGCACTGACTCATGATCGGCAAACAACTGGATTTCAGCATTGGAACTGGTATCCCAAATGTGAGACTGCTTTTTTGGATTGGTCTTATGAACCAGAACATGAAATTGCAACATAAACAATTGGGCCTTATGTCTGATGTTATTGTGATTAACAGTAAATCAACATGACAGTTGTTACCACTGACAATCGGCTATATTTAAAGGCCCCATATTCTGCCACTTTCTGCTCTTTATTATAATGTTAATCACAAGCATTTGAGGAGTTGCGTTTTGTTTCAGTCACACGTTTAACACACAAACCCTCCTGCATAGTTAGTCAAGGTTTAGGCTCTGTTCCACCTTGTGATGTCATGTGGTAGAACAGGAATACACCTTAAGAGAGTCATTTAGATCATTTCGGCCCTGGAGATGGTCTAAGGCAGCTGAAAGAAAACGCAACAGGTACCGTATTTTTCGGACTATAAGTAGTTTTTTTTCAAGGTTTGAGTACGACTTATACTCAGGTGTGACTTAGATACTTAGATTTTTCACACTGACAGCCCATAAACCATATATATGAATAGTATATATTAATTAAAAAAATTTAAAAAAACAAATCATCCGTTTTTTAATTTTGGTTTTCTTATTTTTGGTTCTATATTGAAAAACAAATGAACGAATGATACACGGATTGTTCTATATTGGGTTGTTTTTCTTACTATAACTTCTATAACTTAAAATAGTACTTAGACTTATAGTCCGGTGTGACTTATATATGTTTTTTCTTCTTCAAAATGCTTTTTTTGGCTGGTACGATGTATAGTCCGAAAAATATGGTATATTTATGAGGAGGTAACAACATTATAGCATGGCTTTTGTAATATAGGACATAAATCTTAGATACTGCTCCTTTAATTTTGAAGGATATTATACAAATCCTCTAATCAGTCAGAACATTTCCAATTTGACGTTTCTGATGGTTCCGCTGGAGAGACCACCAGGTGAGGACACACAAGGACACGACTTGAGAAGGGACAGCGTCTTCCTGAAGACACCGAAGCACCAATGAGCAGTGGTCAGTGTAGTCCACGGGGCCTGAGCGAAGGAGCGAAGTGCAGATACCTCAATGTTCAGACGGAGGAGTTCCCAAAGCACCAGACAGCAGCTTGTGTCAGCACCTCTCGTTCTGTGGCTCTGACCGCCGGTTAGCCGCAGACATAATGGGACACCCCCTTAGATTTGCTAAAGGGAAGCGGGTATGTCCTCCTCTGTCAAAACAACCTACTCATTTATAGTTCTAACATTGTGTAATATTAGCTTGTTTTCCATCCACAGTTTCTGGTTTTACAGAGAGTTTAAAGGGCCCATATGACTCCATTTCATGATCTATGTTATAAACTAGTTTCCTCCTCACAAACAGCCCTGGAATAGTGTTTTATTTCATTCGCACATGTTTAACACACAAACCCTGAATACTTAGGCTGAGTTCTTCTCTCAGATGGAAAACAAAATACTAATACAGGAAGTGCTCCACTCCATACACCATCACGAGATTTGGATGATTTCAGTGCTGGAATTTCCAGTCTACTGAACTAAACTCTCAATACATGAAATCACAGAGCGTTTTGAGCTTTGGAGATGAAGACAGACTAATAATAAAGAGTCACTCAAACTTGTGTGAATGAAACAAAACACGACTCCAGGTCCGTTTTTGAGGAGGGAACATTATAACATGGCTTAAAGCTCAAAGCTCTTAAAGCTGTGTAATAACGGCCCTTTAACTGTAGAATGTGCCATGAGCTGATTTGTGTAAAATGTGCTTTTGTACAGAAAAAAACATCTTTCATAGTGTTGTTTAAAGTAGAACTATGTAACTTTTTCACTGTCTCTACTGCGGCTCTTGATACTTTCATCCAGAAGAAATGAGGAGGAGAAGGTTCAATGAATGGGTGACAGTCACATAGTTCCTGTTATGGACGCCATTTTGAGCACATTCAAAAACCTACGGATACTGGAGCCACTCGTCCTGATGGCGACTGACCAGAACCATTTCAGAACTCAAATACTATGACCCCACGGCTACTGGCATATTTGACAAGTACTGCAACAATGTCATTAGAAAGTGTTTTGTCCCAAATTTTGATGATGATGATTAACATTAAACATTAAATGAAACAAAATGTCATCTTCATAAACTAAACACATAGAGAGCTGCACTAGAATACTGAATTTGCCACAAACATTGGATCCATCCATTTATATTTAAGGAGGGGACCTCACTTCACATTTAGATCAACACGTTTGAGTCCCTCCTCCCTTTGCTCCTCATGCTAAGTCACCCCTCCTTCAGAGCACGGTCACAGCACAATCAGTGTGCATCACGCTAATGAAACTACAGCACATCTCATCAGGTTTGTGAAGTTGTAGTGTATTGTTTTGGATCATGCTTTTGTATATTTATGGAGAATTGTCATGTGGGAGCATGGGTGACGTAGGCTTGTGGGAGGAGCCTTGTACATGATCATACTGCTAACCATAAGGAGGGTTTAAATAGGGTCCAGAAGGGATCGCTAATTTACTCAAACAAGCACGGAAGACATCTAAAACCTTCCAAAGTCAATTTTGCAGAATACCATGCTCTTGATTTTTTAAAAGGACAATATATATCCTAATAATTCAAAAATCCAGTGAATAGTTTGAGTTGTAACTGCGTTTGTTCTGAATGAGCCTGGAATCAAAATAGACAAGAATCCCCTATACCAGTGCTGACGGAGCCCACTGTAACTGAAAACACGAAAATAGTTTTAAAATCTCGTAATTAGGACGTAATACATTTAATTTAGACTTTAATCATTCACAATTAGTTCCATTAAACGTGTAGAAAGTCGTCACATTAAGAACATAAGTTGCCCATTGCATTCCAAAGCAGGTATTTATTGGTGCTCAGTGTTAACAATACCTGGCAAGATGAAATGTAGAACTTGTGACTAGACATAAGGAAATTGTGTTCATCAACAAGCATAAAGTCGGCCATCTTTTATCTCCACATGTAAAAAACACTTAAATCAGAGTGAAAAGACAGGTTCAAGTCCATTGCAAAGGTTCTGAATCGCTTCCACTGTAGTTTGTGACAAAAACAAAAAAATATATTCATAAAATCTCGTGTAGGAACCACAGACTGTATAAAGAAGTGGACAAAGGGAGCGTGACGTCACCCCTCCAGTCAAATGAAGCTCATCGAGGATGGAAGTTATAGAAGCCAGGTCCGAATTAGGAATGGGAGTTTATTTACGGACAAAACAGCGAATTAAAAACACCAGGATCATGTAGCGCGGGTTAATATGAACATTTTAAGATTAAACGACGAGGCTCAGTGCGGTAGCTGGAGAGAGGAGTGACAATTTTTCATTGTAAAGTCGTCGATTGGAGCCAGAAGCGCCCCAATAAACACTTACCCATGTCCAGTTTATATACCATCTATGGAAGAAACTGTTACTGTATGAATCAATTTGCATTTAGTGTCAAAAAAACTATAACCTGCAATAGACCTGCCCAGTGACACGTAAACGTCGAAAAACATGACAAAGCAAATTCAAACTGGAAGAACAGAATAGTAGAAAAGTCCTGCCGTAAATCCGTAAACACATTTATAATTAGCTAAAACTTGTGCCGTCATGCAGGGTAAAATATACAGCAGATGTGAATCATATTAAAATTCTTATTAGCAAATTCAAAACCATTTACACACAAATATCAGGTCTCATAGTAGTCAAAGCCAAGCGTACTCGTCTGCATTCGTATAAAACTGCTAACTATTATTATTTGCTGAAAATCTGCCCTCAGACTTCACAAAATACTGAAATGTTTCAATGTATGGCTTTATTTACTCACTCTTCCCATTCGTATAAGATATATTTGTGGTTAATGTGTCAGGTAAAATAATAATAATCCCAAAATGTTAAAATATTCAACAGGCGTCGTGTGGTATTGCACTTCGTAATTGCATGTGTTGGTGTTGACAGTCCAAAAACAGGGCTGGGGCTTTATAAAGGCTTAAAGCAGGAGTCGGGCTGCCACATCCGTAAATCCACCAAAATCTGATTCACTTTCTTCATCCACAAGTTCCTCTCGTCTTTCGTGTCGGCGCTCAGCCAGTTTCTGTAGAGCCGCAAAAAATGTAAAGTTATTATTAAATCGACTTGTAGTAAATCGTTTGGTAATTTTAGATTGTTGAAAGAAATCCAGAGAATCCACATAGTGATACTTTGCAGATTAAGTAACAGGTTCAGACAGAGCAGTGTCTCCAGTTAGCGTCACACCTCCAGAATGTTAATGATATCAGTTTCAAACTATCAGTAGTGAACCTTTTATAATTAGGGATGGGCTCCTTAAAGTGTGTGTAAATGTGTGGATGTGTCACAGTAATTGGAGATATTAAACTCAGAATGCAAATGGTTTGACCTCATTTAAGTAGAAGGTAAATTCTACTGCAGAACTCCACCCTGTGCCTCTATTTGAACCCTTAACCCTTCAGCAGGAGGTGTGTGTGGAGATGTGCAGAGGTGTATTCTGACCCCCTGTGGCCCCCTGTGCTCTACTCACTTGGTGACACACATGGTGTTCATGCACTGGCTGACCAGCGTCTCTCGGTCGTCTTCTCTCTGGGGTCTCACTGTGATCAGCTCAAATGTGTTCGGTCGGGCACAGAACTCTCGATTCGCCGGCTCCACCTTCTGACTCGTGCAGTTGGCCAGATTAATGCGGCCGATGGGGCTCTGAGGGAACAAACATGAAGGAATTACCCAAAGAACATGAACTGTATTAACATCACCCACTGTGGTTGCCCAGGCAGTAAAAAATGAAAATATGGACTGGGTTCTGTAAAAATGTTATTTTATTCTTTTGCTATTCTTTTTTAAATCACCCTTACATTTATATAGATCTAAAAATGACAGTATCTTCAAAATGTTTTCTTTATACATGAAGTTAAGTTTTGTTATTTCAGAAGAGTGAATCCCTTCGTATGGCTCAGTACTAATGAAGGAGCTCTCAGTTTCAGTAAGGTTGGTGACGCCTGTCTTAAAGTAATAGAACTGGAACAAAGTTGCTAAAATGTTTTTATGCAAAACTGAAATAATGAACATTAGGTAAATTATACTGTAAAATGTGTATGACTTTAGCACTGGTGCAACAAACATTTTAAAAAGGTACCAGCCATATAGAAAATATAAAGCATTAAAATATAACATTTACAAAAAAAAGGGAAAAAATTAATAGATATAAACAAAAGATTGGCCAGTGTCACTGGTAAAATTAATGCCAAAAATTGAACAGAACCAGGGAATATAAGGAACTAAATGTGATCAAATCCAGGTCTAACCCAGGTCTACACCAGAGCTATGATAAGCTTAAGCTTGTTACTCTCACCTTTCTCCTCTCGTCGTCGGGGTAGGTCCAGTAGGAGATGCAGTATCCAGACAGGACGCACCACCTCCTGTGCCAGGCTCCGAACCCACTCACGTCCTCAAACATGGTCTGTGGAACGTCACAAACATCAATCCTCTGATCAGACAAACACATGTGAATAAAACACCTTTGGTTATGTGACACTCACCAGGAAGCCCCTCTCTTCCACATTGGAGCCCACCTCACACTGCAGCTTCATGTAGATGTGGCCCTCCAGGGGGCACAGGAAGGGCACCTGGACCAGAAAGTCATTTAGTCAACAATATTTTACAATTCTGTTAAAGCAAAACACAGAAGTTATTCAAGCTCTGTCCAGAAAAGCAGAACCAAGCCACTCTGTATGAGGTGAAGTTAGTATTGCCGTGCACAGATTGGGTTAGTGGCCCCTGCGCATTCCCAAAGCAGCAGCCAACAGTGAAAAGAGCAGTAACCTGGTTAAGAAAAATGTCACCGAGAAGCGCTCGCTCAATTCCTTCACATTTGATCTAAAACAAAAATAAAGTGAACGCAGAAATTACTGTGGAGAAAGAGCCAGGCGCTTTTTCTATTGTCATAATTACAGAAACAAGAGAGATGAAGGGTCCTAGAGAAGCAGGAAAGAAGCAGCAGAGTTTTCGACATGTGTGAAGCAAAAGAAGATGCAAAATTACTAAAAATCATTTCTAAAACCTGGCTGAATTGCATTGTATACAAAAGAGCAGCAAAGATTGGAATAATCGTGACCAATCGACTAGTGAAATAGTCGATACAGACTCAAAAAAAAAAAAAATAACATACTAAAAGCACTGAATTTTCACTCTCATAGTCTAAAAGTAACTTATCCTGCAGATTTGTAGTACTGTCAGAAAGATATATACAGTAAGTAACCATTTTTAATCTATAATCTGTTCTTTTTGTTGACATTTATACACCAAAATATTGTATAAAATACAATGGATCTCCGTGTCACCATAGTCTTAGTGTAAACTTCTGGAAAACATTGCTAAAGGACAGAAGAAGTACACAACATTTGAGATTTTAATGTCCAAAAACATCTAATTGTGGTTCTGAAAACGTAACACAAATTTCACCAAAAACAAAAATGAAAAGCTGAATTTTGAAAAGTGATTAAATATATAAAATCATAATCGGTGAAAGCAGTAGCAGTAACTGAAGACGATGACCTCGTATACATTTTGGGATACATATGTTTATATAATTTGCGTTTTAATTAAGCAAATAGCGACGTTTTTGAACACACTCGAAGCCCGTTGGATAGAAGATTAACCACAGAACATTTTCTTACCTTCTCCAGAGGAAACTTGCTCTTCCCGATGGAGGAGAGGGTGATTTTGTGAGACCCCACCAGGATAAAGTTACTAGTCCGGACGGCGTGTGGACCTCCGGGACTGGCAATGACTGCGAGAGGGAAAAAAGTAAAGGTTACATCTAAAAATGTATAAGTTTAAGCTTTAAAAAAAACATTGTGTACCTGGTGTTTGGCCACTTTTGGTGATGGCGAGGAATCTCTTTGGAGTGATCGCCTGTGGAAAATAACACATGAACACAACATTTAGCCCCAGAATAGTGAAAGAAACAGGTTCACGTTCTACAATAATAAAGTAAAATGTAAGAAATATATTAAAACAGAAAACAATTTGTAAACTAAAGAAGCCTGAATGAGCTGCGAAACGTACAATCAAACAACTTTTAATTGACAAAATTGATGGATTCTACTTGGACAACTGAGGGATTTCACAAATGTTTTGGTGAAGAAGTGAAATAATAATTACACTTTTGAAATATCTGCAAAATATATCGTTCCCCAGCAAATTCTGCCCTATTCTAGCTTCAGTCTACCCTTTATGTGAAACTTTTAGTCTGCAACGACACCAAGTGAATCCCCGTTAACTATTAAAAGCCCCAGCTGTGTACCCCCGCTCTCCCGTGCTCTCCCCCAGCACCCGTGGGACTGAGCTGACAGTTCATACCGACATACACAGATCGTGGGTCTCGTAAACCTGCCGCCACACGCTCTGAACACGACACACCGGGGTTACGCACTTAACTTGAGGCATAAACTTACAGAAAGCAAAGACAAAACGTTTACCTTCGACTTGCTGATTTTCTTCTTCTTGTCGGCGCACATCTCCCTCTTCTGGACCTGGAAACAACACAGGTTTTTATCAAGACATTACACCGAATACTCATCTGAAAAAAGAGAATGTAGAATATAAATGAAAACACTGTTAAAAGGAGAGGAAAATCTGTCTTGTTTACGGTTGTTTATGTTTATTTCGTTGCATTTTTGACAAAGTATAGAACAAGAATTTACTTGTAATGCTACGGGTAAAGGATTGTGCTCGGTTTTTATCTCACTTGTCCACAAAGATATATTTAATAACCTCTAAACTTCCTTTGGGGGCTTTATTTAAAGAAGCACTATGTAACTTTTCAGGTGCAGGGTCCTACCTGCTTTGTTTTCACACAGAAGTTATTGTTTTCCAGTGTGACATTAAACAAAGTTCTCCTGCATTTATCAGAATTACAGGAGTTTACATGACTCAAAAACACCTCGAAAAACTCCACAGGATGTGTACATTTAATGCCATACTGTGAGACATTCTAAAACCAACTGCAACATACTCAGATATGTATTATAAATAATGTAATGGCTGATGGTATAAAGAATAAACAAATAAAATGAGCCTAGAGGAGCCACTTACCAGGGAGTACACCTCAACCATAATTTCAAAGTCACTGGAGACGTCGGCCCTAAAATGAAAAAGAAAACGGTGAGCTGGTTTGTGTTGCACCAGTGTCACTTTTCTGAAAACCAATATGAGTACAATCATTTCTGTACTTGCTGATACCGAGTACCGATACTTCACCAAACTTACAAATGTGCCAAAATTATTATTATTTTTTTTAAATTAATAAACCAGGAAAAAATACAAACCCTGATATTCTCTCTCCACACCAGACTGTGTCCATAAGAAGAACTCTGAACTTTTCTTTCATTTTATAATTTAATTTAGCTCCGATTGAGAGTGAGAAACGCATTTTCATTTTTTCATATGTGAAATGAAAATTTGACAAACTTCTTGAATCTTGATTATAATGTATTTTATGCAACTCTGCGCACATTTGTTTACATTTTACAGAAACGAAACTTGAAAGCGCACGGCTCATTTGCATAAACAGTAAACGCTGGAAAACAGCAGCTCTGTCTTTGTGCTGATGCGGTCACTTCAGTGGGACTAAAGGACATGACAGTGGAATATTTGTGTTCTCTCTGTGACAGAGGATGTTCTGCTGATGGTGAGTCTGTTCTGTGCGTATGTCGCGTTGGAGATGGTTCATGTTAATCTTTGCAGCAGCTCTTTCACTGATGTCGCCACAGTCGCTTTATTTATGTCGCTCTGGTTTCTCATAACCGGGATACTGGCTGATTCGGGAAACTGAAACCCGGATACTGCAGAATGTGTCGCGTAATAGTGGTATCGGCAAATGTTTAATGAGTACGAGTACATTATGGAAGTATCGGTATCGGTGCATCCCTAGAGCCGGTGCTCGTACTGACATCAAACCTGTGCTCTTCATTTGGCTTTGCTGCTGTAGTGCTACGTACATGGTGAATTTAGTGGGGAAGGTGAGTGTGTCTCCGCTCAGTCCTCGGTGTGTACTCGCTAACGGAGTGGCCACAGTGTTCTCTGCTCCGGCTCGGATCATCACGAAGAACGAGTGCTTACTGCTGGCTTCTGGAAAGGCACAAGAAAAACAAAAGAAAAATAAACTCTTGTATTAGATTTACATTTAGTTTCAGTGGAATAAATAATGAAAAAAAACTAAATCAAACGATTTTTTCCAATGGAGATGTTATTGCTTCGTCTGGAATGTTTCACAGTATGGCATTAAACCTTTCTATCTCCATAGAAACCAAACCAGATCGAGTGACAGGTCAGATCTGTGGGGAGGCGACGCCGCTTACAGTCTGAAAGCCTGATTTTCAAGGTATTTTTGAGCTATAAAACCACCTGAAACTGAATAAATATATAGTATAATATAATATAATAAATAGAGCAGTTTAATGTCATACTGGGGAACATTCCAGGCAGAGCAATGATATTTCCATAGAAACAAGCAGGTGACGGACCCCCAACCCAAAAGTCAGTGCAACATGTCCTGTATCAAAGCATATTATTATTATTATTATATAGTATTATAGTTATACTGTTATGAATGAAATTTTGAGGACCTTTCAACTATCAAAAGATCTCATTTGTTTTATTTTGTTAATAGCCATAGCGATGATATTTTTTCATGACTCAGAAACCCAAGGAGAGAGAATTGTATCGAGTATTTCAATAAAATATCCAAGTACAGAAAGTAAAAATGGCTGTAATAGCATAGTTACTACAGATGGTGCAATTCTATTATGATATACATATTTAGCACAAGTTTTTCCATGTTAAAATTAAGCTGATAAACAACTGTTGTCATTTGCTGAAGTGAAGTAAATGACTTGATATGATTTCAGAAAGGCCCGACGTGATAAATACTATGTAAAATATGTTAGACGCAACAATAATTTTTGGCGGTCCAGATTAATCGTTTATATTTCTTTGTAAAATGTTGGTTATTTCAATGTTCTACAATGAGATTTGAGTTTTCGAGTGTTAAATTCTGAACTTCCATGACTCATTATGACACAAACTTATTACTAAAGTGCTGTATTCTGTTATTTATTTATGACAACTCATGTTTTTGCACTTTTTTGTGGATAATTCTGCTTTATGGTTTAGTTTCAATATTATCGTCTATATTTACTTCAGTTCTATAATCGCTCTTCGGGATTTGTTACTGTGACAGGCCAAACCTCAGGTGACTCCTAAATCTGAACAATAAATTACAAATGCAGCAAAGCGAGCTCAAAATTTAAGATATAAACATTTAAATCTATCAGAAAATGATTTAAAAGTAGTGACATTATCTTGCTGCATGCACAGATCAATTTTACTTCACACATTATCTTAAAATAAACAACCTCTAGACTCGCATGAAGCCGTCTCTACTCTAGTAAGTCGATAATAAATCGGAAAACAAGATGAATAAGCTGATATAAGTTTTAAAATCTTGGCCAGATCAGGGAAATGTGCAGCGTAGTAAAGTTCCACTGACCAGATTACGACGCTAACATATTTTGCACAGTCTCTTACCGGGTTTGTTGGCGGTGGAGCAGACGAAATCGGCCTTGAGCGGGAGTCTGAGCTCGTGCAGGGTGATGGAGCCCCGGGTGGCCGACAGTCCGGTGGAGTCTGTTGGAGCCGGCCCCCTCTTCTGTCCGGAGGGGTCTCCTTTAAGACGGTCCAGCTCGGCCTTCAGAGCCTCGCGTTTCTCCGCTGAGAGAGTTTGATCATAGTTAATGTAGCTGTAATTTTCTTTTTCATATGTTCACGTCCGAACTTTTGACTGGAAGTGTATCTAGCTCAAAACTTCTACAACTCTTAAAAAAGAAAGGTCCAATATTCAGGGTATCCCCAAGGTTTGACTATCCCAAATTTAAGACCCTTTTAAGACCACTTAAATGAAAATTAAGACCAAATCGCACCCATTATGATTTAAGACTTTTTAAGGTCTTAATTTAGGAACTTTAAGGCCTTTTTAAGACTTTTAAGACCCCACGGCCACCCTGGTATTCATTTTTGACAATCTGATTCCAATTGACTTTACATTGTTGTTTGTATTAACCTGCTCTACATGATCCTGAGGTTTTTATTTTGCTATTTCACTGTCCATAAATAAATTCCTACTCCTAATATGGAACTGCTCCAAATTTGCTCCTTTAACTGCTAACCTCCATGAGCTTCATTTGAGCCGAACACTCTGGATGGCGTCACACTCCCTTAGTGCACTTCTTTACACAGTCGATAATATTCGTTTTGCTGGACTCACTTGCCACGAGCAGCAGCCTCTCGGCCTCGGCCTCGACCTGAGAGCCTTTCCCGTGCTCCTCGTCGGTGCAGCAGTTCAGAGCCTGACTCGCCTGGTGGATCACCGTCTGCTGCAGGTTCATCTCATTGGTCAAAATCTGAAACAACAGCCACACTTAAAGGAAACTGAAAGTAGAATTTATTTCAGCTAATGAGTTTGTCAAGATGAATCCATTTTACTCCCAAAGGGGAAATTATACGTTATGTAAAAGTGACTTCTATTAGTGTTTTAACAGTTCCCTCATCATTAACTACAAGAGTCGCACTGTTATTAGTTCATGCATGTTTGCATAATCCTGTACTGAACCTTCAGGACAAAAAAAAGTCAAATAGCCTTTGTCAAAAATAAAAACAGCTTTGATAAATAATCATCAGGGTATTTTCGATTACACAGCAAAAGAAAAAAAACTGAAATTAGATGACATAAGCCAGACCTGTAATATATGAATGATGTGAAAAGTTGAATTTAGGATTTTAACTATATTCATCTTTAAACAATCACACTAAATACGACATTGTAACAAATTCTTTCTTTCTGGATGTTTGTGGGGCTCTTACCTTCATCCTCTGCTTCACACTGAACAGACTGGAGCCTCGTGGCTCCTCTTTTCTCTGGGACACATCCTCTTTCCTCACAATCACCTGCTTTATACTCGGCCTTTCTGTATCCTTCACTCTGGTGGATCTGTACGCATCGATGCTGTGACAAAACAAATCACATGTTACTTCATAACAGCGGTTTCATTCATGACGGCTCCAAAAGTCTCCGTGCTGGTACCTGTAGGGCAGCCGGTGCTCCGGGCTCAGGACGTGGATGCTGTCTGAAGAAAGAGACCGCCTCAGTTTGGTCCTGGGGGTCTTCTCCAGAGGGCTCTTTATGAAGGAGCTGGCTGGAGTCGAGGTCTGTGGAATCAAGAAAAAAATATGTAAAAAGATTGTTGATCATAAAGTCATTTCCTAATCAAACTATAAACAAATCTTAAGACTAAACCAGGGTGGGCAAAAATCAAAGATAAATTTGCACATTTTTGCCTTTGTTGTGCCTTTCAATAGTTCAATAGTACAAATTTCTGACTCATTCTAGTCCTGGTTTAATTGCGTTTTTAATTCACTTTTTAATTTGACAGTTTGACGGGTAAAGAAGTGTTTCATACCATAAGCCCGTCCGGACTCTTGGTGACGGCCGCCACAGTCTCGACCAGCGGAGCCAGCAGAGACATGGAGGAGATGTTCAGAGGGTCTTCCTCCTCCTCCTCTTCGTCGGCTGCGCTCTGCTCCTCGCTCTGCTCCAGGACGCCTTGGAACAGTTCGTTGATGACGGCCGAGTTGATGGAGCCGTCCACGTTCTGCTCGCTGGTCAAAGATCCGTCTACGTTCATCTCTGTTTCGTTCACTTCCTCTTCCTGTTTCTTCTCTTCTTCTGGACTTTCACTGACCGGTTCGACCATGATCTGGCTGACGGATTTTAAAGGGCTGGACGCTGATGCTGGAGGTGAATCCAGGAATCCTGAAATATGTTGGAATTTTAATAGAATGAACAAACACGAATTACTTTGGTTAAATATTTGTATTGTTGATCGCAGAAATTAGTACAAATTAAAGCCACACTGCAAAACTTTTTAGCTAAAAAATGATCATAAATAAATCCAGTTTCTTTGGGGTGGTTTTATTGCTCTGAAATAATGGATCCTAATCGAAGCCCACCACACATTACAGGATTTTTCGGTCTTAAACAATTTTTAACGTGCAACAAGATGCACACCACAGACGAGAATCTGATGAGACGGATGGATGTAAATAGACACACGTGAGTATACACTCTCACTTTTTTACTTTCAAAGAATGACTCACTGGATAACTGGATTAATAGTGCGGTTTTGTGGACTTGATGTCATTATTTGCAGAGGACAAATCTATGGATAATGTGGATCAGATGCTGCAGTTTAAATTTTCCACTTTACATTAGGTGAGTAAAAGTCTTTATTTTCACTATATCCGGAGTTTGTTTGTCGTGTCTCTGTGTCCGTCGCTCCTCTGTCCCTGACTCTGTTTTATCGTCTGTGTTACCGTGGCGTTGCTGATGTTCGGTGGTTCTGATCTGACACTGACTCCACACACGAGGAGCAGTAGCTTCAAAATCGCACACGGAGACAAAAAGTCAGGTCACACCTCCACAAACTCGTGAAGAAGAAATCACAGCAAAAATCGGGCAAATTCTCCTGTAGTGTGTGGCGGCCTTTAGTTTGCATCTCCACAAACCTGACTCCCAGAGGAGAAAATGTTTCATTTGCTATAATATTCCACACTATCATTATGGCTTAAAACTTATCTAGCCTCTCATGGGAGATGTTCCGAAGTTCCCATGAAATCGAACAGTTGATGTGCCAGCAGCAGAAAGTTATACAGTGTTGCTTTAATGTAAAATTTGCAGCTGGGTAAATGATTACAACTTAACAGAGCACTAGTAACGATGTCAAGATTTCGTGACGATCACATTATTTTCAGAGGCATAAATGCGGTGTGAATATTATATAAACTATCAAACATTGTGGTCATCTTGGTCATTTGATTCATGGTGTATTAAAATAATTACAAATATGCATTTTCCACTCAAAAAAATTTCTACCGATATTCTTAAAAAGTAGTAGTGAAATGTAAAGTACCTGCTGGAATGTTTTTGATGGGGCTCTGACTTTTGTCAACAGAGGGCGCTGTTGGCTCATCCGAGTGGCAGGACAGCGCTTCACTCTCCTCTGAGGTGCTCATTGGTTTCTGAGGCAAAGGAAAAAGAATCATTAAACTTTTTGCAAACAGACATCCCGTGTTCTGTGAGAACTTTAACGACTTTACGGACCGCTGTATCTGTGATTGTCTTTTCCGACCCTTCGTCCTTGTTCTTCCACATGTTGTTGGCCTTCTGGAAGCGGTTTCGGATGAGAGCCAGCTCCGACTCACGCTCCTGAAATCATGAATAATTGTTGTTAATCTTTATCGATATTTTCCAGCAGTCATCAACTTTCCCTGGGGATGTGAAGGTAACTGAAAGCACCACTCTGTTAGAAGCTGTTACTCAAATTAGACTTAATCTGTGTTTTATTTTAACACAAATGACCAGAAAGAGCTGGCTAAAGTGGAACTACAACAGGTGAGCAGATTAATGCACTTAAACAAGTCTCTCATATGATTTACACAGGGTAAAATCATGTGTAAAATACTGTAAATGTGTCCAGATGAACGCACCAGCTTCTGTCTTTGGGTGAGGTCTGCACACGTGGTTTTGGCGGCCTGAGCGGCTCTGAGCTTCTCCTGGACCAGCCTGGTGTTTGGGGTCACTGCTGAAGATACTGTGGGAGTCTTTGGCTGACTTCTGCCCCCTGCTGGAGAGCTCCCATTGGAACGCTCCTGGCATTTTTCTCCAAAGCGCTCCAGAAAAGACTTCACACCTTCAGGAGATTCAAGATGGTCACGGAAATGATGTATAGATTATTACACTCAACACTTTGTCTTTAGATAAATAATGACATTTACTGATGTATGTAATTGTAGTAAAATGTGAGTAAATTGTAAAAAGTACTTTGAGAGCAGTACATAGAAGTTAACAGACCACTTTGAGGAAAAAGTTTTTTTTTTTAAATATTTAAGTAAATCTTCTATTTCAAAGCATTTAACCACCAACCAAAGAGAAAGTTGGTCCAAACATTGCTTTAGCAAATTAGCATATACACATTGTGTTTTTGAGCAAGACACTTCAGTGAAATCTCCTACTCTAATCTTATATACTGGAGGCTGTAGCTTGTTGCAACAAAAAATTACAAAACACAAAGACTGCTGACTCTTCATGTGCCTCCCTGACCGTCTATGCATTTCAGAACAATGACAGATTGGGGCTGTTAAATAAGACTGTGTACTTTAACAGAACTTACTGGGAGTTCCAGCGGTCTTCTCCGGATAACTGGAGCTCAGATCAGCAGGTTTGACACGGATCTCTGGTTTGTGTGGACTGGGCATCACCCCCAGAGGTCTGGAGGGGAGCTGGGTCTTCAGGGGGCTCTGGGGAACAGGTTTGGGGGTCTCCTTCAGCGGACTGGAGGAGGACAGCTCCAGCCTGGAGGTCCTCTGAGGACTCTGAGTTGACGGTGGGACAGAAGGAGCTTCGGCCTTTTGAGGGCTGGGTGGGACGACATGGCTCGCCTTCACCGGAGAGTTTATAATGGACTGAAAAGAGATAGAAAAGGCCTTATTATCGGGGTGAGCAAAAATATCAAAATATGATAAGGAATTTGATTATACAGTATCATTATATTGCATTTGGCATCTTGCACGATAATTTTGTTGACATATTCACTGTTTTGATGAGTAAAATAGATGGGTTTCATTTTAACTTATAAAATAGTGGTTTAACAAAGAATTATTGTTTCTAAAATGCATTTGGTTCTTACAAGACATAGCTCGATTAACACCATATCGTGATATCCAATTGTCAGCCATGTATTGTATCAAATTGTGAGGGACCCTGTGATTCCCAATCTTCCTTTTTTGACTCTTCCACAGGATCTGCTGACCCTCACTGACCAGTCGTCCTCTTAAACTGCACTGAGACCTTTGACTGAGGCACAAACGACACTGAGACACGCAGTGAAAATGTTGCTGCAGCAAAACTTGAATTTCACTGGGGATCAATAAAGTATCTCTCGCTTATCATATACCTAGTACTTGCATAATCTATTACATTAGACATTAGATTCCAGAAATGTTCACAAACTAAAAAACGGCATTAGCAGACTTCAGCATGCTCCTCAAAAGGCACAGGAATTACATGTGATATAAAAGGTGGAATAATTTAACAGATGTGCTGTAACCGTTTGTGTAACCTACCTGATTAGGTTTGGTCATTGATTTGTCTTGGGCAGTTTCACTCGTCACCACAGCAGATTTCACACTGCTGTTCACCTCTCTGACTGGAGCATTGTACACAGAGGCGGGTTTCTCTGGTGCTGTGCTTTGTTTGGGGATGTTGGTGTGGCTCAGGTCGTCCTCCCATGAGCCGATGGTGGCAGCCAGGTTTGCCAGTCTGCCTTTGCGCCCGACAGGAGTCCCAGAGGATACAGAGGGGGCGGGGCTAGGTGGCGCCTCTGGCTGTCTCTTCAGCATGGAGAGTGGGGTGCAGTCAGGAACTACTGTTGGGTCTGGTGGGTCAGATGGTATGAAAAAATAATCAGATAAACGAAGATCTAAAACCGTCTAAAACAACAACAAATTCAGTACTGACGAAGTGAAGAGGAAGTAAGGTTGCTTGATTATGGACAGTTCTAAGAAATTAGTCCAACTTTAAATCTTTTGGAACAATAAAAACAAAACAAGACATACTAATAAGATTTCTGTTCGTCCTCTAAAAACCTATTGGTGCATAGTGTTAAAGTATAACTTTTTCAATTGTAAAGCAACAATTTCAAAGTATAATTTTGAAGGAATGAACCACCCAACACAAGAATGGGAAACCTTAACGATAACTTATATTTGCTGTGAGACAGATTAAAAGAACTTAATTGAGTTTTTTGTTATAATGTGCTTTTCTCATCACAAACATACCTGAAGTTTTGTTTTCTTTCATTCACACATGTAAACACACAAAACTCTGCATATTTAGGCTGAGTTTTTTTTCTCAAACTGAAAACACTCAGTTATACCTTGTGATGTGGTAATACAGCAAGTGCTCCACTTTCAGTAGAATCATTTGAATGATTTCAGCCCTGGAATTTCCAATCTCAAGTTAATTAAAAGGGTAAAAGGTAGCCATTATCGCTACCACTACAAGATATCACAAGGTGAAAAAGAGCATTTTGAGTTTTAAACATGTGTGAATGAAACAAAAACACAAATCAAGGTATGTTTTGATGAGGTGGCAACATTATAACATTACTAAAAGCTCACAATTTTGTCTAATATAGGAGCTTTAATGGAAATGGAAGTATAATGCAATGATAACAACCCATAAATGTGCAATCATTGGAGAGACTAACAGTGGAACGCTGCAAAGGATATGAGTGTGTCTTTCCCTTATTAAGTGTGAAACAGAAATAAAATCTCATGTTAAAATATGCGCTGATGCTCTTACCACCTCCAGCCTCCCAGCACTTCCTCTGGTTGGCCAGCATCTGTAGGCGGGACCTCATGCCTGTCACAGATGGGACACTCTTCTCCTCCTCCGTCCTGCTCTGGTGCAGTGAAGTTGTGACCTCCATCTTGTCGTCCTCCTGTCTGCTGCTCAGCTCCACCTCAGCTTTCCTCTCTTCCTCCACACTTTTCACCTGGTTCTCTTGGGTTGGGACACTGGGTCGACTCGCTCTCTCCATAGAGGGGGTACTCCTGATGCTGGCAGGGCACACGGGGGGTTTCCTGTCGGTGGGATGGTCCTGCAGCTGTGCGGTCAAAGATTGTGGCACTACTGGCTCCTTGTTCTCCTCGTCTACGATGGAGGACTGCTGGTTTTCCCCTGAACATTTGCGTTTGGATGGGGAGGGCTTGGTAGCGGCCTGTGGAACTGAATGAACATGACACGATGAGACGTTTTATTCAGTTAGAATTAGAAGTTTATAATAAGCCTGACATGATAACAAACTTTGAAGATATACTGCTGTAGAGATATGATACTGAGACTATATTATGCCACTGATACAATTAAAATCAAGCAATATAATCTCAATAAAACATTTCTAAATACACTGTATAATTAAAAGGGCATGAACTGCAATAAATAACTTGTTATTCTTACTTATTTTTGATACGCCAAGATTTGAGCCATAGAAGGTTGAATAGAAAAAAAAATCTCCCCACTTTTGCAGAGAAAAAGTGCTCACAATAAATATTGAGCTCATACTGTTCCAGCTTTCACATATTGAACGATAAGTTGAGTAATTATCCTGACAGGCCTAGTTTGAAATAAGATGGTTTTGTAGTGAGATTCTACCTTTATCGATGGGAGGCTCGCATATTAAACTGTTGGTCTCTGTCAGGGGCTCTCTGGGTCGTTTCACCATTTGTCTGTTTGCAGCGTTCGGTCGTTCTGCCATTTTCTTTTGAAGATTCTCACGACGAGCTCTGGTCCGCTCCAACAGTTTCTGCAGCAGGAAAAGAAAAACATTATTTCCACAGAGATCATGGCAAGTAGTTTATGCATCATGGAGTTTTCAAATAAATTAAATACAATATTATTCTATAATATTATTTAGAGGGAATATGTTTTACAGTATTTTCTGTTTATGTCATGATGTCAATAACTGTGAACTTGGTAGATAGAGACATGCACATCCGAACAAAAATTGCAATGGTGTGCTGGGTCCAAAAATAGAGCAAAACGCATGCCTGAAGAAGGGATTAGCCCGAAACGTCACATTGTGGTGTCATTGAAATAAAAATTTGAGAGCTTCAAAGAACTGCAGTACGGATCTCTTTTTTTTGCAATAACTGTGAGCTCTCCAACATCACACATGTTCTCCTCATAATGATTATAAAACTAAACTTTGGTATTGTCACACTCACACATCAAGCAGTAATGCCAAACATAAATATGTAAGGGCAGTGCTTTGTGACTTTTTTTTATATTTAAAAAAGGGTGTTCCTAAACCCATACTGCTACTGTCACATTTACTCCAGTAATTATGCCAGTAATTCAGAGATTCTTATATAGAAAATCCTGCAGCAACAGTGTGCAAGTGTTAAGTGTTTGTTCAAATCACTTACTGTCAGCAACTTCCCTTTGCAGTAAGTCATGCATTTGCTACATTAAATTTTAAGTCTTTTTTTTTTTTTTAAGTAAACCAATCTTTTTTGGGTTTATGTGAGGATTTATGCAGCATAGTTAAAGACAACTACTCCCTTTTTAGTAATGCTATATCATTAGTGATTTGGCAGAAATTTCAAAATATGCAATAAGAACAAACAAGTTTGTACTTGAGTAAGAACTGAACCTTCTACAATCCAGTTCCCCAGTGAATGCTTATCACCATACTGCTACTATTCCGGTTGATTACAAGACAAAATGAGGAAACTTGTGACATTTCAACATAATGTATCCATGTAAATCTATAACTGCAGAAGCCAGGGTGCAGTCAGTGTATTTCCTTTACTTGCCCTTGTTACACTAACACAGCCGACTCAGTCTAAAATAGATAAAGACATCTGCATTGTCCTGCCCTTCCCTTTTCCTCTATTTGACCTCCTTTCATCTGGCTCTCACTCGCACCCAGCCTGTCACACACTCTGATGAATAGTGCACAGTACGTTAGCTGCAAGCCCAAACACATTCCAGGGAGCAACAGCAATGAGCAGTGGAAAACCTTAAGTCACTTTTTTACTGCATTCCCAAGTCATGAGCCACTCCTGCCCCCAGTTACCACACTTCAGATTTGAATTCTACTGGCTGTGGAGGGCTGACACAGAAAAGCATGATCACATCTACATATAGGGGCAAAAATAGAAGCCTGGCAGAAGGGGAAAGTACTGACTGCAGAAATACTCAAGTGAGAGCATGCCAACACCTACGAAAGAGACTTATTTGCAAAGAAAATTAAAAGGATTACTCAGTTAATACAAAAAAATGGATGACTGATGAAGTAAAACAAATAATGTAACAAAGCATTAATGAAAAAACACAGCTAAAAACAAAACAATTATAATATTTAATAATAAAAAATAAACTGTAAGTTTTGGACAGATTCTTTTAGATTGGAAAAAGTTAGAGCAAAACAAAGACAACAACACGTGACACGTCATTATTGCACTGCGATTTTGTATATTTACGACATTTTAGCTATAATATTTTAATTTATGCACGCACCAAAACAATAAATGTGCAATTTATGATGTTAGCCATTGACCAACACGTGTATATGTTGCACCCGATTAAGAAATACAACGATTATGGTAGCGTTTGTTTTTGAGACATTACAAAAGTTCTTGCGTTCATGCTAGGTTAGCAATACTCACCTCAGTAAACGGATCCATGTCGAAAAGCGTGTCACCGACCCAACAATGTGTGGAAAATCTACGTATATTACAAGTGTAGTACGGGTTAATATATGTAAAAAGAAGTCGTGAGGGGCTCTCGGTCCTGTCCTGTCCCTGTTCCGGTGCTTCTGCTCTGCTCCGCTTCTCTGCGCAAAACAACAGTTCAAAATTTGAATTTCAGCGCTGCGGCTACTACGCAGGCGCCAACTGCTCACCGGAAGTGCAAGGAGCCAATCAGAAGCGAGGATCAGGGCTTTAAATATCTGAGCCGTCACACAAACCGTATATTTGATTTTTGTTTTGATTTTTTTGTACAGTCTATTTTATATAATATTTTTTACACAGTCTATTTTATACAGTCTTTTTTATACAATCTATTCGATATAGTCTAGTTTATACAGTCTTGTTTGTACAGTCTATGGTCACACAGTGGTACAGTCACAGTGGGGTGGTTTAGAAATGCAAATGTGACACTTCTGCTTTTGTTGAGGCAGCCGGCCAGGCACCACGTCCACACAATACACATTTTCAATGACCGTCTCCGACAATTTAACACCAACGGTAGAGTTTTTCACGTTTTCAGCAAAAAGAAGAGCCACTGTCACTATAAGTTCCACTGAGAAAAGGCGTTTGCGGAAGTCCTGCTGCTGTCAAACTGTGGTCTTCAATCATGATGGAGGAAGCCCTGAACACGTGTCACCCACATGTAACGTGAACGTTACGTGTCACCCACATGAACGTGTTTTTTTTTTTTTATTATAATCAGTCACACCAAAAGTGGAGTAAACAACGAAAACATACAAATAAAATAAAAAAAGTATGGTAAATCAAACTTAATAAAGAAAACTAAATGACAGAGGAAACTAAATAACAAAATAACAGGCCTAATTTGGGGGAGGAAAGGCTCATCTAACTGTGTATTAAATCTTTCTATAGATTGGTTATTTATATGGCTTTTTTGCAGGACAGGTGGTGAATAGATTGAAAATAATGATTTATTTCGATTATCAAGGTTTAGATTTTGAGAATTTAGCTCTGTGGATATGATATTTTTCATTTAATATTTTTCAAGGAGTATAAATAAATTGATGAGTTTTTGTATTTTGATGTGAATAATGAGTAATGATATTTTCTTCTTTAATGGTTATTGGGGCACGTAAATTATGGGAAAGGTAAACTTCTAATTGTTTCCAATAGGTGGAGCTAAATGGCCATGAGAAAAATAGATGGGTGATGTTTTCAGGGTCAGGGCCAGACAGAGGTTACATGTAACGTGACTCTTAATTGTTAGAATTTAAGCAAGTGGCATTGCCTACTCTTTATTTATTTAATATGTCCATTCGCCACTTACCATCCTTCTTAAAGGTCTTATTTGGAGTTGTGTTTTGTTTCACTCACCTGTTTGAGTAACGTTGAGTAAGTATGTTTGAGTATGATATAATATAAAAAATATAGCCGCAAGCAGCGATGATCGGCCCTCACGTGTGCCTACGCTGCACCCCGCAAATGGCGTGTCCAACAAAACGACGTGCTCTGCAAATGCCATGTCCAGCAAACACCATGCCCCACGCTAACCCTAATAACTGTAAACCCCAACCACACATTTCATATGCTTATTGCTTATTATATTCAGGTCGAGATTCAAATTTCCCAGGCCAACACATCCTCCATCAGAAAATATACATAGTGCACCATTAAATGATTTTTGAGGAGTCTTTGTGCCCCCTCCTGGCCAACAGTGAAAAATTCCCCATGTCCATAATATATTGTTTTGCTCGTAGTCATGCATCAAATTTAATTCCCAAATTTGGTACAAATCCAATAATGTTGACGTTTCATGTATGCTAGGGGGCGCTAGTGTAATTTTCCGTATGCTTTATAGTGTATTATATTCAGGTCGAGATCAGCATCAGTGATTAATTTTTCAGCAGGATCGGACTAAGCCTGTGCCAACAGGAGCAAATCTTCACAATAAATATCGTCCAAAATTTTGATTGAACTTTGTGGCTTCTCCGCACATAAACTGTGACAGTTTTCAAAAAAATTTAGCAAACTTTTGAAGCTGCACTTCTCTAGATGATGTACAGTGATTTTCAGCCCTGTGGGTGAAGTGCCTTCAGACGAGTGCATTCACACCACAAACGCAACATGAGCCAAAATTCGGACTGTACATTTTGAAGATTTCAATCCAAGATGGCCGCCTTCTGCTTTGTCATGGGGTGTGGCCATAATAATGTTTTTTACTTGTCTTGTCATGATCAACTTCTGTGTTAAATTTTATGATTCTACATGCAAATTTTTTTTGGTGTAATTCGTATTCCCTAATGTATTTTTGTGATGTTTGGGGGCGCTGACGAGCCATTTTATTTATTTATTGAAAATGGAAATAGCCAAAAGTTAGTGATCCGGACTCTTTAACACGTGGCCAAATTTCGTGACTTTTCGTCATTGTTCACTGGGTGAAAAATGGGTGAGTGCGTTAGGAGAAAAATAATACGCTGTGTAGAAAGTACAGAGGCAGATTCGAATGTACTGAATTAAAAGTAACAAGAGCTCCTCCAGCGGGGCAAAATACGCCCGTACTTTGAATTATTGTATATAGAATTAAGTTAGAATTTGTCAAACCTAGTTAAAGATGAATTGTTGGTGCAGTTTGGAAGTTTGACATTCCTAGGTGAGACGGTTGTCGAGTTAGAGTCCGTCTGTCTGTGGACAAGAAATTGTCCACAGACAGACGGACAGACGGACAGACAGACGGACGGATAATCAACAGGGAAATCTGGCTCTTGCAGTAGGAGTATGAGTATGACATCATCACATTCTAGAATCGGAATTCCACCAATCAGATTGCAGCAACAGAACTTAAAGACACTACAAAGCTTTAATGTGTCAAAGCTCAAAGAAGCAGAGAATGTGGGCTGTATTCTTCATCAAGTCTAGCTCTCTTTCTAGTGGTTGTCTCTCTGCCTTTCTCCTTCTCTCTGTATTCTTCATCAAGTCTAGCTCTCTTTCTAGTGGTTGTCTCTCTGCCTTTCTCCTTCTCTCTGTATTCTTCCTCACTTCTCTTCCTCTTTGAGCTTTGACACATTAAAGCTTTGAAGTGTCCACAAACGGACGGACAGACGGACGGACAGACAGACGAACGGACGGACAGCGCCATACCATAATACGTCTTACAACGTGCGTATAAAAACTAGGACATCCCCGGTTTTTTGTGGTTGGTAATAATAACATTGAAGTGAAACAAGTGCATAATTAAGGAAAATTGTTACTGAATTAAAATTAAATGAACATTGTTATGCAAAGACCATTCATGACTAACAGTGAGCTAGTATACACGTCACATTTTCTTTGTGTTTTGGTCGTTTTTAAGCAAATTTTTTGTATTTTATCTAAACAAATGACAATGTATGCCTGTCTTTACTGTTGGCAGGGATCAAACTGGTCAAAAATAGTGACACTTGAGACATTTCTTGCATAAAACTGGGACAAATCAGTGGTTTTGGATAAATCCTCTAGGACAGGGGACACAGGGCTCAAAACTGGGACTGTCCCGAGTAAATAGGCACGTCTGGTCACCCTATTTCTACCACTACTCCTGCAATCTGTATTTGGCTGTATTTGGACTACATCTCCCATTATCCCTTGTCACGAACGTCGCCACGCCCCCGCTGAAACCATGGAAACCGCTGAGTGGACGATGCAGAGCTGCGCATCTGCTCGCAGCTCCTTTACCTCTTGACTCCGTGAAGGCGAGACGAACTGTCCTGTGTCCGACTAAAACAACTTAATCTGTCTTTTACTGCAAGCCTTTAGTAGTTTTGCGCTTTTCTGTCCCGTAAAAGCTTTTGTTTTGACTGTTGCTTTGCTTTTGCTTTCGAGGTTAAATCGTGCAAGTGCGGCTAATCTGCATCTAGACTCGGATTTTCCTCGAAGTTAAGTGAATCAACCATGCTGGAGTCTATAAACGTGACAGGTAAGACTTTTAGTTTTATTTTAACACCGACAGAACCGTAATTATCGTTATTACAGACTAGCATTAGCATCCCATCCATTTGCACTTCAAAAGCACTTGTTATACTTCCATTATCCAGACCAGATTATTAGCGTAGTTGTAGTTATCATATAAATTAAACTAGCAACTCTTTTCTCAATCTTTCTACAACTTAAATTTACTCTACTATATCTGTTTTAAATGCATGTTGATTGAGTTTGAAAATTAGCTTTGTATTTCCAAGCAGTTAAAATGTGGCAATGCAATATCTGGCTAGTGTTGCAATATCTAGTGCTGCAATATCCGGTTAGTGTTAGTGCAATATCTGGCTAGTGTAGGTAAATACTGTAATATTTAATGTGATGGTTGAGCACTAAAATGATGACTGCTTGTTTGAAATAACACAATTTTACTTGAGTGCACTACTATTTAGACTTAAACAAACTTTATTCATCCACAAGGGACATTATTTGGACACACATCACAATATAATGTAATAACAAATATAAAAAAATATATAATTGTTGGTAATACATTCAAAATAAATAGCAAAAATAACAAGACCCAGGTGTCAGATAAGGCAGAATTATATAAATGTATATGTGCAAGTAAAAAAATAAATAAATAAATATAGTAATACACATTTCATCAGCTTTCAGTGTAGATAAGATAAGACCTATAGAAGTTTCAGTTGTGCATTTATTTAATTATATAGACTATGCGTTGATCACCTGGTGTATAAAATATTTTTTGAGATGGACAATAATAATTAATCATCATTTTATACATTTACAGACAAAATGTATGACGTGTGTAATTGTAAATGTGTGATTTGGTTAAAGTATTGTACAAAAGTGATTGAACTGTAGATAACTGAAATATCATTGTATACAGTATATTTTGTTTAAAAGAAAATAGTGCACTTTTATTTTTGTATTTTTATTAATTTATCAATTTATCAACTCACTAGCCCGATAGTCCACTATTACACATTATGATGAAACATTATTTATTTTTTCAATTCTTGTGGACTATTCAAACAACACACCTATGTTTGGTTTCCATCAGACGTAAATTAATTTCCTGGAGACTGATCCCAGCCTTAACTATAATTACTATTTGCCAAACCTTAACCTAAAACCTCAAACTTAACCTCAATGAGCCCATATTATAACTCTAAACTATGTCATTGGTGGATTATTGAAAGGTTTACAGGGTCTCCCTCAGGTTTTACCAGACTATGGAGTAAATATGTGACTTATTGCCTCTATTAATCAATAATGGACTAAATAAAGATCAAATAAAGTTACTTGTGTATATTTATGATAATACAACAACAAAACATTTTATGTTTAATGCAAATTTATTGCTCAGTTTGATTTAGACTCTGGGGGTCTTCTTGAATAATGGGAAACACTGACTTTACCACATGGGAACCTGCTTTTTGAGTATGAATTTGTGTGAAAATGTAATACAGTTTTATCCATCAAATACCTATTGTCGTTATATAACTGACTTATAGAACAATAATACATTGGCTTTATGTAGTCCTTTTCACTGGAACTCAAAGACGCTTATACAATAAAGTAACACAAAAATAAGGACAGGACAGACAAAAGAAGTAGATATATAGTTATTACTTTATTTCTAATTCTTGTTTTATTTTATTTAAACTCGTACTTACAATTTATATAATTATGCCTTTTGACACAAGTCTCTTGCGGTACTATTTATTTAGTATTTATTATTACCTTTTTTTTTTTTATATTGTGATGTCTGAGCTGCTGTGTAATAATAATGTAATAGTAATTTCCCTTGTGGATCAATAAAGTCTGTGTAAGTCTTAAGCTATAAGGTGTATAGGTATAGAAATTAGTGACTAGTTTTGGACACAAACTAAGAGGCTAACACACAATGTATCGTATAATCCCAGTATCAGTAGTCGTTTTTTATTACACTTCCTCTCTAATGCTATTCATTTGTAAACTGAGAATAGCTCTAATTTACCCCCACCCCGATAAGAGGATTAGTCTATCTCGCTAAAAGCCCTGCACCTGCTTTAGTTCTTGCCTGACCAGCCAGTCCGTTCCACATTCTGTTTGAATCCATTTGAGTCTAAAAACCTGTGAATATACAACATATTTTGGTTATATTTTTGGTACATCCCTCAAAAATCTTCCTATCATTCAGATCTATATAACTTCTTTTCCCTGAAAGGAGTAATAGTTTGGTGCATTGATTGTTGAGTAAAAATCCACTCTGTTTCTCAGTCCTTTATGGAGATTTTTCTACTTTTTTATGTGTAAGCAGCCATTCTGCCCTATAAATGCAGAACGCCGTCACATCATGTTTGGTCAAAAATGAGTTCATGTCATTTTGGGGGTATTTGAGACCTCCTTTATCGTGTGAATAAATACTGTGAGCCAATTTGATTGTTTTAATGAGAAAATAAAGGGCTATGACAACCGTAACATCCAAAACCATACGAGAAACCACGGCTTTGAAACTTTGAAGTCATTTTTCTCAGTTTAACACTCTGGCGAGGTAAGGTCTTTTGCCTTTATAGGGCAGCATTTTTGTTTGTGACGAGAACGAAGCATGCTCCTCTCTGATTGGTTAATCTGCCTGTCAGTCACACCCTCTGAAATCAGGGAGACAGGACACCGCTCCAGATCCACTCATTTTGTCAAAGCTTGTGGTTCTGGCCGGTCAGGTGATTAGTTTACCACTCTCCAACCTCTTCTTTTCTGTCTTTCTTAGATGTAGACTTGGACTTGGACTTGAACTTGGACTTAGAGAAATGTTATTGATCCACAAGTGAAATTGTTTGGACACAGTAGCTCACAGCATATTATAATAACAAAGATAAATGGTACAGTAAATTCTAAATAAGTAGCAGAAAAAGCAAGAGACTGATGTCAAATAAGGCATAGAAATATCATAATAAACAATATATAAGAGGTCATAAGGAAAACAGTGCAAACATGAAATTATGATTATCTGTTACATAAGGGTGAGTTATTGTACAGTTGTATGGAGCCTGAATGTAGTCCTTTCTTTCTTTCTATCTCTTTTTTCCTCTCTTTCAGAACGCCTCCACTGGCCTAAGGTGGAACTGTCCAAGAAGTCCATCCTCAACAGTGACAAGGCCGTGAGTCCAAGTCAGGTTTATCTGGACAAGTTCCCCGCAGATGTTCTCAAAGACCTCCTCACGATCCGATCTACCAGCTACAACGTCCTGCTCCACGCCGACGACGCAGAGAAAAAGAGTCCCAAACGCTCACCGCATCGAAAGAGGAAGTCAGTGAAGCAAAGTTTGTCGATAACCAAGAAAAAAACTGTTTCTAGAAGGAGTCAAGAAGGCAGCAAAGCATTTCAAAGTAACTATATATTTTCCAGCAGTACGTCCAGTCTGCTCAGGCCTGGCAAAAGTATGTCCGTAGTGGGGAGTACTTTCGGGCTAGTACCACGCACGTCGCTTCTCAGGAAAGCGTATATTCCCAGTCTAACGTCCACCAAGCTGCCCTACCTGAACAAACCAGTGAAGCTGGAGGAGGTGGAGGGTTCTAGAAAGTTCTGCATCCTGGCCGCGATCAAACCGACCAACGTGGAGCAGGAGAAGGCCAAGTTTTTCAAGTCCGATTTCGCCTACAACCCACAGTTCGAGTACAGTAACCCTCTGCCTCCGCTTCTGCTGGCCAAACATGGAACTGCGTCGGATCGTTTTTTGGCGCAGGTAAGACTGGTTATGGTTATGCAAATACTTGAGTAATACTTCAGTAAACCAAAGTATGCAGTGTTCTCTTTTATAAAACAGTTATAAAGTATAAAACAGTTAATTTACACTTAGACTTCGACAAACTTTATTGATAGGGAAATTATTTATATTATTATTTTAATAACAAAGAGAAAAATATAAATGGTAATATTAAAGACAAAAGACTGGTGTCAAATAAGGCATAATTATATAAATGTATAAGTAAAAATAAAATATAGAAAAATATGGTAATACAAATATATCCCCTCCTGTGGGCTCACCACCTGCAGAGGGGTTCATAGGGGGGGTCAGGTGCTATGAGTATTGGGCAGCACGCTGCCCCCGCGACCCAGCCGGATTAAGCGGGAGAAGATGGATGGATGGATGGAAATATATCTCTCAGCCTCCCAATATTTTTTTTCAGCACTGAGTAAACTGAAAAGTGTCTGAGCTTTATGTCTCAGCACTATGAGCAGCTTCGAGAACTGTACAGTATGTGATCAGCATAATGGATAATGGTAATTGATCATCAGGCTAATAATCACGTCAGCAATACTGTATGTATTTATGTATGTATATTTATTAACTTGAGTTTGGTTTGTGTGTTTAACAACAGGTTTAGAACTGGGATTGTGTTCACTACCTTGAAATTTTAACCATCTGAGCTAGAAAAGAACAGAGCTGAAATTCAGCTGAACAGAAACATAAATCTGATATCAATATTCTCAGCTATATACCGTACAAGATGTTGAATCTTAAACTTGTCCTTTTTCAGAAAGTAATGTTATATATTTAAATAATTTAAGTAAGGATTACCATAGTCTCAGTTTAAACCAGTGGGAAACACTGGGATGATCCTGGTTCAAATGAGTATCTAGTTTCAACAATATTTTGAATATCTATTGTGTGTAGAAGTTTTCAGCTTGTCCATGAAAGGGTGGAAGTAAAACGCTGGTGACCAACTGGACATCTTAAGCTGGAGAAGTTTATTTACCATCAATAATACAGGCCCGGGGGGACATGAAAAGTCAATATAGTCTGATTCCAAAAGTCAACATAGTCTGATTTTTGGGTGTTCAAACTCCTTTACTATGCTCCAAAGGAGGAGGTTTATAAAGTGTGTGGGGAGACTATGAAGGCCAGTAGACTCCAGTTAGACAGAAATATGCCAACATTTAGATAGTGGTGTGCCAATGGTCTGCCCACAGAAGATCATGGTGTAAGTATAGCTTTTGTGAGTCAATGTTAAACTGAGAAATGTAACTGGAGGATAAATGACTTAAATTCTCTTACAATTAGTAGTTAGGTATAGATATTTTATAGGGCCTTCCACTGGGGTTTTCTACTCTGGACTTACAGAAAAAAACACATCAGCAGGTAGATAAATAAAAGATAAAAATAATTATGATATGACCTCTGAGACTGTGTTATATAAGTGTTTCCTGTGTGGAAATGGTTGACTCTTTGATATGCAGATTTGTGCTGCACCCGGTGGAGTTGGATGTCTCTGGAAGGGGCAGTAAATGCTGCAGTGACAGGTCGTTCTTCACATGGGCCTCGTGAGTCTGCAGCTGAGCTGGCTCTGAGCTGCTCCTGCCGGCTCCTGTCCTGTCTGCTCCTGTCTGCTCTGAGGACAGAGACCTGCTGTAGTCTCACTTTACTGCCAGACTGAGCCTCAGAATGTAGGAAAACAAAACGCACATAGTCGTGTGTAGCAGCCGCTGAATACAGTACATAATGAGGATTCTGTTACAGACTGCACTGAATGTTTCCAGGCGCGTGGGTCCTTTTTAAGTCTGGTCTTAGTTTTCAGTTAGAATCAGTTATGTTTAGATAAAGCTGGTCAAATTTTAACAGTGGAAGGTGGAAGTTGATATTTAATATAACTCATCCTGGCTCTCACAAGCCCTTTGACACTCACAGGTCTAAACCAGATAGAGGTTTGAGAAGCTCCAGAGGCAGGTGATCCTGGGCTATGGTAGCTGATACCGAGAGCAATTACTTTTACACAAATATAACTCTAACATAGAGGCTAATGAGGCTCATGTTACACCGTGTCCCAGGTGTCACTCCTGTACTTCTGTGAAACGGTTTGAGTTACAGCGATGAGCTGTGAGGAGCTTACTTTATTATTAACAAACATGATCTTTAATTTGTGAAAATAAATAACCAATGGTGTTAGGGCAGTGAAAAAAACTCATTCTTTTTAAGTCAGGAAAAGGCTTGACAGTTATTTCATATCAATGAGTGACTGGTAAAAATCTGAAAACTATTAATGCATGTGTGTATTTACATGCCTAAAAGAATCTGAGCAATCTCATGTGTCTCTCAATATGTTAATAAGAGTTTTTCACAACTCTCGTCACAGCAACGCTAATAACTAGCATCCTAACCATGCACATCCTGTTTGTCTGAATATTATACACTTTATAATTAGATGAAGTTTGTACACAATTGTTTTATTTTGACCTCAAGCAATGCGTTTATAATTTAATCTGTACTATGCCAAGACAAATTCTGCTCAAATAGATGTTCAAAAAGTGGGTACTTGCCTTATATTACACTGTTTACTGATCTATGTAGGTTCTGTTCTTCTCTCAAACAGAAAACACTCTGTTCCACCTTGTGATGTCATGTTGTAATACAGGAAGTGCTCCACTGTGTTCTTATACTCCACACACCTTCACTAGAATCATTTGGATAATATTTCAGCCCAGGGATTGTTCATCTCTACTGAACAAAAGGTAAAATGTAGCTGTTAACTTGAAAAATATCACTTCATGACATCACAAGGTGGAACAGAGCATTTTTAGCTTTGGCATTAGCTTTAGCCTTTTTAGCTTTGGAGATGTCGACTAATACTGCAGGGTTACTCAAATGTGTGTGAATGAAACACAACTCCGGGTATGTTTTTGATGAAGAAACAACATTTATTTATTTGTTTAGTTTTGGTTTTAACCTTTATTTAACCAGGAAGACATTACTATTCTCTTTTTCAGCGGAGTCCTGGCCAAGACAGTGACGCAACAGCACAATTCAGAATATTATAGGACACATTTCAAGCAACAATTTCACAAGACTATTTAAAACATTTCCAAACCACGGATTTCATTTCCAAACCTTTGAGCAATAATTTGAACTGTCCTATTGGAAGCCGTTCTTTTCATTTTCAGTCTTTTTGTAATATTCTAACACGGTTTAAAGCACAAAGGAGTACATTTTGCGGAATATAGGACCTTTAAAATCCATAAACGTTTAACCATGACCTTAAATCAAATCAGTTGGATGTAGGACACGTGTTTTCAGTCATTATTCAGTAGATGTGGCTCAGTAACATTAGTACACAGCAGTACACAGCAGAAGTACACACTAGACGTACACGCTTGTAGTACACGGATAGGGCCAGGTGAGGAGTGAGCTGGAACAAGAGCAGTAAAGCGATCTTCCCCCGGTTATCTCAGAGCTGTCCTACTTCAGTGCAGTTTCCCTGTCACAATTACACCTCATAAATACTGTACATGCACACGACTCACTTTATAACAGAAAGACGACAGCTCTGACGTGCAAAGTGCTGCTCAATATTTTAAAAAGCCCTTACTGTTCCATTCCCATAATCTGAAACGGGTAAGCCCGGCAATTAAAAAGCTGTTGTTGCAAATGGTATTGTTGTAAGGGCAAAATGGGGTCTGCGCGGGGTCAAAAGTATCGAAAATCTGATACTAATCCATACTAAAAGTAATATTGAACCTAGATACGCATTTCAATATTTTAAAAACTCAATGCTGCCCCATTTCCTAATGAGTAAATCCAGCTATTAAAAATCTGTTGCTACAAATGACATTGTTGTAAGTGCAAAATGGGGTCTGTGTGGGGTCAAAAGTTTGGAAAATCAACACTAAAACTAGAATTGAAACTTGATACTCATTTGAGCAGCTATTGAATCTATTGGTACCAAAAAAGTCACATTCACAGAACAGAAACGAATGTTTTGTAAATCCTTAAATTTCAACTTAATGTGATATTAGGGGTGTAAGAAAAATTGATTCAATGATATATCGCGATACTTCATTGCATGATTCTCGCATCGATTCAAAATGCATCCGAATCGATTTTTTAAAGTCATGTTCTTCATAAAAAAAAGTTTAATTTACTGTTCTGATAATTCAAAAATTAAACTAAATAACAATTTTGGTCTCATGAAGGTGCACTCGACCATAAGATTACATAATACATAATTGTTAATAAATCACAATATATCGTCCCGTGTTTTAGTATTGGATACATCAGGATATATTGAATCGTAACAGTGATATCGTGATATGTATCGTATCATTAGATTAATGACAGTGCACACCCCTATGTTCTATGAAGACTTTTTGAAGACTTTTTCCTGTTCAATAGATATAATAATGTGTTTGCCGTTAGTGTATTCCGTATGTATTTATAAAACTACAACTTCCAATTCAACGTCTGATTTTGTAGAAATTTAAAGGTGCATCATGTAACTTTTTCGTTTGTGCAGGCGGTGCACATCATGGAGGTGGCTCTGCAGAGGTACGGCAGCTACGAGCGCTTTGAGCAGGTCACAGGAGGCAGTCTGCTGAGCAAGAGCCGCATCTGGACCAGCGTCAAGAAATACATGGAGAAGGAGGGCTGTGTGGGGGAGGTGAGGCTATCCACCTGTTCTCCACTTTGACTTAAACTTAGACAAACTTTATTGATCCACAAGGGACATTTTTGGACACAGTTGCTCACAAATCACAATATATTATAATAAGAAAGACCAAAAATACAGGGTGTCCCCAAAAATTTGACATTTTAATTTTGACAATTCTAACCCTAACCCATAACCTCAAATTTTCACAGAATGTACAGACACAGATCAAGATTTTATGCTGAATGTTTTATTTTTGTTCTGTTTTCAGGTTGAGCCGTTCACTCCCGTTCACTTCTCTTCTGATACTGATGTTGGTCTACCAGATCGTTTAGCCTTACATAAGCACCTTCCTCTTTACATTTTTGGTGCAAAGTCCAAATTTGTTTGCGAGTTGGTGAATTTTTTCCAAATTTTGCATTGAAGGCTGCACAGTCTAGGGTGACGCAAAATGACTTCTCTTTGGGAGTGAACGGCTCAACCTGAAAACTGAACAAAAATAACATTCAGTAACACTGAATATAAAATCTTGATCTGTTGCTATACATTCTGTAAAAATTTGAGATTATTTTAACAAGAATTACCAAAATTTGTGGCCTGTAAAAATTTTTGGGACACCCTGTATCATAAAAAGTACTAATACATTCAAAATAAGTAGGAAAAATAGCAAGAGATGGTAGACTGTTCTTGAGGGCTCACAGAGGGTGACCACTGTGGCTATATGAAGAGAAAATAGTTAAATTGGAAATAGGATTTAAAATAAACATTTGTGTCATTTGTGCAGATTAGATTGGTGGATTTAGTTATTTCAAGCTTTTTTTATTTGCTAATGTAAAAACAAAACTGTACTTGGATTAATACAAAATATATCCACTGGCAAATGCTTAAAATAATAACTCCAATTATCCAAAACTACGTAAATATACATAATGGCTCGAACTCAGATTTTAAATTGAAGTGATTTGAACTAAGTGTTTGTGGTTGTGCACTGTGAACCCTTGTGGATTAAATGACAAAGTAAAGCATCACTCTTTCACTGGAGTTTGTTCGTGCAGCAGAAGAGAAGAGTTTTATGTAACCAACACAACAAAGCTTACATCACAGAGTTAAGGACGTGTCACTGAGCACACTTCACCACACTTAGGCACTGTCACTGAGAAAGGCCACTCCAGCGTCTCACTCCAAACACTGTAACTGCACCGTTTTACTTTGTATAGGCGCAGGGTACGAAACAACTGAACAGCTATTTTTACTCATAATGTCTGTTTTTATAAGGTTTTGGTTCTCACTCCACATTTTTAACACATCCAAGACCATTAAAACGGTTACGCCTGGCCACTTAGTCCTTGCTTTCACTGAAATGTTGAACCATAGCGGAGGAATAACTGCTCTTTTTTTCTGTCACTGGCTCCCAGCAACATGTCTTATAAAATATTATGATGGCAATGTCCCATTTTATCTTTAACAGCCTACAATATACAATATGAAGTACAATTTAGAAGGAATCACAGTTAGCTATAGGGTTTTTAATATTGAATTCACTTTGAACAAATATAAAACTCCCACGCATTTCAGTACATGTTTGTAGATGTAAACTAGTGTTCGCAGCCTCTGTACAGACTCCATGGAGGTGGGTGACTGTTGTCTGCATAGAATCAGATTTTGCTATACCTATACTGTAAAATGCAGCATTTGTGATATTTATATCTATATCTGTTTTGATTAAAGGTGCATTGTGCAACTTTTCAGGTGGAGGGTCCATCACCAGCTTGTTTACAGTACATGGAGATACTTTATCTGGAATGTTCCACAGTAGAGATTAAAGCTAGTTCTATGGAGCGCTAACAATATTCACAGAGAATTATTGTATTTTTGAGCAATAGAAACACTGATAATGAATAAAGTGATAAATGACAGGATTTTAAAACTTTTATCAGGTTATTCATCCTGTTTTCAGATTTATTATCTATTTACTAGACCACAGGCTGCTTAATTTTAGTCTACAGGTAGTTTATTTTAAGATAACTTGTCCAGTAAAATGATCTTGCTCCATGGACAGATAATTTCACTACTTAAAGTCATTACTGATAGATTTAGAGACAAGCAGGTGATGTACCCTCCACTTGAAAACTCTTTCCTACCACTAAAATAGTGTTTCATGTACATATATAATTATACGTATATGTCTTCTCCCTGTGTGTACGTGTTTGCGGTTCAGATCGTGGTGCAGGTGACAGATGACCTCCTCTCCAGAGCCTCCATGACAGTGGTGAACAGCAGACCCACTCTCACCATCAACACGGCCACAGCCCGAGAGCACTGGCTCGAGGGGATGCTCAGACACGAGATCGGTACGTACGCAACTACTCACAACTCAAGCTGTTTAAAGCACACAGGCTTTTGTTAGAGCGTTTCCGTTTTGTATTCTGTTTTTGTAGCTTGACATGGTAAAAAATAAGTTAAATAAGTTACCCAAGTTAGTCTTTTTAGGGTCATTTTTTACGCCCAATCTCGGCCCACTGCAGATGCAGACTGTGATGCCAGATAATGTATTTTCTCCAACATCTTCTGGACGTCCAGTATTGACGTTCCCAGGACTTCCGAGTGAGGGCTAATTCTAGTCCAAATGAGTTTCATTGTCGATGTCTTTTCTATGTTAAATAAAAAAAATTAAAAAAAGTAAAACATTTCAAAAAGGAAACGCACATGCAACGGTATTCATCAGTGGGAGCTGGAAGCTCACCATCAACCATTGGATCTGACCTCAGTGGATCTGACCGCTCAACCAATGGTGGTTATGTCGAGAGCACGGTGGCTGAGTGGCAACACTCAGGCCTCACAGCAAGAAGGTTGCGGGTTCGATCCCCGATCCCACACACCTTTCTGTGTGGAGTTTGCATGTTCCTCCGCGTGTCTGGATGGGTTTCCTCCGGGTGCTCCGGTTTCCCCCATCAACCTAAAACATGCCCGCACCTCTATGAACTAACATCAAGGACCATGTTGTCCACCCTCCTGTGGGCTCACCACCTGCAGAGGGGTTCATAGGGGGGGTCAGGTGCTATGAGTATTGGGCAGCATGCTGCCCCCGCGACCCAGCCGGATTAAGCGGGTATTTTAATTTTAATAATTAAGTGGGTATTTTAATCTATTGTTTCTACAGACATCCACAGCTGAGATCTTAAGGCTAAAACTGCAGATTAATTGTTTTGGGGCCTTTCTTGTCTCAGAATCCATATCTGACCCAGTCTAATGATACTGGTTCGTATATGGACAATAGTTTCCCTACAACCCTGCTACTAACCTTTTCATATTAGTAGCAGGGTTTAACCGTGGACAGTACATGGTCCAGAGTTGGCAAATTCAGTGGACTGACTTACTTCTTCCAGGTAAGACCATCCACTTCATAACCAACTATTTACCCACCCCACCCCCCACCGCCAACCTTAAACCTTAAGTCCCTGAGACCCAGTCTGTAGTCCTTGTCAGTCGTAGTTGTAGTCGTGGTCCGGCCCCTTTGACTCTGTAGTCTGTAGTCCCTGGTTCGGCCACTCTGCCTCTGTAGTCTATAGTTCCTGATCCAGACTCTCTGCCTCCACAATCTGGGTGTGGGTGATTGTTTAATCAGACGCCGGGGCCTCTCCGTGCACCCGGATACTGTAGAGGCAGGTGTAGTCTTTCTTGTCATAATTACTGTCAGTAAAGATGCGGATGTGCTGGAAGGTTTCCGTGTGGACGTGGGGCAAGGCAAAAGTCTGGAACGCGGGTCCTCTCTGGTCATAGGTGAAGGAGCCCAAAAGTTTCTCCTCACCGTTCATCAAGTTCAATCCCTGAGGACATAAGAGACATACATTTGTTATGGACATGGATTTAAGACGGTTTCAGGTGGTTGTGGGTTAAAATACGGTTTTAGCTACCACTTAATAATAACTACATGCTACAACTCCTATGTGGATATGGTACATAAAAATATTGCATGGCATAATATGAGCATTTTTGGAAGAAGTTGGGTCCAAAATCACCCCATATGAAACGTGTGGGTTTAATGCTACATGTCTGTATGAATGACCAGTGCCACCACATAAATTGCCAACTACATTCCAGTTTTTGTTTTGTGAGAATTGGTTCAGTGTTTGCAGAAAATATGGGACCTAAGTTATTTTTGCTTCTCATATTTAAACTCCAAGGGCCCTATGAGTTTGTAGTTGTGTAAGTAGAATCTATGGTGAATGTTTGTTGGTGAAGGCCAGTCTAACTTACATAAATCGTCATGTCTCTGGGTGCGCTGGAGGTGTCTCTGTTCGGGGCCTGGACCTTGCCGATGTGTCCGATGGTGATGTGGCTGACCCTGGTAGACTTAGACAGCTGGATGGTCACATGACCTCTGTCCCCCGCCATGGGCCAGCACTTGGTGGGGACCAGCTGGGAGTAGGGCTGAGGGAGGCAAGGAACACCGACAGGAAAATGGCAATGAGAGACATATTTAGTGATTTGTGTTTGAAATGATTACTCTATCTCATTACACAAATGTTTTCAAAAGTATTATTCATTACTTTCTGTCCAGAATGATGTATGTGCTCATTTGTTCATGTAACCATCTGCCTATACTAGCCAAATCTGTCTTTTAAAATCATTGGCCATGACATGTTTTTCAACCACAAAGAACTTAATTCATAAAATAATGAAGAGATGCTGCAGTGTTGATGTGTAGACTTACCTTTAACATTCACTGTAGTTTTGGACACCACCACGAGTTAAACTAGTTTATTCAATCCAGAGGCTGGTGCGTCTCTGAGGACAGACCCGCGATCGCCGCTGCACCTTTACACAAAACACAACGAGTTACTGTTAGGTTCACATCACACAGGAGCTATTCTGTGTGTTACTCCAGGTTTTAATAGTTTAATATGGTAATAATGCATATAAACTGGTGCTGTACCATCATCTCTGTTGGCGAAGTTGTATCTGAAGTCGGCCTCCTTCGAAAGCAGCCTTGAGTAGGAATTCAGTTCTGAAGTGTGGTACATGTGACCTGTCAACATCAAATACACAAATACAATTCATTTAGATCAGGGTTCAAATAAAGCAGTATAAGTGTATTGTTGAATCACACAATCACACAGTATTGTTGCTTCATCCACAATCTGTTGAGACTAGGACAGCATTCACACTTGTCTGGTTGTGGTTTGATCTTAGTCCTGGTATAGACTTGGTTTGGTCCTGTTCTAATCCTGGTTTAGTCCTGATCTTTTCCCTGTTTAAGTCCTAATTTAGGTGTTGTGTGCAAATGTGAATGCTGAATTAATCTACAAATGCTGATTTAATTTTTTGATGGTTAGATAATAAGTCAAATTTATGTGAAAAGTAGCCATGCAGTGTACATCCTTTGCAATAAATATGATATAGCCAGGTTAATTACAGACAGAACATGTGACAACAAACTAAAACTTCAAACCTTTGACTTACCAAAAATCACCATAGCAGCAACATGGTTAAAGGTAGAGTCATTTTCAATAATGTTCTCCATGATGGCCCATCTTTTAGAGGTCTATGGTCCTCCTCCACCTCCGATTCGTTGGACCATCTCCCATCATGGAAGTTCTGCCGTCGCTTGTTGAAAATCCTACAACACAACTTTAAGTAAATGAGTAAATAGATAAGTGACACTATATGAGGCCTGTGCAGTGAGGGGCTGTATTTACTTGGATGGGGTTTCTTTGTAGCAAATGCCTGGGAATCCGTCCGGTCTGTAGTAGCCGTTCTCTTGGAGGCGCATACTCCTCCTCGGCTCTGGAATCAGAAAACACTTTTAACATGAGCACAATGCAGTTTTACCTAAGCAACTAACAACTTGTGAACCAAATTTTGAAGGAAATCAAAACTACAGAGATTGAAAACCACTTTTTAGATGGTATAACAAGATAGTATTGAAACAGTGAGGATTTCAGGATGCAAACTACACATTTATTAGAACTGATTATGTGTTTTAAAGATATTCACGTTTCTCCGCAGTTTAAAGGTTTGTTTCATGAATTATTTGGGTAGAACAGGACCACGCCAAGTCTACATCAGGCTAAAACATAATATTTCTGCCTGCTGTCTCTCAACGTGGTGGATTTTTAGTAAATTCCCAAGCTCTATTACCAACGGTACAAGGTCGAATTTAACTAATAACAAATGGCAGGAGATGTAAAGACGTGGCCAGATCAGAAACCAGGTTCATGTGTGTACAGTTGTGTGCAGTTGTGCAGTTTTTACATCATATGGAATGCATTCTGATTGGTCGATGAAACCCTCCATTAAAATGTATGGGGGATCAGTTTGTATTGATTTAAATGTTTAGTATTTGGACTGAACTTAGTGTGAAAAATCAAATGCCCAAAACTATAATTTTATTGACTTTTCTAACCATGCACCATCATTGAAAATCTTTACTTTTCACAGTATGGTCTAGGAATGTGGAACTTTGTATACTTAATGGGCTGGACAAAACAGGAACCAGACCAGAATCAGGTCAGACCCTGGGAGTAGACACTGCACAATCTATAGTTTGTATATTTGATATATATGGAAGTATGTGCATTACATTTTAAACATTTAGGCTAGTCTATGATATCCAAATAATACAAAATCTTACCAAATAAGGACGAGATGACATCCTCTGGGGACACATTTTAATAACTGTGATATTTATAATGTCTAACTGATTGACAGTACTTCTCAGGAACGTTCATTCTTACAGTATAATGTAGTTAAATACTATATTCACCCGCAGTAAAACTATTGTTTAAGACTATAGTTGTTAAAGACTAAAATCCACTCCAAAACATACAGCCCATCCGTGCCCGCCACCGACAAGGACCACGGACAGCGACAGAAGCCCCGCAGCCTGTTTCCCCCGTCATCCCCACACCGCCACCACATCCACAAACCCACGGAGGAGTGTACAACACAGCAGGATATATTCTAGTTATTACCAAATAATTAACAATAGTGACGATGTAGCCACAACATTAAAATAAATCTGAGAAATAGTGATATCAACTGAACCATGTCAAACTGCTTCTCTTAGATTTAACATGAAGAGTTTCTTTTATTTTATGTTTTAAGTTTCCCAAAACTCTACTCATTAAGTGTATTTACATGGATACCACCTGCAGGAAGTGTTGTACATCCAAAATTTAAGACACATATTTGTATTTTTGTCTTGATCAAAAAAGTCAGTGATGCTCACAACCCAGCTCGCATTAGGTTGCCATGGGAACAAGCCAAAAAACTGTCCTTGCCAATGGGACGTCCATATACAAACTTTGGCATGATATTGTGACCATGCCCCTTTACAAACCAGAAATCCGCCATCTTGGCTTTCTTTTTAAAAATAAACACGTGTCAAAATTTAGAAAAATGGCAGGGTTAGGTTAGGAGTTAAGTTGGGTCTATGGTTAGGATTACAACTAGAGTTTGGTTTAAGTTTAGGGTTACATTTAGGTTTAGGCCTAGGGTTGGTGCAAGTGGTTAGAGTTGTGGTTGGGGTTTATGGTTATTAGGGTTAGGTGGGGTATGGCGTTTGCGGGGCGTGATGTACGTGCGCACAAGTGCCGATCATTGCCACTTGCGGCTATATTTTACTCTTTGTTATTGTAATATATTGTGATGTGTGAGCTACTGTGTGATACACATTTCCCGTGTGTATCACAGCTTAAGTCTAAGTCTAAGTCTGGTGTCAGTCAGAAAACTACGCTAAAACGTACCGTTTCTTCTCACAGTAAATGTATCTGAGTAAACTCCTCTTTTTTCACAGGGACTCATTACTTCCGTGGCCTGAACAACGTGCACCAGCCGTGGAGCACCAGCTCAGGGCGGAGGAGGCACAATCTGAGACCCCTGAACCCCACAGAGGAGGGCCTGGCCAGTATCCACAGTGTTCTGTACAGAAAGGACCCCACCCTCTGGAGAGCCGCCCTGCTCTACTACACCGTGTACCAGGCCAGCAGCATGTCCTTCTGCCAGCTCTTCCACTGCCTGGGACGCTTCCTGCAGGACCCCCACACCCGCTGGGACTTCTGCATCAGGGCCAAGAGGGGCCAGAGGGACACCGAACTGCCCGGTGAGACATGAATATATGATAAAGCATAATAACACGTGTTGTGTTCACAGGTGTAGGACAGGGTCTATATCACTCTGTGGGAGATTTACAGTTATTGAAAAAGTTGTGCTGGCAGAGGTGACATTGAACTTAGTGTGAGTTTTAGCTTCACGTGGATTGTTGTATAGGCTCTACTAAAAATAGTGATGCTTATGAACCTAACTTATCATCAACTCTTTTTGTTAGATTCTGTACCTAGAAAGCATTTTGTTGCAAAGGAAAGGTAAACAAAGAAGATTAAATTATTCAAACTTTAAGAGAAGGGAGTTATTATTGAATCCACTGAAGACAGACAGACATAAATATATTATCGCTTACATTTTATTTAGTTATATAAGACACAGGACTGTATGTGAGTGAGTTACATTGTATTTTGCTTTATGCATCAGTTAGTAAATCGCTGAGATCAGTGGATGGACTGTTACATAACTGGTATTATACTGTATATTCTCTAGATCAGTGCTTCTCCACTGTGGCCTGGAGCCCCCTGGGGGGCCTCAGAGGCACTGCAGGAGGGGAGAATCCTCTGAGGCCTCAGAAGCGAAACTCTTGAAATAATTTATAAGAATAAAATGTATTTGTGTAATTCACTTCTAAAAATCAATATTAAACCCATTTACAATACTATTTGTACTATTTTACATGTGAATCTGTGAGGAAAAGCATTGAATATTCCTTTCAATAGGAGGGCTGTTGCTCTGCAGACTTTGCTTCATTTAACTGTAATGTGTGCATGTAAAATGATTACCATATTTCTTTATTCATTTGTTTTGCAGGTTGTTTCAGTAAGGACCAGGTGTATCTGGACGGCATCTTGAAGATCCTTCGATACAGAGACAAGATCGACTTTCCTCTGCTCATGTCTCTGGGGAAGGTGAGGCTGTCACAGTTTAGACTGAAACTTACACAAAATGGTTAAAACGAATACATTGTGTCCATATAAAAGTATTGTTTGTTTATTTGTTTATTTGGATGGGACAGTGCATATTTATGAACATACAATTTGTATGAAATCACACATATTGATGTAAATACGCCGGATTTAGCACAGGTGCTAATTTCCATCCGTAGTCCCATATATAAAATATATAAAATACACATAAAACAGACATTTGACAGACTCGACAAATATAACTAACAATATGCATAATACACAGTATAGTGCAGTACAATAAACATAGCTATCATGACCTAAAGTGCTGTTGCTGTTGTATTCTGTAACGAACTAAGCTGTATCCTGCATTAGCCAACAAATTTTCAGTCACTCTCACCTTTTTCTTGAAAACCAAACGCCTAAACAGAACCACGAAATTCATCACAGGTGCTTGAAAATGTGTTACTTAAATTAATTTTGTATTTTTTCAGACCATCTACAACTTATCAGGCGGTGTTTGCTAATGCATGCGATGTGTCACCATGGTAACTTAAACCCCCAGCATCATATCACTGCAAAGTATAAATGTATAAACTACGTAGATGCCAACTTTTCCCATTCAAAAACATAACTGCCCTCTCCTTCCCATCTTGCTTCATTTGCATATCTTTGCTCTTACTTCTTTTGCAACCTTCTGTATTCCCTGAGGCCTGAATTAAATATACTGGGAGGAAAAATGTACCTCATACAACCTAAGCAAAAAGCAGCACCCGGAAAAGCCTGGAAGGACTAAAACGCTCATTCATGCACTGCAGCAGAAGTGACGGAAGAAGTGACGGAAGAAGTGACGTCACAGTGGGGTTTAGCTTGGCTGGCAGAGAGAAAAATGGGTCAGCACTCTCGCCTCACAACAGCAAGGTCCCATGTTTGAAAGTTGCTTGAGTTCTCCAGGTTATAGAATTCAATCATGTTTTAGTCATTTCACGGAGAATCGCTGTAAATGAAATAACCAAACTGAAAATGAGGAGCTTTAGTATTTGTTTAGGATTCATTGGAGCTTAATCTTAAAGAGACACTAAACACCAAAATCACTTTTTTCTACTGATCAGCTGTGTAAATGGGTCTAAAATAGAATGTATACCTATCCCTGGCCTTATGTTATCATCCATCCATTTTCTTCTGCTTATCCGGGGCCGGGTCATGGGTGCAGCAGACTAAGCAGGGACTCAGACTTCCCTCACCCCAGACACTTCCCCCAGCTCCTCCAGAGGGATCCCTAGGTGTTCCCAGGCCAGCCCAGAGTCATATATAGTCCCTCCAGTGTGTCCTGGGTCTTCCCTGGGGTCTCCTTCTGGTGGGACATGCCTGGAACACCTCCTGAGGGAGGCGTCCAGGAGGCATCCGGAACAGATGCCCTCCCCTCAGCTGCTCCTCTTGACGTGGAGGAGCAGCGGCTCTACTCCGAGCTCCTTCTGTGTGACTGAGCTCCTCACCCTATCTCTAAGGGAGCGCCCAGCCACTCTGCGGAGGAAACTCATTTCGGCCGCTTGTATCGGCGATCTCGTCCTTTCGGTCACTACCCAGAGCTTATGACCATAGGTGAGGAGAGGAACGTAGACTGAGGTAAATTGAGAGCTTTGCCTTTTGGCTCAGATCCCTCTTCACCACAATGGTACAATACATCTGCGATGCCCCGCCGTGTATGGAGAAAAGGGAAATGATCCGAACACAGATGTCCGCTCTGTTTCAAAGTCAGAGCATACCGATCCGCGCCGTGTTGGATTGTTGTGGCTGTCGGTCAGCTGTCAGTCATCACTCCAGAGCCCGCCCCACTTCCCCACACTTCCGAATTGTAGAGAGGTCGGCCTGCTTATAGTAGAATGCATATTTTTCAAGTATTATTTTATTGTAAAAACATCTGTACACTTGTGCTGGGCTTGTACTGGAAAAGTTGCATAGTGTACCTTTAAGTCAGTTATGCCAATGTGTTGGAATATTGCTACCACGTTTTAGTAGTATTATTTAGTACTATTGTAGAAAAAGCGTTATTGCAATGTTTTTCGTTTCATGTGGATTGGCCCAGTGTTGATTACAGATATATTAACCATAAACCAGATCAAAGCACCTGTATTTTGACAGTTAAAGTCACAATATGTAACTTTTTGGCCAAAAAACTTTTTGGCTGTGTTTATTGCACTGAAAAATGTGCATCCAGTGAGTGGGCTTGCATCTCCACAAACCTGACGCATATTTGACCTGTTTTCCATAGAAATGTTGTTCCTTTGGCTTTCATATATCTCTGTCTGTGGAGAATGTTCTGAAGTATGGTTTTATTGTTTTTCATACAGGTAACGCGGCATTAAACTGCAGAATTCTGACAATTTTCTTCTTACTTCTTCTTCTTTCTATATATTTTCAGGTGGCCTTCGAGGACGTGGACAGACTTAGACCTCTGGCTCAGATGGACCACATTCGGATCCCCCACTTCATGCAGGACCAGTCCAAGTATCAGGAGCAGCTGATCAAGATCATGGCGGTCAACCAGCTCACAGATGAAGAGCTCAGGACCCTGATCTAATTCATCCTCCACCTAAATCCACAATTAAAACACACAAAACTAGGGCTGCAGCTATCGATTATTACAGTAATCGATTATTCTGTTGATTATTTTGTTCGAATAATCGAGTAATTGTTTGTTATTGTCGCGTCTACTTTGCACATTAAGTCCACACCACCTGCACTGACAGATACACGTGTTTCGGACATGAAAAACTTAATTATCGCTGGGCTAAGGTTGACTTACCTCACGGTTTCTTTTCCACTTGATGTAATGTACGGGGCTTTCTGTTTACATGTTGTAGCATCAGTGTTGAGAAGGTGACTTTTAAAATGTAATCCCCTACAGATTAGATTACAGACCCCAAAATGTAGTTTGTGACATAATCAATTAAATTACTTAAAGTAAATAACGTAATCTGAATACTTTGGATTACTTGATATTGTCATGATTTTTAAAACTACATAAATGTAGCAACCAACTCCTGCAAATTCTTGTTTAGTTTTAGACCTGGATTAGTTCTGGTTTTAGATCTGTTTTAGTCCTGGTTTTAGATCTGGTTTAGACCTGCTTTAGACCTGGTTTAGTCCTGGTGTGAGTTCTGGCGCGGTCCACAGAGTGTATGCGACAAGACACAATCCACGCGCAGAGTGCGCTGCGTAAGGAAGATGCGGAGCGCGCGGCGTACTGAAAATGCGGGGTGCGCGGCAAACCGGACCGTACCGCGCACGAGGAGGTTATGCTCTTATTATACATCCATTATACATCCATGGGCACCGCGCTGTTGTGTGTACAGTGAAGTGCAGTGGTCGTGCGGAAACTTTACCTCTACCACAAAAGGTTCCGGCCATCGCCGAGCGTATGAAAATAAAACGAAGCATCGAGGCAAAAAAAAAATAATCAATGCATTTTTCTAATCGATTTAATCGATTAACTCGATGAATCGTTTCAGCCCTACACAAAACACACACTGCCAGCCCCAGCATCACTACAGCAGTGTGGGTAGAATCAGTTTAGTGCATGTTAATAAAATAATATGTATGTATGTCTTTATGTGCCAAATATGAGAAGGAACGCTTTGGAGTTGAGACCTCATTTGAGTTATTTTTATATTACGTTTGTGCCAGTTATAACAAGAAATTAAATCAAGTTTTAGAGGCTCCACAAAAAGGTATGATATAAAACAGGTAGGTCTGTTGCTAAAGTGCATATATTTTCTTGTATACCTAGTTAACTGATTATTTAAATCTGCACTATGTAACTTTTCAGTTCTTTTCTACTGCAAAATACCTGTGGAAAAGTGTTGTATATTTTTGAGCAGCTTCATAAATCTGCCCCAACACCAAATCTTCATCCAACAAGGTCGACAAAGAACAGCTTCTGTCCATGAAGAATTTATCCACAACTATCAAGGGAAGAAAGACGAAAACTTGAAGATGAACAATGACGAGCATTAGTGAACTACTGAGCAAAACTAATGTTATAGTCATGAATAAAATATAAATAACTGGTTCACTCACACTGATTATAGAATTAAAATTAACTCCTGTGGGCTCACCACCTGCAGAGGGGTTCATAGGGGGCTCAGGTGCTATGAGGATTGGGCATCAAGATGCCCCCGCGACCCAGCCGGATTAAGCGGGAGAAGATGGATGGATGAGAGATTTGTGCAGTTTAAATGTTATACATGTTCACAGATTAAATGGCGACCATTTAAACTGCACAAATCTCTCAGTCTGTGCTAATATAGACATCATAAAATCGATTTTTTATTTTAATTCAGTATCAGTCTGAGTGAACAAGTTATTTATGTTTTATTCATGACATTAATGTTGTTCGCCTTAAGTTTTCGTCTTTCTTCCCTTGATCGTTGTGGATAAATTCTCCATGGACAGAATATGTTCTTTGTCGACCTTGCACATCGGAGGCTTTGTTGCATATTTTGGACAACAAAAATATTAATAAATAAATATAAATAAATATTAAAACATTTTATATGAATGTTAGAAGATTACCGTTATCTACAAATTTAGAATTACACTTAAAAATGAACAAACTAAAATAAAAATACATATTGTAATTAAATACTCATTATTTATTTTCCAAAGTTCCAGGAGCCACAACAGGAGGATGAAAGAGCCACATACCGATCTGGAGCCGCCTGTTGCCGACCCCTGATCAGAAAATACCGTAATATTGGACCTTTAACTTAGATTCCCCATAGTAATCTTACCTTTCAAGACTAAGTGTTCTTACCTACTTTAATTACAGTGACTTTTTGCACTAAAATGTGATCATGACACGTACTTTACCCAAACATTAGCAATATAATAATGTTTTATAAGACTGACTGTGTTTGTAATATAATATAATGTAATAATAGTCGACTTTATTGGCAGAATAAGTACTATGAAGTCTATGGACACTGATTTAAAGCATAGAAACTGTAAGTAAAGGTGCATTGTCTAAATTTTCTGGTGGAGGGTCCGTCACCCGCTTGTTTTTATGGATATGTCAGTGCTCTGCCTGGAATGTTCCACATTAAACAGCTTTACTTTACATTTTTTTCCATTACAGGTGGTTTTACATCTCAGAAATACACAGATCTGACATGTAACTTGGTGTGGTTTTGTCTCCATGATGATTCCAGACAAACTAATAACATTTGCATGGAGAAAAGCATTTGACAAACCATCCACCGTAAAAGTTATACAGTGCAGGTTTAAATATTGCACTTTTTCTTACCCTGTTTATGATCTCCAAGATGCACTGACCGGGGCATTATTTGAGTATAGAGTAAACAGCACTGATTCTTAAAACTGTGATGTGATGTTATGTTTAAATAAAAATAAATACAGCACTCTACTGATCATTTAAATAATTTTGTAAGTTTTATTTAATATTTTCAGCTGTTTTAACACAGCTTAAACCTCACAAATCAGTTTTGTGTAATATAAGACCTTTATTTTGTTTCTTTTTTGTTTAAATCTTATTAGAATATTGTAATATATCAATTAACTAACCTCTTTGCTTTGTCAGGTTTTACGCCAGATGCCCTTCCACTCAGATCTGACTGTTACTACCCACAAACGACATACACGAACAAAACAACATACTACCGCAAGTAGTACTTTTTACTGCATGTTTTTGAAATCTACCTTGATCAAGCAAATTCCGTGTGTCCTTTTGAGGGTCTGAGCCTGAGCAAAGGTCTGGAGGGTCAGTCAAACCTGTTAGAGATGTATAAAACTCCAAAACATTGCAACAACTTTATAAAGCTAGATACAAAGAACTACCTAAAAATACTCAAAATATCTTTTCTGATAGAGATGCAATAATTTAAGGAACAAGATGAACAACACTGAAATTAATGTATATCACACAATGTGGGGTTGATTTATGGAACGACTTAAATGAAGACCTAAAAAGTTAATTAAAAACTTATAAAAAATATAAGTTAATAATATAAACCACTTTAAACTATTGTACAAAAATAACATGCATGCAAGTATGCTGAAGGAGGATCAGTATAGAACAAGGGGGAGAAAACAATTTATCTGTTGAATTATATCAAACAAAAAGTGTATGTAAGCAATTACTATGAATAAATTTATTAAGTTAGTTTAGGGTGACCAGGTTTTAAAAATTCTACTGGGACACACCCGGTTTGGGATGTTTGGTGTAAATTAAACTGAAAAGTGTGTGTAAGATGGTGCACTCTTGTGTCAGTCATAATCTGAAGGACATTTTTTTCCTTTTTCTTTATGGTCATTCGTAAACACAGATTTCTGTATTTTAGCAAAACAAATTACAATTTATGCTCCTTTTTACTGTTAACAGGGATCAGATTAGTCAAAAATTGTGATACTCCTGTTTTAGTCCTGTTTTAGATCTGATGTAGCCTTGGTTTAGTCTTAGTTTAGTCCTGATTTAGATCAAATTGGTCAAAAATAGGGACACGTGGGACATTTCTTTTATAAAACTGGGACAAATCACTGGTTTTTGGATAAATTTCTTGGGACAGGGGACACAGCTCAAAACTGGGACTGTAAGTAAGTAAGTAAGTAAACTTTATTTATATAGCCTTTCACAGATAAAATCACAAAGTGCTTTACAGAGTGCAAGTAAAAATAGATAAAATGCAAATCAACAATAATAAATGTTAAAACAGGTAAATAAGACAAAGAGTAGTGAATTAACTAAAAGCTTGTTTGAATAACAGTGTCTTTAGCTGCTTTTTAAAAGAATCAACAGATTCAGCCACACGAAGAGACAGAGGCGGGGCCTTCCACAGTCTAGGGGCTACTGCTATGTGTTCTGGAGCACCGGCTAAATAGGGACGTCTGGTCAGCCTGAGATAGTTACAGCTGTCAGTATCCAGAATGTGAGAGGGGAAGGAGTTTATAAGTTTCTTCCTACTTCCTACTGTATGTGTATGCAGCACAATACGCCCAACAATAATCTCATGTTGATACCATAATATTTAACGTTCAAATAAATTGACCTGAAGTGAACTGAAGCAAGCCTGCAAAAAATGATGCAACATTTCATACAGCGTACATCTACAACGTATGATCACTGATTTGCACCTTCTATTAACTGGAATCCTTATTTAGTAGTTGGTGCTTATTTAAATTATAATCATGAAGACTATTTTATTTAATATTTGCGAAAATGCACGAACTGTGAAGGTGATGCAATATTGCCGGTTCGTCAACTTCCCGGTCTCATTTAACCACTTCCGGTAAACTGATAGAAAAAAATAAAACAGTAATAAATTTACGCCACGAACGGATTGTTAAAAATTATTTTCTTTACCCTACCTTTACAACTATTATATAAACCGTGTAAAATTAAATAAGCATTACTATTTTATCCATTTTATACAAATTTAGATCATAGTTTTAGTGGGATATGACGTTTTAACTTCCGGTTGCTTTATTGATAAATACCAGCTTTACACACGTGCTGTGGGCATCTTTATCTTCCTCCTTCCTGATACTTGACTGAGCTTCTTCATTATTAAGCTTCTTCATCATTATCATTTTTTACTGTTTACTGAACATAAACCGGTAAGTAACTATACGGGAAGCTTGAGTAATATTATACTTTTTTGTACGATGGCGCGGCTAGCTATAACTTAATTTCATATAAATTTAGTTATAGACCGTCTATTAGCCGATCGAACTGTAAATTAATTGTAACACATGTCGCTTTTTCTGATAACTCAAATACATTAAGTCTAGTTCGTAGCGAATGTAAAATGTTTTATCGTAAAAATCCAAAATAACGTCTTCGTCAAATAATTTTTTTTAATCAAATGTGTACATATGCTTACAGCTAGTCATTTTCTGCTATATTTTATAGTAATTTATAAAATAAAAAAAAAAGTGTGAGTTTAAGTCCACGTGGTGCTCGTGTATCTGGCTTGGTTGCATCATACATTTGTGAAGCTGGGAATTAGTGTAATCCTCCCTGTTCTAAGATTGATACACCCAAACTATTACAAAGACAGCACAAAAAGTTCATTTGAATGTCAAAGCATGTTTTTGGATGTTTGAGGAGTTGCCACAGCAGCGCCATTCTCAGCAGATGGGAAAGGTTTCAGGTTTAAACGTGACATACTTCCTTTGCTACCATGTGGGTACCGTGAATAGATGTATAATAAGAGCTGGATAAGACACGTCCCTCTATCAGCGACTCTAGAGTGATGTGACCGAGCGCGGTACTGCAGCCCAGGAAACACACTCCCATAGAAGCACAATGCATTTTTTGTGAAATCAAACACCAAGTGTTCGGCTGACAGGGCATCGACAGCTTTCATAAATGTAGAATTTTGTAGGGATTCTTCTGTATTTTTACAATAAGAACTTTTTCTTTTTTTTTCATCGTCAAAGCGCCTAAAATTCAGCTTTGTGAGAGTTAGCCTAGCCCCGCGCTAGCTCCGCTTCAGCAGATCGCGCCCTGATTGGTCAGAACTGCGTCTGACGTCACACGTTGGGCTGCGGAAGTAAAAGTTTTTGGGCTCAGACCGTTGGAAACAGTACGGCGCCATCTCGGATTCATCTTCCAGATTTTATGAGAGTTCTCTGGCACCGTACCACTGGGGAGGGGGTTGTGTAAATGCCTTTGGTGGCATATATAGATGAGAGGTCAAGGCACTGTGACCATTTAAATCTTTGCACGATTAAGGCTTATTATTAACAGACATGACCAGTGTGATCAGATGTCCCTATCTAGTCCCAGTTTTGACTCCTGTGTCCCCTGTCTCAGCAGATTTATCCAAAACCAGTGATTTGTCCCAGTTTTCTACAATATGTATATGTTTTTGAGCAATTTTATCCCTGCCAACAGTAAAGAGGCTACACGGCTTACATGCTCTTTTCACATTTTTTTATACCAAACATTCCAGTAGGGGTGTGTCCCAGTTTTCAGTTTTGAAAATCTGGTCACCTTAGACATGACTTTATTATTGGTAATTCCAAATTGTATCAGAAGACTCAGAAGAGTAAATTTTAATCATACAAATCCTAACGCTAAACTTCAAAGTCCATATTTGTACTACTACATATCAGCTCCCTTGCAGAGGCTCTACTGCGTCACAGAGAACATGTGGGAGTGGTTTTCCATGGCAGGGCGGGTCTGGCAATGTTTCCCACTCCACTTTGGCACAAGGAGTGCAGCGGGAAGGGGAAACGCAGACTTGTACAGGACGAGGTTAGGGCTGCCATGGAGGAAAAGAGGACAAACAGAGCAGCTTATCTGGGACAGCAGGGAGCCTGGACTAGGTGGGAGCAGACCATGGAGCGCAAGGTGTAGCTTTGGCAAAGCGAGCCACACCGTGTATGGCGTCCTTCCAAGCCCTGTAAATCTGTTTCTGGGGAACCCTGGAGCACATCTTGAGCTCCTGCCCAACAGCGCTCAGCCAGGGCTGGTACACCTGGTGTCATAACCAGGTTCTGGGGGTAAACGAGTGCTACCTGAACACAAGTCACAGCTTGATTAACCATGGCTGGGTCACCTGGGCAAGGGTGTCTGATGTCGAAAGACCCGATGACCCCAGGATACATCACTGATGATGTGTACAGGTGCATCTCTAGAAGATGTATTTAAGAACCACCACTGCTCATAATTATGCCTTGACACCAGTCTTTTGATATTTCTGCTACATATTTTGAATTTTGTATCAATAATTATTATATTTTTGCTCTTTCTCAAATAATTTTCCTCTGTGGATTAATAAAGTTTGTCTACTACTAGTCCATTATTAACCCACTATCGCCCCTTGAGTATTCATTTACCGTACTGAAGCATTTTAACTTTCCTTTGCAATAATGATTTTCTACAATTTCCTTTTGTCCCAAGCTGACCCTTTGATTTGGAGCCATGTGTGGAATCTGGGCGCTGTTTGGCAGTGATGAGTGCCTGTCCGTACAGTGCACTAACGCTATGAAGATCGCCCACAGGGGACCTGATGCCTTTCGCTTCGAGAACGTCAACGGTTTCACAAGCTGTTGCTTTGGCTTCCACCGCCTCGCCATCGTGGACCAGCTGTACGGCATGCAGCCTCTACGGGTCAAGAAGTTCCCCTACCTCTGGCTCTGCTACAACGGCGAGATCTACAACCACCTCAAAGTATGTTATGTAGTCATGTTATATGTAATAATATATAATAAAACCTCAAAACATGGATGAGAAACTTCACTATGCAATTTCAATCCAATCCACTTTATTTATATAGCACATTTTTTAAAAACATGACAGTTTCCAATGTGCTACATGGACAAATTAAGACCGTAAAGGACAGTAAATCAAAGCAGAAAGCATTGAAATACACAAAGATTTTTTAAACTGTAAAATATAATAAATACAAATAAATAAAAGAGACAGAGGACCACACAACTCATGTAGTGTTAAAAGCCACTTCATTGAGGGGGCAGAGTGTTCCAGAAAGAAGGACTTGTCCCCTTCCCGGTTTTAAGTCTGGTCTTTGGCACCACGAGCTGGAGCTGATCCTCAGAGCACATGCTGCATCTAGGTTCTTTACACCTTTGATTTAATTGTTATCTGAGGAGATTTAGAATACGTTGACATTCAAGTTGTACAGGTCACAGCTGCTAATTACAAAGGGCAAGTCAGAAAGTTGCTTCACCAGTTTTGTAGAATTTGTGTGTTACTTAGAGTGTATATTAGAGCGTAGTGATCAGTGTGCAAAAATGTTGAAATATATATTGATATATATTGCCAAGAGTAATTTTTGGTATGTTTTAAATGTTTAGAGGTACGGAGCTTCTTTATGCGACACATTTGACATTTTAAACCGTTTTGAAGATTACAAATGTGTGCGTTTCATATTCACTTTGCACAAGAAGTGATTTAACAAACACTTTTAGTATCACAGCCCCTATTTTTATTGAACCATATCGAATTGATTTGAAATGTATCGTATCGAATCAAAAGTGCTGTATGTATCGTATCAGCAACTTCTTAATGATACCCAGCCCTATTGGGGATTGTCCGATATGGAATTTTTGTAGCCCGTACATATATTCATCTTCACTCACTTTTTTAATCCGATCACAGTGGCAATTAGTAGATTTTATTTATTTTTGTACCAAAATGACTGACGAATCCTATGCGTATCACCAATTAAGAAAATAAAATTAGAGAATCAGTACAGAGCAGTGGGCCTGTACCACCGGAGTTGATCGACAAAAGGGCGTCTTGAAAATAAGTGATTAAAGATTTCCCAAACTTGCACGAATCACTCCAAATACAAGTGGTGAGTTATGTATAAAATTCTTTATAATTTATCTACGATCCCCAAACATTTCACATTTTACTTTAAAACCATTGCAGAGATTCATAGATATAATACTCGTCAAAATTGTAATTTTCATGTTCCAAAATGTGTCACATCAAGAGCTCAGTTTTGTTACGATACAGAGGTGGAAATTGTGGAGCAGTTTTCACATCTGGTTCGTGACGACAGATCAGAAATGCTGTTTAAAAAGAGTTTGAGGAAATGTTTAATATATGATATTAATGATAATGTTTGATAATCTTTCAATTGTGGACATTTCATTGTGTTTTAATCCATGTTTGAGTCAAATGTTTTTAATCTAAGGAGTGTAAATATATATAAATTCAGAGCTATAATGATAAATTTTAATGTATTCATAAGGTGGAGGCTTTAATATGAGCCGTTTTGGGTTTTTTGCCTCTTCCAGCACCTTTTTTTTTATCTCGTGTGCTTTCTTTTTTAAGTTTATTGTTATGTTATATACATGATAAATAAATGATCAGAAAATAAACACTTAAAATTAGGGGAAAGGACTATAACGTGGTTAAAAGCTCTGAACAGTTGATTTTGCATAATAGGTCTGCTTTAACGTTTATTGTGAGGAAAATCTTCAAAATATATTCTAATGAATGTTTTCCTCCACCCACAGCTGAAGGAGCAGTTTGACTTCGATTACCAGACCAACATGGACGGCGAAGTGCTGCTTCACCTGTACAGCCGGTTCGGGGTGCAGAAGATGGCCAGTCTGTTGGACGGGGTCTTCGCCTTCATCCTCCTAGACACGGCCAACCGCAAAGTCCACATCGGACGAGATACGTACGGAGTCAGGCCCCTCTTCAAACTCCTCACCGATGATGGGTTCCTGGCTGTCTGTTCTGAAGCTAAAGGTGACAGTGGAAAGAACGTTCTGGGTCTGTCCAGGTCTACCTGTGCGGACTTTGTATGGTTGCCCCGTTTCCAGTTTCACCCAAAACATGCACCAAGGTTTCTAGTAACAAAATTATGGCGATGGAGACAATAACGTGTACCTTGACCTGCCTTTAAGAATTTCTTTCATTATTCTAACCATGTGTACCTGTTTTATTGCTGTGGTCTCAGGTCTGACGGAGCTGTCCCACACCATGTCCGCTCCAGTCAGCGTGGACCCCTTCCTCCCTGGACACTTTGAAGTGTTTGACTTGAAGCCCAATGGGAAAGTGCAGTCTATTCAGATGGAGGCTTTCCACTGCTGCACAAAGGAGCCTGCCCACGCCATCTACGACAACGTGGAGATACCGTCCACAAGTACAGTTTACTCTCTTTAAATATGTACATTTGTCTTTTTGTAGTATTAAGTATAAGAAAGATGAGATAGAAAGATAGATAAGTGCTTTATCCATGGTCATAGACTGTAGATATACATGGGCATAGCTAACCCGCCAGTCACCACATTCCATTTACTTAACGTTAACAATAGTTTACTTAATGTTAACAAGAGCCCCGTGTCCAGAAGACAGACGCCTGTGCACATGACCTCCCACTTACCACAGCTCAGCTCCAGTATTGATTTGGGCGTCAATATGAAAATCATGTTTACTCGGGCTCCAGTGGACACTCCCGTACAACACAAGCCACACATCTGACTCTCAGCATCATAGCAGCTAATAATGAAAACATAAGTTCCAAAATTACACTAAATTGACTCTTGTGAGCTTTAAGTCATGTTATAATGTTGTTACCTTTTCAAAAACAAACCTGGAGTAGTGTTTTGTTTCATCCAGACATGTTTGAGTAATTCTTTATTATTAGTCTGTCTACATCTCCAAAGCTCAAAATGCTCTGTTCCACCTTGTGATGTCGTTCATTTTTCAAATGAACAGCTATATCTTTTGTCACGATTTAAAAGGAGAGGACCCAAAATGCAGGACTGCACAGCACAGTTGTTTAAAGTAAAGCCGGGTGTACACTGTGCGATATTTTCAATCGTTTCACTCAGCTCCAGCTCACACTGTACGACCAAATCTCAGGGTTTAAAAGTTCACAGCTCACAATTCATGTTCTCAAACTATACGGATGACTTCAAAATTGTGAAACCCTCACAAGATGCGACTGGATTTCAAGCAGGTTTGATATTCTTGCGACCTGCGATTGGGAGCTGGTCGTGAGGTATTAATCAGTTAATCAGTCGCACTAGTGAAAAATCCAAAAATCTCACATTGTACACCCGTCTTAACAAAACCAAAGACCAGAAGAAACCAAATACAAATCCAAACCAAATTCAAATAAGAAACTTATAACAAACATGATACTAACAATGGACCACCAAAGGGCAGAGGAGAACACAGGGCAAATATGCACACAAACACAGGGGTAACACATTAGGGTGGGGCAAACGGTCAACAGGACTTAATACTCAAAACTACAAGCAGACAGGACAAATGTCAAAATGAAACACCAAGAGCGCACAACACTAAAGGAATAAGATAAACCAAAATATGCAAAAAACAGACCCTACAGATCCTACAGACTACTACATTTAGTTTATTTTAGTAGAGATGGGTAATTCCAGTGCTGAAATCATCCAGATGATTCTAGTGAAGGTGTGTGGAGTTTAAAAACACAGTGGAGCACTTCCTGTATCCTCTGTTTTCAGTTTGAGAGAAGAACTCAGCCTAAATCTTCAGGGTTTGTGTGTTAAATATGTGTGAATGAAACAGAAGCACAACTCCAGGTCTGTTTGTGACGAGGAAACAATAGTATAACATAGATCAGAAAATAGTGTAATATAATCCCTTTAATAATGACTCATATTTTTTTTAAGAATGTACCTGTAACATTTATTTTATCTGCTTATGTTGTAAATTCAGGTTTTGATGAGGAGAACGTGAAGAGTAACATCAGAGCTCTGTTTGAGAACGCTGTGAGGAAACGCCTCATGGCTCACCGCAGAATCGGCTGCCTTCTCTCAGGTACGTGGACCACCATCATATCATCTTTTACTGATGTCTGGTTAAACCTATGAACCTATGGTGATGTGAGTCTTGTATTTTTGGAGACTTTCTCATCCCAAGACCCAAAAAAACTCTCACGATTTCTATAGTTTTGAGTCACAATGAACAAAATGTAAAATACACGTCTTGATTCCTAAGTATCACAAAGTACCTTTTTATAAACTGAAAACATTTAACGAGTTTCTTATTGGAATGCAGCGATCCCGATACTAAAGCTTTAAAGGCACATTGTGTAACTTTTCTGCTCAGATTGCCTGTTTTTCTATGTATTTTTGAGCTATAAAGCCACCTGTAATTGAATAATTCTAAAGTAGAGCTGTTTTAATGTCATACTGTGGAACATTCTGGGCAGAGCAATGACATATCCATAGAAACAACCAGGTGACACAGTAACACGGTGCACCTGATATCTGCCCGAAATCAAAGCAGAGACAGAAAATTGCGTTTAATTCCTTTAAACAAAAATAAAATTCAAGTTCAAATGTTTTACACGATTTATCTAACTACAGACTGAAGCGATATTTGAAAGCCCATATCCGATCTAAATAGTTTTTCAGTCTTTGCATCCCTAGTTTTGTTACTTCTTAAGAATGCCAGATATAGTGAAGGGTGCTGTGGATCATTGTAATAATTTAGTAGGATTCATAAACGGTATTTGTGTTGTCAGGGGGTCTAGACTCGAGCCTGGTGGCGGCTACTCTGGTGAAACTGGCCAAAGAGGACAAACTGCAGTACCCCATCCAGACCTTCTCCATCGGCTCAGACGACAGCCCCGATATCCTGGCTGCTCGAAAGGTTACATCCAATTCACTTTATTTCATATTTATTCTGTGGTTGATTTTTTTTTTCAAAGCTTTTGTCATTAAATTTTAGGGTTGGGCGGTATCCAATACATTTTCTCAGTATTTTACCAGGGTAATATGGTATGACCATGACTAATTAAGAATTATTGTGTAGCTGCCCCCAAACCATTCAGAAACAGAAGAGCAGCTTTATATTTGAAGATGAGGCACAAGTTCTGATCAAACGAAACTTCGTCAGTGTGTTTGAACACATCAGCATCAGCGCACGAGCTGTTTTTTTTTCAGTGTGTTTTCTGTATGCAAATGAGCCGTGCAGTTTTAAGTTTAGTTTCTAATAACTGTAAACAAATGTGCGCAAAGCTGCATTAAACACATTATTACTAAAAGTATATGATGAGTGGAGTACTGGAAATGTAGAGCGGTGGAGAGGACCAATCACAGCCCTTAATGTCTGTGTCACTGTGACTCGTAGTTAGAAAGTTTGGGAGGTGCAGGTCAGTTGGACGCTGTGTGTAGGGGGCGCACGTCCACACAAACACATTTTGACGCAGAACCATAAATTGGGCTTTACCGTCTCCTCTGTGAAAGTCTGACTTCGCCCTCAAGCGGAAACTTTCTCCCCTTCAGCGCCTCGTCCCCTCTCGACTCTCAGCGTTCAATAAAACGTCTCCATCACAAACTTTTCAGCTCAACATCACACACGAAGCATCAGTCAGGTTTTTTTTCTTCTTCCTCGCTGCGTGTGGATGGAAATCTCAGAGCGTAACAACGTTTGAAGAGGAGAGAGAGCGGAGGGGAGAAAGTGTGTTGGTTTTAGGGTCTTGCACAGATTTTTTCAATGACTGTAATGAAACGGATACCGCTGCTACTTTTTGATACCGTATTGGTTTATAATGCAGTTTATAATCAGTATTAAACATATTGTTCATATTGGACTGTTTCATGAATATTTTGAATTTAAAATCTCACAGAGTGTGTATATATAATAGTGTGTGTGTGTTGGTAGGTGGCCGCTCACATCGGCAGTGAACATCATGAGGTGAACTTCTCGGCGGAGGAGGGGATCCAGGCTGTAGAAGAAGTGATCTATCACCTGGAGACGTACGACATCACCACCATACGAGCCTCTGTGGGTGGGTAAAGTCTGAACAGTCTACTGTTTATGTATCACAATGAATGTACTAGGGGTTAAAAGAGGAAAAAAAGAAATAGGCACATAACAAATCTAAATTCTGTCCATTTTGTTTCAATCTTTTTTTCTTTTTACAACTTTCTGTCGTATTTTCCACTGTATGAACATTCCGCCTAAACATCTGCATGCCCAGTGATGTGGTACAAATCTGTCTGGTATGTGTGTCTCCTTCCTCCTCAGTGACTTCTCTGAATAACTCTGGAATTTCCAACTTTTCCAACTAACACAGAAATGTAGATGGTTGTAAAGGTCCCATGTGACTCTTTACCAAATAATACAGTATAATAATCTAATATACTGTATTGTAGGTATGTACCTGGTGTCGAAGTACATCCGGCAGAAGACGGACAGTGTGGTGATCTTCTCTGGGGAGGGGTCCGATGAGCTGACTCAGGGATACATCTACTTCCACAAGGTTTGATGTCAGCTCAAATGAAATGTAATACAAATTTAAAGTGCTTAGACCAAAAACCATTCAACAATGTGTAGTCATGACTTTAGGGGGTATTATGCAAAAGAAACATTGTCCCCTCATCAAAAACCTGCCTGAAGAGGTTTGATAAGTCATTCATGCAGGTCAGAGTAATCCTGCAGTCTCTCCTGGGCCCCTGTACAAAGATCTGCCCACACGTGGATGGGTCAGATGCAGAGGACCAATTTCTGTATGGGACAATAAAGTGTACCCTAAACTTAGGACCATAGACTGTACATCTAAATGGACATAGTTAACCCGCTCGTCATCGCGTTCCTGACAGGAAGTGAACGTGGGGGCACTTCTGGCTCCATAGACTCCATAGACTCTATAGAATGCTGCAGTGAGCCTCGTTGATTTGGTCTTAAAATGTTTGTATGAACCCAGCGATTTTATTTTGCTATTTGGTCCGTAAATAAATTCCTATTCCAAATTTGCTGCTAACCATGGCAGCTTCCTTTGACTGGAGCCCAACACTATGAGTGACGTCAGACTCACTTAATCCACTTCTTTATACAGTCTGTGACCAGGACAGATGCCTGAACGGAGCATTCAGCAGCAGTGTAAGCATCAGGTGAAGGCTGGATTCAGTGATACTTCGAGAGACAAATTCTTTAGGAGTGATGAATATGCATGAATGAAACAAAATATTTACATAATAACACAATATGAAAGGCTCAGATTTCTCTTGAATACGTCCCTTTTAAATCTTAACATTTTTCCTTTCAGGGTTCAGTCATTAAGTAATGTGCTTCTTGTTCTCAGGCTCCGACTCCCAAAGCAGGATCAGAGGACAGTATCCGACTGATGAAGGAGCTCTACCTGTTTGACGTGCTCAGAGCCGACCGCACCACTGCTGCACATGGGTATTTATTTATTTCTTTTATTTAACATCTCTGCACACGGGTAAATTACACATTACCAATACCTCATCACCTCACTTGTATTCTGATAAAAGATCAGCAGAGGGCGCTGTTCACTCACTTTACTTTTACTGAAACTAGAACAGACTCTCTTAGTAAAATAATAAACACTGTGCATGTCCTCTACTCCTGCACACAGGGCCCCTCCAACAACATTTTACACTACATATAAGAGAATATGTCATGTTTTAGATTAGAATAATCTGAACAATAAATTCCCACGTTTTAATTAGTGCTGCCACTAACGACTAATTTTCTAACGATTAATCTCTCGACTAATTTTTCGATTAGTCGACTAATCTAAACGACTAATTAAAAAAAAACAAGCGGTTCTAACACACACAAGTGGGTGTGTTAGATTTTCCCGGGAGGTTACCTTGTGCGTGCGAGTTGCAAAGGTTATTGCTGTTATGTCTGTTGTGTGTGCTCATTCGACAATGTTGAACAACGATATGCACACACAATTTAACGAGTATGCACGAGCAGCATATTGCAACGGTATTCTCAATACCTCATGCATCGTGGTCGTGCTCCCGTGATAAGCCAAAGAAGTCTTACAGAGTGTACAAACCACTCTACAGAGTGTACAAACCACTCTATCACCAACTGTCCGAAAGTATTCCCAGACTTTCGAGGCTTTAGGTCTTGGTCCGACTCCGGCCGCTGGCATTTTCTCAAATGCTCAAATCGGGGGAAGGGGGAAGAGAGAAAGAGAGAGACCAGCCAGCAGCGTGCGCACGGCAAATACTTCCTCAAGTTTGTTTTCTTTTGCGGCGCCATTATATACCACTGCTGTGAGCCTTTGGTGAAGCCTAGGTTAGCCACCTCGGCGTCAACCCCGGATGTAGCCGCTGTCAGCAGCACCGGTGTCCGCCTCGGGTGTAGTACTACTAGTGGTTTGGAGGGGAAATACCTGATCTCAGGCAAGCGAAAGGTCTCTGGACGAGCCGTTTGAGACCAAAAATAAATAAAGGCGAATATTCGACCAAAAAAATTGTAGTCGACTCATTTTCATATTCGATTACGTCGACAACGTCGAATAATCGCGGCAGCACTAGTTTTAATACTAATATAAAGAAATATAAACACATTTACAACTGGACAACTTTGGGGCCCCCAGGTGTCCCCAGACCCCACTTTGGGAATCATTGGCCTGAAGTGTTCCACAGTATGACATTGAACTCATCTATGTTGCATATAATCTAGAAACCAATTCTAAATACCTAAAATGTAAATTAATGAATGTTGAACCTCAATTTCTATTAGTGACTAAACCCAATACCTCACTGTATTACAACAGAAATCTGCATTTTAACTTTCTTTTTTTTTTTTAAGCTACACCCATCTGTATTAAATATTATTGGTCTACAAAAGTTGTGAAGTCTAAAAGTCTAAAAACTACCAATCTGTAATTTTCCACTATATCGGAACACCACATTGACCGCTGTATATTTCCTTTCAGCCTGGAGTTGCGTGTGCCGTTCCTGGACCACCGCTTTACAGCGTACTTCCTCTCTCTGCCCGACGAGATGAAGTGCCCCAGAGTGAGTGGATTTACACCTCCGCTGCTGTGTTTTCACTGACACTTATCGATGGAGCCCATTATAACACAGACCTGTCCCCTTTTCAACAGAACGGTGTGGAGAAACATCTGCTGAGGGAGTCTTTCAAAGGCCTGGACCTGATCCCAGACGAGATCCTGTGGAGGCGTAAGGAGGCCTTCAGCGACGGCATCATGTCCTGTAAGAAGTCCTGGTACACGTGCCTGCAGGAGCACCTGGAGTCTGTGGTAAATACCATAAACATGCCCTTTTCAAACTCTCATCCAAACACACGAGGTTATAGTTTGTATGGACTGATGCGCCTTCTCGTCAGCTTTAAACAGGGATGTTGTAAAGGAAGGTGGAGGTGAAATGTAAACTGTCATGTACTGCGTTCCTACACTGCAGTCAAAGCACTTAAGATGAAATATCTGTTCACACGCACATAATAATAATATAATAATACATTTTATTTATTAGGTGCCTTTCTGGACACCCAAGGTCGACTTACAACAACATAAACAAATTAAGTATGATTAAAACATACAGATAAAAGCCATAGTTAAAGTGGAACAGTATTTAATGGATTGATTGTATTTAGTGTTTTTTTTAGTAGTTATGCTCTGTTTACATCATAGACTGTATAAATATCTAAATGCGTTCCAAATGCAAAGGCAGTGAGCATTAGAGACAATAATCGAAATATCGTGATATCATATCGTCAGAAGTCTCAATAATATCATGGGCCATCATAATATATCGAATCTCAAGTGTCTTTGCTTAAACCCATTGTTATGGTGCAGCTATAGCTAATGCCGTACACTGTGTGATATTTTCGATTGTTTCTCTCAACCCCAACTCAAACTGTACAACCAAATCGCAGGGTTTAAATGTTCCCAGCTCAAGATTCACGTTCTCACACTATACGAACAACTTCTGCAGTGAAACCCTCACGAGAGGCGACTTGATTTCAGATTTGTTATTCTTGTGACCTACAATGGCCGATCGCGAACTGGTCATGAGGTATTTTATAATAATAATGCATTTTATTTATTTGGCGCCTTTCTGGACACCCAAGGTCGCCTCACAACAACAGCTACAGCGCTTTTCACAGACACATGTCCTCAAAGCCGCTTTACAGAACATTATTAACAGAGCATTGTTCATTCACTCCATACCCGATGGTGGTAAACTACCACCAACACCTACAGCACTGTCACACCTACAGTGCATGTTTTGAGTTGTATTAATCGGTTCTCATTACCTCATTTTTACTACACAAAGCACAACACACGATTAAGTCAAAACTTGCCCCAAAAACAGTCACACAAGTGAAAAATAAGCGCAAAACTACATAGACCATGATCCTTTGTTCTGTTTCAGTCCAATTTACACAATGAAACAACTTATTAAGCACTTTTCAACCTTTACTTTATGACAGAATCAAAGTCTTGTCAAGGCATTTTCAAAGGAAAAAGTCGTATATTCACAATTTTGTTCACCTTCACAAAATGTCTCAGTAGATATCATACTGAAAAATTTGGATATCGTTGCATCCCTAGTGAACATGGGTACAAAGTGGTTCCCTCAAGCTTTAAATGCAGTTGACTAAACAATTAAAACACACCCTTCTCTCTGTAACTGCTTCATCATTTTGGTCCTAAAGTGTTCGTATAAACCCGCTTTACATGATCCTGGGGTTTTTATTTTGCTGTTCTGTTTCTAAATTAAGATGTAAACATTAATAACAGACCAATCTATGCCTATTTTCCCCAATGTCGCTCCCGTCGTGTACCTGCAACAGCCTCGCTCTTGGGCCGCTCTTTGGTTTTTTGCTCAGATTTATGATTTAAATATGGTCCCTGGTTGCAGAATAGCCACTATAACTGCTGGCCTCGATGAGCTTCATTTGGTTGCAGCTGAACCTATGCACCTCCAGTACTTTAAAGCACTTTTATAATGATGGTCCTGGTATGATAGAAGAAAACACCCATGTACACTGCCAAATGAAACCCAGCATCTGCATATTACACTGAACTTTCAAAGAAATAATGTTCAGACTGGAGTTTCATGTATTATTAGATTAAAAAAAGAAATCATGAGAATCTCTGCCGTGCTGTGAGCTCCAGACCTGCAATCACACACACGTATAATTACAGCAGTTATGACACCTTCACGTCTGCACACCATGTGCTCTTATGCCTATACATACATAACATAAATAACTGTTGGACTTTCATAGTGACACAGAGACACTTCTTCTCTGTGCAAAAAAGGACCAAAAACTTCAGGTTTTTATTTGTGTGGACTTTTGGTTTGATTTAGGATAAGCTTAGGAACTGTATTTAAATTCCATAAACTTGAAGTCTTTGATATGAGGTACACATGTTTAAATCAAATATCGCGTTTACTGATAACTGTTGTGATGCTGATTTATTCTTAATTACAAAACATTGGACATGACAGCGAAGTTGTTTATGTTATCATTTCAGCCTCACGTGAGTCTCTCTTTTGCGTTGCCAGTTTCAATGCTGAAATCCAGTTGGTTTAACCCTAAAAGGACTGTTTGAGCTGAATCCTCATGATGTAAACCACAGCACCTGCAGACAACATAAACCAGAGCCTCTGCTGCTACAATATGCAGAACCTGACTCTGAATTCGGAGAACACAGAGCATCATGATGATTATTTAAATCTGATTGGTTGAAGCGTCACAACAGCAGAACAAGCCAAAAAAAAAATCAAACTTTAGTTAAATCCAGTTGAGGGAAAAGCACAGACATATTTCCTGTCCACAAGTGCACAAAGCTTTGACCTTCTGCACGATTTGCACAAACTAAATAATCTGTTTTGACACTAAAATAGCGTCAAGTACCTCTGTCTGTGTCCTCGTGTTTGTTTTTGTTCATTTGAGTGTTTTGGCTTCTGCACAAAACTTAGAGCTGCGACATGATTAGTCGACCACCACCTGTCGGGATGGATTCTCATGAGTTTGAACTCCAAATCTTGAGAATCCATCTCCGGGTGCAGGGTTGCAGTATGTGGTCCATATACTGAGCGCGAGACAAACCTGTGTCACCGCTCTGCAGGTTCAGGCTCAGTTGTGTCTTGTAGTAGCTTAAAAGAACAGATGGTTCCTTTAATGTGACAGTTCTGCCGAATAAAGTATTTAAGCCGTTTATAATTGTGACTTTATGTTTGCAGGTGAACGATGATCAGATGAAGAAGGCGCACGTGACGTTCCCCCATAACCCTCCTCCCTCCAAAGAGGCGTATTACTACAGGCAGGTGTTTGAGAAGCACTTCCCCGGACGTGCCCAGTGGCTCTCTCATTTCTGGATGCCACGCTGGACCAACGCCACTGACCCCTCTGCCCGCACGCTCAGCATCTACAAACCAGAGAAGGACCAGTGATGCCCGCTACCTCCCCCTGGTGCATGGGGTCTGCCTGTGCAAGTGCAATTACACCGTTAGTGTCATAGGTCAGGTTTGGTACATTTTCTCTACATTCTGTGGCATAAAACTCGATAAAGTGTTTTGTCATAGAAAATATACCTGGCATTGGGTTTTGTTACTTGTTCTTGAGCCCACTGCTGCTAACTGTGTTTTTTGTGTGCTTAAAATCAGGGTGAAGCTTTTGCTTTTTTATTTTTTTTTATGGCCTTTAAGCTGCCATCTGTGTTTTTTTTCTCCAGTAAATGAAATGGCACATATGAAACCTGTTCCTCTCTACCCCTCCCCTTTGTTCAGGCTTTATCTTTTTTGAGCAACCTTGCAAATTTGGCTATGACGCTGTTAAATAATATTTAAAGAATTATAAATTATTTAATATGATCAGTGTTTTCCACAGACCAAGTAGCATTTTGTGGCACACCTGATCAAACCCATTTATTGCGCGGGGGGCAGCCCACGCCGAACTTCGAGCGGTTCTGAGTGTCGGCACGAGCCCAGAGGTTCGCCCAAGTAGATGAGTGCGAGCAAACGAGCTCCGTGACACACGGGGCGAAGCGCGGAGCTCGGACACCGCCGCCAGATCGCACTTTGCGGACACCTGCTCCACTCGCGGTCCCGTCCACGGAGGTGCAGGAGGAAGGGTTTCCTGAGTCGGGTCCGAAGAGCAAATTGTGCAGGTGTTTTCTAAGTGTAGCTCCTCTCACATGTATGTGCACTTTGTCTCTGTGTGTGAGTGAGAATGTCAGAATCGTATTGGGGGAAAAAAATAAAAAATAGAGGCAGAATCAATCTGTGTGTGGCCAGTGCGTGTCAAACAAATAAAAATAAATAAATACAATACAATACAATACAAATCTTAGACTATTTTAATGTATTCACTGTTCAGATTGAGACAAAAGTTAGTTTCAAAGTTTCTGAAAAGTCTGCTTCTCATGTTTCATATAATTGGATTATAAGATCATTAACTGTGAGGAAATGGAAACAATGAAACTAAGTTTTATTCGCCACATCACAAAGAACACACTGTCAGACAGCAGTAATAAAATTATAGGTAATAAATATCTGTCCAATGGTTATGTAGTGTTTCCAAATGTGAAAAATATGATCGTACTTTCAATATAATATCACATTTGCTGACTTCAGACCAAACTTTGCAAATACCCTGTCTATCACAAACATGCCCAAACTGTGGCACGTTGGCATCTGTTTAGCTGGGCCATATGGACCCGGGGAAGGTGAGTGGGAGTGTGTGAGCAACACAGGCTGGCATACCTCCTCCTTCAGCTATTGTTCAAAGTCAAACATGAAGTTTCCTTAATGTTTCTCACCATTTAAAGAGCGTGTGAGCATAAACTATAGACGGGTCCAAATGTCACAATCCTGAAGTCAGAGAAGGATAAACCTTTTGTTTGGCGACCCTCGACCATTAAATTACTCTGGGTTACCATTCTCATGTACATTTGAAAATTAACATTTCACTGCTGATTCTGTATTAAATTTGATTTTAATTCACTCATGTCTCAATGGTAACATTGAGGCTGTTATTTGTACACCCCATTTAAAATTTGATATTTATTTGTTTTTTATCTAGTTGTGGAGTAAAACTCCAGAAAATATGCAGCCAGATCCTTATTTGGCCTGACGGAAGACCAGTCTTCCACATTGTGGCATAATCCGTATCTATCTCTATGGAGAATGTTCCGCAGTATGGGTAGACTGAACACTATAGAAAATCCTGTCAGAAGTTTTAAAAAGTTCTCTGTGGGATTGTAATTCATCCTAATTTCTTAATGAATCTATGCAGAATGACCTACAATATACATCTGCAGTGCTGCTAGTTAAAAACGTATTTCTGTTGGGTGCTATCGAGAGATCGACCATAAGCCATAATAAGCTTTTTTTAAATTATTTTTTTTATATATGGCTGATACCGATGAGCTCTGCCGATATTTTGGGCTGATATGTGGAACTTTTTCCCAAATCATCAAAATTTAAATATAGTACAACCTCACATGTTCAAATAAAGCTTTATGCATATATCTGCCTCTGCTAGAGGTTTTTGTCTGATAGCTTCTGCTAAAAAGGGCAAATCTCCTTATCGATCTCCATCGATCTCCAGCGCTAACAACAAATGACATCTCATGTGCTTTCTCTAAACTTGTCATATTGTTCGGTTTGTGAACATCTAAGCTTTTCTCATTGATGCTGATTCATATGTCAGGGCCAAAGAGCCGCTGTCACCCACTTTTCACTGCTGAATGAGGCTTAGTCATGCTACACTAACTACAGTCATTGTATAGGACCTCAATTATCTTTCTTTTCACTCTTTTTCATCAAGTAGCTTCATTTTTCTGTCTTGCTGAGCACCAAATAAATAAGTTTGGCTACTAAAATGGTGTGTTGTTTGTATCATATCATATGGTGTTTGTGAGACTTTTTAAAGGTCTTCTATTACTCAAAATATGAGCTTTTAGTCACGTTAAAATGTTCTCTCCTTATCTTGTGTTTTGTTTCATTCACACATGTTTGAGTAATGCCTTAGTATTAGATTATCTGCATTTCCAAAGCTCAAAATGCTCTGTTCCACTTTGTGATGTCATGAAGCGGTAGTTTTCATATTAACAGCTCCTTTTTTTTTTTTTTAGAAGAGATCGGCAATTCCAGGGCTGAGATTATCCAAATGTAGTGAAGGTGTGTGGAGTTTAATAACACACTGGAGCACTTCCTGTATCACCACATGACATCACAAGGTGCAGCAGAGTGTTTTCTGGCCACAATATAAGATACAAACACTTAAATCTATCAGAAAATGACTTAAAAGTAATGAAATTATCTGTCCGTGCAGCAAGATAATTTTACATGTCAAGTTATCTTAAAATAAACAACATCTAGACTAGAATGAAGCCGTCTCAGAACTAGTAAGTAGATAATAAATCTGAAAACAAGATGAATAACCTGATATAAGTTTTAAAATCTTGCCCAGATCAGAGAAATTTGCAGATATGCAGAGTTTGTGTGTTAATTAAACATGAGTTAATGAAACAAAACACAACTCCAGGTATGTTTGTGATAAGAAAATATCGTAATATAAGATCTAATTCAGCTGTATTATTATTTAGCATCTGTATTAAATATTAGCCTAGCGCTGGGGTGTCCAAACTTGTCATCAAGAGTCGTAAATAAAAACACAGATGAAGTGGAGGGTCGATTTAGGGCCATAGACTGACGATCAGTGCAAACAGTGATTCATATTTGCTCATTTATAAGCAGTTAGAATAAGCTCCAAAACCTTTATTCATGCATAGAACTTCACACAATTTGATATTTTTGCTTTACCATGATAGATTTTCAAAAAATATGTGGTTAAAAAGTGCTGCTTAAAGTAATACGGGCCACAGTTTGGACATGCCTGGCCTAGAGCATATTGTAATTTCACCTTAAATCCCCAAAATATTTCAAAATTACTGCTGATTTTTTCATTTTTTAATCATTTTTTTCCACTAGAGGGCCCCCTCCCCCACGCGTCCCCATTCCACCCATTTCAGACTTAATAAAACTCACACTCGTTGAAGTTGAACAGGTAAAGAAAATAATTTTAATATTCGTCCAACCACTGATAATAACACACAGATGTCCGCCCGTGAGGTGAATGGCAGCGCTAAGAAAAGTCGCTGAAAAGCCTTGATTCTCTAGAGATGTTTCGTACCGAACTCCTATGAGGCACTAGACTGTGACTTTGGCAGTGCAGTGTTCTCCATACCCCGAGGTACGGCCTTGCTCGCATGGTCCACAACAACAAATATATGGCGTGAGAAATGGGCCAAAAATCGTCACGGAAACTAACATCGAATAAATGACGTCGTAGGTCTCCCTTTTTTTCTGTCGTCCCTCCAGTCGACCTGTCACGATAACGAAATCTGAAGTGGGACGTGGAAAATAAAAGTACTATAAATGTAAGATATCATAAAGCTGCACTGTGTAACTTTTCGGTTGGGGGGGTCCGTCACTTGCTCGTGTCTGGAATGTTCCGCGGTGTGACTTTAAACACCTCTACTTAACATTTATTCAGTTAAATTTGGTGTTACGGCTCTAAAATACCAAGAAAAATAGCCGTTCTGACTCGCCTCTCCACAGATCTGACTCGTAACTTGGTCTAGTTTGGTCTCCATGGCGATAGAAAGCTTTAATGCCACACTGCGAAACATTCCGGACAAAGTCATCTCCATGGAGAAAATAAATTGACGGACGCTCCACCCGAAAAGTTACACAACGCACCTTTAAATATCGTTGTGCTGCATAAATAAATAAACAGTTTAAAGGTGCATTGCGTAACTTTTTGGGTAGAAGTTCTGCCACCTGCTTTAACTGTCTCCATGGAGACAGGCAGGCCAAGTTACCGGTCAGATCTGTGGAGACGAGAGCGTGGGAATAATGTACGTTTTTGCGGTAGTTTTTACCTATAAAAAAAACTTGTAATTGAATAAATACAAGATATATTTGTTTAATGCCATACTGTGGAACATTCCAGGCAAATCAAGAACATTAACGTAAAGAGACAAGCAAATGGTGGACCCTCTACCAGAAAAGTTACACAATACACCTTTAATTAGTTTGTGATTTTAGTTCATAATTCAACCTTTTACAGCTCAAATATTTATCAAATTGCTGAAAAACGAACAAAAAAATTCCACTAGTACAAAGAAAATGTGCATATAATAAATAATAACCCCAAAATTATTGTTTTATTTCTAATCTATTGAAGAAAAAGGCAATATGGTAATTATCGTGACAGGCCTAACTGCAGTGGTGGAAGGTAACGAAGTGCAGAAGTTAAAGTACAAAATTCAAGTACAATTTTTTAGGTATTTGTACTTTAAGTAAATTTTACAGTGGATCCTTTGTACTATGTGTATTTGTACTTTCTATTCTACTACACTGACAATTAAATCGCACTTTTCTTTACGGTTTGAGACTTTCTGACATTTCTTTTCAGTTTAATTTAACTTTGAGCAAAGCAAATACACAAAAAAGGATTAAAAAAAATAATTGGAAATCACTTTATTTGTTTCTTTTCTTTAATTATTCTAAAAATCTGTGCAAAATACCTTTTACTTTTTACTCTTAAAGTACATTTTTCAACAGGTACTTCAATCCTTTCGCATAAATGTGCATTGGGTTACTTTTCTAGAAGAGAAAAATTGAATCGCTTTACCTCCAATATTCCAAAATATGGCATTAAACCTTTAAATCTCCATAGCAACAAGCAGGAGCAGGCCAATTTACAGGTGAGATCTGGGAAGAGGCGACCCCGCTCATTCAAATTCATATTTTTAAGGTATTTTTGGGCTATAAAAGCACCCAAAATTGAATAAATGCATCTTATAAGTTTAATACAATATCGTGGAATATTGCAGGCGACGCAATAGCATCTCCATGGTAACGGATGCCCAATCTAAAAAGTTACGCAATGCACCTTTAAGTAGATTTTGACTTTTACTTGTACTTCTGTAATCTTTTGCCCCTGTAGCTGTACTTTCACGTGACAAAATACTCCGTCCACCACTGTCAAACTTGTCAAAAACTCTTATTTTCCTTTCCCGATTTCTGTGTGGGACAAATAAAGGTCAGCACAGGTACGGCACTGCTACATCACAAGTGTAAACAGAATCTTTTCATTGACGAACACCTATGCACAGGCTGGAGAAAACAAAACGGCCGACCCCCTCCCACATGTGAGCGATGGTTGGATGAGACGCGCGGCGGTGGAGGAGGAGGAGGGTTTAGCGGCGTTTGTCGTAGCTTCGTATTGTGCTCCATTCGTAAGAATCTGCAGAAACAACGCAGGAAGGAGAGACTTGTTTAGAAAGCGATTTTCATTAGTTATTTGTATGGTTCAGGTTAAAATAGTGAAAGTACCTGGTTCCTCTTCACTCCGTTTCCCCATTAACCCGACGAAAGAGTTGATTTTATGCCCTGAAAGAAAAAGAAAAGGAAAAGATTAGGCCATATTTCAGTCATTTCAAGGTGCACTCTGCAACTTTTTGGTCAAATATCCTCAGATTTGACTGCCCCAAATTTAAGACTTTTTAAAAACCATTTTAAAACCACTTAAATGAAAATTAAGACCAACATCGCACCCGTTATCCAGATGAAAATCACCAGATCCAATTCTAATAATGACCATTACTCACTGCTTTAAATAACAAAACTTACTATTAAATAATAATAATAATAATAATAATAATAATAATAATAATAATAATAATAATAATAATAATAATAATAATAATAATAATAATAATAATAATAATAATAATAATAATAATAATAATAATAATAATAATAATAATAATAATAATACATGAGCATTTATTAGGCGCCTTTCTGGACACTCAAGGTCGACTTACAACAACATAAACAAATGAAATATGATTAAAACATACAGTTAAAAGTCTACAGTTAAAGTGGGACAGTGTTTAATTGATTGATTGTGTTTAGTATTAGTATTTAGTTTTTTTTTAGTATGTAGCAGGTTACATCACACATTACAGTTCAGATCTGCTCCATTCACAGAAGGAATTATTGTATTTTTGAGCATTAGAAACACAATAATAATGAATAAATGCGACGGCTTTGAGTGCCCTGAAAAGCGCTGTATAAGTAAAATGTATTATTAAAATTGTATTAATGTCACACCGTTCCAGGGAAATCAATAGCATCTCCATGGAGACAAGCAGATTACACAATGCACCTTTAAAGTTCAGTAGAATAATTGATGTAAAAACAGGCTATGGTCGCATCTGTATGAATGACATTGTGATTGATTATGATAAAAAAAAACATGATTATTTCAACAACTAACACATTAGAAACTGTAAAAACCGGTATTTTAGGAAAGATTTGTGCTGTATTGGTAACGGCAGCCAGATGTACATTTTCTATGCTTTTTCCATAGACTTTTTGATTATTTATTAAAATTTTAGACTAGAAGTTCAAAGGCATTGATCCCGAGCTCACTAATACTCATAATGTCATTTTTTTAAAGTCCAAAAAGCACATTTAAAGCACTCGATTCAGCTAAATGCTTTCGTAACGTTGTGGTTTGTAAAGTTTCAGAAACAGATTTAGTTGGAATAAAATGATAGATCTCGTGGTCTTTAGTTGCCTCATACAGGAGCTGATTAGCCTTTTCCTTTAAAGGTGCATTGTGTAAAGGGACTGTCATCTGTTTGTTTTTTTTTCCCATGGAGATGTTATTGCTTGGCCCGAAATGTTCCACAGTGGCATTAACTGATCCGTCTTGCATTTATTCAGTCACAGGTGCACAGATCTGACGTGTAACAGACTGTGTCTTGGTGCTGTCGCTTTTTTGTCTTCGTGGAGACAGACGTGTTTAATGCAGTACTGCGGAGCATTCTGGACAAAGCAACATCTCCATGGAGACGAGGAGGTAACGAAGCCTCCACGAGAAAAAATACATAGTGCACCTTTAAGATAATGTATTACAAAGTCTGACCTATAACGATTCTTAAAGGGACCTGTTACTCTATTTTCTGATCTGTTGTAATGTTTCCTCATCACAAACAGACCCGGAGACACAGAACTTGCAGTTTGCTGATGTAGTTTGCGGCACCACCAAGACCAAACGCCTGCGTATAACCCTTCTGCTTCTCTACTTCCTCTTCTCCAACGCATCATGTCTGCGATATGTTGAATTTCTCTGCTCTTCTCTGCTCTGAATGACTCTGTGGACTCACTTTCTGACACGAGTCCTGTGGCATTTGCAGCTGCTCGGGCAAAGTTGAAGCTCTGCCACGTTTTTTTTTTCCTGAACTGACTCGTGTTTGTAATGTAATCTCTACGCCATGGCCCATTTTCAAACATTTTCACGGCATCGACAGGGTGGAGTGTTTTCAAGATTTCCACTCTGTAGGGCGTGTTCAGAGTTTTGCATTTTCAACCCCCCAAAATGCCGTTGCCGTCTAAATGATGTGGACATTTGACAAAATGTTTTGTGTTTTCCACCTGTTTCCGTTGTCGTGTAAACAACCACTTAGGCTGAGTCCTTCTCTTAAACTGAAAACACTCTGTTCCACTTTGTGATGTCATGTTTTTATACAGGAAGTGCTCCACTGTGTTTTGAAACTCCATGTACTTTCACTAGAATCTTTTGGATGATTTCAGCCCTGGACTTGCCCATCTCTACTGAACTAAAGGTAAAAGTCGCTGAAAACTACCACTTCATGACATCACAAGGGCTTTGGAGATGTAGACAGACGAATAATGATTTACTCAAACATGTGTGAATGAAACAAAACACAACTCCAGGTCTGTTTTTGAAGAGATAACCTCACCAGAGTCAGTTTTGCATAATATTGGACCTTTATAATACTGTTGTTTTGTGCACTTTAAAACACCGGCTGCACTTTAAAACGCCGCTTCTCTCCCCAAACTTAAGGTCAAGTGTCTTATTGAATTACTTTTTGCTCCAAACAAAGGAGAAAGCATCTTTGAGTCATGCTTCTCTGAAATGATCTGATCAGCGTGTCCGTAATTTGATGGACAGTGACGGTTCAGGTCAAAATTCCTGCTCTGCCAAACATCATCAGTGAAATTGGCTGTGGCAGAGCAGATTAGTTTGATTTGGGGGTTTCAGGCTAATTTGACAAGACTTCACACGTCAATACTGTATTTGCATTTAGCTAATTAGACGTAGTGCCGGTAGTGGAAGAAGTATTAAAGCTGCTGGGAGTCCTGGAATGTTCCACAGTGTTACATTAAACAGCTCTACATTTACATTTATTCAATTATACTGCAAATTTCTCCGATCTGGCTAAGATATTAAAACTTATATCAGGTTATTCATCTTGTTTTCAGATTTATTATCGACTTACTATTTCTGAGACGGCTTCATTTGAGTCCAGACATATTTTATTTTAAGAGAACTTGTCAAGTAAAACAATCTGTCCATGCACTACTTTAAAGTCATTTTCTGATAGATTCTTTGCAGTGTACAGGTGGTTTTAGAGCTCAAAAACACCTAGAAAAACAGGCATTCTGACTGTGAGCGGGGTCGCCTCTCCACAGATCTGACCTGTAACCTGTCTGGTTTGGTCTCCATGAAGATAGAAAGGTTTAATTCCAGACAAAGCAATAACATCTCCATGAAGAAAAGCATTTGATGGACCTCCACCAGAAAAGTAACATAATGCAGTAAGCGAAAAAAAAATACTAAAAAGTAAAGTAAGTAAAATCAACTGAAGTAAAATTTCCTGCAGTTTTTCAGGTCTAATAAAGCTTCAGATGTGGTGTTTTTAATAAAGATGTAATGATTTTTCCCCCTCGCTGTTTATTTGCACATTTGTGTTTGCTCAGACTATGAACTTCACATAATTACAGTCTTCAGTCTTTTCAACAGGACTCAAACTATAATAAAAAAAACTTCAGTCCTGTTCAAAAATGTAGTGAAATAGAAAGTGCAGATACCTGCTCTCAAATGTAGAGAAGTAAAAGCAAAAAGATTCCACTGGAAAATCTACTTCAGTAAAGTGCAGATATACACTGTATTTTCCGGACTATAATTTGCTCCAGGTATAAGTCGCTCCACAGTATAAATTGTTCCAGACTATAAGTCGCTCCGGACTATGAGACTATAAGTCGCTCCCGGACTATAAGTTGTTCCGGACTATAAGTCGCTCCGGACTATAACTTGTTCCAGACTATAAATTCTTCCGGACTATAAGTCGCTCTGGAGTACAAGTTGCTCCAGACTATAAGACTATGAGTCGCTCCCGGACAATAAATCATTCTGGAGTACAAGTTAGTCCCGGACTATAAATTGTTCCGGACTATAAATTGTTCCGGACTATAAATTGTTCCAGACTATAAGTTGTTCCGGACTATAAATTGTGCTGGACTATAAATTGTTCCGGACTATAAGTCGCTCCGAACTATAAATTGTTCCAGACTATAAGTTGTTCCGGACTATAAATTGTGCTGGACTATAAATTATTCCGGACTATAAATTGTTCCAGACTATACGTTGTTCCGGACTATACGTTGTGCTGGACTATACGTTGTTCCGGACTATACGTTGTTCCGGACTATACGTTGTTCCGGACTATACGTTGTTCCGGACTATACGTTGTGCTGGACTATACGTTGTTCCGGACTATACGTTGTTCCGGACTATACGTTGTTCCGGACTATACGTTGTGCTGGAGTACAAGTCGTTCCGGAGATACTTAAAGGTGCATAGCAATGTTTTTGCTTTGTCTGGAATGTTTCGTAGTTTGGCATTAAACCTTTCTATCTTCATGGAGACCAAACCGAGTTACAGGTCAGATCTGTGGAGAGGCGACGCCGCACACAGTCAGAATGCTTATTTTTCAAGGTATTTTTGAGCTATAAAACCACTTGTAATTGAATAAATGTAAAATAGAGCTGTTTAATGTCGTGCTGTGGAACATTCCAGGCAGTGCACTGATGTATCCATAGCAACAAGCAGGTGAAGGACCCTATACCAGAAAAGTTACATAGTGCAGCTTTACGCACAGTACTTTATTACACCTTTACTTCATCACGTAACACTGCCCTGCACTAAATCCACGGGAATGTCCGAGCCGATTCTCTTTTATCATTCCGTTGAATGCGGATGTTGTCGGTTTAAAGAATTCCGCTGCTCCTTGAATCCTCCACGAGCGTAAACAATCCAATTTCACTTAGCGAAAGGATGTCCTTGGGGCTCTGGTCCAGAACTCGCTCTCCCTAATCGTGACTGACTTACGGCTGTGGCTACATAAGAAATGAGATGCAGACGTGTGAGCTGTTGGATCAAGGAGTGAGTGAATGATGAATAATTTAGATGGAGAAAAAGCGATGGAGGAGAAGGAAAACCCCATCCTCCTCATCCTCTTCATCCTCCCCATCCTTTTTAGTTATCTTAGAAGAATACATAATAATAAAAAATAATAAATAAATGCAGTTTTCAGTCTTTCCTCTGGTATTGGCTGATATTGGTGATCGGGAGATACTCAAAGCTACAGTATTGGAATCGGTATTGGAATCGGTATCGGTAACCGAAAAAGCTGGATTGGTGCAACCCTAGACTGGCTACCCTATCGGATCGAGGGGAAGAAAAAGTGACAGAGGAGAAAGAATCTACCCATTATCCTCATTATCTGCTTAAGATCGGTAAATGGCAGATATTTAAAGTGTCCATCCATTTCCCCAGGCCAGAGACAGAGTCCCTCCAGAGTATCCTGGGTCTTCTTCTGGTGGCGCATGTCCAGAACACCTCCTGAGGGAGGCGTCCAGGAGGCATCCGGAACAGATACCCTCCCCTCAGCTGCTCCTCTCGACTTGGAGGAGCAGCGGCTCTACTCCGAGCTCCTCCCATGTGACCGAGCTCCTCACCCTCTCTCTAAGGGAGCGCCCGGTTACTCTGCAGAGGAAACTCTTTTCGGCCGCTTGTATCAGTGATCTTGTCCTTTCGGTCGTTCCCCAGAGCTCATGACCATAGGTGGAGGGAGGAACGTAGACTGAGGTAAATCAAGAGCTTTGCCTTTCAGCTCAGCTCCTTCTTCACCACAACGGCCCGATACAACGACCACATCACTGCCGACACTGCACCGATCCACCTGTCAACCTCTTGCTTTTAAAGTGTGTATGACAGAGTTTTATGATTCTCAGATTTTGACTTTTTGACACGATCGGTGTGATTATAACTATTGTAAATATAAATTATAGTTTTACACAAATTGGGAAGCAATTTGCGAAGAAAAGTTGAAAAAAATATGTTGAAAATGACAGGAAGTAGAGAGTTCTAAGCACACCAATGGCATCACAATCGGGAGAATTCAATCTAAAAGTTCAGCACAAGAAACACTTTTTTCTTTGTATTTTTAACCATTTTTAACCATGATTTTAACAAAATAAAGGTGTTTTCTTACATTTGTATTTGCCAGACAATCATTTCTGGGTACATTAGAGGAGTGTTGCATGTAAGTTAAAAGGTCCGATATTATTTGAAATGGACTCATGAGCTTTTAATCATGTTATAATGGTGTTACCTCCTCAAAACGCATCCGAGAGATGCGTTTTGCTTCATTTACACATTAGTTTGTCTATAAACCGCCTCCAAACCCGATTCTAGGGCTGAAATCGTTGCGTCTGCATAAGAAACGAGACGCAGACGTACGAGCTGTTGGATCGAGGAGCGGGTGACTAATGAAGACAAAGAGAAAGTGACAGAGGAGAAGGAATCCACCCGGCGTCCTCGTCCTCCTCATTCTTCTCTGTTATCTGTTCTTCTGTGGCAGACTGGAGCCCCCTCACTCACATAAACGACTGGAGAGGCCTTCAAAGACATCACGGAGAGAGAACTATCGCCGTATTCACTGTCAGTTAATTAAACGCTGCCCAGAGCTTTGCAACCACTGATGTTTAAATAGAGGTTTTCAAGTTTAGCAACAGGGTGGTTTTCTATTTGGGTTTAAGTACTTGGATTATTGTGCACTTTTACTGGATTTGCGTCATAAAAATGTGAAAAATGTTGTAACTTTATTAACTTTTGGAGCTAAAAAGATGGAACCTAGCTGTTTTTGGCTTTTTATATTTGGGTTTTTAGGCACTTTCACTGGATTTGAGTCATAAAAATGTGAAAAATGTTGTAACTTTATTCACTATTGGAACTAAAAAGATGGAGATTGGTTGGTTTAATGCTGGTTAAAAATCATCTTACTAAAAATGACATTAACTTTTTTTGTATGCATCCATTATGACTTTCTGCAATGGATAATAATCAATACACGGACCAAATGATGCATGGTGGGCTTGGCCATGATAAGACCCCATACTATGTTTAAATATGGATTTCCATTTGGAGTTTTTGTATGTGGATTCTTACGCTCCTTTACTGGATTTGCTTCAGAAAAAATGTAAATGTTGTTGTAGCTTTATTCACTTTTGGAACTAAAAAGAGGGAAATTGGCTGGTTTAACAATGGATAAAAATCAATACACAAACCAAATGATGCATGCAAGCTTTGTTACTTAATTAAGTAATCTACATAAATATGGCCAAAATAAGACCCCATTTTTGTATGTGTTTATGTTTGGATTTGGGATTTTTGTATTTGGATTGTGATGCACCCAAAAATGTAAATGTTGTTATAACTTTATTCACTTTTGGATCTAAAAAGATGGAAACTGACTGTTTTAATGCTAATTTTAAAAAATCTGCTCATTAAAAATGACATTGACTTATCCATTTATATACATCCGTTATGGATATCTACAGTGGAAAAAAATCAATACACAAACAGAATGATGCATGGTGGGCTTGGCCATTGACCCATTTTATGTTTATGTATGGATTTCGATTTTGGGTTTTTGTATTTGGATTCTTCCGCTCCTTTCGCGAATTTGCTTCATGAAAAAATGTGAATGTTGTGGAGCTTTATTTACTTTTGGAGTGAAAAAGATGGAAATTGGCCGTTTTAATTATTTTGATCAACTTATCCATTTATATACGTCCATTATGACTTTCTACAATGGATAAAAATCAATACACAAACCAAATAATGCAATGATGCTTGGCCATATTGTTACTCAAAATTAAATTAAGTAATCTAGAGAAATATAGCCATCATAAGACCCGTTTTATGTTTATGTATGGATTTCGATTGTTACCGGATTTGCGTCATAAAATGTTAAAAAATGTGAATATTGCTGTGGCTTTATTCAATTTTGGAGCTAAAAAGATGGAAAATTGCTGTTTTTAATGCTCGTTGATAATAAGATCTTCTTATTAGCGATGACATTGACGTATCCGTATGAATTTCTAATCTATGCCTCATTGATCGTGGTTTGCGCACTCTAATTACGATGGATTAAAATCGATACTAACCACAGTGACGCACGTGGGCTCGGTCATATTGTTCCAAATTAAATGAAGTAATCTAGGTAAGTAAAGCTATAAGAAGATCCCATTTTATGTTATGTCAAATAAAAAGAGTAAATTCTGATTCTAAACAATAAATCTTTGAATGTTAAGTGAATTATTGGGCTTTTATACACCACTTTTGTTTCTTTATGTGAACTTCTTACAATCTATTTCATAGTATTATTGCAAAAAATGTAGGTAGGTATTTGGTATGTAGGTATTTACCATTTTTCATTACAAATATTATTGTATTGGGTTTTATTCATTCAAAATTAGGATTTGATGTTTTGTTTTTTTACTTTTTCATCACTTATTCTGCCTTTGTTAGTGATCTCTTCTATGTAAAGCTACATTGTGTAACTTTCCTGATGGAGATATTACTGTTTTGCCTTGTTTATTTCACAGTATGGGAATAAAAAAGACTTAGGAATCGCAATAGTCAGATCTATGGACAAGCGAGCCCGGATGTGGTAAGAATTCATGTTTTTAAAGGTATTTTTCCAACTATAAAACAGGTGTAACTGAACAAATGCAAATGTGGAACTACTGTGGAATTGTCACAGTTCTGCCTATTGTCTACATGTTCTTCCCCAGTCCAGCTCCAGGTCTGTTCCAGTCCTCCTTTTGCTCCCTCCCTGTTCTCCGACACCTGTCTCTCATTCCCTAATTATCCCCAGGGAGCCTATATAAGCTCCTGGTCTTCACTCAGTCTTTGCTAGATTGTTGACCTGTGAACACCCATTTTCAAGCTCTGTATCTGAAACCCTGTATCTGTTGTTTGCATTTGAGCAACTCTGAAGTCCCTGAATCTGAGTTCTTTCCCTGCCTGTTTTCGTGTTGAAGAGATTCCCAGTTTTGGAGGATATTTTAGTTCACTTCATCAATCAATCATATTTCCTTTGTTGTTATCTACCTGTCTTGCCATTTAGGCCTTACCTTTTGTAGGACACTTTCTGTTGTACTGAAATATACTTTGTGTTGGACGGCATTCTTTGTGTTGCATTTGAGTCCTGTGCTCCTGCCTGATAGGAATATTCCAGACAAAGAAATAACCTTAAACGTTACAGAATGCACCTTTAATGTTAATATTATGATGATTATTTATGTTTTCATTTGTTTGTATTGTGATTTTAATGTGTTTCTTATTCTGTAAAGCACTTTGAATGAATCTACAGTTAAACTCGTCTTACCTCGCCAACATTAAATATGCACTGTGTAACTTTTATAGTGGTTGTTTGTTGTTGAGATACTAGAAATATCCCCCAAACTCCACTTTCCCCATCAACCCAAAACACGCTACACACTGCAGGTCTGCAGGAAGAATCGCTGATAGAAAATGTGAAATACTGTCCCTCTTTAACTGTAGGCGTTTAACTGTATGTTTTTAATTGTATTTAATTTATGTCCAGGAAGATGCCTAATAAATAAAATGAATGATGTATTATTTATTAGTATTATTTTATTTTTATTATTTTTATTATTATTTTTATTATTATCTTTATTATTTTTATTATTATTTGTATTTTTATTTTTTTTATTATTTTATTTTATTTATCTTGCATTTATTCATTTAAAGGCATTTTTATTGACCAAAATAACACTGAAAAACATGCATTGTCACTGTGCGTAGGGACCCCCTCTCCACAGAGCTGACCTGTAACTTGATATGGAGGTGACATCTGCTTGTTTCCATGGCGATACAGTACGTACAGTACGTTTAATACAATACAAAATCATCCAATATAATAAAACAATATAAAACAATACTGCAAATCCATGAATCAGTATCTCCATGGCAACAAGCTTAAACCAGAAAAGTTACTTAGTGCACATTTAAAGGGCTTCATGTGGTGCAAAAACTAAAATCTAAGTTATGATGACTTGAATTAAGAACGTTTTAGCATGATTTGAGTAAATTTCACTTTAAAAATTACAATTATCTACCAATGGAATAAGATTTTTTGTTGTTAGTTAAAATATAAAAATACATCTTATTACGTTTAAGATAAGAAAAACAACTTTTTGCACTTAAAATAAGAAACAGAATCTAATGCTGCTTAAATTAAGAAAATCACTTATTCCATTGGTAGATAATGTTACTCAAATTAAGTACGTTTTTCTTAATTTAAGTCATTTTCACTCACATAGACGTTGCTTTTTGGAGTCTGTTCCCAAGTGATGTCAGCGTTACGTCACTGCTTAGGTCAATTACCCAAACATCTTTGCACCTCTTTACTCTCAGTTAAGTCACGAATACTGACGATAAATAACCACCGTGAGTCATCCGGTGCTCCCCCCTCTCGCCCCCGGCCCCCTAGCCCCGCCCCCTCTAGCCCCTCCCCCTTTTTCTGGTCACGACTTTCTTTTTTTTCTCCTCTCACCTGCAGTGTGCGATTGTAGGTGTCAGGAGGGGTACTTACTTTTGTGGGTGATCTGTGCGTTTGCCGCTGTGGAGAAAAGGGCACGAGCATCAGAAAAGCGTCACAAACACACGAACCTGTCGTGATAATTACTCTACAGACTTAATGCTCTATAGCTGTGTATATCGTGTGTACAATTTTGGGTTATTTTTTGATGATACGGTAAGATTTCGGTCGTGAAAGATTGAATTATAACATTTATGACACATTTCAGATGCACATTAGCTTAATAAGATATCGGTTTAGTCGATATTCCATTTTGGTCAATTTGGTTTATTTTTTGGTTCATTTTACGATGATTTACTGGATAATTTTCCTCACAAAAACTCATAAGTATTTTTTCAAAGCTGTTCTGTAGTTTTGGATTTTGGACATTTGCATTTTTATTGTTTTCCCTTTCAGTGTTTGCATTTAAAGCTGCACTGCGTAACTTTTCTAGTGAAGGGTCTGTCTTCTGCTGGTCTCCACGAAGATGCTGTTGCTTTGTCTAAAATGTCCCAGTGTGGCATTAAACGTATCAATCTCGCATTTACTCAACAATGTGCGTGTTTATTGACCTAAAAACTTGCATTCTTACTGTGAGTGCGCTCGCTTCTCCGCAGATCTGACGTGTAACTTGGTTCTATGGCGCCTCCCGTTGTCTCCGGGGAGATAAATAAGTGTAATGCCGTAGTGTGGAACATTCCAGGCAACATCTCCATGGAGAGAAGCTGGTGACGGACCCTCCATCATATTTTTATTCTCTGTCCTAGTATCGGTTGATATCGGGTATTGGCAGATACTTAAAGTCAAAAATATCGAAAAATATCGGTTTCAGAAAACAAAAAAAGCTGGATCAGTGCATCGTCACCTGTTTATTTATCACAGCTCATTTTTTTTAACACTATTGTAGATTTAGAATAGTTTTTGTTGTTTAAATCTGCTTTAGTGTTACTGTGTCAATATTATCGTTTATCGCTATTTTTTTCCAGCAATAAATCGCACTTCAAAATGACAATATTGACTTTTGATTCAATATATGGAAGCTCAAACAACAGATTTAGGATTTAGGAGAACTTTTTCCTTGCAAAAGTGGGTAGATTTGTGTTATTCAACCTTACAGCTCAAATCTTAATCTTATATTACCACAAAAATAATCTAAAATCATCTCTCATCACTTCATTCAGCTTTATTTGCTTTTTTATGGTGTATTGTGCAACTTTTCTTCATGGAGATGTTATTGCTTTGTCTGGAATGTTTCTCAGTATGGCATTAAACCTTTCTATCTTCATGGAAACCAAACTAGGCCATGTTACAAATAAGATCTGTGTAGAAGCGACTCCTTTCTCAGTCAGAATACGTGTTTTTTAGGCATTTTTGAGCAATGAAACCACTGTAATTGCATAAATGTAAATGTATCTTCACCAGAAAGTTGTGCAATGCACCTTTAATTTATGATACTGTGTATTTAAAAAGGTTTTATTTGGGATTATCTTGCTTTCTGTGGCATAAAGTACTTCCAATCATATCGTTTTTTGCAATACATTGTGCTTCACAGTGTCTTATCACGACAGGCCTGTGGTAGTAAGTTGGCAAAAAAAAGTTCGGTGTTTACCCATGGATCGTTTTCCCATCAGCCCGATGAACTGATGCGGCCGTGGCTTGCGGGTCATCCGCATTAGTATTTCTCTGAAGGGGTACGGGTTCGAAATCCAGCCATCCTAAAACACAAAAACATGAAACATGGTTGAAATACGCAGGGAAAAACGATGAATCCCGGTGGCTTTAAAAGGGGCTATGATACAGTGACACCTGCCCCGCCTCGCCGCGCTTAGTCATTTTGAAATCTCATTTAATCTCGTAAAATTGATTCCTACCACATGCATTAAAACGAGAGTGAGAGAGGAGAGCCCCCGTAACGTCTGTGGGGAGATTTATTGTACATTCATCTGCAAAATGGAAGCAGCCAATAAGTTTAGAGTATTAGCAAAAAAGCTTGGCGCGTTTCCAGCTCGCAAAGTCAAAGCCACGGACGTGACGGTTGTGCCAATGGCGGCGCACGGTGCACTTACGCCGTGATTCGATTAGCGATGGGTGAGCCTTTACCGAGCTCCGACACGCGCCTCTTCATATCGGACTTAAGAGGATGTCATGACGAGGCTCCTGTAATGTGCAGCTCTCCGGAGTAATCAGATTTTTACATATTCATATATATTTTAAAAAATCGATTTTATTTGGTTGTTATTTTATAGTATATTATTTTTATTATTTTGAATTGCATTTAATTTCAGTTTTTTTTTATTTTTACATGATATTACAATTTTTCACATTTTTTTTTATTTTTGCGCAGTAAATGTGGCAGGAGACACTCTTTAACCTCAAATTTCTCACAAATGTCCAATAATGTATTTTATTTGATAATTTATACAATATTTTACCACGTCAGTCAATCGAGAACACCTTCTCTTTTGCAGTAATGACTAAGGACTTTCTTATAAACAACTGCATATATGTTCACTTTCTGTTATCACTGGCCATTGGCCAGTAAGTACAGTAAAAAATATAAGAAAAAAATAAAACATAACAGTTTTATCCGTGCCCTTTTTGCTTATTTGGCAAAGGATAGCCTCAGATATTTGCTGTCTGTTTAATAAAATTGGGGTAGCCTGTCTTGCTAAAAAGCCTGAAGTGAAAAAGTAGCTCTCTGTATTATCAAAAAATAAAACTAAAAAATTATAATGGGCTACTAAAAAAAAATCTTACGCCACAAAAAGAGCACGTTTTATGGGTAACTCAAAAAACACAATAAACTGAGACGAAAAATCTATAATATTCCATAAAATGATTATATTATTTGATTATTTTGGATCTGTCTGTCAAATTAACGCACAGATTTTAGCCAAACACAATGTACCCAATGAAAAGACGTGCCATCCACGCTATTTTAAGTGTTTTCTGAGCTCTAATTTGCCCATGCACCATTACGCTGCCAGTCACGCTAAACATTTACCTGTATCTGATTACTGCTCGTCCAGAAGTCCGCATCTTCTCTGGGGCTGCTCTCCTCGCCGTAAACTTGACATGAGGCAAAAACGGCCATCAAAAGTGGCAAGAGCAACAGTTTCATTTTTACGCACGCTGATTCTCGGCTCGTATAACTTTCTGTCTCGGTTCTTACGCGCTGGAAAGTGGGGAAAAAACGCGTAAAAGTGCGTGAAGTCTGGAGGTGCTCGCTGGGACGGTCGGTGGCGGTGCTGCTGCGGTGCGGGTTTGTGCGTCTTGGTGCGTCTTGGTGCGTCTTGGTGCGTTTTGGTGCGTCTCTGTGCGTCTCGGTGGCTCCGGTCAGCAGTAGTCCATAACGTGTGCGTCGGCTGGGCTCCCGCCACTGTCTCTGAAAAGGTCCTCGCGCTTGCCGCTCTTTCTACTTGTCGTACGCCCCCCACACGCGCTCCTATTTAAGAGTCCCGCAGTGTGTTGCCTAGTTACGCCATTGCCGTGCGTGATTTCCCCCGCGCAGTCACGAGGAGGACGTGAGGCGGTGTCGTATCTTTGAGGACTTTATGAACTTTGTGTGATAAGACTCGTCTGTGTTGGTTTTCTTCTCATTTAGAGCTTATAGACTTTTTATTGCTTCTCGTATGGATGTTTCCACCGTGAGACTTAATGAAATGCACAGAATTTTAGCTACAGATGGAGCGACTAAATAAGAAATGCCAAGTCATTTGCCTCTTTTGTCTCGTATTTTCGATTAAATGAAAAAAAAAAACTAAATAAATTGGCCAACTTCCAAAACGGTTCTGTTTAGCTGTGCATATGACTGAAAGGTTTTAATTCTTCATTCCGCAGTCTTCTCTTCGCTTTAATTCTCTCTAATTTAATGTCCCATCTCTATTTTACAATCTTATGATGATTTTTTATGTTTTGATTTGTTTGTATTGTGATTTTAATGTATTTCTTATTCTGTAAAGCACTTTGAATTACTTTGTGTACGAATTGTGCTGTACAAATAAACTTGCCTTCTTACTGATGTGAGTTGTGTGAGTGGGCTCGCCTCTCCACAGATCTGGCATGTAACTTGGTCCTACACACCAAAAAGTGGAGTGTTAAAATTGACTCTCACAGAATCAGTTTTAACATTTTCTCAGGGTTTATCTGAATCCAATCTGTTCTAGAGTTAATTTAACATTTTTGGAAATGTTAAGTAATACTGGACCAAAGTTCCTGTTTAAGCCCGAAATAAAGAGTTACATTAACGTTTTGAGAGTAAATGGATAACACTTTGGAGGGTTATCCTGATTTAGCGAAACAACACACAGGGGTGTTTTATTTTAAAACATTATTTTAGTTAATTTAAGAATAAATTATGTACTAAACTGGTATAAAATGGTCTTCTCTGGTGGGAGTTTGAAGTGGTGGGTGGGAAGTGCCAGATTAACACTAAGGAAAGTTGAATTAACTTGAACCATATCAACTCAAACAACCATTTAACTTTCAAATAGTTAAAATAACACTTTTTGTGTTAAAAGGATCCCCGCTACTTTAACATGCTGGTCTTATATGATTAATGTTGGAGTCATTATAAATAATAATACCAAAAAGCTCAAATATGTTCGTTTGTAGTATTTGTTTTTATAAAAAAGGCAAAAATACGCTCGCTCGTAGGTCGCCATATTTGTTTTGGTCGCAGAGTGACAGATAAACCCTTTGCCTGCATATTTACCCTGTGCTGGTCCATTGTCAGTATCATGTCTGTTATAAGTTTCTATTTTGGATTTGGTTTGGATGTGTTGTTTTCTGGTCTGTGTTTTTGTTAAGATGCGTGTACAATGTGAAAGTTTTGGCCCTTTTTGAGCAGATTTTTCACTCATGTGACTGTTTTTGGGATCGGGTTTTGGCTTAATCGTGTGTCGTGCTGTGTGTAGTAAACATGGGGCAATGAGAACAGATTAATACCTCACGACCAGCTCCAGATCAGCAATCGTAGGTCGACTGTCTGAAATCCAGTCGCCTCTCGTGAGGGTTTCACTGTTGAAGTCATTTGTATAGTGTGAGAACATGAATCTTGAACTTTTAAGCCCTGAGATTTGGTCGTACAGTTTGAGCTGGAGCTGAGTGAAACCACTGAAAATATCGCACAATGTACACCCGGCTTTACTTTAAACAACTGTGTACCTCTCCTTTTAAATCGTGACAAAACGTGTTTGAAAACTACCACTTCATGACATCACAAGGTAGAACAGAGCATTTTGAGCTTTGGAGATGTAGACAAACTAATAATAAAGTATTACTCGAACATGAATGAAACAAAACAACTCCAGATCTGTTTTTGAGGAGGTAACAACATTAGAACATGGCTTAAAGCTCACAAGAGTCAATTTAGTGTAATGTAAGACCTTTAAATGTCTGAATTTTTTTGTTGTACCATTGTGGAAATGGATCCTTGGAAAGATTTCATACCCATAAGAACCACAGCCTCACTGCATAAATATAGAAGCACATGTACACAGTGCATAGAGAACAGTTCACCACAATCGAGCCAATTCGACCAGAAGCAAAGGACATTTCTCACCACTGATGGTTAAAGGCGCATTGTGTAACTTTTTCTGGTGGACGGTCCATCAAATGCGTTGGCTAGAATGTTTCACAGCATGGCATTAAACCTTTCTATCTTCATGGACTCAAACCAGACCAAGTTACTGGTCAGATCTGTGGAGAGGCGGCGCCGCGCACAGTCAGAATACATGTTTTCGGGTATTTTTGAGCTATAAAACCACCTGTAATTGAATAAATGTAAAGTAGAGCTGTTTAATGTCATACTGTGGAACATTCCGGGCAGAGCGACGACATATCCACAGAAAAAGCAGGTTTGGCACATCCATAGAAACGAGCAGACGACGGACGCCCAGTTGAAAAGTGACAAACTGCACCTTTTAGTGTTTGTTTGCTCGGGAGCTTTGTTTGAACAATGGTTTTAATCTAAAGTTCTGTTGATGTTTATACTCATAATAGGCCTATGACTAATTAACCAGTTTGATAGGCCTGTATATCCTTCACTAGTTTATGGTGGAAAGTTCATTAGCATTAAATTATGCTGTAAAACGAAATTAAATCCAAACTACATATAAAATGACCTGGTTATAACCCAAGCCTCACGTAGGCCACACTTGATGACGCACGCCTCCTCACGCACACGCATACCAATGATGTGTTTTTGGCTGGAACTCTGCCCCGTTTTGCATTTCATTTAATTACAATTAGACCTACAAAAGTCTCCATAACCTTAGTTTTTCATTTTTACTCTGTGGACATATTAAAAAACCCAGATTACGCTGTTTTCTACTGTCTACTCTCTCTGTTATAATGTTGTTTGTTCGGTTTTGTTTCACTCACACATGTTTAACGCACAATCCTGCATATTTAGACCCTCAGAATTCTTCTCTCAAACTGAAAACACTACGTTCCACCTTGTGATGTCATGTGGTAATACAGGAAGTGCTCCATTGTGTTTTTAAACTCTAAACTCCTTCACGAGAATCATTTGGAATTGGCAATTTTTACTGAACTAAAGGTAAAAGGAGCTTGAAAACTATTATTTTATGTATTTAAAACAAGAACAGTGCACAGAAAACATTAATCTCAGTGAGAAAAGATGCATTTGCAGTTTTTGGGTAGGTGCAAAATACATTAAAGATTCTATTTGCATTAGACCAACTCTAACAGCAACATTTCTCCTTAAAATATCCACTGTCCAATCCATCATTAAACATTTAAAACAATCAAAATTTTACCCTAATTCATTCTAATTTCCATCAACACAAGATTCAAATTCATTATTAACTACAGTGTTATGACATCACAAGGTGGAACAGAGCATTTTGAGGTGTGGAGATCAGGCAGAGTAACTCAAACGTGTGTGAATGAAACGAAACACAAGTCCAGGTCTGTTTCTGAGGAGGTAATGGGTTAACGCTCACATAAGTAAATGCTGCGTAACATACAGCAGGACCTTTAAATCAGGGGTGTCTGAGCTTTCTTCATCAAGGGCCACATATTAAAACACAGACCAGCCTGAGGGCCGATCGAGGGTCATAGACTGATGGTCCAAACAGTGAGTAATTCAAATCTGTGCATTTATAACAGGTTTGAATGACCCTCCAGACCTTTGTTCAGGCTTAGACCCTCAAAAGGACACACGAAATTTGCTGGATCAAGACTTTCCAGGTAAAGGCCAATTCACCTGGAAGCCTGAGGGCCAAAACAATTGGTCTGAGGGCCACAGTTTGGACATGCTTTAAATAAACTGGCCCTTATAGGTGAATTGTGTAACTTTTCTGGTGGCATTAAACCTTTCTAGCTTCACAGAGAACAAACCAGAGCAAGTTACAGGTCAGATCTGACTTGACGAGTACAATTATCTGCCAGTGGAATAAGACTTTTTGTACTTAAAATATGAAAATACATCTTGTTAGACATAAAATAAGAAAAATCAACAACTTTTTGCATTTAAAATAAGACACAAAATGGAATGTTGCTTGAATAAAATAAAAAAAAAACACATATTCCACTGGCAGATAATTTTATTTGTCAAGTTGAATCCACTCAATTAAAGTAAAATGTTCTTAATTTATGTCATTTTAACTTACCTAGATATTGTTTTTTTCCCAATGGAGGCAGAGCAATGCCCCCCAAATGAAAACTTCTTTAATATGATCCATTTATGTCATTTTTTTCCAGTTATAAAAATATAGGCTGACATTCGCTCTGAAAGCCCGGGGCCGAGGAAGAGGACGGCGGGTTGGAGTGTGTGACCTCCCCGTGCCACTCATTTCCATTAGAAAGGCCGTTTTTATAAGACTGGGTGAACAGAGGAACACGCAGCCAAGCCAAGTTCAGCATCCACACACCTCAACAATACTCGATTTGCCTAAGTGTTCCTCTCATGTTGACAATAAACTCGTGTTACTTACCCATGTGATAGCGCAGCACATGCAAATGGTCCATATGTGTCATATGCTTTACAATGGGGCATTTGCATAGACCCTATAGCATGGCAAACATTTGATCTTTTTTATTCTTAAAACGGTTTAATTCTCGTAAACATGGAGTGAATATCTATAAAAAGTGAACATTACTGAATTATTAAATCCAATCCACTTCATTTATTTATTTATTTTTTACATTTTATGCAATAATGTGCAAAACAGAACGTGTGCAAGGCAAAACTTCAAACTTGATTTCAATATTAAGGAATAGACTCGATACTTTACTGGAAAAAAACAATATCTAGGTAAGTTAAAATGACTTAAACTAAACTATTTTACTTTATTTGAGTCGATTCAACTTCACAAGTAAAATGATCTGCCAGTGGAATCATTTTTTCCTTAATTCAAGCAACATTTGATTTTATTTCTTATTTTAAGTGCAAAAAGTTGTTTTTCTTATTTTAAGTGTAGCAAGAAGTATGTTCATATTTTAAGTACAAAAAGCTTACTGCTCTGGCAGATCATTTCACTTGTAAATTCACTCATATCATAGTAAAACTTTCTTAATTCAGGTCATTTAAGCTTGACTAGATTTTGTTTTTTGCAGTGATTCTGTTGCCATTCCAATAATAATAATAATAATAATAATAATAATAATAATAATAATAATAATAATAATAATAATAATAATAATAATAATAATAATAATAAAAACACTCTTTATTTAGACTATTGGCTCTATTCACGTTTACGTCACAAACCAGGAAGACGTTTGGAAACATGTCATGACGACTTCTGGTGTAGTTCCCGACACTGGGCTCGACCGACTGTGATCAAACCCACTGAAGTAAATGTGATCGTTGGTAAAATGAAGACTGCAGACGTATGTGCTGTTTGGAAACATGAATTCGTCGCCCTCGTCTCTTCTAATCGCATGTACCCAGTGCGCTCAGAGTTGTGCGTCAGTGGGGAAATGATGAAAACAGGTACGGTGGTAATTGTTGATTCGTCGTACATAACGGAACGCTACAATGACATGGAGATGAAAAAAACTGGGACATTTTCTCATTTTTTCCTAGATTTTGTCAGATTTACTATGGCAAACAGAGCCAGTGGGAAGTTGTCATCGCATGTTTCCAAACGTCTTCCTTGTTTGTGACATAAGTGTGATAGAGCCTATAGAATGTGATTTTCAATATTAAATCGTACTACAGTCCCTCGGTTACGTTCTAAAAATAACCCGCAATAGGCGAAATACGCAAAGTAGTCAACTTTATTTTTTATGTTTTAAGGCTGTAAAACCCCTCACCACACACTTTATACACTTTTCTCAGACAGGCTCCACGATCTGAACTGAGGAGCGGAGGTGGGGTAGTTATGGGGAGTTATGGTGCTGTTTTTTCTTCTGGGCGAGAAGATTCTTATAAACAGACATGCCACCTTTGATTATGCAGAACACAATGCGCAGGTTCTCCCTTTGCCGATCAGAATGCAGAACACAATCAAAACAAAAATCCGTAATACAGCAAAAGTTGAACCGTGTTACAGTGAGAGACGACTGTATTTCGGTTACTGTTACATCCCGAATACAAATGTGTTTTTGAATTTCCTTCGGGATCTGTCTGTTTTGAAATGCAACTCTTGTATTAGTTTGTCAGTTCATACTTCAGTCTTTTGGAAATGATTAAACTAGGGTGACCAGACGTCTCTATTTCCCCGGGACAGTCCCAGTTTTCAGCCCTGTGTCCCCTGTGCCAGCAGTTTTATACAAAACCAGTGATTTGTCCCAGTTTTATACAAGAAATGTCCAAGGTGTCCCTATTTTTGACCAATTTGATCGCTGCCAATAGAAAAGAGAGGCATAAATTGACTTTTTTTTTAGGTAAAATACAGAAAAGCTGCTTAAAAACAACCAGAATTCAAAGAAAATATGACCATTTTTCTTAATTACGCTTTCGTTTCACAATTTTATTATTACCAACCACCAAAAAACCATGGTCCCACCTTAGATTAAACTGTGAACTTTGAGCAGAATCCTATTATTAAAACATAAATCACAAACACAGGCCTTTTCAGGAAAATCACAGTTACATATTTTCCCCCAAAACGTCCCGATGTGGTTTGAACGACTTCGCAGCTTGTTTTAACTTCTGCTAAAAAACCCTGCTCCCCGCTCATATCCACTCTGTATCTGCTCCAGGGGAAACCCAGTGGTCACAGAGCGTCTCGTGAGTCCAGACTGGAATTTAATCATCCACAACAGTGACAGCTCATCCAATTAACGAGGGGAAGGGGGAGGAAAGAGGAGAGAGGAGAGAGGAGAGAACGAGCAGCCCATGGGAGGGACTTAGCACCACAGAGGACGACGCAGGAGGTAGAAACAGCTCTACGCGAGTCTACAGCCAACAAACTGTCATACAAACCAACCGATGGCTTCGATTATGAGTAAAAACATGACGTATGGATCGCCCGGTAATGCGCCTGGCTCCAAAACACGCTCTAAAACACGAAGAGTTAAGAGTAAAAAGGGAACACATCCAAAAGCAGACGGTGTAATGGAGGAGAGGGTTGTATCACACTGACATGGTGCCAATAATTAATGCATGAATGTCTGGATATGGACCCCAGGTGTAAACAGGGATTAAAAAAAAGTGTTTATATATTTAAATCAAAACCCCGAATGATGGAAATTGTTTGTTCAATTATTAAAGGTGGTACATTATGCAAAATGGATTCTTGTGAGGTTTAAGCTGTGTTAAGCTAAAACAGACCTGGAGTTGTTTTGTTTCATTCACACATGTTTGAGTAATGCTTTATAATGAGTCTCTTTACATCTGCATCAAGCTCAAAATGCTCCGTTTGACCCTTTCATGAAGTGGTCATTTTCAAGTTAACTCCTTTTTACATTTTGGTCAGTAGAGTTTGGCAATTCCTGGGCTGAAATGATCCAAATAATTCTAGTTAACGTGTGTAGAGTTTAACAACACAGATTTAAATTTATTTTTATGTATTATAATTTTTTTATTAATTCATAATTTTATTTTATTTTACATTTATTTTTTAATTAAATCATTTATTTTTTATATTTATTTTTATTTATATTAAATTAATTTAATTTAAAAACACTGAGGTGCACTTCCTGTATTGCCACATGACATCACAAGGTGGAACAGAGCATTTTTGGTTCTGAGAAGAGTTCAGCCTAAATACGCAGGGTTCGTGTGTGAAACATGTGAATGAAACAAAACAAAACTCCAGGTCTGTTTGTGATGAGGAAACATTATAACATACAGCTCTGGGACAAATAACAGACCGCTGTAAAATGATCACGTTCTCTGATTTTTGACATTTCTCCCAAATTCCAAATAAAAAATATTGTCATTTAGAGCATTTATTTGCAGAAAATGACAAATGGTCAAAATAACAAAAATGATTACCTTATTTTTCGGACTATATGTCACACTTTTTTTCAGGGTTTGTTTGGTCCTGCGGCTTATTCTCAGATGCGACTTATATATTAAATTTTTCACACTGACAGTCCATAGACCAAATATATGAAAATATAAATATATGAATCCTATATATGAATCAAAAATGAAAAAACAAATCACTATCCGTTTTTTCATTTTGGTTTTAGAGACAAATAATAAAGTAAAGAGTTGCTTTTTTTGTTTTCTTATTTTTGGTTCTATATTGAAAAACAAACAAATGAGACATGGATTGTTCTCTGTTTGTTTTTATTACTATAACTTCTATAACTCGCCTTTAAAGATGAAAAGTCGGTTCTTGGTCGCTTATTTTCTAAAATAAATTCCCCCAAAAACGTATAGTCTGAAAAATACGGTAAATGTTTTCAGACCTCAAATAATGAGAAGAAAACAAGATCATATTCATTTTAAAACACTAATGTTGTAACTTAGGAAGAGTTCAGAAATCAATATTTGGTGGAATAATAATAATGATGAACACAGCAGTGGTTTTTCTTCTTTTCCTCCTTAAATCAGATTCAGGTGATCTCCTCATCAGTGCCTCATGAAGCAGAATGAGGTGTGATTGTGTTGAATTCAACAGACGCTGGAATCAAACGACCGTCACACATGTAGAGGCGCTGATTTCAGAAAAAAAAACCTGCAGTGGTCTCTTATTTTTTCCAGTGTTGTAGATCTAAAAATAGCATAATATGGGGCCTTTAATACATGGAAATTCTATACCGGGGTCTCCAACCGTTTTCCTCCGGTGAGCTACTTTTCCCGAACAAAAAAAGCCAGAGATCTGCTCATTTTAGTGTTTGCAATAAATTTAGTACGTATAAGAGCCACCAAGTCTTAGATGGGGAACAGTTAGATGCCCATAAACCACAAATATAATCCATTTACTAGATTACAACATTAAGCATCAAAATTATACAGTTCCAAAGGCAATTTAAGTTATTCAGCACAGTACATGTAATTCAGAAATCCCTTGGCGAGCTGATCTAAAGGTTTTCATTTCTCATCCCGCACTCTTCTTCTCTCTAATTTAATGCCTCTCTCTCTTTTTAATTTTATGACGATAACTGTGAGATCAAAGAAATGAAAAACTGTGATGCCAAAATTTGAAAGTGAATCGTGAAATTTATAGGAATTATTATTAGAAATTATGTTCAAATCTTGTCATGTCTCGTTCTCGTGGACCCAATCTCATCTCTTGTCACGTCTTGTAGAAATTGTGCCTCGTCCCATCGCTAATTATTTATGTTTTGAGTTGTTTATATTGTGATTTTAATGTATTTCTTATTCTGTAAAGCATTTTGAAATACTTTGTGTATGAATTGTGCTATACAAATAAACTTGCCCAGCCTATATGTTGTTTTTTTTTCCTCTGGCACGTTTGAAGCTAAAGTCCATTGCTAGAAGTGGTTGAATTCCAAGTGAAGTGTCAGAAGCCAAAAAACGGCACAAATCAGTGTTGCCTCGGCGGAGATCTGTGAGTCTGTCAAGGCAACAAACTAGTGAAGTGATGGGGGCAAGTTCTTAACTTCCACGTAAAACATCAATTTGCTTCACACTGAAGAAGCTTAACACCACTTTAACCCATCTTACAACAGCCACGAGTCTAACAAACAAAACGCTCTGCCTGGTTCACTCATTAGTGTCTGGAAACGTTAGAAAACAACTTTATAAGCAGCCTTAGCATTACCTCTGTTGATTTCCCACTGCACATGTGAAAGTGTTCGATACTAAAGAGGTGCTACAGTATTATGCAAAATGGCTTTTCTGAGCTTTCTACCATGTTATAATGTTGCTCCTCACTAAAAACATGCCTGAAGATAAATATCATCCGTGCATGTTTGAGTAATATAGCGCTCTCTCTCTGGCCCTATCCACACCCTCCTTAAAGATGCAGCTCTCTGGTGGATGGTCCGTCACTTGCGTATCCTCATGGAAACTTTATTGCTGTTTCTAAAATGTCAAACAGTATGGCTTTAAACTTATCTATTTCCATGGAGACAAGCCTGCAATGCCACCAGGCCAAGTTACAGGTCAGATCTGTGGAGAGGCGACCCCGCACACTGTAGGAACACATGTTTTTAGATGTATTTTTGAGCATTAAAACACCTACAGCTGAACAAATGCAATGTAGATGAGCTCTGTGACACCTTTCAGGCAAACCAACCATATCTCCATGGAAACAAGCTTGTGGCGGACCCCCTACCGGAAAAGTTACACAATGCACCTTTAGCAGCACGAACCCATACAAAGCTCAGCCCACAAAAGCATCAAAAACGTAAGTAAAACGTGTAATAAACACGTCGTTTTGGGCGAATACAGCAGTCTCAAAACAATAAAAAGTAACATGGGGAGTTAAATATCTTATGTGTTCGCCATTAATACCCATTAAAAGTAAAGTATACCCTCTTTAATCGTCAAAATCCAATTTTCAAAGCTGCCGTTTGCAAATCACCAGGACCTCCTTTGGTAATACCTCTGTAGGGAACAAATTACACAATCTTCTTTGCACATATGCTCTGCCAGTCCTTACAGTGTCAGGAGAATTTGTACAGTTAGACGTGACATGATGGCAATTAAAGTGTAATTAGTAATTTGTTTTTTGTTTGTTTGTTTTTTCACAAATAAACTGGCAGAAAAACAAACACACACAGCGGAACATCACCAAACAGAGTCGCAGGTGAGACCGTCGTCGTTGTCGTCACGTGACCTCGTTTATTTTTCTGTATCGCCGTGACAACACAAAACATAAAATCCATCCTCCTTTCTTTTATGCGATAATGACGGACTTTGTATTGATTTGGCAGGGGTAATGGACCAGCCTCAACTGTGTAATGAGCTCCCGACAGACCAAAGACAGGCCTGGTCCTAATCCGTTTGGAAAGGTGGAAATGGCCGACGTAAATAAGACGTTTGACAGAACAGCTGATACAGGAGAGGTGAGCAAGAAGTGTTATTAAAGGGCTCATATTACGCTGGAGTTGTGTTTTGTTTCATTCACACATGTTTAACTCACAAATTTTGCAGGATATCCCCTTAGCGCCTCAGTTTATATAGAATTAAGTAGATGGTAAATTAAATAAAGTTGAGATTATTAATTTGACTATCGCAAAAAATATATACATATACATTTGGGTATGTTGCAAATTTGCGACAACTAGAAACAAGTGCTTGCCAAAGGTTTCTAGGAAAGTCCTGCATCCGCACTAACGGCACTGGGGAAATGCAGCCGTGATCTCAGGTTATATCTTGATCCAAGCAGTTTGTCGCATATTTGTGACACTTGGCGTTAAGGAGATATTTACGTTGAGTTCTTCACTCAAACTGAAAACTACGGAAGCCGGAGGGGCTCACAACAAATACAAACACCACAACGCACCAAAAAAATCCCCAATGGAAGTGGCCGCGGGACTCTTATTTTCGGAGGAAATTGTTTGCGGCAGCCAGACAATGACATCGCTTGTGGCCATAAAACAATAAATTACTTTTACTTTCCAACTTCGTTCACTTCTCTTCTGTGTAAATAGTTTTTAATTCGTAAATAGTTTTCTTAATGTATTTTGTACCTGCTCAGGGACTGCAGATGGAAAGGAACTTGGAGCTAAATCCGGCACAGAGCATCTTTTCTCTTAGGCTACGTTCAGACTGCACCTGAAGTGACCCAAATCAGATTTTTTTCGCCGGTATGCGACCTGTATCTGATCTTTTAATGACAGTATGAACAATGCAGATCATATTTTTTCAAATGTGACCCAGGCCACTTGGATTTGTGCTCCTAAAACTGACACATATCCGATCATTTGACATGTGACTTCAGTCTGAATGGCCAGGTCGCATTCATCCGACCTACACGTCATCAACAAGCGAGAGTTTGGCTGTTGTGCTGTAACAAGCTCCTGTTGTGGGTCAATCCAGCCCAACGCCGACGTGTTTGCTACTGAAACAGGCCAAAGACGTGTTTCCCCCGCCATAGTGGTACAACAGAGACTTTAAAATCGCTCAAGGTGCTTAATCCATGTTTAGGCGACTTCGTAAACACTGAGCTCACTCGCTGCTGTGACGGTGTTGTGTCCTCCAATGCTCATGCGGGACACTTTCGGGACGTTTAAAGTTCACACTGGAGATCATAGACATTTAATTGGAAATGTGAACGACCTCGCAAAAACATCAGATTTCACAAAAAAAATTCAAATTGAGCATTAAGCCCTGCAGTCTGAACGTAGCCTATGAGTCTAATGTTTTCTACACACTGTCCTTGTTTTAAATGAATAAATTAATTAAATAAAAATAATAAACTGGTGAAATCTTTTACTGTGTCCTCGCGCAACACACTTAACCCACCTCGACCCCAGTCTCTCACCCTCCATCTCTGTGTGTGTGAGTGGATGAGTGTTCCTTGAAGAAAAGCGCTTTGAGTGACCTGAAGATGGAAAAGCTCTATGCAAAATATGACAATTTATCATTTACTTTCAGCTAGAAAAATCAGTATTCAGGTGATTTTCCCAACACTGGTGCTCAGTCATGGGCTTGAAAGAAAAGCGCTCATTTACCAAGCACAAGAAAAAGACACAAGCCACTAAACTACTACACCTCCCTTTAAATATTTGATTACAAACAGCTACTGGTTTTAACTTTATGAGAGGCCGTGGAGTGAATAATAATTCTGACCTAATTACACCGTCTGGCTGTAATGAAGTAATCACTTATTAATGCCAAGTGATTCATAATGCGTTCTTTGGGACACAAACGCTAAAAGTTAAGTCTCTGATCGTCTCATTGTGCGGAAAATGGCAGGAGCTGTATAAATGGAGACAGTGTTTGTATTCTCCGCAGGTTTGCCATGTTCATGAGTATTTCAGTACCGGAGCAGATGGGGAGCAGATGGCTGCCCCAGACTTACTCTGACATACGGGCTTCATGTATGAGCCATAAATACTAGAGCGACTAAAGACATGTCCTGCTGATCGCTTCGTCGACTAAAAAGATTTACAATTACATTATACATTATTATTACTGTTACTAATCTGCATAAATAAACTCAACTCTACAACATATAAACCATCACCACTATAGAGCCACATCAGGCCATGTGAGGTTAGAATGTGTTTAATGCAGCTTTGCGCACATTTGTTTACGTTTTACAGAAACAAAACTTTAAAAAGCAGCTCTTTCCTTGTGCTGATGCTTCAGCTTCAGTTGAACTAAAGGACACGACTCAGTGGATGTTTGTGTTTGTGCCGTTCTCAAGGGGAAGAGAGAGACGCACCGCTGTAAGTGACTATGGAAAGACAATAGGAAGTCTTGGCCAATGCAAAATGTAAGCGCTGTATAAAAAAAACTTAAATATTGATTTCATTTGCCAACTCGATTTTATTGTAAATCGATTTTTTGCCCAGGCCTAATATATATATATATATATATATATATATATATATATATATATATATATATATATATATATATATATATATATATATATATATATATATAATAAACCAAATAAAGTAAAGCAAAAACAGGTAATAGAAAATGAAGCTACGACTTGTCTGAAAAAGAGTAGGATGAAGCAAATGCTTATTTGTTCCTACCCCCTATTGTTCCGGTTCACCATCAGTAATGAAATAGTTATATATGAATATTTATATATACATATTATTTGAATTATTATTGTTATTTATCCTTTTATTTAATACCATATATATATCCATCTGAATATTCTTTGATTTTGTTAATTACTTAATATATTAACTTTATTAATGATGTCTTATTAATATTGCATGGTCATAATATACATGTTTCTTCACAACCATATTTAATCAAAATAATGTCTTTAAGCTTCTTTTAAAATATATTTATGCTTTGACATCACCTCACATCACATTTAAGGGACAGTTTATTTTGGACATAGGGCCTCATTTCCTGGTGAGCCAGAATGGAGACGTGTGGAGACACTTTGTACAATCTTCCATCCGGTCCTTGTATTTGCAGAGGTTGCTGGTGCTAGGCTAGTGCATGTCAGTGGCCATAGTCGTCCTGCCAACAAAAACAGTCTTACCCACTCCACAGAGCACCCGAGGCAAAACTATTAGACCTCCAGACTGTCCATGTGAATGTTTGTGTTGATAGAATAATTTTAGAAGTAAAACGAACCTTGAGTTGCTCGACTCGTTGCATGTTGAGGGACTATTTTCTCAAATATCAGTCCGCTGCTGCTGAGATTTCTATCAGGAAGTACAACTCACTGCTGCTGAGATTTCTATCAGGAAGTACAACTCACTGCTGCTGCTCAGACAGAAATCCTTCAAATACAATGGTTGGTTTTACTTCTTAAATTATTCTCTGGACACAGACGTTCACATGGACAGTCTGGAGTTCTAATAGTTTTTCCTCAGGTGCTCTGTGGAGTGGGTCAGACTGTTTTTAATGGCAACTATGGCCATTGACATGCACTAGCCTAGCACCAGCAACCTCTGCAAATACAAGGACTGGATGGAAGATTTAAAAAAGTGTCTCCACACGTCTCCAACATTCTGGCTCACGAGGAAATGAGGCCCTATGTCCAAAATTCAGATCTGTCCCTTTAAGAAATCAAAATGACGAAAAGACAATAAGTTTTGTATTCTATCTGTTGTATTGTATTATATTGTGTATTACTAATATTTTGTGTTTTTTGGCAAATCTCAAGGGGCATTCCAATAAAATAAATACATAAATAAAAAATAAACATAATCTATTTCTGCCGTGTGTTTGGTCAACAGGCATTAGGTGAACAGCGCTACGTGTTTTAATTGTTTTCAGTGCGCCATGTGGAGCTCGTGAGTCTTGTGTGCATAATAAAGAAGAGAGAATTGGTTTAAAACAGGCACACGCATATATCAACATGTTTGCAGAGTGTTTTGAAGTGTTTTGTAAAAGTAGATTGTAGAAAATGTGTATTTAAGGGCCCATTAGACGTTTATTTGTGATATGGTGAAATGCCAGATGCTAAGTGCCAGATAATGGCCCCCTATTATCATGGAGTTAGTTAAACATCTACATTTATGTAAATAATTATGCCTTATTTGATCCCATCCTCTTGTTATATTTGCTATTTATTTTAAATGTATTATTACCATTTATATTTTTGCTCTTTGTTGTCATTATATCGTGATGTGTGAGCTTCTGTATCCAAATCATTTCCCTTGTGGATCAATAAAGTCTTAAGTTATCAGTATTCTCTGGGGGTGTGAAGCTAACTGAAAGCACTGCTCTGTTTGAAGATCTGAATTTAGACTTTAAAGCTGAACTCTGGCACGTTTGAAGCTAAAGTCCGTTGCTAGAGGTGGTTGAATTCTGTCAGAAGCCAAAAAACGCCACAGATCAGTGTTTCCTCAGTGGAGATCTCACTGTGGCAAAGTCTGTCAAGGAAACAAACTAGTGAAGTGATGGGGGCAAGTTCTGAACTTCCACGTAAAACGCCAATTTGCTTCACACTGAAGAAGCTTAACACCACTTTAACCCATCTGACAACAGCCACGAGTTTAACAAACAAAACGCTCTGCCTGGTTCACTCATTAGTGTCTGGAAACATTAGAAAACAACTTTATAAGCAGCTTTAGCCTTTGTTGATTTCCCACTGCACATGTGAAAGCCCAAAAGAGTTGATTGCTGATGAAGAGGAAAAGCCTTTTCCTCTCGTGTTTGTTAGTTTCTGCTTAGATAAAAAAAAATACACTTGAAACAGAAATAAAGTCCAGATAATTTACTTATTCAAATATTAGAAAGCCATTTTTGTACAAGGAGTCTGTGCCGACATTCCCGTGCAGAGACTCAGTATTTACGCCTACACAATGACTTTTATACGCAAACTATAGTAGAAGGCCACCATGGTTTAGACTTAGCGCCTCTTTGTTGTTGCACAGTCCAGTCAGACTCCATCCGGGTGTTATCTGTCCAACAAGTCATGACATCATCCCTATCAGTGGTTCTTGTCCTATTTAGTTAGTTTGTTATTAGATAGATTGGAATATCATACATTTGTCTTGACATACAGTCTGTCTGTGAGTCTCACAGCTGTGATTAGAGCCTTTATCTTCACATGACCTCGGTACAATAATGAAACATAGCAGTAGTTATACAAAATATCTAAGCCTAGTAATTTATCCTGTCAGAAGCAAGAAGTGAGGATCGACTACTGAATGTGAAGAAGAGAAACTGAAAGTTGTTGAAATAAAATGGTTTGGGAATTTTTTATTTATTTATTTTTTTTCAAAAGATATAATTCAGTCATAAATAAATGGGATCAGAAACGACAAGGACAATTTGTGCGGAAAAAAAGAACAATTGTGCATTATATACTGTGACTTACAGAAAGAAACACTGAATAAATTGCAAAAAAAAACAAAAAATGAAAAGATAAAGCCGAGCCAGCATCCAGGTGGCAAAAAGTTGATCAACAATAATTAGCCAAATTTAGTGCTTCATTTGTTGTGCTCAGAACTTCTCCTCGGATGAAAGAATCCGGCTCAAACATCCAAACATTTAAATGACTCAGAAAGCAGCTTTGAATAGGGCCGTACGACTCTTAATTAGCTCCATTTCTCTGGCGCATTAATTCCAGACTGAAGCCCCCGTGGACCATTTGTACAAATCACAGAGGTGCGAGCGTGCTCCATTTTACTTCATTTACATTCCACAACTCACCCACGCTAAGGCCATTGTTGCTTTTTCTGTGTTTTAGAGAAAGAAAAGCAAGAAAACCTGTTAGTTTTGTAAAATATAGTGAGCACCTGCTAGAATATGAAATTGGTAACTGGGGTTGAGTTAATGCAGGATTTTGGACAAGGTGTTGTAGTTTTGTGGAGTAAACGTATAAAAGGACATTATTTTCAGATCTATGTTATGTTTCTTCATCACAAACAGACCTGCAGTTGTGTTTTGTTTCATTCACATGTTTAACACACAAATCATGCATATTTAGGCTTGAGTTCCTTTCTCAAACTGAAAACACACATACAGGAAGTGCTCCACTGTGTTTTTAAACTCCAAACACCTTCACTAGAATCATTTGAATGATTTGAGACCTGGAATTGCCCATTTCTACTGAATAAAAGGTAAAAGGCAGCGCTTAACTTGAAAACTACCACTTCATGACATCACAAGGTGGAACAGAGCATTTTGAGCTTTGGAGGTGTAGACACAGTAACAATAAAGGTGTCACAGCCTCTCAAGCACCTCTGACCTCCTCTGCCACTCCCTGAGTATCCACCTCCTTCCCCTCCCCTTTGTGTTTCAGGAGTGGAGACAGGTGCTGGAGCCATCCTCCGCTGAGCCCACTCTGCAATCAACAGCATGTTAAAGGCCTCTCGAGCCAGCTCAGCGTAACGCTCACTCAGTCAGTATTACGGTCCAGCTTTATTTGTTCTTACCTATTACTTGAATACTTACCCGTTGTCCATCTGCCTCAGACCTCGCCTGCTCCAGTCTCCTGCTCCGACCTGCTCCACTCTCCTGTCCCAGTGTCCAGTCCTGTCTCCATCCTGCTCCAGTCTCCTGCTCCGACCTGCTCCACTCTCCTGTCCCAGTGTCCAGTCCTGTCTCCATCCTGCTCCTGTGTCCTGCACATCCAGCCCAGATCCATAATTTTCCTGGAAATATTCTGTAATAAATACCAATCTATTCCTTTTGACCCGTGTCTGCTCTTAGGTTCTTTGGCTCGCCATAACAAAAGGATTACTACATGTGTGAATGAAACAAAACACAGCTCCAGGTCTGTTTTTAATGAGATAACAACATTATAACATGGCTTAAAGCTCACAAGAGTCCATCAGCAACATGTCCACAACATGCAATGACAACTGTGTACCATATTTTCCAGACTATAAGTTGCACCAGCCAAAAAATGCACAATGAAGAAGAAAAAAACATTTATAAGTAGCACTGGACGATAAGTCACATTTTGAGTGGAAAATGTATTTGATCAAATCAGACACCAGAAACAGACATTTCATGTTGAAAGGCGAGTTATCGTAAAGACAACAGAACAACAGACTGAACGTGTGTCTGGTGTGTTCACGTCACATATGATCAGTTATTCAGAAAACTAGAGCAGAAACAACAGAACAAGTTTACCAAACTCTCCATCTCACTCCAAACCAATTCTTCATCCTCGGTCTCACTTCTGAGCAACTCTAGGTAAATCTAGTTTTTACCCCGCAGTGAGCTTTGTTTGTTTTCTTCATTATAGTTCGAGTTTCCTCCATTTTTCTCCAGTCAAACACAAGTTTCTCGCTCACTCCAAACGTTCTGCTGCTCGATGATCATTTTTGGCTTCATATTTCATGACTTGCATCTTGTAATCTGCAGAATATGATTGACAGTTATATATATATATATATGAAATTATATATTTTAGTATATAAGTTGCACATGAATATAAGTCACAGGAACCACCTAACTGAGATCAATGCAAAATCTTGGTAAAAAAACAATGGATGGAAATACATCTTGTGACATTGCAGAACCTTATCGAAACAATGCCACAGCGAATGGATTGATTTTTCTCCAAGATCTTGCATTGATGATGGTCGAGTCTGAGCCTTCTCCAGCACATCCCAAAGATTCTCAATGGGGTTAAGGTTTGGACTCTGTGGTGGCCAATCCATGTGTAAAAAAAATGATGCCTCCTGCTCCCTGAACCACTCTTTCACTATTTGAGCCCGATGAATCCTGGCATTGTCATCTTGGAATCTGCCCGTGCATCAGGGAAGAACAAATCCATTGATGGAATAACCTGGTCCTTCAGTATATTCAGGTTCAGCTGACCTCATTCTTTGAGCTCACACTGCTGCTGAACCTGGACCTGACCAACTGCAGCAACCTCGGACCTGTTTACTTAGTTAAATCCAGGTGACGACTTTTTTTTTTCTTGGCCAAGCAGTGCATGTGACAATTTTTAAGATTATACAACCAATTCTGAACTATTAACTAGACAAAAAATCTGAAAACAAGATGAATAACCTGATATAACTCACGCACTTACTCCTCTAGACTTAAACCTCTCCCATATCAGCTCTTCTGTCAGATACTGGCTCAGATGGACCAAAGGTAAACACAGAAATGTTCCAGAAATAAAACATAAGCTACATTCACCTTACACGCTGTCACACAGGGTCTTATGTTTAATTTATTCTGTAATCGTTTCCCGCTGGGAGCTCGCAGTGGTTTAATTAAAGTGGACAGTCAAACGCTTTGCTCCCGTGGCTCACACACACAGAGGAGGGCACAGGTCACCACATGGGCCCGGAACACACACTGGACTAAACTCTGATTGAGTTTCACTTCATTCTTCACATATCTGATCAAATCAAACCACAGGAAACAGAAATATTTGATATGAACAAACACAATCCACTGAAAGAAGGAGAATCTGATCTGATTAACCTTATGCTCTGGGGCTGGGGAATTGGACTGTTTTTAAGCAGTGGGACAACTTAAAGGACCCATATTGAGCTATTTTTTGATCTGTGATGTGATTTCCTCGTCACAACCGCACCTGGAGTTGTGATTTGTTTCATATACACACATTTAACACACAAACCCTGCATATTTAGGCTGTTCTTGTCTGAAACCGTTTTTGAAATCTATACATCTTTACTAGAATCACTTGGATAATTTCAGCCCTAGAATTTCTGTTTTTTTACTGAACTAAAGGTAAAAGGAGCTGTTCACTTAAACTACCACAACATAGACCCTTTTAGTGTTAGGCTCGGTTGCGCATTTTGGCAACAAAAGTTTGGCCAAACTCAGCGGCTTGTCAAGCTAAGTGAAAGGATTATCGTCAAAAGATCGCAAATATTTCCTCAACAAGCCTTTGACAAATGGTGTCCGACTGCCAGATCCTTGAGCGATCAGTGAGTAAAACTTAAAAAATGTAGTCCACCGGTAGAATATCGATTCTGACAACCACACACAGAACAACCAGATGTTTTGGTGCTGGAAATGTTTTTTTTTTATCTGTCTTCTTCTGTCTGTGTTCAGTCTGAATAAATTGGAAGAAGTTGGAACAGAGTATTTTGAACTTTGGAGATGTAGACAGACTAATAATAAAACATTACTGTGAATGAAACAAAACATAACTCCAGGTCTGTTTTGGAGAAGGTAACAAGATTATAACACGGTTTAAAGCTCACACGAGTCAGTTTTGCGTCATACAGGACCTTTTGTTTTGCCAGCTCCACACCGGAGAAAGTTTGTCTCATGAAACATTCACACCTGTTGGATGAAGTCTTCCATTGCCGGACAAGAAGAAAGGCCGATCGATACCACGTCATGAAGCAGAAGCTGAAAGGTCTGAAAGGGTCAGTTTGGATTACATCAGACAGGAGCTGCAACAAAATGTGCTTTGGCCGCTAACACAGAACCACATAAAATCAATATAAACCTACGTGTGTGCGTGTCTGTCACATTTTACCACCTTTATTTAATACTCAACATGTTTTGACACAGAACCAAAGAGTAAACAATGGGGTGTGTGGATCACCTTTTAGTATTTGTATTACACTATCATCTTTTTTATATTACACAAAACTGACTCTTGTGAGCTTTAGGTGATGTTCTAATGCTGTTACCTCCCCAAAAACATGTCTGGAGTTGTGTTTTGTTTCATTCACATTGTTGCATATGTGTAAGTTTTGTATTATGTCTATTGTATTGTGTATTGCTAATGTTTTGTGTTTTTTGGACCCCCTCGAAAACGATCTGGCACATCTCAAGGGGCATTCCGAATAAAATAATGATGGAGAAAAAAAACATCACGGAGAAGTAGCTTTTTCTGCACATTCTAGTGCAGGGGTGTCAAACTCATTTTGGTCCGGGGGCCGTATGCAGCCTACTTTGATCCCAAAAGGGCCGGATCAGAAAACTCAGTTCTCTCTTCAAGTTATCGTATTTTTCTCTGTGTCTCGTAGTGGTGTTTAAGATTATATTCCTCGAGCAACGCCACTTGTTCCAAACACACTGAGCACAGATTTCCCATTCACCTCTGTCAACAAATAAGAATTAGACTATTTTTCTTGGGAAATCCTGAACTCAGCATCTGCTTTTCTCATTTTTTGACATTTTGCTGATGAGGGTCACGGTCGACAGTCAAAACGATCGTCCTTTAAGAGCGTTTGGAAAGAGGAAAGTCTTCATTTGTGCTGCTCTGGTGGGAGTCGCAACGTACAGAAACGCCGGAGACGCTGCTATGCTAAACGGTGCAGAAAATTAACAGAAAAATCTGAAAATTTTAAGCATTTTAATAGAAAAATCAGCCGAGGGCCAGATTAAAGGTCTTGGAGGGCCGGATCTGGCCCGCGGGCCGCATGTTTGACACATGTGTTCTAGTGATATAATGGAGATGTTTTTATGTTGCCGATTAGCACGAGTATATAAATGTCCCACGAACGATTATAGACTCTATTCGCTTACGTCACAAACCAGGAAGACGTTTGGAAACATGTGATGACGACTCCCGTTGTAGTTCCCGACACTTGGCTTGCCAACCGAATGTGTTCAAGTAAATGTGATCATTGGTAAAATGAAGACTGGAGACGTATGTGCTGTTTGACACCATCTTGTTTGTCGCCCTCTTCTCTTCTCATCGCATGTACCCAGTGCGCTCGGAGTTGTGCGTCAGTGGGGAAATGACCAAAACTGATTGATGTTGGAATTGTTGATGAGCCGACTATAACAGAACGCTACAATGACATGGAGATGAAGAAAACCAGGACATTTTCTCATTTTTCTTAGATTTTGTCAGACTTACTACTGTGAACAGAGCGCCGGAAGTCGTCATCGCATGTTTCCAAACGTCTTCCTGGTTTGTGATGTAAACGTGAATAGAGCCAATTATTATCTGTCTACATCTCCAAAAATGCTCCGTTCCACCTTGTTATGTCATGAAGCGGTAGTTGAAATGATCCAAATGGTTCTAATGAACACAATGTTTTCCGTTTGAGCACCCTACCAAAATGCAGTTTGTGTGTTAAACATGTGTGAATTATGGAAGTTGGGAACGCCACAACGCAACAAAAAACCACAACAGAAGTGGCCGCGGGACTCTATTTTCCGACGGACCAAGTGAGGAGGATCCAGTGGGAAATTATTCACTACGGTCAGACAGTGACATTGATCCTGGCCACAAAACAATAAATTACTCACATTTCCAACTTCTTTCACTTCTCCGTTCCTTTACTTTTCACATTCTTCATTCTTCTTCTTGATCCTCCTCACTTGGTCCGTCAGAAAATAGAGTCCCGCGGTCACTTTGGTTGTGGCTTTTGTTGTGTTGTAACTTTTTTTGGTGTGTTGTAGCTTTTCTTTTTGTTCTGTTGTGGCATTTTTTTGGTGTGTTGCGGCTTTTTTTTGGTGTGTTGTGGCTTTATTTGTCGTGTTGCGACGTTTGCATTTGTGTTGCAGCTTTTGTGTTTGTTTGAGCCCTCCTGGCTTCCGTAGTGAATGAAACAAAACACATCTTCAGGTCTGTTTGTGATGAGGAAACAACTTTTCAACATAGATCAGAAAATAGCGTAATATGGGCCCTTTAAATATATAACATAGCATTTTCAAAACAATAAAAGGGAAAATGGATGTAAATATATCATACGTTAGCAGTTAATACCCCGTAGAAGCAAACTACCCCCTCTTTAATCTTACCATTATCATGCACTAAGACACAGACACAATTTCAAAGCTTTTAACTTAAAATAACTTGCGATTTTTCCATATAGAGAAAGATAACACGTGATATTTTAAACCACATGCTGTAGTTGTTGCTAATAGCAGCATACAAAGAAGCTCAGGTAATTTCTGAGGCACCATTTTCTCAGTAAGAGCGACCGCAGATGTACACAGCTGCTGCATCAAATGGAAAGCAAATTTACCCAAATTGAAGAGAAAGCCTGCCAGTAATTCGAGACGGTTTCATGCCTTCATTTGGGTTTTGCTCTAATGCTGTGATGGAAAAGTCAGGAAGCGTCTGGTGGTGTAGCCTGTGATCTGCTCCTCGTTCTCCTCCTGGGGATGAATTACTTTGGCCGCAGGGAGTTTGTTGTGAGCCACACGATGACCTTCTTCTGATGGAGTCGGCCCCCCAGACTCTATCTGCTATAATTCATTCTCACGAGTTCAGGCCGGCTTTGTTGAGTGAATATTGATATCTGTCTGTGGTCCGTTTCACATCGGGTTAATAAAGGTATTGAAAAACAGATGTTAAAATTCATTTGAGCAGAACTGAAAAAGTCACAGGACAGAAATGAACCTTTCCTGAAAAGTTTTGCAGACCAGAGCTTTTAATGAGACTGGTTATTTAAAAATGATTTACTGGGATTATCTTACATTAATGTTATTGTGTCAGTGGCATAAAGTAGTTTCACCATTATAGTTTATATAGTCTATGAACAGTATATATCTATAGCAATATATCATGCTCAAAAGTATTGAAAATAATGCAAATTTTCAGTCAAAAAAAAAAAGAAAATTAAAAACCTAAATTTCTGCCACATTGTTTGATAATGTTGTGATTTATACCGTGCACTGTAGCTGTAACACGCCTGTGCCCACTTCCATGTGCCCGCTGCATAAAGATAAGCAGCTCATGTGCGTCTGCTGTTTTAAAGTTTTTCACCCAAGTTTTGTAGTTTTTCACACCACAGCACACACACCCAAGTTTTCAAACTTGGGTGTGTGTGCTGTGGTGTGACATCACACTGGTGACATCATCTCGTCATTGGTCATTATGGCTCACTGCCACAGACGTATGTCCCAGGTCGACCCCGCCCCCAAACGCCGCCGCCAGAGGAGGAGGAGGCGTCAGTGGCGTCAGAGGCGTCAGAGGCGTCAGAGGCGCAGGGGAGCCCGCCGGGGCCAACGCCGGGGCCAATGCTGGGGCCAACGCCGCAGGCGCTGAGCCGCCATGATCAGCCTTTAACCAATAAACACAGCAGCCAAGTGTTTAGCATCCATTTAAGAACACAGGCAAATGTAAATTTTATGTAAAAAAAAAACATTATGATTGATGTCATGAATGTTCCAGAATGCTTCTTTAGAATCACATGACAACATTTTATACTGGTCTGTAGGTTCTGATGTCTGTTTTTGTTTGTTTTTAAGGTGCAGTGGGCACCTTATCTGCTTGTCTCTATGGAGATGTTATTCTTTCGCTGGAATGTTCCATGGTATGACATTAAGCATATACAGCTTGCATTTATTCATTATGGTAGTTACTATTGCTCAGAAATACACTGATTCCTCCTGTAAATAGGGGTGACTCTCCACAGATCTGAGCTGTAATGTAGCGTAGTGCTATAACCTGCTTTTCTCCCTTGATGATCGTGACAGATTTACATAGGTTTAATCTACACCGTGGAACATTCTAGACAACTCAGTAACACTTCCATGGACACAAGCAGGTAGCGGACCCTCCACACACTCAGGGCACCTTTAAGTTTTAGACTCGGGTTCAAACAAATCACTTTTGTTCATGTCGTATCAGGTGAAACACACAGTCAGAGTCTCGTTGTTGTATTGAACTCTTCAGTTTTGTTCCGACTGATAAAAGTTTCCGGCTCAGAAAAAACAGAGCGTCATTAGAGCTGGATGGCTGTAATTATTGGATTTTATTTTATTACTTTACCATTTGAACCATACTGTATTACACTGCAGAACTGTAAAGTGACACATCAATTTATATTTCTCGATAATGTTTTCCTCTTCTTTCAAGTTTGCAGACTCACAAACATCACTATTAGAAGGAAAACATACTTACAGAGGTATGACGTAAGAGTAGTGAAGTGCTGTACTTAAAGGGGCACTGTGTAACCTTCTGGTGGAGTCTTAATACTTTTACTTAGATTTTAATCATGGGATGATTTTACTTGAGTTTTCTTCTTTGTTTTGTTGTTGTTTTTTTGCTCTGGTATCTGTATTGTACAAAATCAAGTGCTCCATCCACCTCTGCGCACTAAAAAATGAATCACGAGAGCTTTGCCAATCACACAAACCTACAATGCAACACAACCAACGCACATTTTTAGGAAGTTTGAGCAAATAAGACACTGTAAAATGAATAGGCCATACAGTCTCCACCCAGAGAGGTCCAGAGAGAAATGAAATAGCTCAAATTACACTTTTGTCTGATTTTCTATGTTATAATGTTGTTTGCTCATCACAAACAGACCTGGAGTTGTGTTTTTACATGTTTAACACACAAATCCTGTATATTTAGGCTGAGTTCTCTCAAACAAAAACAGGGTTCCTACAGGTTTCTTAAAGTAAAATTCAAGAATTTTTAAGACCTTTTTAAGACTATTTACATAAAAACTGAATACCTATTTCAGGGCCTATTTCATAGACCTACCGGCAAAGAAAAACAAAATTCTTGAATTTCTGTTCATTTATTTCTTAAACAAAGGAATCTGGGGAGTAGAGAGACTTCCCAATAACCCCCTGCATGAAATGTGTCACTTGGTAACGTAAAACCATCGTTAAAAAACAACAAAATGGCGTTAATCAAACCTTGTGTTATGAGATTGTCTTGAGCTTGTTGCTTGTCATGATCTTCAGTGACTTATTCAGAGTATTTTAACCCTGGCATTGCTTTTTCAAATTCTTGGTGCCACCGCGACGTTATTTAACCAAATAATGGTGTTTAACAAATTAAACAGTTGAGGCGAAATGCGATACGGACGATAAGTTACGTACTGCACAAAGTTTAAGACTCAGATATAAAAATTCATAAAAATTGTTCAAGTCTTTTTAAGGTATTATTTCCAAATTCATAAATTCAATGCTTTTAAGATTTTTTAAGGCACCACAGGAACCCCGCAGGTATTCAGTATCTAGTCTATTGGGACTAGAGACAAACCTAATTGTTGATATTAAAAAAAAAAAAAAAAAAAAATCAAATTCACTCTTAGAATACAAATTGTTTTCCTGAAAAATACTTGAACCTTGCCCTAATGTAAAATGGCTCACATTTATGCTAATGTGCAAATGTGATAATCTTTATTTAAGCAGGTAAAGACCCATTGAGATCCAGATCTCTTTTACAAGGGTGACCTGGCCAAGTGGTCAACAGCACACGCCAAGAGCAGAAAACAACCATCAATTAAGATAAACATCAATTATGAAAGTAAAGTGCAGTGAATGTTGGAAATATTGTGAAAGTGCAGAAGCTGTAAACAGTCTAAAAAGATAAAGTGCAGTAGTTGTAAACAATAGGTGATAAAATGCATTAAAATCTGTTGCAAAGAGCACTTTTTGCAGTGACTTGGCACAAAAATACCTTCATATTGAGTTTGTATATTTAGTTTTTATCACATGCAGCTGATTTGATCGTAACAACAATTGAGCAGGTCTTATTTACACGAGCTGGTACAGCCTATTTTATTCTTCCTCCAGCCGTCTGCACGTGCTGCTCATGCCCTCACAAAGGCACTCCACTGGCTTGTCTACTTAAGCCTAAGACTTATTCTGTAAAAATGTCTTTACAGGTCTTTTATAATTGTTTCCCTTCCCCTTTACCCTCCTGAAGTTGTGTATGGAGCAATTTTTAATCACTTATTTTCAAGATATCATTTTGCTGATCAAACCCTGTTTTCACCTCCATCGATGCACGCCCACTGTTGATGTGCTTACTTCATTGTCCGAAGTGCTTTTAAGACTTTTTAAGACACTGTAGGAACCCTGAGAAAACACTTTGGATGTTCTTATGTGATTGTGATTTGTGTCTATTGTCTTTAATCTATGTGCTTTTATCTGATGCTCATTTTACTAATATGTCTCCAATAATATTCACTGATTTTAATACATTGTCATATGTGATCGACTGAATGTTTTGTGCCCATATCCTGTTTTTGTCTTGTCATCAACCTGCCAATGAGACGACAGAAGAAAATGATCCTGCACAGCAACTCTGGCACATTTACATGCTGCACTAACACATGGAATTTCCAATCTCTACTGCACTAAAGGTAAAAGGAGCTGTTCACTTGAAAACTACTGCTACATGACATCGCGAGGTAGAAAAGAGCATTTTGAGCTTTGGAGATGGAGACAGACTAATAACAAAGAGTCACTCAAACATGTGTGAATGAAACAAAACACAGCTCCAGGTCTGTTTTTGTGGAGGTAACAACATTATAACACGACTTAAAGCTCAGAAGAGTCAATTTTGCGTAATGTAGGACCTTTAATTCACAACATCCACGTCTTTACTTGTAATCTAAAAACACAATACAGTATCACACTGCACATTTTATATGTACAGAACACAATATATAATAATAAATCCATGTCTGAACTGAGTGATTTTTGTTCAGTTCAATATTATTACCTCTATGTATCTTGTTCAGGGCTGCAGGGGCTGTCAAACTACAATCGTCTTATAACTCCAGATGCAATGAAATATACTGTATGTGATCAATATATTTCAGACAATGTCCTTCATCTTCCGGGTGAATAAAACTTGAAGACTTGGAGCTGTCGCCTTTGGCACAGCCGTCAGTGGGAAACGCCCCCTGGAGCCTGTCGTGTGGGCTCCTGTCTGCAATAACCATGGACTGTACATATAAATGGACATAGGTAACCCGCTAGTTGTGCGTTTCAAACAGGAAGTGAGCATGGACGCACTTCCAGCTCCATTGAGTCTCCTTCGAACTAACTTTACATTAAAAACTGTCGCCCCTCTCTTTGTAACTGCTACTGTGAGCCTCGTCATTTTGGTCTTAAAAACCCACTCTACATGATCCTTGGTGTTTTTTATCTCACAATTTTGTCCATAAATTAAAAAACTTAAAATGTTATTGTGTTCAAATGTTTGCGCTCTATAGGTCCAGTCTATTTGAGGGAATTACCGCAGCCCTGCACTCCGCCCAGAGCCAGAGATCAGCGGATCAGCTCCTGTTGATCGTGCCCAAAACTTGGCTCAAGACGAGAGGCGACAGAGGCTTTTCTGTGGCAGCGCCCAGACTGTGGAACAGACTTCCTCTTCTGGTCATCTCCTCTTAGTCTGTAACACAGTTTAATGCTCTGCCACAGTGAGATCTCTGCCGAGGAAACACTGATCTGTGCCGTTTTTTGGCTTCTGACAGAATTCCACCATCTCTAGAAATGGACTTTAGCTTCAAACGTGCCAGCTTTAATGCACGGCAGCCACTGGAATTCTCACTCACCCTGGTATAAAAATGAATATATGGTTGAAATGTAAATATTTTTTATTCGGACCCCAGGAAGAATCAGCTTGTCTGCGCTTATGGGAATCCTGTCAGTAAACAAACAAACCAATAAAGTGCATGATGAGCTTAGTGCACCTCTTTATACAGTCTGAGGAGTGAGGAGGTGTGAGTGTGAAGCAGGTACAGTATGTTCTAAAGGGCTGGACCTGTGGAGCTGCCAGTTACACCAGACATGTCCCATCTGGAGGATCTTGATTAAAAACACTTGTATCTGGCTCCCCGGGGCTGTTACTCGTGAGCAGCTTTATGGGCTGATTCATAGTTTTAGCTCCGTACGGCTCCTGCGTGCGGTCGGAGGTGTGAAGGGGAGGGAACCGTGATGGAGCTTAAATTATGGCTGATGATAATGAATTCCTCCAGAGGCAACAAGGCGTGACTCATTAACAGTGATGGAAGAAAGACTGTTTTGTGACTTAAATAAAAGTACAGATACTAGAATACAGGATTTTTTGGTCTTAAACAATTTTTAAACGTTTGACAAAAAGTGCACACCACAGACATGAGGAGAACCTTATGAGACTAAAAATATCCGATCACAAAGACTGCAGTGGGCTCTGTCTGTGACCACAGGATATAAAGCTGTGATGGCGCCTGTTTCCTGTCTACAGTAAAACGAGTCGCTCTTAGACTCTTAAGTGTTCAAAGATCAGAGCTCTGCACTTTGAATTTAGATACAAGTCAAACTATGTTATTATTATTTGTGAAATGTGGCACAATACCTCAGAAAACAATTGGCGATAAAGTCCAGGAAGACAGGAAGTAGAGTTTTGATCGCGGTGTGTGGATGTAAACAAACACATGAGGAAACACTGTCTTTTTACTTTCAAAGAACATTTCAAACTGGATTAATAGCGCGGTTTTGTGGACTGGAAGTCATTATCATCATTTCTATGGATAATGTGGATCAGATGCTGCAATTTAAAATGCCCAATTTACACTAGGTGAGTAATAAAGTCTTTATTTCCGCTATAACCCAAGTTTGTATGTTGTGTCTCTGTGTCCGTCACGCCACTGATGCTCTGTTTTATCGGCTGTTACCGTCGCGTTGCTGATGTTCGGTGGTTACGATCTGCAACTGATACCACACACATGAGGAGCACAGTGGCTTCAAAATCACACACAGAGCCAAAATGTCAGGTCACGCCTCCTCTACCTCGGGAAGAAGAAATCGCAGCCAAAACCGGGCAAATTCTCCTGTAGTGTGTGGCGGTTGTTTCTACACTGCAAATTTCTCTGATCTGGCCGAGATGTAAAAACTTTTATCAAGTTATTCATCTCGTTTACAGATTTATTATCTACTAGTTTTGATACTGCTTAATTCTAGACTAGAGGTAGTTTCGTTTAAGATAACTTGAATAAGGCTCAGATACAAAAAATGCGACCCAGCCGGACAAAGCGGGAGAAGACGGATGGACAACAACAGATGTAAATTTGTGGGAGCTGGAATCGCAACGCCAAGGCCAACCGAAGATGTTTATGTCATAATCCGACCAGTGTGAAAGTTGCTGATGCCCTGTCAGCCGAACACGGGCGTTTAAATTCCAAAAAAAATCACTGTGCTAATATATGGTTGAAATGTAAATATTTTTTATTCGGACCCCAGGAAGAAAGCTCGTCTGCCCTCAGATACAAAAAATTTAATTATGCTGGCGCTATGAGAATGAAGTCATAACATTTCGACATTGAAGTAATTTTATGAGAATGAAGTTGTAATCAAAATAAAGTCATAATTTACGTTAAAAGTTATAATATTATGAGAGTAAAGTCATTTTATGAGAACAGGCTGCTCGGAAAGTGTGGGAATGAGTAGGCTGGAGAATTAGATTGGTTGTATTTCAAGAAAGTATTAGGATTTTACAGAGAATATTGGATCCAAATGCGGTAGTTTCTAAGAAGCAGCGACTTTGGCGTAGACAGGACAGTGTAAGGGGCCAAACACATTGTGGCATTTGGATTCATATGAGAAGCTGAAGCCCAAAGACATTTGCATAAATGGTCGTCACGTTATGTAGATGGAAGCGAACATCACCAACAGTGATCCGAAAGTAACTGTGGATTAATATATCAACACAGTGACTCACACTGGAGGGCGTCCGCAAAGGCTCCGGGCGGATCCAGGTACAGAAAATACACATTGCCGAGACATGTAATGGTTTTTGCTCAGAAACAACACTGAAGTATTTGCTGGGGATATAGTACAGTACACTAGAGTATACTACACTAGAGTACACTACACTACAGTATACTACACTATAGTACAGTACACTACAGTATACTACACTAGAGTACAGTACACTACAGTATACTGCACTATAGTACAGTACACTACGGTATACTACACTAGAGTACATTATAGTACAGTACACTACAGTATACTACACTAGAGTACAGTACACTACAGTATACTGCACTATAGTACAGTACACTACAGTATACTACACTAGAGTACAGTACACTACGGTATACTACACTATAGTACACTACACTACAGTATACTACACTAGAGTACAGTACACTACAGTATACTACACTATAGTACAGTACACTACGGTATACTACACTAGAGTACAATACACTACGGTATACTACACTAGAGTACAGTACACTACAGTATACTACATTATAGTACAGTACACTACAGTATACTACACTAGAGTACAGTACACTACAGTATACTGCACTATAGTACAGTACACTACAGTATACTACACTAGAGTACAGTACACTATAGTATACTGCACTATAGTACAGTACACTACGGTATACTACACTAGAGTTACACTATAGTACACTATAGTACAGTACACTACAGTATACTACACTAGAGTACAGTACACTACAGTATACTACACTATAGTACAGTACACTACAGTATACTACACTATAGTACAGTACACTACGGTATACTGCACTATAGTACATTATAGTACAGTACACTACAGTATACTACACTATAGTACAGTACACTACGGTATACTACACTAGAGTACATTATAGTACAGTACACTACACTATAGTACACTAGAGTACAGTACACTACAGTATACTAACTACACTATAGTAATCCACATACTGTGAAACATTCCAGACAAACAATAACATCTACAGAAACACATTTGACTGACCCTCCACCAGAAAACCCAGCGCACCGTTAAGTGGACGAGGTCTGCTGAGGCCATTTTAGATCGGGACATCACGCAAAGGTCTCTTAAACAGACATGTCATCTTTACTTTCTAATGCCTTTATCATTTGATTTAATACAGAGAGCACATTCTCTACCTCTGGGTAATTGACACTAATGGATTCTGAATGAGTCTGGGCATCCCTTTCAATTTCGGCTCCAATCTTTGCACAACGCACATGCCCACAGTGGAAGAGAGGCCACATCATTTTACATTATACTGCACCAGGCAAAAGTTTGGACACGACAACTCATCCAATGGTTTTTTCTGCTTTTGTTTACTACTTTCCACATTTGGGGGCAAAGGGGGGTTAAGTGTCTTGCCCGAGGATACAACGACAGCATTCATCCTTCATATCAGTGACCAAACGTCTACTAACTGAGGTACTAAATATTTTCCGAGGGTGGATAATTTGAGGATTTTGTATAGTAAGTATATTTTAAGTAAAGTAAATTTTACGTAAGTCAATTTTTTAAAGGTTTTAAAACAGTTTAAGCCAACCACTTTTTAATTAATTATTTAATTTATTATTATTATTATTATTATTATTATTATTATTATTATTATTATTATTATTATCATTATTATTATTATTATTATTATTATTGCTCTACTTGTGTTTCTTCATATTTAAGGTTTTAGTGATTTGTGTTTGTTCGTTAGTTTTGTAAGCTTTGTTTTCGCTGCATAAAAATGAAAAAGATTTGTGTACACATGTTGTCTGAATGACATTTCTATATTTGTTTACACGTGAATAAAAATACATGAAACACAGAGTTATTTAAAGGTGCATTGTGTAACTTTTCTGGTGGAAGGTCTCCATGAAGAAGTTATTGCTTTGTCTGGAATGTTTCACAGTATGGTAATAAACCTTTCTATCTTCATGGAGACCAAACCAGACCAAGTTACAGGTCAGATCTGTGGAAAGGCGACCCCGCTCATAGTCAGAATGCCTGTTTTTCTAGGTACTTTTGAGCTATAAAACAACCTGTAAGTGAAGAAATGTTATGGCCCCGGACCTCCAGTTCTCCAGTTCTCTGACTTGTTTTGTGTGTTTTAATTTCGTTTGTATGTCCCTCCTGAGAGCCCTGGTCCCTGATTGGTGGAGCACTTCTACACTCGACCAGTCCTGCCTCACCTGCAGCCGCCTCCTGTGTTGGGACACTCGGTTTCGGTTAGTTTAGTGCAGTTTTGTGCCTTTTTTTTGCCCCTCGATTCTGTTTGTGGGTTTATGTGAATGTATTTTGACACTTTGGCTATGCTCAGACTGCAGGGCTTAATGCTCAATTTGAATTTTTTTGTGAAACCCAATTTTTTTTGTGAGGTTGTCATGCCACTTGTCTGTGATCTCCAGTGTGAACTTTAAACGCCCCAAAAGTGTCCCGCATGAGCATTGGAGAACACGTCACAGCAGCGAGCTCAGTGTTTACAGAAGTTGCCTAAACATGGACGCTGCATTGAGCATCTGGAGATTTTAAAGTCGCTGTCTTCGGCCTATTTCAGTGGCAAACACATCGGCGTTTGGCTGTTTTGGCTCACAGCAGGTGCTTGTTACAGCACAATAGCCGACCTCTCATTTGTTGATGACGTGTAGGTCGGCTGTAGGTTGGATGAATGTGATCTGGCCGTTCAGACTGAAATCGCATGGCAAAAGATCGGGTATGTGTCAGTTTTAGGAGCACATATCCATCTGTGTTGTTCAGACTGTCATTAAAAGCTCAGATACAGGTCGCATAGGGGCAAAAAAATCGGATTTGGGTCACTTCAGGCTGCAGTCTGAACGTAGCTTAAAGTGTTGTGCTTGTACGTGTCTGATTTTGTGTATTGGGACACTCGGTTTCTGTTAATTTAGTACAGTTTTGTGTTTTTTTGTCACTCGCTTCTGTATTTCGGGACACTTTGACTGTATTTTCACTCTGACCGTATTTTGAGACACTTTGTTTTATGTGTCCCTTTGTTTAGTTCCTCGTTTTTTGTATAGACCCGTTTTTTTTGGCAGGAAACTTGTTATATGTTAATCCTGTTATTTTGTTTCTTAGGCTACATTTAGTTTAGTTTGAACAGTTTGAACAGAAGACACAAAAGTGGCGTTGCATCTTCACTTTTTATTCTGCGTTTAGAGGAACGTTTTCAAGAGGAAATCTGCATACAAACGGTGACGCAAGGGTGTGTGGGATTAGATTGGGTATGTGCGCCAGGCGGAGAGGTGGGGGTCTCGTCCATAGTTGTGTGGCTCACCTGCGATGAACTGGTGCTTCCAGAATTTGACAGAGGGAACTGCAGATCTTTCTCTGCTCACTAATAGTATGTTTGCATCGTCTGTACTTTTGGTGGGACACCTCCTGTAAGTTTATTAGAGCTGCCAGACCAGCTTGAAGGTCCGACACAGGGAAATGATCTGACATTTGTTTGTCTGTACGTGACGTAAACATGTACGTGACGTGAGCAGATCTGACCAGAGTTTTGCATCTTGGGCAATGTCAACAGAAACGCTGCGGCGGAGCGTATTCAACTTTTTCAGATTTTTGCATTTTTAAAGCCCAAAAACGCACTTCCGATATATTTTGTCATTTTTATCCACAAGCGTTCTTGTGTAAATAGGCCCTTAGTTTAGGTTATTCTGTGTACATACTATATTTTAAACCACTTTTGTTATTCTACATTTTTACAGTCCTGTTTATTAAATTATTACTTTATTCATATCATTTTGCCATAATCATAGACACAAGCAGGTGACGGCCTCCAAAAAGTTACACAGTGCAGCTTTAACTGTTTTTCTTTGCACATAATTCCATGTGTCTTACGTCATATATTTGATATCTTCTGTATGCATATAAAAAGCATTAAACATATAGAAAATGCATGAAAAAAATGAGATTGTGTGTCCAAACTTTGCACTGGCAATTTACCTGAAGACAGAAAACAAAAAGCTTGCGATGCATCTGAGCCCCGTTCTGAATAGGTCCATTATGAGCACTACCCTGACATAATCCGAACGCTAAGAGGCCAATGCACAATGCGTAATTAGAATATCTGATATAGTCTCTACAGCGCAGTGTTATGGGGTAATTAACATCACAAGAGTGGCTGAGTTCTCCGGCCTAATCTCTTAATTAAATCACTGATTAAGATGTGATATGACGGCCGGCGGTACGCTTCATTTAAAACTAATTCTCCTCTGCTTAAAGTAATTGTCCAGAATGACCCCTGCCATTCGGTATCACGCAGGAGTTTGTGTACCACGGGGAGTCATGTCTGGGGCACTGTGAAGCTACGTTTATTTGTATGTTTGTATTTATTTGTATTTATTTGTATTTATTTTTTATTGTACTTATTTATTTTTTGTATTTATTAGTATTTATTTATTTTTATTGTATTTATTTGTTGACAAAAAAATACATGTTGACACCGTAACTTCCGTAAACCTGCATGTTTAAGTCATTAAAATCTAAATACACATAATAGTTTATATGTGTCAGAATCACTTCACTAAAGAATTTATAAATTGTGCAAAAAATATTTTAATACATTTTTTTTTATCTCCCTCTTCCTGCAGCCTGCATAAATGTGTGGTTATAATGCAACTATTTTACCTTTTTATTATTTTATCTATATTCTTGCTCTTATTTTTTACTAGTTTTATTGTTTTTACGATGATTAAAGCGTAAAACAGAGGCAAATAGAGCTTTATTTTCTTTTGTATATGTTTTATTTATATTGTGCAGCACAGGAAATGTTTGTTTATGAAATGTGGTCTAGAAATAAAGTGGACTGGACTGGATTTTTGAGCTTTAAAACCACTTGTAATTGAATAAATGTAAAATAGAGCTGTTTAATGTCATACTGTGGAACATTCCAGGCAGAGAAACCATGGAAACAAGCAGGTGACAAACCCACAATCAGTGCAGATGAGTCCCGTCTCAGGGGGAACACACAGATACACATGCACAGAAAATTAAAACAAAATGTTCAGAAATGATGGATCGTTCTGGATCTTTCTCCTGTTGCCATCTGAAATGAATCTCCATTAACATACAGTATATCCAACGTTTTATACATGAGTTTAGCGTTTTGAGGATAAGTTCTCTGTCTTTGCACCACAGGAATTTTACCACACTAGACCTCGATTTTCCAGGATTATGTTTCTGATTTCCAGTCCAATGGGCTCTTTCAACTTTCTCTTTTATGCGTATCGAACAGTATCAGATTCAATCACGTGATCAGACTGATCCAGTTTCACATGTTTTTGCAGCATCGACGCGCTTTACAGCAGCTGTAAATCAAAACGCCGCCATGTTGCTGTGTGGGACTTTTCACTACAACAAAACAAGACTAAAACAGCGACGCAATCGCTGCAAACAAACTGTTTCTGGTGGAGGAACCAGCAGAACCACTTTAACACGACCAATTTGATTCGTCACTTACAAAAAAATCATCCGGACGAGTTTGAGATTTACAGGCACAAAACGGGAAAGCCACAGCGGCAAACACTGGAGGAGGCTTTTCAAAGAAGAGAAAAGTAGATAAGGCTTTTGTCGTCTAATGGACGTTTTGGTGCCAAGGTACAAACTTCCTTCACAACACTACATCACAGAGACGCCACTACCGGAGCTAAGGTTTTGGATCGTTATTGGATCAGTATCCGAAAGAGCACTCCTTAAAAAAAAAACCTGATTGGATCGGAAGCCAAAAAACCAAAAGCAAAGTAAAATTTGTTTTACTTTGAATCATGGTTTCAAATCAACTCGTGGTTTTCCAGTGAGTCGATTTGAGGAACAATGTCACAGACTTCTCCATTTCCCTCAGGTCATGAATTTGACCCTGAGAAAACTGAAGGCTTCATCTCCTGAACACTTTCAGCACAATATCACACAGCAAAAAACAAAGTCTTGTCAAGTTAAGATTGAATTAAGAAAGTTTTACCATGATTTGAGTAAATTTCATTTGACAAGTAAAATGATCTGCCAGTGGAAGACGATTTTTGGACTTAAAATATGAAAATACATCTTACTACACTTAAAATAAGAAAAACAGCTAAATTTTGCACTTAAGATAAGAAACAAAATCAAATGTTGCTTGAATTGAGATAAAAACAGATCATTTTACTTGTCAAGTTGAATCGACTCAAATAAAGTAAAATGTTCTTAATTTAAGTCATTTTAACTTATCTCGATATTGTTATTTTCCAGTGCAGTTCTAACATTGACTGTATCCACAATAATTTTGGTAAAAAGGAGGAAGTTTGACTCTTGTTTGTTCACCCTTTCAACATAATTTTTTAGTTGTCGAAGTTGAAAAAGTCTGACTTGTAAAAATTAATGATTAATTTGATTTTGGGCAAAATGACGCGTGACCAGTGAACTTCAATTCACTTTTGCCTCTGAAATAATCAGATCTAAGTGCACGATCAGTAGGCCTGCTGATGGACAATTTTATCTCCACACATTCAATTTTCCAGTGCTAAAATTTTATTGCCTTGCCCAAAGACACAACATAAGTATGTGCTGGTCAAGACAGTCTGTTTTTTTCTTTTTTCTGCAGTGAAATTGTCCATATCGACCGCCGTTCCTCATAACAGGGCAGTTGTCCTGATTATAGATTCATATTCCACTCTTTGGCTGATTGATGCAGACTTTTCTTGCCAATCAACCACGTTCCTAAGTATTTAACACGAAACAGCAACTTTACACAGAATGAGGTCAGACACTTATGGTCAGAGTCAAATGAGCTCTTGAGAAGAAGTTTTAGATTATATTGTAAAGTTTTAAAACACATCCTCACTTCCCTCCATCTGTTTCCTCCATATGGATGATTCTTCAGCGGTTTCTTCAGTTATGAAAACCTTTAGAAATGATCATTTGTCTATTAAAGAGACAATTTTATTATTAGTCATAATCTGAGGGACATTATTTTACTTTATGGTCATTCGGAAACAGGTTTTTTTTAGTATTTTGGCTAAACAAATGACAATGACAAAAATTGTGATAGTCCTGGTTTAGTCCTGGTTTAGAGCTGATGTAGTCCTGGTTTAGTCCTGGTTTAGAGCTGATGTAGTCCTGGTTTAGTCCTGGTTTAGTCCTGGTTTAGAGCTGATGTAGTCCTGGTTTAGTCCTGGTTTAGAGCTGATGTAGTCCTGGTTTAGTCCTGGTTTAGAGCTGATGTAGTCCTGGTTTAGTCCTGGTTTAGAGCTGATGTAGTCCTGGTTTAGTCCTGGTTTAGAGCTGATGTAGTCCTGTTTTAGTCCTGGTTTAGAGCTGATGTAGTCCTGGTTTAGTCCTGGTTTAGAGCTGATGTAGTCCTGGTTTAGTCCTGGTTTAGAGCTGATGTAGTCCTGGTTTAGAGCTGATGTAGTCCTGGTTTAGTCCTGGTTTAGAGCTGATGTAGTCCTGGTTTAGAGCTGATGTAGTCCTGGTTTAGTCCTGGTTTAGAGCTGATGTAGTCCTGGTTTAGTCCTGGTTTAGAGCTGATGTAGTCCTGTTTTAGTCCTGGTTTAGAGCTGATGTAGTCCTGGTTTAGTCCTGGTTTAGAGCTGATGTAGTCCTGGTTTAGTCCTGGTTTAGAGCTGATGTAGTCCTGGTTTAGAGCTGATGTAGTCCTGTTTTAGTCCTGGTTTAGAGCTGATGTAGTCCTGGTTTAGAGCTGATGTAGTCCTGGTTTAGTCCTGGTTTAGAGCTGATGTAGTCCTGGTTTAGAGCTGATGTAGTCCTGGTTTAGTCCTGGTTTAGAGCTGATGTAGTCCTGGTTTAGAGCTGATGTAGTCCTGGTTTAGTCCTGGTTTAGAGCTGATGTAGTCCTGGTTTAGAGCTGATGTAGTCCTGGTTTAGTCCTGGTTTAGAGCTGATGTAGTCCTGGTTTAGTCCTGGTTTAGAGCTGATGTAGTCCTGGTTTAGTCCTGGTTTAGAGCTGATGTAGTCCTGGTTTAGAGCTGATGTAGTCCTGGTTTAGTCCTGGTTTAGAGCTGATGTAGTCCTGGTTTAGAGCTGATGTAGTCCTGGTTTAGTCCTGGTTTAGAGCTGATGTAGTCCTGGTTTAGTCCTGGTTTAGTCCTGGTTTAGAGCTGATGTAGTCCTGTTTTAGTCCTGGTTTAGAGCTGATGTAGTCCTGGTTTAGTCCTGGTTTAGAGCTGATGTAGTCCTGGTTTAGTCCTGGTTTAGAGCTGATGTAGTCCTGGTTTAGAGCTGATGTAGTCCTGGTTTAGTCCTGGTTTAGAGCTGATGTAGTCCTGGTTTAGTCCTGGTTTAGAGCTGATGTAGTCCTGGTTTAGTCCTGGTTTAGAGCTGATGTAGTCCTGGTTTAGAGCTGATGTAGTCCTGGTTTAGTCCTGGTTTAGAGCTGATGTAGTCCTGGTTTAGAGCTGATGTAGTCCTGGTTTAGTCCTGGTTTAGAGCTGATGTAGTCCTGGTTTAGTCCTGGTTTAGAGCTGATGTAGTCCTGGTTTAGTCCTGGTTTAGAGCTGATGTAGTCCTGGTTTAGAGCTGATGTAGTCCTGGTTTAGTCCTGGTTTAGAGCTGATGTAGTCCTGGTTTAGAGCTGATGTAGTCCTGGTTTAGTCCTGGTTTAGAGCTGATGTAGTCCTGGTTTAGTCCTGGTTTAGAGCTGATGTAGTCCTGGTTTAGTCCTGGTTTAGAGCTGATGTAGTCCTGGTTTAGAGCTGATGTAGTCCTGGTTTAGTCCTGGTTTAGAGCTGATGTAGTCCTGGTTTAGTCCTGGTTTAGAGCTGATGTAGTCCTGGTTTAGTCCTGGTTTAGAGCTGATGTAGTCCTGGTTTAGTCCTGGTTTAGAGCTGATGTAGTCCTGTTTTAGTCCTGGTTTAGAGCTGATGTAGTCCTGGTTTAGTCCTGGTTTAGAGCTGATGTAGTCCTGGTTTAGAGCTGATGTAGTCCTGTTTTAGTCCTGGTTTAGAGCTGATGTAGTCCTGGTTTAGAGCTGATGTAGTCCTGTTTTAGTCCTGGTTTAGAGCTGATGTAGTCCTGGTTTAGTCCTGGTTTAGAGCTGATGTAGTCCTGTTTTAGTCCTGGTTTAGAGCTGATGTAGTCCTGGTTTAGTCCTGATATAGAGCTGATGTAGTCCTGGTTTAGTCCTGGTTTAGAGCTGATGTAGTCCTGGTTTAGTCCTGGTTTAGAGCTGATGTAGTCCTGGTTTAGTCCTGGTTTAGAGCTGATGTAGTCCTGGTTTAGTTCTTGCAATGACAATGCCTAACCAGGGAGTGTACTGTATTCATGAATCTTTCTCCCATCTGTGGATCCAGGTTGCATTATGGGTATTTTGTTAGTGTTCAGGGCTGGTAGCAATGCCTGGTCCAGCCCCTAAACCAGGCTAGAGAAACTCCATCTGTTCACTGTCTAAAACATATGAAAGAGTGCACGTCTATCGTACTGAGGAAACAGCAGGAAACAGATTTCACTTGCTCAACAGCAGTGGAAGAAATACTAAATTTTGTTAAGTAAAAGTACAGATTCAAGTATCACATGGAAAAATCTACTCAAGTAAAATCCATATCCACAGTTTATATTGCACATTTTACAAACGGAGCGGTTTCCAAAGTGCTGCACAGAGATAAAGCAAAAGGAACGCAACAATAAAAGTAAAATGCTAAAATTTGGTCATACCAGTCCCAAAACAATAAAACCAGTAAAATCAAATCAACACAATAAAAATCACAAAATTTAATAAGAAAAATAAATAAAATAAATAACACAGAGGACCACACAAACTCAGGTGGTGTTAAAAGTTGGAGAGTAAAAGTGGGTTTAAAGGCGAGACCTAAAACTCTCCACTGTGGGGCTGTTCGGACGTGAGGGGGCAGAGCGTCCCACAGTTTAGGGCTACAGAGAAAACCTGATTTCCCCCTCGACTTTGGCACCACGAGCTGGAGCTGGAGCCCTCGGATCTCATCTCTAAATTTGGATGAGGTCCGAGACGTACTGTGGGGCCAGTCCATTTAAAGCTTTAAAACAAACGATAAAATCTTAAAATCAACTCTAAAACAAACTGGAAGGCAGTGCTACGATGCTAAAATAGGGGTAATGTGCTCGTGTTTTTTAGTACCCGTTTAAAAATGTACTTGAAGAGTAATAAAGTAAGATACTGAGATCTAATAAAGCTTCAAAAGTGGTGATTATGACACAGATTTGTGAAGAGTAAAAAGTACAGTGCTCTCAAATGTAATGAAGTAAAAGTAAAAAGAATCCACTGTCAAATCTACTAAAGTACAAATACCTAAAATGTGTACTTAATTTAACAGTACTACTTCTACTTTATTGTGGCTTTCGTCTCTCGTTCTAAGATTTGGGAGATTGAAAGATGCCCTGGTGAACTCGCAGTGTAATAGTCCTGGAAGTCAGCGACATGAATCCATTTATTTCATGAAATAATGACTGAGCCACTTTTGATCTTATAGAGATTGGGGCCTTGACTGGGAATAAGGAAATATTGAAGTGGAAGACAGAGAAAATGCACAAGGCCTTCAGGACATATAGTCACACTGATAATACTGATAATACACTATTTCTAATATAAAATTACATATATTCTAGAGATATTTATTAATTTGTAACAGGGACGTGCACAGGGATGCTTTGGTTGCCCTGGCAACTGCGTGTCTGGCCTCCTCGACTGAAGATGCCCTTCCAGGAGGGGGGGGAAAAAATGTAGTTTTATTTTTTACTTAACCTTTATTTTACCAGGTAGGTCGGTTGAGAACCAATTCTCATTTTCAACGACGACCTGGGTGTGGCATCCCATCCCCCATCCCCCATCCCCCATCCCCAATCCCCCATCCCAATTCCCAGTGGTCTTCCATCCGAGTACTAACCAGGCCCTGCTGAGCTTCTGAGATCTGATGGGATCAGGCTTTGACAAGCCGGTATGGCCACTACTATAAATGATAATTATCTTTTTAATTTTTTAAAATCAGTCACAGCATACAGGTTTCCATGTATGAAAATACCTATGCCTAGATTTGAAAGTGAAAATAAAATAGTTATTTATTTATTAATTATTTATTTTGTCATACCTGGAGTTGCCAGGTGAAGAGAAGAGGTAGAGCGCTTCACTGAGTCACAAAACAGTCCAAAAGTAGCAGTACAGGTTCCCTACGAGGTTTAACGTGAAATCTAAACAAGAAACAGCCCTTACTGGAAAGTGTGAAAATGGGCAAAGTACAAACCCGAGGCACTGATCGAATATATTAAAAGTCCTTTATTATATCAAGGGATTCCAACGCGTTAAGGATCGGTCCTGTGAACATAAAACGCTATTAGAACTCAAAATACCAATTACCCAATGGCTCTACATTTTCAATCATCCATTCAGTGCAAAGTCGGCCTTTTAAAAGCCTTGGTAATTGAGGTAGTCCCTCTAAACATCAGAGGGGGTGATAGACTCTGCTAATTGCTTTGGATTGTGACAATAAAGGTCACACAACATCCGAGCCTAAATGATGATTTGAACTGTTCCATGTTCCTCTGGCAATTTCACAACCTTCTTACCCATTTCCAAATGGACTCGATGTTTTAATCTGTGGTGTAGAGTATTATATGTTTTGATATGCCATATATTTGATAGTTATGCATATGTGATGGGCACTTCCGCCTGTCTCCAACATGCCATAGTTTCTTGTTGCGGTTCTGTGGGTCTGCCCATCATGATTGGCCAAACTTTTCAGTTTTTTTCCTTTGTCATGTGATATAACTGTACTTAAGGACACCTGTGGGTCCTGTCTCACCCTTATGTCCTGACCCATACCTGCTGGTCGAAACACGTTGGAGTCCCTCAGGGTAATAAAGGACTTTTAATATATTCAGTCGGTGTCTTGGGTTTGAACCTTGCCCATTTACCCATAACGGTATTTTTCAAGTTAACAGCTCCTTTAACCTTTTGTTTTGTAGAGATTGACTATTGCAGGTCTGAAAATATCAAAATGATTCTAGTGAAGGTTTTGGAGTTTGATTAGATTTATTTATTTAAAAGGGGACAGTGCAGTTTAATAAAACACATGACAATTCATAAGTTAAAAAAAAACAGTTTAAAAACACACTTCCTGTATTACCACATGACATCACAAGGTGGAACAAAGTGTTTTCAGTTTGAGAGAAGACCTCATCAGAAAACAGGGTAATATTGGCCCTTTAAGTTCTATGGTTTTCCCAATGTTCGTAAACTTAACTATTTACTATATACTATATTAGTTTGTATATTTGTTTTTACTGTAAACTTTTCTCCTCAAATCCTCACACGGACTCGACCAAACCCGGGAGGTGCAGCCGTCACTTCTAACGACCCAGAAATAAAACATTCAGCTTCAAACAGCATCGCCATTAAGCACGAGTCAGAGAATCCAGGATGGTCCGAGTCTCTGAGCAGCTTCACCCACTGGACCCTGTGTCTGTGAGATGAGAAAGGGCCCCTGACAGTTTAACAGAGCGCCCGCCTTTAATACAAAGTAAAACGGGGTTCTCTGTTGTGGCAATCAATACTAAACAACCTCCACTGTCTTTATGGCTGCTGCGTGCGAGCGTGCTGCAGCTCAGGGAATAATCTGGGAGTAAACAAACCGCCAGGATCACATGGGCCTAATATGGCAGACAAAGCATCAGTGTTCATTTTAAAAACACTTATTATTTATTCATACAGGTGATAAAAGTAATAAGGAGATCTTTTCCTCCTTTTGTCTAATTTGGACAGTTAGTTCAGGTTAAATTGACCTCTCATTCTCAGAGGAGGGGAGCGCTTTAAGGAGAACCACTCACCCAGTCTTTTAGAAGTCCATTAGTAATGATAATACTAACCTTTGTCCTAACTTCACAGTGACATATGAGGTAATAGATGCCCTATTACCACATCTATCACTGTGGTTTCAAGCACAGACTTCACTTTTCTTTCTTAGACCTCATCAGTCCCATTACTTTACACTGGCTCTAAATCTGAACATTTTCACCCGGTGGCGTGTGCGAGTCAGAGTGGCATCTGCAAATGAGCCGTCGTTAGAGCAATTACAGACTGCCAATAAGACTAAAGACTGGATGCCCTGAGTCCACCTGCTGCCAACATCAAGCAGTTTTAAGGACCCATATCACACATTATTTTTGACGTATGTAATAATGACTCCTCATCACAAACTGCCTGGAGTTGGGTTTTGTTTCATTAAAAAATTTAGTTTAGTATTTCTGGCCTTCCTTTTGCAATTTCATGTATTAAAGGGTCCATATTAGGACCATATCATTTTCTGATCTATAATGTTGTTTTCTCATCATAAACAGACTTGGAGTTGTATTTTGTTTCATTCGCACATGTTTAACTCACAAACCCTGAAGATTTAGGCCGAGTTCTTCTCTCAAAAAGAAACCACTCTGTTCCACCTTGCGATCATTTTTATGATTTCAGCCCTGGAATTTCCAATCTGAACTAAAGGTAAACAGTACATGTTGACTTAAAACTTGAAAACTACCACTTCATGACATCACAAGGTGGAACAGAGCCTTTTGAGTGGACAGACTTGAAGAGTTACTCAAACATGTGGATGGACCATAACACGGCTCCTGGTACCAGCATTATAACAAGAGCCAATTTTGTGTCTTTTATGGGTTCAAACATGTTATATTCTCCAAAAACAATGTACACGGCAAAAAAGGCCTATCAAAAAATAAGAAAAAAATACTAATTGTGAGGTAAAAATCCCCTATTTTAAGTGAAATGATCTGCCAGCGCAGTAAGAACTTTCTTAAAATAAGACAAAATATAAATCTTGTTCTAAACAGAAAACACGAAATTTAGTATTTATGGCAAGATTTTTCACCTTATGTTGAGTATATTTATCCTTGACTTAAGTAATTATTACTTATTAATGCTTATTATATAACATATAGTATATAACATGTATTATATTAGACTATGATTTCTTAAATAGAGACTTGTTTTAAGAAAACCTTCACAACATCTACACATTTGATCAAATACAACAAATCAATTACATTTGAAAAAGCTTTTATTGAAATGTCACATTTTCCACTTTCCCAACATCTTAGAAATGCTAAAGTACATCTGAGGACAGAGGTTCAGATCTGAGCCAGAGAAAAGAATCAGTGAGAGGGAAGTGAAAGACTCTTATTGAGTAAAAAAAAATTAAAATTGATTTTTTAAGATGAATCTACTTAATTCAAGTCACTTTAACTATGCTAGAAAATCCTGTGTATTGCAGTGTATTAACATGTTTTATAAGTTTCAGTTTCATTTTTGACTCTAAGACCCCCTCCGTTCACCCCCTCCCCCTTCAGAGCAGCATCACAAAACAACTGCTGCGCATTTTGCTAATGAAGCAACTGCAACCTCGGCTTTGTGAAGAAACTCCAAATGTGACAGCGTGGGTGGCATAGGCGTGTAGGCGTGGATAAGATCATAATTAACCGTATAAGGGTTCAAATATCTGGAAGAGGCTCTGACTATAGTGTGTGCTCAGGCTTCTTGTGTTTGCAGGTGTTCAAACCACAACGCAAAGTCACAGCCCAGATTTGTGTTTTTCTTTTTTATTATTATTATTAATTTATTTCTGGACACAACATCACAGATTTACACCTTACAATGACACAAAGACACACACATTAACACACACACACGAGCAGCATTAGTGGATGGGGGTAGGGGTAAAAGGGGGAGGCTGTGGCAGATCATATTGAGTTCATTCAGAAGTGTGTTTGTGTGTGCGCATGTGTCGTGTGCAGTTTGCCTTTGTGACACACGTAAACATATATTTTGGTTTACGTACAATCACACACCCACCATGAATTATTATCTTGGAGTCAGTGCAGGACGTCAATAGGGAAAGGACACAATGCATTCGTCAAGGTCACGTTCAGCATTTTCTGCATTCGTTCTTATTTTTGTAATATTTTTATACATAATAATACACCACCAATAAAACAATTATTTATTTATTTTTTATTTTAATACCGTGAACAGGTTCCATTAATGGGAAGTTACAGCGAGGCACTTCCGGCCATCGTGAGAAAGGTTTATAACAAAGATAGTGTTGACACATCATGGTGGGGGTGTTCTACATGCATTCTACTCTTCTGGTGGAATGTTCAGCAGTTACCGTGGTGACACAATGTCCATATTAGCAAAAACTACCAAAATGTTGTGATATTAAAGCTTAATATTGGAAAATTCTCGAAAAAAACAAAACAAAATGGATTCAAACAACACATTTTCAGGAGCCTGGGATCAATACAAACGTTCATCTTTCTGTTTAAGTGTTTGATTTTCAGCGAAAAAGTTGATATTTCATCATCAAATCATCTTTGCACTGTGATATACTGTATTTATTTATGTTATGATATTACTATGTTTTCCTTACTGTACAAACATTTATATAATTTGTCTTATTCTCTAGTCTCTTGCTATTATTATTATTATTATTATTTTTTGTTTTTTTGTTACTTATTTAGAAGTTTCTGACCATTTTTTAAAATATATTTTTTTACCCGTAATATATATTGTGATGTGTGAGCTACTGCGTCCAAGTAATTTCCCTTTTGGATCAATAAAGTCTAAGTCTAAATAAAGCTTACATTAAAGTCTACCTTGAATAACAGAGCTTCTGACAGAGCAGTGCTTTCAGATAGCTTTACACGCACAGTGAATGCTTCGCTCAAAATGATCAGCTCAAAGGTTGTGAACTGGTTCCATATTTAAACAACGGCTATAAAATAATACCTTGTTATAAGTGAAAATAACAGTGATCTGGAAGAGACCGTTTCTTTTCTCTACACATTCTGGTGATATAATGGTGATTGTCTTTGTCGTCTACTCAGATCTTTGATTGCCAATTTAACAAAGGCAAAAGAAATAAGTTTAATTCAGTACTTTTAAATATTCCAGGCAAAACATTACATCTCCATGACGACCAGCACGTAGGGAACCCTCCACGGAAAAAGTTACACATGCACAGTGAAGAAAACTAGCAGCTTCCTGATGAGAAAGAGCAAATAGAAGAGGCTGTTTTGAATGCCAAGGATCTAGAGGAGGCTGTGGCAATAGTGTGTGCTCACACTTCTCCTGTTTGCAGCTTGACGTTTTAATCCATTGACCTTGATGTCAGTGACGATATCGTGATTGCGCCTTTATCTGATGAAAGGTGCATGTGCCTTTTTGAAACTACCATTTCCCTATACTATGTTTTTTCTGTGTTCTTCTGCAGTGAAAGAATAACAGTGCCTTCACTATTATGTCACAGACTGTATAAATGGACATAGCTAACACTTTAGTTGGCTTTATATTGAAAAATCATCACCCCTCTCTCTGTATCTGCTGCTGTGGACTCCTCATTTTGGTCTTCAAATGTTCGTATCGTATGAACCCACTCAACATGATCCTTTTTCACTATTTGTCTGTAAATCCATCCATCCATTTTCTTCTGCTTATCCAGGGCAGGAAGGGTAACAGTCTATGCAGGAACTCACAGACTTCCTTCACCCCAGACACTTCCTCCAGCTCCTCCGGGGGGACCCTGAGGCGTTCCCAGGCCCAGAGACATAGTCTCTCCAGCGGGTCCTGGCTCTCCCCTGGGGCCTACTTCCGGTGGGACATGCCCAGAACACCTCCTGAGGGAGGCATCAGAACAGATGCCCTTCCCTCAGCTGCTCCTCTCCACGCGGAGGAGCAGCGGCTCTACTCCGAGCTCCGAGCCACTCACTTAGTCAACTTTACACAGTCTATGTCAGACCTGGGCATTGTGCAGCTCCTGGGCCACATACTTTGTCCGGCCTGTTTAAGATCATTTAGAATTACAAAATAAACACATTTATAATTTTACCTCAAGTTATAATTTTACCTCAGGCATGGACTAAAGATGTATTGCTTTTATTTTAGAGGTGTTTTTTTTAATAAATTTTTTTGTAAAGCAGCCTCACTTTTCATTGCTTAGTTATAACATAAAGTTCTATTTACTGCTGTTTTTTTTTTTTTTTTTTATAAAGAAATACAATAAATATTATGCAGAATTGAGTTAAGGATTTTGTCCCAGCCCTACACAATATTTTCTTTTTCTCATGTGGCCCCATGGAAAAAATATCTGCCCATCCTTGGTATGTGGTATATGTTAAGAAATCTTATACTACATGTTACAGTGTAACAGACTTTATTCAGGAGGTTTGGTTTAGATGTGATTTTCATTTCTAACATTTTCAGTGAAATATTTTATAATAAAATAGATTTTATCCTAATATATACAAGACTTTTTTATTGTATCACACAGTGTTTGCTCCGTGAACAAAACTTTAAAGAGGACGTGTTAAACTTATATGGGGTATTAACTGTGACTCATTGACCGTGCATATTGGACATACGGATCTTAGCAAATGTATTAGACCAGTACCCAGTATAAGGTGTTTGCTGCTGCTATAACAGTATTTCTGTTTATTAAAATATATTTTTATGGTTAATCCTCCAGTATATGCAAGATGTTTTTATGCAAACAATGTCTTTAATGCTTCAATAGAATTATTGATGCTATCCATAAATTTTCAGGTTTAATGTTTTCCAAAAATGACACCAAAGTCTCATCCAAAGAAAGTCTCTGGGAACAGCTAGAACTCAATGAGAAAAGACAATGCAGCTGTTATCTGTGCTAAAGCTCACACAAAATATTCACATGTTTGGTTATTATTTGTCCACAAGGTCTATTTTGATATTTCAATTGGTCACTTTCTTAATGAATAATGATGAAATTGCTGATTTAAAACAAATTTTTGATATACACTGAAATTATATCCTACTGATTCTGGCTCCCACTTTCTTGGAAAATTCTCCCCTCTCTCTGTAACTGCTACCGTGAGCCTCTGCATTTTGTTCTTAAAATGTTTTACCTGCTCTACACAATCCTGGTGTTTTTATTTCACTATTTTGTCTGTTAAAAAAATCCTGTTCCTAATATAGAGCCTGGTTCCAAATTCACTCCTGTAACCGCTGGCCTCAGTGAGCTTCATTTGACTGGAGCTGTGGCTGACGTCACAGTCGACCTCTTCTTTAAACAGTCTCTACCGTTACCACATCACACAAGCACATCACCATGTTACCTTTTATTGTTTTAAAAATGCTGTATTCGCTGAAAACATCATATTAACATGTTTTATAAGTTTCAGTTTTGTTTTTGACACTGAGCCCTGCTCCCGTTGCTCCCTCACTCCCCCTTCAGAGCTCCATCACAACACAATCGCTGTGCATTTCACTACTGCAACGTTTATCCTTAATGGACTTTGTTGGTTGAAGATTAAGGCTGAATCCCATTTCACTCCTTACCCCCACTCCTCCGTTTGCGTGTTCACATGTTCACATGTTCACATGTTCACATGTTCACATGTTCACATGTTCACATGTAGGGGTCGGCGTGTCCCATTTACCGTTATGGCAGAGGGGCAGGGGAAAGTGATAGGGCGATATACCCCTCCAAACGAAGATTTTTCAGAGGCACACTCACTGCAACAAAGGCCTATCAAAATAAGAAAAAATACCAATTATGAGGTAAAATGTCCTATTTTAAGTGAAATTATCTGCCAGTGCAGTAATAAATTTTCACTTACCAAGTTTTCTTAAAACAAGATGAAATACAAATCTTGTTCTAAGTACAAAACACTTCAAATATTTATGGTAAGATTTTTCACCTTATTGGTTTGAGAAGGAAGTTAAAGAGGCTTAACCTGGACTGATTTAATATAAAAAGAGAATAATAGAATAAGTTGTAATATCTAGATAAGACATATCAGGATGGAATATCTTTAAACAAGTAAAAAAAAAATCTTATTAAGTAAAAAAATCTTAAATTGATCTTTTAACATGAATCTGTTTAATTCAAGTCAGTTTAACTATGCTAGAAAATCCTTTTTTGCAGTGCTTCAAATGGAGGGTTATGAGCAATTTCTCAGATTGCAAATCACCGGCAAGATCGCTGCTACCAAAGAGACCAGAGAATGTTCACAAATGTATTTTCTTCATTATTTATGGTGTAAAATTTGTGCTAACCGCTATACTGTCTTAAGTTTAACGTTGTTCCCATGTGTAACGGTCATTTTCTTCATAAAATGCACACGAGAAAATCGCTAATACTACGTTGAGCAGTGTCACGTTATTTGTGACGAGTGATCGGTCGATGCATGGAAATTGCAAGTGTCCGTGCTACACAATTGTCATTTGGATGTTATAACCCAAGTAATTGAAAGCAAAATCATCAGTTTAACCCTTAGAGAAGCTCAGTTTAAGCTTACGTAAAAGCTGGTGGAGACTTCTGATGACGTATGTGATTGTTGAAGGGGTGTCCCAATTTGCAGGGGTCGACTTTCAACCCCTACCCCTTATTGCTCAGTTTCAAGGGGCAAGGCGTAGGGGTAGAAAGTAGAAATGGGACTGGCCCTTAGTGATGTGGTAGATTTATAGGAGAAACATTTCCACATGGACATTTTGCCACAGAAAACCATTTTTTTTCACAAGTTTCACAAACAAACCTACAGCGAGGCACTTCCAGCTGTTCTGAAAAAGGTCCATGTACACACAACTGTGTATACTGAACTAAAACTATACACATATAATACATAAAAGCATAAGATCATGTGCACTCGTTATAATGGGAATGAAACAGCAGCTATAATTGAGTGACTGTTTTTAGCTGTTACACATAATTTCATCACCGTCTCTTTGTCCACTTGATTATTGACAGTCCCGCGCTCTGTTTGTTCTCTCATTTCACACTGACATGCGACGTTTTCCGATGAGAATTGATTCCTGCGTCATTTCAAACCGTGAATCTGTCCCTCACAGATAACCCTCTGCTCGGGGACGCCTGTTTTCACGTTGTATGAAACTTTCTGTAGAGTATCGACAGCGCTGGAATGGAGATTAACCCTGTCCGGCCGTATGTTCCGTTAGGACGTCATCGGGGTTAAAAAAGGAAGTGTGACGCGAAATTGACGTTTGGGGCTGTCTACCATGTTACGACAGCGTTGCCTTATTAAAAACATGACGGAATTAGCGCTATTTGAACCCTCTTTATGGTCGGCTGTACGATTTTGTCCAATGCTCTGCCCACGAGCCTCTGTCACCCACGCTCCCACACAACAATCCTCCATAAATGTACAAAAACAGGACACATACCGTAGGAAAAATCTAGCAGTTACCATGGTGACGCAATGTCCGTATCAGCAAAAACTACCAAAATGTTTTAATATTACAGGTTAATATTTGAAAACTCTAGAGAAAAATACAAAATGGATCCAAACAACATATTTTCAGGAGCCTCACATCAATGTGAGCGTCCATGGTCCTGATTAGGTGTTTGATTTTCAACAGCTGAACAGAAAAACTGTTGCTTGTGACTGTAATTTTACATGTGAGAGACTTGTTTAAGCGCACTAATCATCTCACTGGTTGTAGTTCCAATCAATTCAGCTCTTTCCGTCTTCTTTTAAATAACAAATAAGATGTAAGAAGTAATAAATCATATCATCTTTGCACTGTTTCCATATATAAAGGTGATATACTGTATTTAAGATACAATATTTGTTTTTTTTACTTAGCGTACATATATTTATATAATTTATGTCTTATGATTTTCTTGCTTTTTAACATTTTTTTGCTACTTATTTGTGGTTTTTCAAAGTCAGATTTCAGAAGTTCAGTAGGGTCGGGCCTGGTTAGTACTTGGATGGGAGACCACTGGGAAAATCAGGTGCCACAGGGGGGCGCTAGTGGCAAAAACTGTCATTGTGTCCTTAGGCAAGACACTTCACCCACATTGTCTAGTATGAAAGTGGTGTGTGCGTGAGTGACGGTGATGGTCGGAGGGGCCGATGGCGCAGATTGGAGCCTCACTTCAGTCAGTCTGTCCCAGGGCAGCTGTGGCTACAATGGTAGTTTACACCACTGAGTGCGGAGTGAATGAAGAATGAACTGTAAAGCGTTTCTGAGAGTCCAGAAAAAACACTATATACAACTTCGGAATTATTATTCATTATTATTATTATTATTGAGAAGATTTTTTTACTCGTTGTTATTGTAATGTATTGTGATGTGTGAGTTACTGTGTCCAAGTACTTTCCCTTCTGGATCAATAAAGTCTAAGTCTAACTAAAGCTCAGATTAAAGTCTACCTTAAGTAACAGAGCTTCTGACAGAGCAGTGCGTTCGGTTAGCTTTGCCCTTCCAGGAAATGCATTGCCCCAATTGATCAGCTCAAAGGTCCGTGATGTAACTTCGCTGATAGAAGAGCTGCTCTTCTCCACTGAAATGTCATTTGCTTTGCCTGGAATATTCCACAGTGTGGCGTTATCTCCATGGAGACACGTTGTTTACACCAAAGTTACAGGCCAGATTTGTGTTTGTCAGGGAATTTTTGATTAGTAATTGACTAAATCCAACATAAATAATAAATAATTCCATGGAGACCAGCACATAGTTACACAGTGAATAAAATAAAGACAGAACTCCGGGGGTGTTTTTGATGAGAAATTGACTTTATAACATAGATTAGAAATTAGATTAGAAAATCGCATATTACGAAGAGCTAGAAATGTGAAAAATCATATAACAAGTGCGGCACGGTGGTTGAGTGGCAACACTCAGGCCTCACAGCAAGAAGGTTGCGGGTTCGATCCCGGGTCGCCCGGGCCTTTCTGTGTGGAGTTTGCATGTTTCTCCCCGTGTCTGGATGGGTTTCCTCCGGGTGCTCCGGTTCCCCCATCAACCCAAAACATGCAGCACCCCTATGAACTAACATCAAGGACCATGTTGTCCACCCTCCTGTGGGCTCACCACCTGCAGAGGGGTTCATAGGGGGTCAAGTGCTATGAGTATTGGGCAGCAAACTGCCCCCGTGACCCAGCCGGATTAAGCGGGAGAAGATGGCTGGATGGCATATAACAAGTTTAATTTTGAAGTGATTTTATGCTGTGACCATAAATTGTATGTGACTAAAGTATGCAAAGAGGTGTTCTGTCAAAATATTTCTCCTGTAAATGGGTTAAATGTAAAAGCTTTGGAAAAATTTATAGAACATGGAGTCATTTTATAATTTTTTTTGCACCTTTCCTCAGCAGGTAGAATGTTTCCTCTGCGTGTAACCTATTCACACATACAGGTAAGTGGCGTGTTTGCAAGCGAATTATAATGTATTGAATAATTATAGTCTTGATGGGGGCCCTTGATGGGGCCCTTGACTGGAGTGCAGGTTCACGTAATATTTGTGATGCTCTTGAACCTCTTCACGGATCCATACGTGAGTCATGTTCTGACTGCTGCTCATCTCCCACTCAAAATGAAGTCATCAAGCCCATACCTATTATTACATTATTATATCCATTATCTATATATAATGTTACACCTTGTGACGTCATGTGGTGATACAGGAAGTGCACCACTGTGTTTTTAAACTCCACACACCTTCACTGGAATCATTTGGATCATTTCCGATCTCTACTGAACTAAACATAAAAGGAAACTGCACTGCAACAAAACAATATCTGTGTAAGTTAAAATGACTTAAATTAAGAACATTTCACTTTATTTGAGCAGATTCACCTTGACAAGTGAAATATCTGCCAGTGGAATACGTGTTTTTTTCCTTAATTCAAGCAACATTTGATTTTATTATTTTAAGTGCTAAAAGTTGTTGTTTTTCTTATTTTAAGTTTAGCAAGATGTATTTTCATATTTAAGTCCAAAAGTCTTACTGCATGTGCCAGATCATTTTACTCGTCAAGTTAAATTTACTCAAATCATGGTAAAACTTCCAAAAAATCCAAGTCATATTAGCTTGACTAGATTTTGTTTTTTGCAGTGTGTTAACTTGAAAACTACAGCTTCATGACATCACAAGGTGGAACAGAGCATTTTGAGCTTTGGCGATATAGACAGGCTAATGAAAAAGGGTTACTCAAATGTGTGAATGAAACAAAACACAACTCCAGGTTGTTTTTGATGAGGACACATTATTATAACATGGCTTAAAGCGTGTAATATAGACCCTTTAAAGGTGCATTATGTCACTTTTCGGATTGGGGTCCTTTGGTAAATGATCACATTTTTATACAGTGCTGTTCCACCTTCAAGGCACTCAAAGCGCTTTACCACTTACCAACCAGTGTACGCAGACACTGGGGGTGGTGGGTTAAGTGTCCTGCCCAAGGACACAATGACAGGGTTCATCTGTGGGAGCTGGAATCACACTGCCAACCTGTAGATCTGACCGCTCAACCTGTGATGGTTTTTTTTATGTCGAGAGTAGGAGTCGAACCTAAAACCTTTGAATCAGTTGATCCTCTTTCCCAGTGGTTCTTAACCTTGTTGGAGGTGCTGAACTCCACTAGTTTCATCAGCACATTCACTGAACCATTCTTAAATGGAAAAATAAAATATGTTTTTTTCAAATTCACAACACAGGTATATATATTTTATTGGTGCACACGTGTGAATCCATATTGCACATTTTCGTCCGACCACTTTTGCTTGACATAGTTAGTATGAAGGGAAAATATTAAGAAAGAAATTACACGACACCATCATGACAGTCACTACTGCGTGCACAAAATAACAGTCATCATGAATCATATGAGTTGGATGTGGGTCTTGACCCCCGCTGAACCCCTGAGACTGACTCACTGAACCCCTGGGGTTCGATCAAACCCAGGTTAAGAACCACTACTCTTACCACATGAGCTACTGCCTCCCTTTTACTTTCTTGTGTCTATAGATATGTCGTTGCTCTGCCTGGAATGCTCCACAGTGTGACATTAAACAGTTCTAACTTACATTTATTCGATTACAGATGGTTTTATAGCTCAAAAATACCTAGAAAAACAGACATTCTGACTGTGAGTGGAGTCGTCTCTCCACAGATCTGACCTGTAACTCGGGTTTGTCTCCTTAAAGATGGAAATGTTTTTTTTTTAAATCATTGGTTGTTTTTGAAAAATTTCTGACAAAGCAATTATATCTCCATGGAGAAAAGCATTTGACAGACCCTCCACTGCAAAAGTTACACTTTTAAGCATGGAGAAATAAAATAATATGGGCAGGACGCTCGACAGAGAAAACAAATACACTGGAAAAAACAATATCTAGGTAAGTTAAAATGACTTAAATTAAGAACTTTTACTTTATTTGAGTAGATTCATCTTAACAAGTAAAATTATTTGCCAATGGAATAAGAGATTTTTTCTTAATTCAAGCGACTTTTGATCTTGTTTCTTATTTTAAGTGTAGCAAGATGTATTTTCATATTTTAAGTACAAAAGGTCTTGTACTTGCCAAGTGAAATTTACCCAAATCATGCTAAAACTTTCTTAATCCAAGTCATCTTAACTTGGCTAGATTTTGTTTTTTGCATTGTACGACAAATCTGAACTGAATCCAACTCGAAAAGTCACTGCAGTATTTTTTAAACCATGAATTGAGTTGGATAATTGCCTGTATTGAATCATAAATGCTGCACCACAAACAATGACCAGCTTTCCCATGACTAACGCACAATCTGTGGGCACGAGGAAAAAAACACACTGGAAATGGGACTTTAAATTCTCAGCCGACATTCCTCATTGTAGCTTCTATGAACTGAAAACCTTGATAATAATTGCCAATTTCAAAATACATACTTGTATTGTTAGCTGTGTAAAAAGCGATTCAGGACGTTGACTTGAAAACTGACGGCAAATAATTTCTTAAAGTGATTTGCGTCAAACTTTGCTTTTAAAGGACCCGTATTACCACAATTTTTCGTCACAAACAAACTCAGGGTTGTGTTTTGTTTCATTCACACACGTTTAACACAGAAATCCCATGTTTTTTAGCCAGGTTCTTCTCTAAAAAACTGAAAACACTCTGTTCCACCTTAGGATGTCATGTGATAATACAGGAAGTGCTCCGTACACGTTCACTAGAATCGTTTGGATGATTTCGCACGTTTCTACTGAATAAAAGCTAAAAGGAGCTGTTCATTTGACAACGAACGCTTCGTGCCAAAGGTGGAACACCGGAGGAGGAGGTAACAACATTCGAACATGGCTTAAAGCGTCAATTTTGCCTAATTTAGCACTTGTAAAGCTAATTTTGAGGCTGTAAAAGTCCAGTGAGGCGCCTTGACAGCAGGTATAGATTTAAAGAATATTGATTTTAAAGACCTGCCCTGAGATTGGACGCAGCTCGCATTCTCAGCATCTTCTGTTGTTCCCTGGAAAAACATAAAATAAACTCAAAAGAGGAGTGGAGATTGGATGTTAGTGCACAGAGCTGGAAATGTCCGTAAGTTGTAGCTGTGAAGGGAGCAGTTTGTTCTGAGCGATGACAATAAGAAGCGAGATCAGCTGCTGGTGTTGTTGTGGTTTCCATTGCACGAGCAGGTGCACAAGCAGACAACCCCAACACTCCACGGGCTTTTGTCTTTTCTTCTCTCGTTTCATCTCTCTCTCTCTCTTCCCGTTCTCGTTAAATAATCAAAATGTCATGTTTTATCTGATCTCTTCTTTTTCTGTCTTTGCTTTATTCTCTCTCTCTCCCCCTCTCTTTTTTCTTCTTTTATTCTCTTTCTTGCTGTCCCTCTTTTCTCCCCTCTTTCCCTGTCTCTCTCTTGCCCCTTTTATCTCTGCCCTCTCTCTCTCTCTCTCTGTCCCTCTCTGTCTGTGTCCCCCTGTCTCTTCCCTCTATCTTTATGTTCCTATCCCTCTCTGTTCCTTTCTCTTTTCTTCTGTCTGTCCCACCCTCTCTTTGTCCATCTCTCTCTTTCTTCCCCTCTTCCCCTGTCCCTCTTTTCTCCCCTTTCCCCCCCCATCTCTCTCTTTCCTCTTTTAACCCGGGACCTTCTTCTCTCTCTGTCCTTCTCGTTCTGTCCATCTCTATTTCCCCGTCTCTCTCTGTTCCTCTGTGTGTGTCTCTCTCTGTTTCCCACTCTCTTTGTCCGTCCGTCTCTCTCTCTTTCTTTCCTTCCCTCTCTCTGCCCCTCTTTCTTTGTTCCTCTATCACTCTGTTCTTCTTTCACTCTGTCCCTTTCTCTTTGCCACTCTCTCTTTGTTCATCTCTCCCTCTCTGTTCCACTCTCTCTTTTTCTTGTTGTCCCTCTTATTGCACATTTCTGTGTAAGATACTTTCTTCTTCTTCTTCTTCTTCTTCTTCTTCTTCTTCTTCTTCTTCTTCTTCTTCTTCTTCTTAATAATAATAATAATTATTATTATTATTACTGCACAATTTAAACAATCAGAATTTCAGGTTCATTTATAATTTTGTTTCCAATTTAGATTTTGGAGAATTAACCAGAGTAGAATTTAAAAGTGTAGGTTGGTGTTTTATCTCTTTCTCTCGCTGTTCCTCTCTTTTCTTCTTCTCTTTCATTTTTATACGCCCGTTGTAATACGGGACGTATTATGGTATGGCGCTGTCCGTCCGTCCGTCCGTCTGTCCGTCTGTGGACAACCGTCTCACCTAGGAATGTCAAACTTCATGGCTGGACACCCCATGGGTCAAGGATGTTCCCTATTGATTTCAAGGTCACAGGGTCAAAGGTCAAGGTCACGGCCCGACCCTTTGCGAAAACCTTGTCAGTATTGGAATCTTCCAAACTGCACCAACAATTCATCTTTAACTAGGTTTGACAAATTCTAACTTAATTCTATATACAATAATTCAAAGTACGGGCGTATTTTGCCCCGCTGGAGGAGCTCTTGTTCTTTCTGTCTTGCTCTCTCCCTCCTCTTGTTTTTCTTTCTCTTTTCTTCTCTTCTCTCTTTTTCATCTCTGTTGCTGCCCCTCTTTTCTCTTCTCTTTCTGTTTCTCTCTGCCCCCCTCTCTTTTTCCATTCCTGTGTCTCTTTTTTCCCTCACTGCCCCTCTTTTCTCCTTTCTTTCTTTGTCTCTGTCCCCCTCTCTCTGCCCCTCTTTTCTTTCTCTTTCTTTCTTTCTTTCTTTCTCTGTCCCTTTCTCTTTCACCCTCTCCCTTTTGTCTTCTCTGCTTTTCACCAAACTTGCTTTTGTTCCAAAATCGTTTCTTGAATCTATACTCTCCCTCAAACGCACATTATTTATTCAGAAAACTGGACAAAACAAAAGCAGCACTTTGGATTATTGTCTGCATCTAATGGTAAATATTTTATTGAGCGAGAAAACAGAAGAAAGGGTCCAAAATGTATTATATTCGGGGACGAGATGTTAAAACCATGCAGGCATCCGAATATATATAACAAGAGCTCCGCCAGCGGGGCAAAATACGCCCGTACTTTGAATTATTGTATATAGAATTAAGTTAGAATTTGTCAAACCTAGTTAAAGATGAATTGTTGGTGCAGTTTGGAAGTTTGACATTCCTAGGTGAGACGGTTGTGGAGTTAGAGCGCGGACAAGAAATTGTCCACAGACAGACGGACAGACGGACAGACAGACGGACGGATAATCAATAGGGAAATCTGGCTCTTGCAGTAGGAGTATGAGTATGACATCATCACATTCTAGAATCGGAATTCCACCAATCAGATTGCAGCAACAGAACTTAAAGACACTACAAAGCTTTGATGTGTCAAAGCTCAAAGAAGCAGAGAATGTGGGTTGTTCTCGCTTTCAGCAGCAGAACATTTGAGAAGAGAGTTCAGATCTACGGCACATATATATATCGGCGCATGCCCCACATGTTTTGAGCGAAAAGTGCGTTAGAATTGGGTTCTAAGCTGAAGATTCTCCGACATTTCCCTCTTGAGAAGACGCTCTTTGCTGTTATAATCTTAAATCATGGCAGCCCCCGCAAACGAGGCCTTATTTCTCATAAAGGACGTGAAGCCCGGATCTAAAAATCTCAATATAGTGTTCATTGTTTTGGAGATCGGACGAGTGACCAAAACTAAAGATGGACACGAGGTGCGCTCTTGTAAAGTGGCTGATAAAAGTGGAAGTATCGCCATTTCTGTTTGGGATGAGCTCGGGAGCCTCATCCAGCCCGGAGACATCATCAAACTCACCAGAGGGTACGCGTCGCTGTGGAAAGGCTGCCTCACACTGTACAAGGGGAGAGTGGGAGACCTGCAGAAGATCGGAGAGTTCTGCATGGTGTATTCTGAAGTGCCCAACTTCAGTGAACCAAACCCAGAGCTGCTGGCCCAGGCCAACCAGCAGAACAAACCAGGAAAACCGGACCAGAACCAGAGAGGAAACTCTCTAACATTTAAAAGCTAAACTGGATATGTATTGCAGATATCTGTAATTCAGTTTTGCCTAGTCAAAAAGAGCTCCGCCAGCGGGGCAAAATACGCCCGTACTTTGAATTATTGTATATAGAATTAAGTTAGAATTTGGCAAACCTAGTTAAAGATGAATTGTTGGTGCAGTTTGGAAGTTTGACATTCCTAGGTGAGACGGTTGTCGAGTTAGAGCGCGGACAAGAAATTGTCCACAGACAGACGGACAGACGGACAGACAGACGGACGGATAATCAATAGGGAAATCTGGCTCTTGCAGTAGGAGTATGAGTATGACATCATCACATTCTAGAATCGGAATTCCACCAATCAGATTGCAGCAACAGAACTTAAAGACACTACAAAGCTTTAATGTGTCAAAGCTCAAAGAAGCAGAGAATGTGGGTTGTTCTCGCTTTCAGCAGCAGAACATTTGAGAAGAGAGTTCAGATCTTTCATGAAGACAAAGCTTCAAAGACTTCAAAGCTTTGAAGTGTCCACAGACGGACAGACGGACAGACGGACGGATGGACGGACGGACAGCGCCATACCAAAATACGTCCCATCTTAGAACGGGCGTATAAAAATACACAAATATAGTATACCTTATATATATATATCGGCGCATGCACCACATGTTTTGCCTCTTCATGAAGACAAAGCTTCAAAGACTTCAAAGCTTTGAAGTGTCCACAGACGGACAGACGGACGGGCGCCATACCATAATACGTCCCGTCTTACAATGGGCGTATAAAAATGAAAAGTCTGTGTCAAAGTTTGAGATACAGTAAGCAATTAATCGCTAAAATACGTCCTTTCACTGTTGGAATATCAGTTATCTCAGCTAAAATGTATAGGTTCCTGGTTCAGATCTTTCAAAATTCATCAAAAACATGCTGAAAGAGGTTATAAATGTCATCCATGCATGTCTGAGCAATTTAGAGGGCCCTATTCAAACCTTCCAATGTCTCGCAAGCCTGTGTCACCTCACCCATGCTCCCACATGACAATTCTCCATAAACATACAAAAGCAGGATAGACAAGAGCTCCACCAGCGGGGCAAAATACGCCCGTACTTTGAATTATTGTATATAGAATTCTAGAATCGGAATTCCACCAATCAGATTGCAGCAACAGAACTTAAAGACACTACAAAGCTTTAATGTGTCAAAGCTCAAAGAAGCAGAGAATGTGGGTTGTTCTCGCTTTCAGCAGCAGAACATTTGAGAAGAGAGTTCAGATCTTTCATGAAGACAAAGCTTCAAAGACTTCAAAGCTTTGAAGTGTCCACAGACGGACGGACGGACGGACGGACGGACAGACGGACGGACGGACAGCGCCAAACCATAATACGTCCCGTCTTAGAACGGGCGTATAAAAACTGTATGTGATGTGCGCCAATGGTGTTAGTGCTCTGACGGGGGAGTGACTTAGCAAAGAGAGCGTGAATCAGAACGTGAAAGTGAAGTAAAAACGTCTTAAACTTGTTAATACGTTGTGAAAAGGTAACATGGTGATCGAAATGTTTAAACCATCTGTTGAAAACCACCTTTAACTGCATTATCTTATTTGTTTTGTTTGCCTTTGTCTTGCATGTGAAATGTTTTTGAGTATTTTGAAAAGTGCTATACAACTCTTATATATTATTATTATTATTTATTATTATTATTATTGTTTGCAGTTAATTACGGTGGCAGATGGAGGGCAAAGGCGCTGCAACGCTCCAGTGTCTTAGGTGGTGTCCATACGGCAACTTTTTTTAGTTGAAACGGTGACGTTTTTATTCGTTTTGGTCTTTCGTCCACATGGAGGCGGTGTTTCGAGTGGGCGAACGTGGTGTTTTTGGAAAATGGGTGCTGAATAAAGTTTGAAGTTGTATGCACATGCTTCTATTATTATGAAACACAGCAAATATAAATATGCATGAGAATGGCTTCACTTAAAAGTGTAATTATGTTGTATCTTTAACCATATGAATGTTCCTATGCTGTCTGACAGCTAGAAAACTTACAGGGGTCTTTAGATTGTTTGGGCCCCATGCATCGAGATGGAGTGAGATCCATATATGGACCAGAGAAGCAGCGAAGAAGCTGGGTGGAACTTCATCAACATAATATTGTATATTCATAATCTTTCATGTAAAAGAGTCAAAGGGAGAAATAGTCTTTGGTCTACGTCAGGGGTCGGCAACCGGCAGCTCCAGAGCCACATGCGGCTCTTTCATCTTTCTGTTGTGGCTCCTGTGACTTTGGAAAATAAATAATGAGTATTTAATTACTTTTTATTTTATTTTTAAAATGTGTAGAGAATGGTAATGGTCTTGTAACATTCAAATAAAATGTCTTTAATATTTTTATTGCTCAAAAATATGTGTCAAAGCCACGATGTCTCACACCTGACACTTATCCCGCCCAGACTCACAGGAACCTGCACCAGCAGCAGGATTTATTGAGATTTTTGACCCTTGGTTGGTAAATGATGGACATGCTCCGTGGGCAGATTCATTCTCGCTCCAGTACACGAGACAAAATGATGACAAAACAGAAGCAGAAACATTTTTGGTTCACTGAGGGTGAATAATTTAATCCTGGATTTTTATTTCCTACAAGCAGGACTCAAATAGACATTTAGTAATAATGTGTTTAATGCAGCTTTGTGCACATTTGTTTCTGTTTTAGAAAAACGAAACTTTAACCGCATGACTCATTTACATAAACTGCGAAGAAAACAGCTCAGTGTTGATGCTTCAGCTTCTGTCGGACCAAAGGACACGACTCAGTGGATTATTTATGCTGTATTTTCATTGATTTCATGAATATAACACACTATAGTCTTTTATACAGAGCAGACAGGTTCAAAAATCATATGCAGTGTTCTCCTCATTTTATGGTTTTGTGGCTCCGTGGGTGTTTTCTTTTCTGTGGGAGACGCTCCAAATGGCTCTTTGAGTGTTTAATGCTCCTGACCCTTGGTCTGCGTTTAACATCAAGGCTCGGTGGACCCCAGTGCGCGCTGTTTTCATAGAACTATAATAAAATCATGGCTGTATTAGATTTCTCTGTTAGGGGAATAAACTTTTTATTAAATTGGGATCTTTTTGAGTCTTAGTCGTCTTTCAATAAGAACACACATTCCAACAGTGCCAGAGTAGAGAAACCTGAGAACGACAGTGTTGTGTTGTCGTGTGAACGAGCAAACCACAGCTTTTGGGAAACGATGACGTCGCGACCCCGTCATCGCCACATGACCAGAAGGGAATCCTGCACAACAACCGGTAACAACCATAACCACAACAACCATGGCAGCCACCGGGGTGTGCTGCGGACGCTTCTACGTTTATTTGCACTGTTGCATCGAAACCTCTGAATCTACTGTAGTCCAACACCCACTACTATGTAACCTTTGGCTGTTTCCTGTTTACTGCACCACATACAGGTGTGGCATATGTATTACATCATTTTCACTCAGTGCTCCGTTGTTGATTTATTGATCGGACACGTGTGTAAAAAAAATAAAAATCCAGGAGCGTTGTTGGGTGGATGTAGCCTTAGTCAGAGAAAACAGCTTCAAGTACAGAAACGATGTAAATTCACAAACTCAAACACAAGTTTAAGTGAGGCACAAACAAAGAACGTGGAGCAAAAGCAAAAACTGTGCTGCAAGAAACAAAGACCAATGTATCATCATCAAAAAGAGAAACGATGCAATGATGAAAACTGCAAAAACAGCTGCAAATAAAAAACACTATATGGATCAGCCCAGAATATCAACTATTTAAAAGTACATTGTGTAACTTTTTGGTTGGGGGTCCGTCACCTGCTTGTTTCTATGGATTGATCTTCTTGAAATGTCCCACAGTATGACATTAAACAGCTCTGCCTTACATTTATTCAATTACTGATGGCTCTACTGCTCAAAAAAACAGGTATTCTGACTGTGAGCGGCGTCGCCTCTCCACAGATCTGACCTGTAACTTGGTCTGCTTTGGTCTCCATGAAGATAGAAAGGTTTAATGTCATACTGTGAAACATTCCAGACAAAGCAAAGCCAGAAAAGTTGCACAATGCATCTTTAAATCTCTCCTATTTTTTTTTGAGTTTCTTCTTCACCTAAGTAGTATTTTTAGGATTTTGTCATGTCAGAAATCGACTTGTTGTCCAACTATCTCAAGACAAACAATAATGAGTTTCACTTTGTAAAAACCTTCTCGGATGTGGTGACCATTTGTCGTCTTGATTTCTCCACACAGAAGCAGCTCATGTTTTCCAGCTGCAAATGAATCAACATGACTTTACTTTACGACATTACTTTGTATGCGCAAAAAACTCACTGGATTAATGTTCTATGTGGAGAGAAACCCAAATCTCCTCTTTGGCAATAAAAACATGTTTGAGTCAAGTCATTAATCTAAAGTAAAGTGTTTGGAATCCAGCCATCACAAAGCATCTGGAGAAAGAATCATACCAAAAGTGTCACTTCAGAGTTTCATCGCCTGGAGGTGTCTTCTTTATTTTTAGTCTGACATCTGCTGCGTTTTGTCAAAGCTTTGAGTTTTATTATTTTGACTTTGGTTTTGGAAGACTGACTGACACGTCGCTTCAGGCTTACAGCCATTTGAAACTGGAGGATGGTCAGTCTTTTAGTCAAGTATTTAGATGGGACTAACAGAGTTACTGTTAGGATAAATAACTAGGCTTAGTTATTTTGTATAACTAGTGCTATGCTTCATTATTGTACCGAGGTCATGTGAAGATAAAGGCTCTGATCACAGCTGTGAGACTCATAGACAGACTGTATGTCAAGACAAATGCAGGATATTCCAGTCTATCTAATGGCAAACTAACTAAATAGGGCAAGAACTACTGATAGGGATGATGTCATGACTTGTTGGACAGAAAACACCCGGATGGAGTCTGATTAGACTGTGTGACGTGCCAAGAGGCCTGGCTGGTCACCAACGAAGAGGCAATGGTGTCCTCCCACTGTAGTTTACGTATAAAAGTCATTGTATAGGCGTAAATATTGAGTCTCTGCACGGGAATGTCGGCACAGACTCCTTGTATAAATACGTCTTTCTAATATTTGAATAAGTAAATTATTGGACTTTATTTCTGTTTCAAGTGTATTTTTTATCTAAGCAGAAACTAACAAACACGAGAGGAAAAGGCTGTTTTCCTCATCATTACATCTCCTACAGTTCCAAAAAGCAGGACTAAAATAGAAACAAAAATATGAAATAAAATAAATAAAAAAATTGTGAAGTCAAAACTGGAAACTCAATAGTGAAATTTATCAATCAATCAATCAAACTTTATTTATAGAGTGATTTTCATACAGCGAATGCAACACAAAGCGCTTTACAGTGATTAAAAAAGAACAATTCAGCATCCCCCGCACAAAGCTCTGCTAAACAGGTGAATCTTGAGATTACCATTTGTGACATGACTATCTTCTTTTACTTCTAACTGAATCTGATCTGGGAACTAACTAGAACCATTACACAGAGAAAAAAGAAAACAGAGGAAGCACATAACAAAACACAGTACACATAATGACAAGATGCTGATGACAATCCGAGGTGCCATAGACGACCCTGACCTGGTCCCAGACAGAGGCCCCGTTTACTCGTACACGGATATTTTTAAAAACAGAGAAATTTCCCTTCGTTTGTACCGATGTTTTACATGCAAACGGAAAATTCGCCTCTGAAAACGAATCTTTCTAAAAACTCCAGCTAAAGTGCAGATGTTGGAAAACTCCAGTTTGGCGTTTGCGTGTAAAGTGACATAAACGGTGTTTTAGGCAGTTAACGCGCCAAAGCACGACCAGTGTTAACGTTTTTCTATAGTGATGATCATGGAAGCACCAGAGCAGCAGTCGCATTACTTCTGCGCAAACACTTGTCATGTGTTTGCATTTGCACAGCTGATGTTTCATATCGATGAAGAGACGAATGAGGCTCAGAGCTCAGCCATTTTCCCTCTTCTCCTTACGACTCGAAGACCCAGTCGCCGTCACCGCCAATGTCACCGTTTTTGGGACTGACCTGGGTCAGACCGCTGTCTGATGGGATCATTTTGAAAATGAAGTGGTTTTCCTGGAGGATCAGTGTGAAAATGTTAGGATGTCGCGGTCATCACTGTTGTTACTCTCCGACTCACTGCGTCCTCACATCGAGGGTGAGACGACTGTCATGCAGTCTCATGACAGTGTATTTATGCGGGTTCATGTAAACGGGAACTTTTTTGAAAACGATGCTGTGTGCACAATGTTATTTCAGAAAACAGAGCGAGGGAAACATTCATTTTTAAAAATATCTGTGTACGTGTAAACGGGGCCAGAGTCAACATCCCAAGGAAAGTTCGAGTGGGGGGAGGAAAACGAGAGCTGTTCTACTATGTCTGGGAAAATCATCCAAACAATTGGCTCTATTCACACTTACATCACAAACCAGATGTCTGGAAACATGCAAAGACGACTTCTGGTGTAGTTCCTGACACTATGATCAAACCCACTGAAGTAAATGTGATCGTTGGTAAAGTGCAGACTGCAGACAGATGTGCTGTTTGGAAACATCATGAATTTGTCGCCCTCTTCTCTTCTAATCGCATGTACCCAGAGCGCTCAGAGTTGTGCGTCAGGGGGGAAATGAGGAAAACTGAGGTACGGTTGTGATTGTTGATGAGCCGAACATAACGGAATGCTACAATGACATGGAGATGAAGAAAACTGGGACATTTTCTCATTTTTCCTACATTTTGTCATATTTACTACCACGAACAGAGCCCAAAGAAAGTTGTCATCGCATTTATGCTTTTTTATGAGTTTTATGAAGATTGCACGATTAAGCAGCACCATGTACTATTTAGATTTTAGAAAAGTGATTGTACTCTTAATACCACCAAATGAAAAAGTATCTGTACCAGAACAGATACTCAGAATTATGAATAGTATTCTCAGTGCATGTTTCATTAACTTCCAAACACCACAGCACAGGCAGTATCGTCCACGCTCTATTTTTATCACCCATTGTGTAAGCCTGTTCTGATCACGTACCTCAGCCTTAATGGAAAACACTGTCATAAATAGATGCGTATGCTTTTTGGAGTGAAGAAAACGTCTTTCACAATTTTCTGCTTCACCAGAAAATATGCAGACGGAGCACGAACCGAGTGGAGTAAGAAAGAGTCAGATCTGCACAGTGTCTGTGATCCTGATACAAAGGACGTCTTACATCTTACACCACATTATACCTCCCACAAGACCATTTTAATTACTAGAGGATAAAACTGTAAACCTTTTGGTGACTGGCACTTAAAGCCATAATTTTACTGAAATGGCTGTACCCAATTTCTTCCCATGTATTTGAGCAAAGGTTGTCTTGCCCCAGGACACACACTAATACTGTAGAAGCAGCTCTTGTCTTAGACTTAGACAAATGTTATTGATCCACAAGGGAAATTATTTGGACACCGTAGCTCGCACATTGAAATATATTATAAGAACAAAGCGCAAAAATAGAAATAGTAATAATAAATTCTAAGTAGCTAAAAAAAATGTGTGTTTATTAATTTATAGGAAAGAAGAGAAATAACAAAGAAATTAGGTGGTTTTAAACAAAAAGGAATTACCAAACTAAAGAGCCCTAACTAAGAGCAAGAAAAACTAACATAAGTAAAGTTGTACTAAATGAATAACCAAAGTGTCTCAATTGCAATCAATTGCCGGCGTAATCAACGAAAAATGAGGCACAACAGAAAGACACAACTGAACTAAAAGATAAGATAGGACTTTATTGATCTTTATTGATAAAATGGCGAATGGCTGTAACAGGTGAGCAGCCGCCCCGAGCAGGTGGAAGACGGTCTCTTTTATAGTCCGTGCTCTCATCAGATTTACATATCACCAACAAAAATAGGTGGCTGAGTGCCTCACAGCAAGAAGGTTGTGGGTTCGATCTCCGAGTCGCCTGGGCCTTTCTGTGTGTAGTTTACATGTTCTCCCCGTGTCTGAATGGGTTTCCTCCGGGCTCCGGTTTCCCCCATCAACTCAAAACATGCAGCACCTGAACTAACATCAAGGACCATGACGTCCACCCTCCTGTGGGCTGCAGAGGATTGAACAGCAAACTGCCCCTGCGACCCAGCTGGACAAAGCAGGAGAAGATGGATGGATGGACACAAAAATAAAAGAGGTAACGGGAGTGAATGGGTGAGACACAAAAAGGATCAAGGCCTGAAACAGCAAGAGACTGGTGTCAAATAAGGCATAAGTGTATAAATGTATATGTACTAATAAAAATAAAATATACAAATAAAGTAATAAAAATATATCTCAGTTAGGTACAAGAGGTTGTAAGGAAAACAGAGCAAAGATGATATGATGATTGACAGAACATAGGGTTATCTGTTCTCCTATGTCAATGTGTACTGTCTGCATTCAATTTTAAAGCATTCTTCCATAATCAGAAGTGCACATTAGCATTCTAGTTGCTGTTATTTTTACCGTCACAGAATAACACCATCTCCTGAGACAGAGGCAAGTTCCTCTTCTCTAAAAAACTGCAGAGCCGCACTTCCTGCTTCATTCATTGTGTTGTAGTCGAGATCGCACTAGACGAGACCAAGACCTGTCCGAGACCAAGTCCTGTCTGAGACCACAGGGTCCTGAGACCAGGACAAGACCAAGACCTCTGAGGGTCATGACTGAGACAAGACCAAGACTTTTAATTGGTCGAGACTGAGACAAGATCAAAACCACGGTGCATCGAGACCAAATCCACATTTTCAACATTTATTTTTTATTTTACAGTTCTTTTTGGTACCTCCTTTGGTACCAGGGGTCGGCAATCCGCGGCTCTTTCATCCTTCTGTCGTGGCTCCCTGTGACTTTGGAAAATAAATAATAATAATGATTGCATTGTATTTTTATTTTAGTCAGTTGGTTTTTAAATGTAATTCTAAATTTGTAGATAATGGTAATGATCTAGTAACATTTAAATAAAACGTCTTTAATATTTTTATTGCTCAAAATATGCGTCAAAGCCGCGATGTCTGACACCCGACACGTACTCACACCCAGACTCACCGGCACCTGCACCAGCAGCAGGATTTATTGAGATTTTTGACCCCGGTTGGTAAATGATGGACATGCTCCGTGGGCAGATTCATTCTCGCTCCAGTACACGAGACAAAATGATGACAAAACAGAAGCAAACACATTTTTGGTTCACTGAGGGTGGATAATTTAATCCTGGATTTTTATTTCCTACAAGCAGGACTCAAATAGACATTTAGTAATAATGTGTTTAATGCAGCTTTGCGCACATTTGTTTCTGTTTTAGAAAAACAAAACTTAAACCGCATGACTCATTTACATAAACTGTGCTGAAAACAGCTCAGTGCTGATGCTTCAGCTTCTGTCGGACTAAAGGACACGACTCAGTGGATTATTTATGCTGTATTTTCATTGATTTCATAAATGCAACACACTATAGTCTTTTATACAGAGCAGACAGGTAAAAAAAATCCTATGCAGTGTTCTCCTCATTTTAGGGTTTTGTGGCTCCGCAGGTGTTTTCTTTACTGTGTTTTCTCCAAATGGCTCTTTGAGTGTTTAAGTGTTTTTTTTAAATAATAAATCTATCTCTATTTTATCTGATTAATGTTCATTTAGGCTTAAAATAAGATAAGTGTACTGCACCTACACACTCTGCACCTGTTTTTGGACCCTGTCCCACAGTTGGAGAACCCCTTCCTTAAGCCCACTTCCATGGGCACTTTACAGAAAACAGCTTCAAAGTGAAGAAAGTGTTTTTTTTTTTTTAAGTTTTTACGTTTTTAAATCCATTATTTCAAGTTCCTAATTGCAGTCACTTTTTCTTAATGGTTTTGTTGTGGTAGATTATTTACCAGCCTCTGCACATTTCTCAACCCAAATGGCCATTATGACAAATACAAATGGATTTGTGCACTTTTATTAGGTAAACTTCAGCCCACATATCACAGTAGGGCCACTCTACACACAGACATTCTAACATCAATTTCGGTTAATTTTTGCTTTGGGTTTCCTCTTCTAATCAGAAAAAATGGTCCCAAGGCTGGTTTCAAGTACCACGACACTATTGGGAATTAGCAGTGTTGTGCTAAAACAAAGGACGGCAGGTTAAGGTCTTGACACGGCGCCTGTGATTATGTGTCTGTCACCTGCCGCCCGCTCTCTGACATTTAAATATTGATTTATTTTAGCACGATTCGGCGAATTCCCAGCACACAGTGAATGGAGCAGGGAGTGTGGCTCTGCAGTTTTTGAGAAAAGTTCAGTTTTTTTTTTGGTTAGGGTCCTTCACCTGCTTGTTTCTATGGATTTGTCATTACCTGCATGAAGTTGGCCCCCATCAAACGCAAACCTACACAAAAACTATGCCAATCGTTTGTGCTGCAAAACGTTTTGTTTGTGCTTCTTTAGTTTTTGAGAACTTAACTATTCTTTTATAGGTCAAATTGGGGTCAGCCGCCTCCAGGAAGCTTCAAAATGCTCTAAAACTGTCCAAAATTGTGTCAATCATTTGTGCTTCGTTTGTGCTGCAAAAAGTTTTGTTTGTGCGATTCTGGTTCTTAAGATATTTGCAGCTTTATTTTCAGCCGATGACGTCATCCAGCCCCTCAACATGTTAAATAGCCTCAAAACAGGCAGAAAATTATAGAAATTGTTTGTATTTTGTTTGTGCGAGTTTATTTCCAAAATTATTCTGCGATAATTATATGACATCATTTCTGCTCAGCTGACGGCAGCGACTTTAGCAAAACTCCACAAAACTAGTGGCGATAAACAATCTCAGGCTGTAGCAAAGTATGTAACAGTCTTTAGTAATTTGATTTTAATTCATATTTCATATAACAACACAGACTTTTCCACAGCCTGAGGTTGTTTATCTTCACTAGTCTTGCAGAGTTTGCCGCCGTCAGCTGAGCAGAAATGGCGTCTTATAATTACAGCAGAAATAATAATGAATAATTTTAGAAATAAACTCGCACAAATGAAAATTGTCACCACACAAAACAGCACAAATGAAGCACAAACAATTGACGAAGTTTTTGTGTAGGTTTGCGTTTGATGGAGGCCAACTTCACAGAGGTTATGTCATTGCTCTGCCTGAAATGTTCCACAGTATGGCATTACACAGCTCCACCTTACATTTCTTCAATTACAGGTGGTTTTATAGCTCAAACATACCCAGGCATTCTGACGGTGAGGGGGGTTGTCTTTCCACAGATATGACTTGTGACCAGACACATCTATCACAAAGGAGGCAAGCAGTTCACAGCACTATGCTCCATTACAGTTCAGATCTGTGGAGAGTCACAGAGTATCACTGTGGAGAGTCAGAGTATTCACAGAAGGAATTATTGTGTTTTTGAGCAACAGAAACACCCGTAATAAATAAATGTTAGATACTGTATATGTGTTTACTATCATATGGAACATTTCAGGCAAAACAACATTTCCATAGACACAAGCAGGTAGCGGACCTAGAAACTTTGATTTATTTTTCTGGTTTCTACTTCTGGCTTTCTGAGTTTTAAGCAGGAGGTGTCAGAAAAGTCACCACAGGGATAAGGGGCTTGTGGCGGCCGAGTGTTCATAACGACGTCACTTTTTGATCCTTCGCTGTCGGCTCTTCCTTTCACTGTGAAGCAGAATTCACTGAGAGTTGGATTCTTCACCCAGTAATAGGGAACGTGAGCTGGGATTAGGCCGTCGTGACACTGTTGCTGTTGGAATAGTAATAGTAACTTGGTCTGGTTTGGTCTCCATGAAGATAGAAAGATGTAGTAACTCGTCATCAGCAGTGGAGCTTGAATAAATAATGTGGCCTAATTCTTCTTGAGAACTGACCATTCCCACTCCATTCATTCTAAACCACATCCACAACCTGCGAGGGTTCAGGAAGTGAACTGCTAATTTGACCAGAACATCTAAGTCGGCGACCATCTGCACGGCCATCTTCAGATCAACGGTCACGACTGAACCAGTGCGTCCATGTTGTACCGTTGTCTCTTCTGTTTGTATCCAGGTCCGCCAGCACCACACGCTTGGACAATACTGAAGTACAATATTAAGAGTGGGGCTGGAATCATACTCCTGATATCTCCTGTGACTGACAGGCGGAGAATCAAAGAAACACATGATCCGTTTGTGTAAAAAGTAAAAAAAAAATAACACACAGGACATAAAATCTTACATATCTGAGGCAAAAGACGTTAGATTTTGTTCTGAATCATACAAGCATATTCAGAGGAGATGTCTTCTGCATTTAAGACTAGAGATGCACATTATGAACTGAGACTGGTATGACTGGTAAGAGTTTATGTTATGACTAAACCATGAAAAAGTGAGACTGCCTTACAAAAAGTGTTATTTTAAAAAACTCTAAAATAAATAAAATGCAATGCAGCTTTGGTCCATGCATGAAGTAAAATGATAAAATGTGTTTATTTTGTAAATCCAAATGAGTTTACACGAGCCGGTCAGTCAATCAAAGGGCCCTATGTGACCCAGGAGCTGCACAATGCCCAGGTCTGGACCCTGGTCCTCACACAGAGAGTGCAGCAGGAACAGGAGTCTGATCTGAAGAGACATCCAGAGAACAGAGCCCTGCACTAACTCACACCTCCCCTGAAATACATGACATTTCACTGGGATAAGTATCCTCCAGCTTGGCAAGGCCACCAGTCACACACACATAAACACATCATAAACACACACTGTTTTCTGTTCTCTTTAGCAGAACTATAGCCCGACACACCACGTTAGCTGTGAGGTGGAGCTGTTTGAAAAGCAAAAGCAGAGTTCTTGTTCTGTTTACTTTCCCTTTAGTGAAGGTGGAATTTCAATAGAAGAGACAAAACTGACCAACTGTGTGTCTGCACTGATAATCCTGACAAAAGGCACTCGGGGTGTGAATAAAAGTGATGTAGAAAAGGTCTTTTGGTGAATTCTTTTTTATATAACCTAATATTTTACTGCACTGCTTAAGTAAATTTCAAGTTTTGTCAGATAAACAGTTTTCAGGAAGTACAGCAAATCTTTTACAGAAATTATTAAAGCAAAATAAAAAAAACTTCCATTAACCTGTTGTTTTATTTAGACATGAAGATTCTTTTTTCTTATCATTTCATTTTCTCATATTTGCTGTTAATCAGGTTGTTGAGGACCCTCAACATGACTGTTCCAAATGCACTTTATTTCTATAGCACATTTTACAAACAAAGCAGTTTCCAAAGACCAT